>CM053771.1:198411531-198547368 GCA_028658325.1 Potorous gilbertii
GTCTTTACCTGATGGTAAGCATTGGTCTTCCTCATCAGAAAGGAAAGGAGGAAACATCTGTTCATCAAGAAAGTAACCTTCTATGGTCTTACTTTTTTTCCCTTTTCTGGGCATTTTCCCAGCCAGTTACTTGGCTTCTGAGATTCCTCACCACACCCTCCAGATCCACCCAGCTAGTGCTTGGGGGCTGAGATTCAAATGCTGCTTCCCAGCCTTAAGACTTTCAACGGGGGTGGGGCTGCTATTCAATGTGAACTTAAGTTCTGGTGCTCAGGTAGGGGCAGGGCCACCTCCCAGGCTCAGTTTCCTCAGGGAGTTTACATGGAGATGTTCAACAATGGACTCGAGGTCCTGCCTGCTCTGGGAGCCCCTGTTAGCTGCTGCCTCCTGAGGGGGCCCAAGTTATGAAGACAACCCACTCCCGTCTCGGTCAGCCAAACTGGCACTCTCACTGACCTTTGGACCCATGGGTGGAGGGAACTGCGCAGCTCCTGGAGATTCCGTCCCAAAGCTCTCCTGGATCCGCTCTTCCTGGAGCCACACGGCCAAGGTAGGGCTAGGCTGCACTCCCATTCGGTGCGCAATGGACCCCTGGTGTTGGTTTGTCTGGTTGCTCTGGAACAGAAATCTCCTCCACTCTGTCCTTCTGTGGCTTCCTCTGCTCCAGAACTTGTCGGGAGTTCCTCCTTATAGGTATTTTATAGGCTGTGGGTTTGGGAGCTAGTGTATGTGTGTCTTTCTCTGCAAAAATTTTAAATAAGATTTTAGCAAAATGAATACAGTATCTTATCAGGAGAATAATACATTATGATCAGGTAGGATTCATACCAGGAATGCAAGGAAATTATTAGCATTTTCGATCGTGTCAATAACAAAACGAACAGAAACCACATGATTATCTCAACAGATGCAGAAAAAACTTTTGACAAAATACAACACCCATTCCTATTAAAAAAAGCTGGAGAACATAGGAATAAAGGGAACTTTCCATAAATTAATAAGCAGTATCTACCTAAAACCTTCAGCAAGCATTACATGCAATGGAGATAAGATAGAAGCATTTCCAATAAGATCAGAGGTGAAGCAGGAATGTCCATTATCACCACTATTATTCAATATGGTACTAGAAATGTTAGCTGTAGTAATTAGACAAAATATAGAAATTGATGGAATAAGAATAGGCAAAGAAGAAACTAAGTTATCACTCTTTGCAGATGATATGATGATATACTTAGAGAATCCCAGAGATTCAAGTAAAAAACTACTTGAAATAATAAACAACTTTGGCAAAGTTGGGGGTTACAAAATAAACCTGAACAAATCTTATGCATTCCTATATATTAGTAACCAAGTCCAACAGCAAGAGATAGAAAGAGAAATATCATTTAAAGCCAGGGTAGACATTATAAAATATTTGGGAGTTTGCCTGCCAAAACAAATCCAGGGACTATGTGAACACAATTACAAGACACTTTTCACACAAATAAAGTCAGATCTAAGTAAGTGGAAAAACATTAGTTGCTCATGGGTAGGCTGAGCCAATATAATAAAAATGGCAATTCTACCTAAATTAATTTACTTATTTAGTGCCATACCAATTAAACTATCAGATAATTATTTTCTAGAGCTGGATAAAATAATTTCAAAATTCACCTGGAAGAACAAAACGTTCAGAATATCAAAAGGACTAATGAAAAGAAATGCTAGGGAAGGTGGCCTAGCCCCACCAGATCTCAAATCATATTATAAAGCAGCAATTATCAAAACCACTTGGTACTGGCTAAAAAGCAGAAGGGTAGACAAGTGAAATATGCTAGACACTCAAGACATAGTAGGCAATGAATATAGCAATCTCCTGTTTGATAAACCCAAGGACCCCAGCTTCTGGGATAAGAACTCTCTGTTCAACAATAATTGCTGGGGAAACTGGATAACAGTGTGGCAGAAATTAGGCATAGACCAATGCCTGACACTGTACACAAGAATGAAGTCCAAATGGGTGCACTATCTAAGTATAAAGATTGATACCATGGACAAACTGGAAGAGCAAGGAATAGGGTATGTATCCGATTTATGGAGAAGGGAAGAATTTTTAACTACAGAAGAGATAGAAAGCATTAAAAAGTGCAAGATGGATAATTTTGATTACATTAAACTGAAAAGTTTTTGCACAACCAAACCCAATGCAACCAAAATTTGGAGGGATATAGTGTATTAGGAAAGAATTTTTACAGCTAATCTCAAGGATAAAGGCCTCGTTTCTAGAATATATAGAGAACTGAGTCAAATGTATAACAATACAAATATTTCCCCAATTGATAAATGGTCAAAGGATATGAACAGGCAATTTTCAGAGGAAGAAATTAAAGATATCTATAATCACATGAAAAAATTCTCTAAATCACTTTTGATTAGAGAGATGCAACTCACACCTATCAGACTGGCAAACATGATGGAATGGGAAAATGAAAAATGTTGGTGAGAATGTGGGAGAGTTGGAACACTAATTCATTGTTAGTGCAGCTGTGAGCTGATCCAACCATTCTGGAGAGCAATTTGGAACTATGCCCAAAGGGCTACAAAAATGTGCATACCCTTTGATCCAGCAATATTGCTTCTAGGACTGTATCCCCAACAGATCATAAAAATGGGAAATGGTCTCACATGTACAAAAATATTTATAGCAGCATTCTTTGTAGTGGCCAAGAATTGTAAATCAAGGGGATAACCATCAATTGGGGAATGACTGGATAAATTATGGTATATGAATATAATGGAATACTATTGCACTGTAAGAAATGATGAACAAGAAGACTTCAGAGAAGCCTGGAAAGAATTATACGATCTGATGCTGAGTGAAAGAAGCAGAACCAGGAGAACTTTGTGCAAGCAATGACCACAGTGTGCGAGAGCTTTTTCTGGTAGTCTTGGATCTTCATAGCAATGCAAAGACTTAAAAAAAAAATTCCCAATGATCTTCTAAGGCAAAATGCCTTCCACATCCAGAGAAGGTACTATGGAATTCAATCACAGAAGGTAGCAATCTTTTGTGTGTGTGTGTGTGTTTAATGTTTTGGTTTATTATATGATTTGTCCCATTTATTTTAGTTCTTCTATACAGCATGACTGTAGTGAAAATGTATTCAATAGGAATGTATGTGTAGATCATCTATAGAATTATATGCCATCTCGGGAGGGAGGGGGATGATGGGGGGTATGCAGGGGGAAAAATATCTAAGTTTTGTGGTGGTGATTGTAGAACACTAAAAATAAATAAAATTTATGTGTGTGTGTATATATATATATATATATATATATATATATATATATATATATAGATGTATATCTAAAGATAGATAGATAGACAGATAAAGGCACAGAGTGAGGACTATGAGTGACACAAGATAAGGAAATCCCATTTCCTCAGGATGAGGAGTGGGGACAGGGAATTTTATGGTCCAGAATAAGGGAAAGTTGTGGTAAGGGGAGACTTTAGGGCACCAAGGGCTTCACAAAGTCAATCAATATTATTTTAACTCTTAGGGCACTGTTTCTATCCACATTGCAATGATGAGCTTTCTTGACTCAGGCCAATATGGCAGATTTCTAATAAAATTTGCTTTTCTTTGACTGTGTGGGAAGCAAGAAAGTTCTATTTTCCACATGCCTAGGTGATAAGTGTTGTGACCTAGCATGAACAGGTTAGAGGTCAGAAACTAATGCGCAGGCCCAAGGAACTGTGTGAGGAAGGGCCTATAAGAGAGGAAAACATGGAGTCACATGGCCAGGGTACAGTAAGGTGACATCCAAAGTTAGAAAAACAACATAAGAAGCCTTATCTTTCTGCACACGTTGTAGTCATCCTGTAACTTTACTGGGGAGGCGATTTGTCTATTCAGGGTAATTGGACGTAAAGATTAATAAAAGCTTTCCTGATTTCACAACAGATATTGTTCTTTGAAGTGAGCATGTTTCTCACTGTTGGGGGCTTGTTAGATGGGCTCACTTCTAACAATTCTAGGGGCTTGTCATGGAATCTTGAGCATCAGAAAGATTAGGATAGAATCTTGATCGTCGGGGATGGGAGCATGTCCACTGATTTTTTTCAGTGGCCCAAACACCCACAGGCACGTTTCCCCTCTTCTGATTGCTAACTTCTCCAGCACTATTAAGAATTGTGAACTCAGCAATGTTGGTAAAACAATGGTTTGAATGGCCAGAGGCAGTGTAATCCAGGGACCTAAGCTAGGGCAGGAAAATCGGTAGCTAAGCACTTCACAGCATAAGTCCTAAGATGGGAAATGAGTGCTCTTAAGCTAATGATACCAGGGAGGGGATGAATAATTCTCTGGGTATTCCTTCGGAAGTCCGTTTGAAGGAATGCTGGCTATATTTCTTCCCCTGTCTGCTCTGGAGAGAGCGAACAGAGAGAGAGGGGGGAGGGAGAATCTAGATTCTGGGAAGGATCTTTTTGAAATTGGCTTCGAATCAGTCAGAGTAAATTGACATGAATAGTTGAATTTTGACTGATCTAACCTAAAATTAGTTTATTTCCTAAAAAGAGAGGATCTGTATTGCTCTATCTGTTCTGTGTTTGTCTGTATTTGTGAAGTGTTTTGTTAAACTGTAAATGCAGTCATGCAGCCAGCCAGAGTAGTTCTGGATGGGTCAGTTTCAGATGGTTATAGTAAGTAGTGAGGGTTTAAGGAAGTATTTTAAGAAGAGAGAAAAGTCTTTTTAACTTGATTTAATATAATTAATAGCTCAATCAAATTTGAGATGATTCTATCTGAAAGGATATCAAATGATAGAGTGTGCCCACATGGTGGTAAGGAGATGAATTACTGTGCAAAGTGATATGGAAATGCATTCAGCTGAATGGGTCATGGTTTATTTAAGTTTTAAGTAAACTTCAATAGTTTAGATTTTAAAGTAAATCTAAATTTGTGTATATTAGGAATTGCATTGTTAAATTAATGATGAGTTGGTTAAAAGAAGCCGTTATGAATTCTATGTAAGAGTTTCTGTATTGTAGAATTCCTTTTGAGAAAATGTTGGGAAAAAATAGATATACATTTTTATATGTGGGTGTGATTTTCAAGCCTGTTCTATCTAAGGATGTATTAAGTATGTTAAAAAGTTTGTTTCTGCTGTTAAGAAGGAAGTTTTAACTAAAATTGGTTTTACTACGAATCAAACATTTACAAAAGTATGTTTGTAAAAGGAAGCTTATGGGCAAATGTGCAAAGGCCTTTGTTTTAAATCTTATAGTTTTTGCCAGTTAGATACATGAGGGTTTTGTGATAAATTGTAAACTGTTCTTAAAAGAGGAAAATATTTGTGGTATGAAGAAATGTTTTGTAAAATTTTTGTATGATTTTTGAAAGGCCTACCTACCAAATTTATATTTTTAAGTTAATTTGTTATAATAACTTCAGGTTTTATGGGGGGGTTGGAAGATAAGGGACAAGTTAAGGGAGACCAGGAATTTTGTGACTCCAGGAAACTCTGTGGTGAATTTTAAGACAGTCTCCTGGCCCCATCCCCCTTTCCTTTTGAAGTCATTACAGTCCAGTCATTACAGAAGGACTTCTTAAGATCTAATCAGAACTGGAGATGCTCAGAGAAGAGATGTTAATTATTTCCTATTGCTGAAGGAAAGGAGTGACCCCAGCCCCACTCAGGGACCCTTAAGACTTGAAATGATCACTCAAGTGGTGTGGCCCTTCACTTTGTTAAAGTTGTAATCTCTTATATAAAGTGTAAACTGTGTGTATATGGAGTTCCTAAACAAGGAATTTGTGTTGGTGAGAAATAATCTCTAGTGATTGACTTTTAGGAGAAATTTAAGATGTGAGTCCTGGTAAAATTTTTGATTAGTGAAATCTACCATCTAATGTATAAGCTCCTGGGACTGTACTCAGAGAATTATGTGACTTACAGGGAAAAATTTGCCTCAAGGGACAATCCTGTCCTCAACCTGGGATGGGACCCTTCTGGTTCAGTTTCCCTATTGTGTTCCTTGTAAAAGAAATGTTTTTCCACTTGACTATTTCTGAGTCTGGTTTTAAAGTGGAAATGATATATAATTAGATCCTTGCTTTTCATCTCCGTGGTATGTTTCTATAACTAAAGCAGATAATTTAAAATTACAATGCACAATGCAAGTAGTGGAATCTTGTTGTTTTCAATTAATTGGGTAAATGGGTACTCTGGTATGGTCTTGTGAAAGATAAAATCCCCGGGAACATTTTTTTTTCCTGAATGTTATGGGAATAATAAGATAAAGAAAAGGAAGCCAAAGTATTAATGTGATGTTGTGTCATTGTTCCATAGCACAAGATTGGGATTTAAAGTTAACTGTAATGGTATGGAATTGTTGAGGACCCAAAGATAGCAACTTGCTGGGTCCTGCTCAGATGAATTGAACCCAAGCCTTCTTTCAGCTAAAGAAGGTCAAAGTTTGTTATCTTATCTACGGAGGGACTGGGGAAGGAGTCTGAGGTGGCCCCAGGTGATTCTAGGAATGGTCTTGATGGGAGAGGCCAATAACCTGGAGAATTGGAATGATAGGATATAGTGATAGGGAAAAGTTTAAGGGCCTCAAAAGAGCAAGTTCATGTGGGACAAGGTGAGGTTTTCCATGGTCATTTTTAGAAAAGTAGGACTAAAACTCTTTGGGGGTAATGGACAAAGGTCCCAACTTGGTTTTTACATGTTACAAAAACCAATTGGGTAAAAATAATTGACTGAATCAAATTACTGAGACTAAATCGGAGATATTTTAGTTTGGGGAAAAGAATTTCAGTGTTAAGTTTCTTAGAGACGGGTAACCTCTGGTAATATTTTGCATTGATGGAAAAGTTAAATGCTTCTGTTTTGATTTAAATTCATTTCATAAACGAAAGTTGAAGTTAGTGTTTGAACTTATCATTCGTGTAACTAATTCTTTTAAGTTGAGCATGGTTAGAAAGGGATAGAGTAGTTTGGGAAACAGATGTAATTCTATTAGAGCAATAACTTTTGATGATTGTTAATCAGGAACTAGAACATGTATAGAAAAGCATGTAAGCTACTTAAGACTTACTTCAAAAGATGCTCATTAGCCAATGTGAAATTATAGTCATATCTGAAACTGATTATTGGAGCTTGCTATTTTAAGAATTTATGGGACTATCAACTGACTGTTCTTCTGAGTCTAACTCCAGGTGTGGACAGCAAAAGAGACTGTCCAAGCTATTAGTCCATGATGCTAGTGAGCCTGTGAGATGCTGGTATGAACTGCAAAAAGGTGATCTTACAGAAAGCTTAGGAGAGTGGCTGTTCAGCCTGGGCTAGGGTAGGATTCTCCTGACTCAGTTTCCCACTGACACCTGACAGACTTTAAGCCTGGCTGAATGCTAGTTGACAATCTACTCCTTCCTGGAACTGACATGAAGTTAGAGAGATGTTGTTTCCCTGCAATGTCCCTACTCTTAGTGACAATTTCCTATAATCAAAAGTTTTGTAAGTTTAATACCAGATCTATTAAATAATAGATTGTTGGTAAGGGATCTGAGGTTAAGTATAAAATTAAACTATTAGGTTTAGGATTTCAGACTTAATAGCAGTAAGTTAGGGTCCTTTAATTCTTAGTAATAGTATAGAGACAATCAGGTTGAGGGCTTGTGAGGTGGGCATACATAGTCGTTATTATTTTTGTCTCAGTTGGTTAATGTTAAAAGAAGAATGGTTTGTGGTCTATGTTGTAAATGCTTTAAAAGAAGCATCATATGACCAAAAGTTAGAATTGTTTTGTGGTGTTATATGTTCTATGTAAAAAATGATTATTTATTATATTTATGCAAGTACTGGAGCCTGTTATTGACTCCTTACTGAAATCTCATCTTCCTGATGGGAGAAATGAATAGAGAATTAATGTAAAATGTAAATAATGGGTTCTAATGTGAATTTCTTAAACATGACAAATGGCCAAAGTTCCAATTTTGATTTTGTAAGAGTGATAAGTGTATAAACCTTAGGAATGCTCATCTAAAATGGTATTAAGGTCAGTTTTGTAGGAGAGTGGATGTCTGTATTTCTACAAGATGATAAAGGGAAGAAGATGCTGAGATGCTGTGCTGAAGATGGCTTGAATGAGCATCCAGACCAGAAAACTGCATCAGATGATGTTCCTCCCCAGACTGCTGTATGAGATGGAACCTCCGGATGGAAAATTCGTTTATCTACCTTTGTATTTTGAATCTCTGTATTTGTACTTATAAAAGGGGACTGCCCCCTTGCAATTTGTCAATGTGTTGGTCAACTTAGCTCCCTTCCCATATTCATATAAAGGGGAGATAGATGAAGGGAAGAATTCACAGGGGGAAGAATATGAGGAGGTATTGATTGGATTTGAGTGTGGAAACAGAAATTTTAATAAAGAAAAAAGGGGGGATTTTGTGGCAGGCAAGAAAGTTCTGTTTTCCACATTCCTAGTTGATAAGGGTTGTGACTTAGCATAGGCAGGTTAGAGGTCAGAAACTAATGTGGAGGCCCAAGGAGCTGTGTGAAGAAGGGCCTATCAGAGAGGTGAACATAGAATCACAGGGCCAGGGGATGGTATCGTGTGATATCCAAAGTTAGGAAAACAGTGTAAGAAGCCCCATCTTTCTGCATGTGCTGTAGTCATCCTGTAGCTTTACTGGGGCTATTTGTCCATTCAGGGGGATTGGACATAAAGATTAATAAAAGCTTTCTTGATTTAACAACAGGTATTGTTCTTTGTTTAGGTGAGCATGTTTCTCACTGTTGGGGGCTTGTTAGACAGGTTCACTTCTAAGCTGAAAGAAGGGTTGATTCAAATTCATTTGGGCAGGAACCAGCATGTCACTATTTTGGGGTTCAAGCATCACTAAACCTCAGCATTTAGATGAGACAGATATTTCTACCTGTCAATTCCTCTCAGCTTTGTGGTGAAGGGATTGGTTGGAAGGACTAGGGAGAATCTGATGTAGTTTGGGGTTGCTGGGAACCCCAAAATGTCAAGATACAAGGCAGTGTCCTCTTGGAATGAATTCATGTACCGAACCCATCTTCCAGTAAGTGGCAAACCCTATTATAACACCAGTTGGAGTGGTCAGGGTTCCTAGTGAACCTGCAACTTAATAGGGGTGAGACTGATACTTACATACAAAAAAGACAATGAAAAGAATCTGAATTGGATTAAGGAGTGGTAAATAGTTTAGGTGGGTCAAGTGCAGCAGTGAAAGGAATATCAAGGAAGCTAATTAGATGATCTAGATGAGATTAAGGAGTGGCCTTAATGTGAAAATATACCGGGCCAAGAGAAGCAGTGAATGGAATGTCAAGTAAACCAATTAGGTGGTCTAGGTAGGTTGGGGTGGGCAAGCTGTTGCCCTGGGTGGAGGTCAGTTATCTGGGCTGCCGAAATGTGTGGGAAAATTATCTTTTCCTTTTAGGGATCCAGGTCTTCACCCCCATCAGGCTCTTTCCACTAGGATTGCAGGGTGATCTTGTGCAGGTGTTTTTACAATATATGTAAGTTTCTGGGTTCCAGCTGCAAGGTAGACTGGTCCAGGGTTGGGTCCCTAGAAAATGAATGAGAAAAAAGATGATTGAAGTCTGAAAGTATGGAGTGAGTCCCCAGAAGGGAAATCTCGGTGGTGAGGGAGTCATCATAGGATTAAAAGAGGGACATTGGATACCAAGGGGCAATCTCAGATGGTAAAATGGAAAACTTTCTAAAACTGGTCACCTTAAGGTTCAGAAGGTCTAAGGGAAATGTGCTCTAGCTCTGAAAATGTTTGGGTCATACTGGGAGATTTATTTGTGGGGCTCTTTGGGTTTTTGCTCAAATATATGAAAACAGGACTAATGATTTAAATTTGAATCCTACAGTTTAACACAGGACTTTACATGTGATTGGTTTTCAATTATTGCAAGACTTTCAGTGAAGAACTTGCTGACCCAGGTGTCAGTTACAACAAGCATGCATTATCACTGGTATAATCAAAATTTTGATACTGATTAAAATGTTTTATTATTGCATTATATTAAACTGCAGCATACTCCAACCCTATTAAAGGGCACCAGAAAGAAATGATTCAGGAGCTTTAGATGCATACTTCATTAGCTCAGCCATTTGTTAAGTGTTGATTTAAATAAGCTTTGAAAAAAGTTCACTATCCTTTTGTGCTCCACATGAAAGTGCAGAAGGATTCTGAATGTTTTAACGATTGTTTGATAAATGTAAAATTATTATTTTTTTAAAAAAATTATTCATTTGTTTATTTTTAGTTTTCAACATTTACTTTTATAAGACTTTGAGTTCTAAACTTCTCCCCTCCCCAAGACAGCACGTAATCAGATATAGGCTTTACATATACAATCATATTAAACATATTTTCACATTAGTTATATTGTGAAGGAAGAATCAGAACAAACAGGAAAAAGGATGAGAAAGAAAAAAAAAGAGAGAGAAAACAGTATGCTTCAATCTGCATTCAGACAATCTTTGTCTAGATGTGGATAGCATTTTTGATCCATGAGTCTTTTGGAATTGTCCCAAATCATTGCATTGCTGATAAGCGCTAAGTCTATCAGAGCTGGTCATCACACAATGTTGCTATTACCATATACAATGTTCTTCAAGTTCTGCTCACTTCACTCAGCATCAGTTCATATAAGTCTTTCCAGGTTTTTCTGAAGTTCTCCTGATCATCATTTCTTAATGTGTGGGGGGAAAGCATGAACCTCCTTACTCAAATTGACTGCTCAGAGGCTTCTCAAGGTAAAAACAGAAAATCTCCTTTATTTGGTTCTGGTGAGAAACAGGGTGGTCCCTTCACCAGTAAAGCTGGAGTAGGGAGGTGTAAAATTATTTTAATATGTGACATCTCCATTTTAATCCCTTTGTTAATGTACCTTAGAACAACTACAAGGGGATAGTCTTTAAATCATTTGGCATTGATGTATGGAGCAGTAGTGAAAGTTAATCTCATTAGCCATCTTGATTTTTAATTAAATGTACAATATGCTTTTAGCAACATCTTTTTTACATTTTCTTTAGAAATTAATTGTAACAGTAATTATCAGAAATTTCTTGAGTAGGCATACATTCTACCAGGGTTGCTTATAAATATTTCAGTATTGGGGCAGACTTAGATGGATTTAATAATCTTTCAGAGAGGAAAGAAAAAAATAAAGATAGAAGGTATGTTATTAAGGTTGGATCTGACATAAATCATAATTGGTATGGAAATGAAGTTTGCCTAAAAATACCATAATAATAACATAGTTAAGACAACATTTAAAAAGTAGATAAATACTAAGTTAAAATATACAAAAGCTAAAAATAGGTTACCAAAATTCATAAACTGGGCAATGAGGCAAAATAACATTAATGAAAAGAGAAAGGTTAAAATCATATAAGCATATTTTAAAACAAAAACACTAGATAGTAATAAAACAAATTCTATTTTAATATTCTATTATGAAACAAAAACAATCTTCTTACACACACTTTTCTGCCATTCTAAGAACCCAAGGTACCTAATTAGTAATACTCTTCTGCCCCATTACTTTAAAATTTTGTTTTTAATAAAAGTTATTTGTGGGAAACAAGGAAGTTCTATTTCCACAGAGTTGTGACCTAGCACAATCAGGTACAGGTCAGAAACTTGTGCTCAGGCTTGATGAGCTGTTTGAGGGAAAGCCTCTCAGAGAGGAGAGCATGAAGTCATGTGGCAATGGATGGTGTCACCGGAGGTCCAAAATTTGGAACAATACAAGAAGCTTCTATTGATCTGAACCAGTTGTAGTTTTCCTGTAGCCTGAGTTGGAGCTACCCATTCACAATGAAGGTAGAAAGCACTCCCTCCTCTGAACTGTAGTTTAATAACTTTTCCTTGATACCCTTTTGTGTGTCAAGTTCATCTCTAACAATCTGGCACCCAACTTGGGGCCTGACTCATTGACTTGAGAGAGTCAGATAAAACACAGGGAGAGAACACTTGTGTAAAAAAAAATAACGTTTTTTGCAGCCCCTGTAAGTTAAATCTACTCTGTGCAAGAACATGACTCTGAACCATGAGCAGGGAGTTCAGAAGAATTGGGGAGGAACCTTGCCAGCTGACCAGGTAACTTGGTGTATCTTGTAAAGATCAGGACACCCTGGGAACTTGCACTCTGGGTTGGTATCTTACTGACAGAGTGAAGTTTGGCATGGCAAAATCTTTGTTGGTCATATCCCTGTCCAGGAGTTTTCTGGTTGGCTCTAACCTAATGAGTGAACTTGGACAGAGTCCCGGGAAATCGAGCAATGGTGGGGAATTCAAATTTGAAATTGAAAAGCACTCTATAATGCTTTGTTAAATGTCTTGCCTGTGTGTGTGTTTTTGAGGTGTTGCCTAATGGTATTAATAGAGAATTGAGAACTTCTAAAAAAAAATCTTTCTTTCTGCACTCTAAACTCTGACCAAGTTTTTTAATTTGAAAAGAAAGATAAAGAAGGGAAAATCTATTTCCCTGAGAACACTCTTTGCAGAGTGTTAAACTTTAAATACTGCAGCTCTCTTGATATGTAAAGCCCTTAACTTATAAGGTTTATTTTAAGGAACAAGAAAACTGGAAGAGATTGCCTTAAATGTGATAAGCATTTCTCTCCAAATTCTGGAAGATGAAGACAAGGAGGGTCAGTACTTAGGTAGTCAATTATTTAATTCTTTGAAACTATGAAAGTTTCTGCCTGAGGAGACTGGCAATGCCCTGTCAGCATTAAATTAGGTTCCTTAGGTCTCTCCCTGGACCCAAAACCTAGTTTTAGAGTATTGGCATATTTTAAGCTAACCTGAGGAGAACAGGTGTAATTTCAAACTCTGTAGAACTTTACATGCTTTTCCTGAAATTCCCAAGGGAGAAAGATATGATTGGAACAGCAGAGTATCCATGTGCTCTTTACCTTGTGTACCTGGGGAAGTTCCCCCCCACCCCCACCCCCTGCCAATCTGATTCAAAAACTGAAATGGGACTGGGAGAGCTCCTTGTCTGGTGAGCCTTGAAGCAGGGAGGGAAGACAGAGAAGATCTGATGCAAAGCCTCAGGGACCATTATTGTGTTCTACTACTCAGAAAGGAATGTTACTGTTACAGGCAGAAATTTGACTCAGAGGACAATCCTGTCCTCAACCTGGGATGGAATCCTTCTGGCTCAGTTCCCCCATTGTGTTCCTCTGAAAAGGACTGTTCTCCCACTTGGCTATTTCTGCATCTGTCTTTAAAGGGGAGATGATATCTAATTAAGTCCTTACTTTTCTTCTTGATAGCATGTTCCTATAATCAAAGCAGATAATTTAAGATGTAAGCACAATGCAAGTAGTGGAATCTTGCTGTTTTCAATTAATTGGGTAAATAGGTACTCTGGTATAGTCTTGTGAAAGAGAAAATCCCTGGAATAGGACATTTTTTTTCTCTGAGTATTATGGGAACAATTAGATAAAAGAAAGGAAACTAAAGTATAAATGTGATATTGAATCATTGTTCCATAGAATAAGACTGGGATTTAAAGTTAAATGTAATGGTATGAAATTGTTGAGATTAGGGGTCCTTGGGACCCAAAAATAGTGACACCCTGGGTTCTGCTCAAATGAATTCAACCCAAGTCTTCCTTCAGTTAAAGAAGGTCAAAATTTGTCAAAGTTTCTCAATATTGAGTGGATTTTTAGTGAATCTGAACATTTGTAATGTTAATGTAAATAGTCTGGATGGAGTCTGAGCACTTTCATGGAGACAAGATATATCTTATCTACATAAGAACTTGGGAAGGTGTTCGGGGGTAAACCCAGGTAGTCTGGGGGGTTTCAGGGATAGTCTTGATGGGAGTGGCCAGTAGCCTGGAGAATTGGATTGATAGGGCATAGTGATAGGGAAAAGCTTATGGACCTCAAGAGAGCCAGTTCAAGTGGGGAAATCCAAGGAGTTTTCAAGGTGAGGTTTTCCAGGACCTTGTTAGACATATGGAACTAAAACTCATTTGGGGTAAGGGACAAAGGTCCTGACTTGGAATAAGGTCTTTCCATGTTACAAAGATCAATTGGGTAAATACAATTGACTGAATCAAATTACCAAGACTAGACCAGAGACATCTTCAGTTTGAGAAAAAAAATTTTTTTTTCTGTAGTTTCTTAGAGGGAGGTAACCTCTGGTGATCTCATCACTGGATACAGATGGTTCTGGAGGAGAAGTGAGACTGGTGACCTTGCACAGCCCTCCTTCACTCAAAACAAAGTCAAGTGCAAGTCCTGTCATCATTTCTCTGATGGCATGGTCTTCTTTGGCAATGAAGGATGAACACAACAACAACCTCTGGTAATATTTTGCATAGATGGAAAAGTTAAGTGTTTCTGTTTTGATTTGAATTCATTTCATGAACATAAGTTGAACATTAGTGTTTGAATTATCGTATGTATAACTCATTCTTTTGGACTGAGCATGGTTAGAAAGGAATAAAGAAGCTTGGAAAACAGATGTAAATCTATTAGAGTAATAACTTATGGTTTTAATGTTAAATTTGATTTTATGATTATTATTTAATCAGGAACTAGAACCAGCATAGAAATGCATGCAAGCTACTTAAAACTTGCTTTAGAAGATGTTACCTAGCCAATGTGAAATTATAGTCATAGAAACTGATTATTGGAGCTTGCTATTTTAAGATTTCCTGGAACTATTAACTGACTGTTCTTCTGAGTCTAACTTCAGATGTAGATAGTAAGAGAGGCTATCAGAGCCACTGATCAATGATGCCAGTGAACCTGTGAGATGCTGGTATGAACTACATAAAAGATGATTTCATGGGAAGTTTTCTGCCTGAGCTGAGGTAAGATTCTCCTGACTCAATTTCCCCACTGACACCTGGCAGACTTTAAGCCTGACTAGATGCCAGTTGACAATCTACTTCTGCCTGGAACTGACATGAAGTTAGGGAGATGTTGTTTCCCTGAAATATCCCTACTCTTTTTTTTAAATTAAATTATTTTGTTTTCAGTGTTCGATAATCACTTCCATATATCTTAGATTTTTTTCCCCTCCCTTCCCACTCCCTCCCAGAGACAGCATACAATCTTATATGAGACCATCTCTACTCTTAATGGCAATTTCCTATAATCTAAAGTTTTGTAAGCATAATAACAGATTTATCAAATAACAGATTGTTGGTAGGGGAACATTTGAATCCAAAAATTAAGCTATTAGGTTTAGGATTTTAGACCAAAAACAATGTTATGGTCCTTTAATTCTTAGTAATAGCATGGAGAAAGATAGATTGAGGGCCTGTGAGGTTAGCATACTTAGTTAATATTATTCTTGTCTCTATTGGTTAATGTTAAAAGAAGAATGGTTTGTGGTCTATCTTGTAAATGCTTTAAAAGAAGCATCACATGACCGTAAGCTGGAATTGTTTTATGATGTGATGTGTACTGTGTTCAAAATGATTACTTATTGTATTTATGTATGTACTAGAGTCTGTTATTAATTCCTTAGTGAAATCTCATCCTCCTGATGGGGAAAATGAATCGCAAATTAATGTAAAATGTAAAACCTGGGTTCTAATGTGAATTTCTTAAATGTGACGATTGACCAGAGTTCCAATTTTGATTTTGTAAGAGTGCTAAGAGTGTAAAGCTTAGGAATGGTAATCTAAAATGCATTAAGGTCAGTTTTGTAAAAGAGTGGACATCTGTATTTCTACAAGAAGATAAAGGGAAGAAGATGCTGAGATGCTGTACTGAAGACTGTTTGAATTAGCATCCAGACCAGAAAACTGCATCAGGTGATGCTCCTCCCCAGACTGCTGTATGAGATGGAACTTTTGATTAGTCTTTTTCTTCCGAATCTCTGTATCTATACTTTTGAAAGGAGATTGCCCCCTGGCAATATGTCAGTGTGTTGGTCAACTTAGCTCCCTTCCCATATTCATATAGAGGGGAGATAGATGAAGGGAAGAATTCATAGGGGAAAGAAAGTCAGGAGATACTGATTGGATTTAGGTGTGGAAACAGAAATTTTAATAAAGAGAAAAAGGGGGGAATTGTGGAAAATAAGAAAATTCTGTTTCTACAGAGTTGTGACCTAGTATAATCAGGTAAAGTTCAGAAACCTGTGTGCAGTTTTGATGAGCTATTTGAGGGAAAGTCTATCAGAGGGGAGAACGCAAAATCATGTGACAATGGATGGTGCCACAGGAGGTCCAAAATTTGGAACAATATAAGAAGTTTCCATTGATCTGAACAAGTTATAGTTTTCCTATAGCCTTACTGGAAGCTACCTGTTCATAATGAACATAGAAGGCAGTCCATTCTCTGAATTCTATTTTAATAAATTTTCCTTGATATCCTTTTGTATGTCAAGCTTGTCTCTTACATTATTGTTTTACTGAAGTGTTTGCTCAAGCATATATCAGTGAAAAAGTGTCAAACAAAAACACAAAGCCATCATGATATTTGAATGCTAGGAGCATGAAAACATAAAATGTCTATGAAGCTTACAAAAAAAAAGATAACAGTCTTTTCAACTACCTCATCATTATCATTGTATGTAATTCTTCAGTAGACTGCAATAACTTGAGTGGAAGGATATTATTCACTGAGTTTGTTATAAAGTCACTTTATTCAATGCAATAAAATTCAAAGTATGCTTAAAAATATCTCAAATCCTAAGCAGACTCAGTATTCCATCCTGATTGGAAACAGCTCAAACAACAAAATTCCTGGTCATTGCTAGGAAACTGTTTGCCTTCAATGAGATGAATATCAGTGGAAAAATTTAGACAAAATGACAGTTTATGTAAAATACCTTAAAAAAAATCACCACTCAGATAAATTTCTAGAGTGCTGATTAGCCTCACAGTATTGAACTACAAGTCAGATTCATTTACCATGAATCTTTGTTTCTTGACTTCCTCTGCAGATCTCTTTGCATATTTTGGATAAATTTCTTTCATTCACTCTGTTTCCTCTCTCAGTACCTTATCTTGTAGTCTGCGTGATTGGTTAAGGTCTTCCCTGTGCACATTTTGAATTCTGTTAACCAATTTCATGTTTCCAGTAAATAGAGCCTTCCTGGGAGTGACTCAATTCAGTTCATCAGTTTCACTGTACCTGGGTCTTAGAACTCTCTCAACTTTGATGGTTCTGCCATCATTCTTGAAAAAACTTGTAGTGAAAATAGACGAGTATTAATATTGGCACAAATACCTCATTATTTTCTTCTTTGTTGTGTAGACCAGTTTCAAAAGTAACTCCCATATGTCACTGTTGCATAAGCCAAATGATGCAAACACACATATATGTGCTGTGTATGAAATGCCGAACCTCCAAACAGAATAGAGTGCCTCTGGTTGTAGGTTGTTCCAGGTTTCAGTACAACCATGCATTTTCCCTTATTATTCATGCACTGAACATTGGTAGAATCAATGAGATTCTGAAGATCAATGACAACAACCACTATCATCACAATGAGAAGAATTTTAATATTGCTAATATCAAATAATATTTTCCTCTCTCTCAAAAAGTCACACTGATAGTAAGAGAAACTGCTCTCTCAAAAACAGAGGTTCCCAAACTTATTTGGCCTACTACTCCCTTAAAGAAAATTACTTGGGGTCTCCCTGGAAATCTACTTTCTTTAACGCTTTAATGATTTTTAAAAACTTTGCATCATTTAAGAAATATAAAATATTTTCCTAAAAAAAAGACACATCTTTAAGAATTTATTATAAATTTCTGAGTTTTTTTACTGAGTTGAAATTTTGATGATGCAATACTGAGTCATGTAACTATATGTATTGTAAACAAGCTATTACACCCACATATTCTTGCCAATGTATGCTGGACAATGTATAACTTTAACTCAGTTATACAACAAATGAAAAATGTACAAAAGGTTTTTAAAATTTTTCTTATCTTCTTTTCTTTCCTTATGCTTCCACTGCCCCCTTATATTTATTCAACACTTCCCAATTGCCCCCAAGGCTACCACTGCCCCACCCATGGATTGTTTCAGTGTTCCCCAGGAGGTGATATCACCCACTTTAGGAAGCTTAGCTCTAGAGAATCATTGGATTCCTGCTCTTAAGGCACTTTACTCTTACCTGGGTTGGACTGGGTTCCACTATGGCAATCTTTAGCTCTGTTTATCCTCTAAACAAAAACTAACCTGGGCTAGCAATGGCCACCAAGTGTCCTTGCTACTTCATTGAAGTTTGTGGCAAATTGGATCATGCAGGGTAAAAACAACCAGAATGAAGTAGTTTTTCTTCCTCAGATTGTCAAAAGCATCAGAAACCTCATGCCCAGGCCTCTATCCTCATATGATACCATCCTTTGTCCTCATGACAACCTTTCTGTAAATTTTCTTGGAGGGCATCTACATACTCAAATATCTGAGTGCCCTAGGCTTGTCACCTTCTTTATATCAATTAAAGATACCTTTTTATCTATATTTTGATTTATTTTGAGTTTGATTTATTTCAGGATTTGAGAAGAGTAAAGTATGTGATAGTCTTTCAAGTGTATTAAAGGATAGGAGATCAAAAGTTTTTTGCATAGATACAGACTTGCAACCAAAATCTCTTCTTGCCCCAAATCCAAATTTTGTCCTTAGAAATTTGGATATGTGTTCACCTGATTTTTGTTAAAAAACTGTTTAATAGAACTATTGAGAAAAAACCAACAAACATAGTACCAAGGCTAAGTGGGACAAAAGTTTTCAGGGCCTATTAGGGAAGCCTCCAGTTTTCATATTTTTCTCCCAAAATTTTCTTGCTGTTGTAAAAGTGAATTTGTAAATGAATATACTAATTACCTCAACTTGCTTGAGGTCCCCAGTTATCCAGGTAACCAACTTAGCTAAGATACAGAGTGACTTGACATACCAACAATCCTTTGAAGTGATTAAGAGTAAACCCAGCTGGACATAAAGAAAATCAACAACTCTAAAGCCAATTAAGCTCATATCAGCTTTGAAGCAGACCTTGAGCCATTTGGAGGTTTATGGACCTTCAAAAGACATCCTTATCTTCAGAGATTCCCCTAATTATTGGTTATAGGGCTCTCAGACACTTCTTATTTTATGGTTTTTGGAGACATTCCCTCATTTTATTGTCTGGGTTCAAGCCTTAAATTATGAACTGCTTATCACCAAGAATGTCTTCTGATTTATCTATCAAAAGGCTGTGGCTCTGACACCTGGAATTCCTTAATTACCCTGTTTCCTGGATCTCCTCTTCCCTTTGGGAATGGGCTTTCTGTCTCATTACTTTCTAGAACCTTCCCAGTTCTTACCTTTATCCCCATTTCCCTCCCTTTCTTTGTTTTAAAAGTATATATATCTTCCATATCCATTAGTAAACTGAGCTGTCCAACAGTAGGTTAACAGGTCCCTTGCACATGTTTCACTTTCCTACTTAATAAAAATCTTCTTTAATTTTACAGGCATCATCTTCCCCTGCTTTTCTTCCCTTTAGGGAAAAGGGGAATTTAGATCTCAAGAACAGTGGGAAAGACAGATCTAAATTCCCTAAAGAGAGAAAAATACACCAGGGAGGGGGCTTTGTCTCTCTAAAGATTATATGCTATTCATACCTTCTTTTCCTTGTCATACTTCTGTACCATGACATCTCTCTTGTGATCTGAAAACCCACACCTTTCCTATTTCTAAGTTAAGAAAGTAACTTTCATATAGCTAAATAAATGTAGATGGAACTTTCCTAATTGTAAACTGATTTGTAAACTTTCCCATTCTAGCTCCATGTGAAGCTAGTTCTTCTACCCCTGAATCTTACAGCTCTGAGGTTTAAGCATTATAAAGTATTATACCATAGCAACAGCAGAGCTGATGCAAACTTATAACTTTGTCCAAACAGCACTAAGAAATATAGTCTCTAAAAAGTCAAGTCAAATTCCAAAGGGTATGTCTGTTTTTCCTCATACTGGAATCCTTGAGAATTTTCATGAAACACAGAGTTAGAACAATGATTCCCAATGTGATGAAATATAAGGAACATTAAGGTCACTTTTAAAGCAGAATAGAACACTAAAAATGTCAGCAGCCAATACTTATACTTGTATTGTACTTGCTGTGCTTTATAAGCAAGGCCAGGTAAGTGGACATCACTATCACTATCAGATTTTCATCTAAGTTCATTTGTAACAGGCTTTAAGACTTTAAAACTCTTAGGGCAGTGTGGTAAATTGGAATCTCTCTTCTTTGTAATTTAATTCCCAAGTAAAATTAATCCACTCTACTTAAATGGTTAGCAGGACTGGCAAAATCTTAGGAACTATGCTTTTCACAGATGAGGACATCTTAAAGAAATTCTTGCTATCCCAAATTGACAGTAAAAATGTTATATCTGTTACATTTCTAAATGAACAATTTCAAATATTTTTTGAATAACTGATTCTATAAACCCAAAGAAATATCTAAAATAATTTACTGTTTTACCAATAGTCTTAATACAGTGAATTATCAAATCAATGTAAGGTATTATTTTATCCACATTACAGATTGGTAAACTGAGGTAGCTTGTTTTTAAGAAGATCACATGATTAACAAATTTCCATATCCATGCATTTTTTTAAAAACACTTTTTCTTAATGCCAAATAGCACAACCAATTCTGACTTATCTAACACATCTTATTAGGAGGGATATGTTTCACTAAAAATAAGACCACAAGAAATTCAATTATACCTGGATCTATAGTCCCAAATGATACTATACAGAATACATGAGTAATAATTTCAATTATTTAGCCTTATTCTTTACAAGGCCCAATTATTTTAAGCACTTCATTAGGCCTACAGTTTTAAATCTCAACTTATCTAAGGCCCATCTACTGTTAGCATTTCAAACAAGAGCCCATTATCAATAAACTTCTTTTTTAAAAATATATGGTGGTGATTCACAGTTCCCTGTAAATTTTTCCCACTTTCCTCTAAGAGTTAGATCAATTCTTAGTCCCTAGCCTCTTTACTGAAACTGAGGTTTTTTTTGCTAAGAGTAAGCAGTAACTTCCCCTTTCTATCCCCTAGCTTTCCA
Organism: Potorous gilbertii; assembly: GCA_028658325.1. Classification (NCBI taxonomy): domain Eukaryota; kingdom Metazoa; phylum Chordata; class Mammalia; order Diprotodontia; family Potoroidae; genus Potorous; species Potorous gilbertii. Next base: position 198,432,629 of record CM053771.1, read on the forward strand.
AGCCCAGGCATTCCAAACTGCATGTCACAAAGAATGACCACATGAAGTTTCCCACATGTTTTTTTCTTTCTTCAAAAACAGAAAACTTCCTCCAACTTTTCTTATCATGTTTAAAATTTCTTCTTTAATCTCTCTCTCAACATTCCCTGAAAGATGGAGGCACCAAAAACCCATTAAGATGTTCTTAGCAATTATTGTTCTCAAAAATTTAAATAAATAATATTTTATAAAATGAATAAGAATCTCATATAAATTACAGCAAAAGTTCTAAGTTCAAACGCACACCAATTCAAAAGTTATTTCTAAATTCCTTTCTACTGTCACTTTTGTTAAACATCCAAGTATCCAAATAGATTTTCTAATCAAATCCTATGTACCTTTATTGTCGGTCCTCAATTCATACAGACCTTTTTTTTCTTTTTCACTTAAAAATCTCTTTTGGTGACTAAGAAGCCAGATAATTCCCCAGATTCAAATTGAACACAATCTACAAATCTTATTTTTGGGTTCAATTAAACTTGGATTTACAATGCCTAATATTCAAGATCAATTCCCAATTAAAGTTTTAGTTAGTGAACAACAAATTACTAAAAAACAGGTAAAAAACCAACTGCCTCTCTACATAAATTCCTTTTCTGACAATTCTGCATTTCTTGGTAGAGATTTGCATAGCTCGGGGGCAACATTATCAAAAGTTAGGGGCTTATTCAATTAATTAGTTGGGGAGGGGAAAGGGAGTATCTGGAGAAAAAGACATCAAGTGCTTGTCTCAAACTGTTGCTTCCTCCCTGCCATTTTTTTTTTGTTACTGGTTTCCATAATGTGCTATTATCACACTGTCTCCCTCTGCCCTCTTGACCATGAGAAGGGAAAGGAAAAAAAACAGGTACACAAACATACACAGCACACTTTTAATACAAATAGCACTCCATAAAGACAGATACAAAGAACTAAACAGTAGTTACAAAGCTTCTTAAAAATAATTTAATTTGCATAAATGTAAGCCCCCTTTTTTTAGGTCAAATTCTGGGACGCTTTACCAAAGGATCCTGCCTTTACTAGACATGATTTAATTTTGTCATGACCAAAAGAACCACATTGTGGTCATCTGTGATGGGGGTCAGACTTGGTTAAATTGAGCAAACTATCAAAGTACTTAGTCCATAATTTGAAAACTGATCCCAGCAGTTGTCTTTTTCTGAGTCCTGTTGGAATGGCCACATATGGTCCATAATTACAAACCCAGCAGACTGTCCCTCTTTCAGGGGAATCTGTCAGAATGAACCCCAAATTACCCATGAGTCTTTACCAAAGAACTCAACTGAAAGAAATTTAATTTGAGAGATCCCTTATCAAAGCTGAACCGTCAAGTCAAATCCTGACTGGACACAAAAAGGTCTCTGCTGGTGCTGGACATCCAAGGTCGAAAAGGTGGTCAGTTGGGCAGGGATCTTTGAATCCCCACTCTCTGGCTGACATCAGATGTGTCAACCTGAAATAAAAAATACTGCCAAAGTAGTAAAAGGTAGAATCTTTAATGGAGACAATAGAATTGCAATTCAGGGCCACCACAGTACCCAACTACTGGAGTGCTCAAGAGGGACAGAAAGGGGCAGGATTAAATACACTTCCACAGTGAGTCCCAGGAGAAATAGAACCTCTGGAAGCCGCCAAGCAATTTGTATTGTACAGAAACTGAAAATCCATAGAGAAGGCTGGGGGATGCTGGAGAATGGTAACATCTGGTCAGAACTGGGACTCCTTTCTTTCCTCCTTTTTAAAAAACTGGTTTCAATTGCCCTCAGGCTGCAATTCACAGCTCTGGGATCAGGCAAGGTCAGCTCATAGTCAGCTGCATTCAACAGAGGCAATTATTAAATGTTTAGTACCACCATTGTCAGCTCTGAAAATAAATGACCAAAGAGTCACAGAGGTTATATAACCACTGTTAACTTTGAAAAAATACCAAAGATCTCACAGAAGTAATGCCTCAACTGCTAGCTCTGGCAAACAAAATAAATGGCCAAAGGACCACAGCAGTTATGAAACTGCTTTTAACTCTGAAAAGATAAAATAAAATGAAACCAAAGATCTAAAAGCGGTTATAATAAAAAAATTATTTGATTGGAGGAGGGAAACTAGACATGTGTGCTGTGGTCTGCGCAGATACTGTGTCCAAGTGAGGCCAAGCCGTGATGCATATAGTAGTGGCTAGACAAAGAAACATGCAGTGAGCTGTCACTGGGGTAATGAAGGGATGACAGTAACAATGAGACAAGCTTGATTCATGGCAGGGTTTCATGAAGAAATGTGGTTCAGGTGCTTGTCTGAGCTCAGGATCTCTCTGGGGCTGGTATGAGACAATCTCGGGATTTTGCTGCAGCAGAGCTCCTCCAAAGGGTGAGTATAAAGGATTGTTGTTATGACAAGCTCAGGGCACAGTTTGCTTGCTGGGCCTGAGGTCTGGAAAACAGGGTGTTTCACAATAGTAAAAAGAAAGGAGTAGAAAGAGAGGGACGGTCTTGGCATGGGGATACTGGCAGCATTTATACCTCAGAAGTTGGTAAACAAATTCAAGTTTGATTTAGCAATTTGCTGATTATCTGGATTAAAGAAAATCATAGGGAAAATGTTAAAAATGCAAATTAAACTTAAAAGTATGTAGTATATACATTTCTTCTCCAGAGAACAGGTTATTAAACATTAGCCAGCACCACTGTGACACGGTTGACTATTGTTTACTGGGCCACCGAGGAAGGATCTTGTTTTGGGACTTAAGAGTACAGAGTTAGATTGGAATAAATTCATTGTCCAAAGTGGGAAAAGGGCATTATTTTTGACACTTGATCAACACATAGGAAGTCATTAAGTACTTACAGAATCAAATGAATGGATAATTTTCTGTGTTTAGGTCAACTTTATGTTCCATAACAGGAAATGAACTTATATTGTTCTTTTGGATTGAGAAGGGCAATACAGGTCTAAATTCTAACAGGGATGACAAAAAATGACTGAACACTAAAAGTGCCCTTTGGAAAGAAAATACCATTTCAAATGAATGTCCCCCTTACAACTGAAACCATTTAAAATATCAGGCCAAGATGAACCACTGGAAATTTGGGAGCTAGGGGGAAAGATATTTAAGGGGCTGTCTTTCCTATGGTCATCAGTGGGAGAATCTGAGGTTACTCTTGCATTTATTTACAATTATTTCCTAATTTTAGACCTTGACTAAATCTGGCCTAAATAGAACATGTGGAACTCAAGATCAACCCCTCTTTGGACACAGTATCCTAACATATATATGTATGTACACACATATATATTATACACACACATATATACATTTCTAGATCCTTACATACACATACGTGTGTATATATGTGTTTATGTACACATACATGCATAACCCAATTTTCTCCTGACCTTCAGTCCCCCATCACCTATTGCTTATTACACATTTCAAATCAAATATCCTGGAGACATCTTAAACTCAACATGTCTAAAACTATCCCTCATCTGCATCCCCAAACTTACCTATTTAATGTAACTTATCAAATTTATCTATTTCTGTTAAAGATGCCACCTTGACATTATTCAAGAATCCTTATTCTCTGTCATCTCCATTTCCATCTCCCCTGCCCCTGGCTCAATCAGTTGTTAAATATTTCCATTTTTACCTTCTGATCCCTTTTCTCTACTCACACACAACTACCCCTTGAGTTCAGGCTCTCATTACCTTTTTCATTTTTTTAATTAAGAAGCAGTCAGGATTAAGAGACTTGCCTAGGGTCACACAACTTGTAAGTATCAAGTGTCTGGGTCTGGATTTGAACTCAGGTCTTCCTGACTTCCAGGGTCAGTGCTCTATCTGCTGTGTCACCTAACTGCCCTTTCTCATTACCAAATTATTCCAACAACCTCTTCGTTGATCTTTGCTCCATTCTTCCAATTGGCCTTTTTTTCTTCATACAAGACATTCCATCTCCTATTTCCATACTTTTGCATAGACCATCCCACATATCTCCCTAGAAACTTTCTCTTCTTTTAAGATGCAGTTCAGGTATTATCTTTGGCATGAAGCCTTTCCTGATGCTTACCTCCTTCTCCATTACCTTATATTTAACTATGTTGTGTATAGTTCTTTTGATTCACTTTATATTCAAGTTGTATATATTTTTCATCTTCTTGTCTTCCTCAGTAGAATATAAGCTCTTTGTGAATGGAGATTGTTTCAATTTTGTATACATGTATTTTTAGCACCTAGCACAGTATCTGACACAAAGAAATACTTGTTGATTGAGCATATCTGCTATACTATCATGTAGACCACTGAGGAAAATAGCCCAACAGTTGCCCTAGCCTTGCCCTCATAAACACTACCATTTACCATGTTCTCCCAAACTGAGATTAAGTCTTTGGCGTCAAGAAACTTGAATATAAGCTTTCAGATTGTTATGTACCTGCCTAAAAGGATGATGTATTTCTATAATAAGTAATTTTATTTCTGATGAATGCCTTCAAATTGCTTTCTATCATCCCTTTCACCACAAAGCATTTTCCCAAGGACTGTCTACAAATAAGAGATGGGCAAACAGAATGAGGGAAGCTAAATGGTATGAGCAAACCCTATTGCAAGACAAGACATAGGCAACTGACTTGTATTCTAATTGCTGTCTCTCAATGCTCTTTGTTGTTTGATCAGAATAGCTTCTTTCTGTGAGGCATTAGTGATTCTAAAAGCTGCCTTAAGAAGTCCTTTTATTATAAAGGAAATGATTGAAAACTGCCAATCACTAATCTGGCAATCCCCTCTCGTGTGCTTAAAGACTGCTCTGATTACGGTAATTACATTTTTATGAATATCCTACCTACAGAATAACAATTTTACTATGTCAGAATCCACCCTACAAAGATACAGCAATTTCATCTGCAAGGAAAAATAGCACCTAATAGCAAAGTTATTTATATGATGGTAAAAGATCAAGATGCAGCTCAAGTGCTTCACCTGAAAGAAATCTGATCATTAGTTAACCTTTACAAGATGATTAAGGATGAAGGCTTGTCACGGCTTTCATGAATCCTCTTTTCATGATTTTGGGGTTTTGTTCTGATTTTTAAAAATCTATGATCAACATTTGGATTTTTTCTTTAGCTGAATAGATGGCAAAGCCAAAAAGGAAAAAAAAAACCAGGCATGTTATAATCAAATGTTTAAAAAATGGTGCTAAGTAATTTTAAAACCTTACAATGATGTTTCAGGGTCAAGGAAGTCTTGTTGACTGGTCCACAACTCTTTGAGTAGTCTAGGTGAAATGACTAGAGTGTGGAGCTAACGAGGCAATTTAACATTTGAGATTCAGTCTTTTACAAAGAAAGAATTCATTGCCATGATCTATTGACTCTGGTCAGCCATCTTGCAAGTATCTGCCTTAGTTACAAGATACAAGACAGAAAAAATTCAAATCCATCATCGATACTACCAAAACTATTGTGAAAATGAATGATGTGGTTGGTCATAGAGTAGTGTCACTTTTTAATATCCTTTTCATAGATAAAGGAGAGCATTATTTGAGTTAAAAATGTACATGAGGCATTCCATTCTGATGGGAGGGATACGAGAGGTCCTTGTGGGAAAGAGAACATATTCTCAGCTCAAGCTGTCATCCAATACTGACTTGGCACGTAGAATAGGAACATATCCAGAAATCAAACAACTTGGTTGTTGACCACTCAGTTGTGTCCAACTCTTCATGACCCCATTTGGGGTTTTCTTGGAGAAGATACTGGAGTAGTTTACCATTTCCTTCTCTAGCTCTTTTTGCAGATGAGGAAACTGAGGCAAACAGGGTTAAGTAACTTGCCCAGAATCTTACAGCTTGTAAGTATCTAAGGCTGGATTTGAACTCATGAAGAGGAGTCATCCTGACTCCAGGCCTGGTTCTCTATCCACTGTACCACCTACCTGCCCCGGTATGAAACCTAGTAAAATATGACTACAGGGAATCTCATGTAATAAAATCACTCTTAACCCTGCATAAATTAATAGAAAACAATTTCCTAACTCACTCCTCCAGTGGAAAAGAGAGTCACTTACAAGGAGGGAAAACATTCTCTGCAGGATAGTAAAGGGATGGCTGTCTTAAGTCACTCTAACTGTTATTCAGGCAGCTCTTGGCTTCCCCAGCTGTTGATGGTAAGGGCTTGCCTCTGCCTCAGTTAATCCCAGACAGCTCCACCATCTTTTAGCTGTCAGTTGTTTCAGTTCCACCTCCGTTACTCGCAGTTAGGACTCAGTCCCACCTCCACTCCAAAGTCTGTCATCAACCCCTGAAGCTGCCCCTATGTAGCTGAAGCCAGCACTGCTTGCTGTCTCTTGGACTGTCTCAGGCTTTTCCATTGCCATCCAGTGGTTTTCTCCAGTTTCCAATGGTTAGCAGTCTTTTAGAATTAGTTCTTTCAGAGACCATCTGGAAAAATGATAAGTTACCTTTTAAATAGAGCTTTAATGTTTACAAAGCCATTTACAAATCTTATTTAATTTGATCCTCACAAAACCCTGGGAGACTGATGTTATCAGCATCCTCATTAGATGAGAATGCTGAGGTAGATAGAGGTTATGTGACTTGCCTAGGGTCCCACTACTAGGAAATGTCCAAGATCATATTTGAACTCAGGTCTTATTGATTCCAGGTCTAGCACTCTATCCACTGTACCACTTAGCTGCTATTCATTGCGGTCTGTTTTGGTTTTTTTTAAAGCCTGCCTCGTAGCTCCATCCAGATGGCACCTAAAAGAGTACCTCAGACAGTTGCTATGAGACACTTTCTCATTTTTCTCCGCACAGGGTTCCCAACCTTGATTTCTCCTTGGCTTATGGTGAGTGATTTTCTTTTACTTATCTCCTTCAGAGAGTGATTTTCTTTTACTTATCTCCTTCAGAGAAAGGCAGATGCCTTCCATTCTACCCAAGCTTCCCAATGCATTTTTCTGGGGGTGTCAATAGATATGCTCAATCTTCTTTGTTGGGTCTTTCAACTCCCAGGATGGCCTTCCTTGAAACTTTGATAGGCTTTGAGGTGGCATGAAGGGGGAGGGTGTGCACAAAGCAGAGCAGGTACACTCAGTGAGTCCACTGCTGGCATTCCTGACATCTCAGCAAAACCTTTGTGCCCTTTACAAACTCAACAACAACACAAAAGAATAAGAACAAAGCTAGTATCATGTTTGAAATCATCACAGCATATTAGAACTCAATACAAACTTATGGAATTTATTCATTCAACAATTCTATTGAATGCTTACTCTCTGTAAGGCATGGAGCCAAGTGTTGGGAATAGAAAATTAATAATAGCACACACACACAGTTTTTGCTCTCAGGGAATTTACAGTATAGTAGGGGTCTGCTAGTACCATGGCAAGATAAGATGGTAGAGCTGGTAGCTGTTGGGTACCAACAACTAAGTGAATCAGTAGACCTAACAGGGTGATTCACATGTGTTTTCCTTCTATATCTGGTGCACATGAGCAATGTATAATTGGGACATTAAGGATTAGGTAATGTGGTCATTCTTCTAGGTGAATAACAAGGTTGTTTTGTCTGTGGCTCTATTGTCTTTTGGTGTAATGTGGAGTCAAAGTCAAGTCTAGCCTTCCGGGTGCAGGAGTGGGTGACTTCATATCCCTTCTGATGAAGGAGGAGAGTAATTTCTTAAGCAACTATGAGAAATTTGAGGTAGAGCTGGGTGCCATTGTAAGGGAAGGGATGCCACAAAAGTCTTGCAACAAGACTGACTAGATTTACTGTAAATTAATATTATCTCATTTCAACAGGGTCCATAACATAGCAAGTTATCTTTTTGTTTTCCATTAGTTGATTTTAGATATTTTCTGAGGGACCCTTCCCCCGCTCTTATATTTTATTGAGAAAAGAGAAGCTATTAGCTATGTACTTCCTCGTATCCTTTGTTGTATCTTACAAGTCATTGTCATCCATCATTCTCCCTTCTTTTGCTCAAACATCTAATGAAATGATAGCCTTTTTCCCTACCAAGATTAAATCCTCTAATTACAGTTATTCTTTTGACATTGCCGGGGCATGGTGCCCCCATGACCTTTATACCAAATTCCAGAGAAGTCTCCATTTTCACTCATTGCATTTCTTAACCACTTGAAATTCAACTACTCAATTCGGTTGTTGTCCTTTGTTCTAGAAGAGGACCAAATTGACATCACTATATTAGAATCAAGTTACAACATGTCTGATTGTGGCTGATCACGCAAATACTAGCTCAGAATGTTCTACCAACGCTCAGGCACAAATAGTTCACCTTATAATTCAACTGAAATAACTCTCTTCAGCATTATCAGTCCTCATCCTCCTTGATCTTTCTGCAGTATTTGATGCTGGAAACTTCTTTTTCTGGAGTTTCATGACATTAATTTCTTTTTGTTCTCCTTGGTAGTGTGTGTTTGTCCTTCGTTGCTGAAGAAGACCATGCCATCAGAGAAATAATGCCATGACTTACACTTGACTTTGTTTTGAGTGAGGGAGGGCTGTGCAGGTCACCAGCCTCACTTCTCCAGAGCCATCTGAATCCAGTGACCAGATATTCATCAGGATGACTGGAGATGACTCAGGATGAGGCAATTGGGGTTAAGTGACTTGTCCAAGGTCACACAGCTAGTGAGTGTCAAGTGTTTGAGGTGAAATTTGAACTCCTTCACTGGTGCTCTAAACACTAAACACTGTACCATCTAGCTGGTTCTCCTACCTCTCTGGTGAATCCTCAGTTTCCTTTGCTGGATTCCAATCATGTTCCATACCCTAACCACAGCTCTTCCTCATGGATCAGCCCTGGGACTTCTTTACTTTTCTATCTACACTCTTTCAGTGACCTCATTAATTCCCATGGATACAATAATCATTTGTATGTACATGACTCCTAGATTGATATAGTCAGTTCTAGTCTCTCTACTGATCTACAATCCCTTATCAGTCAGTCAGCAAGTATTACAATGAGCAAAGTATTGTGTTAAATTCTAACGATACAAAGAAAAGCAAAACAAAACAAAACCAAAAAACCAAACACTGTTCCTGCCCTTAAGGCATATACATTCTTGGAGGAGACAACATATATATTAATAGGAACTTATGGGATGTTATGGAGTGGAAGGGTTAAGATTCATAAGAGTGGAGAGAACAAAGGTCACAATGACATAGAGAGATAGAGAAAGCATTATTGAGCATTGACTATCTGACAGGCACTGTGCTAAGTGCTGGGGATGCAAATACAAGAAAAGAAGACAGTTCTTACTCTCAAAGAGCTTAATAGGAGAAGAGAAAACAAAAGGGAGTGAGAAAGCTCGAGGTGGGGAAGAAAGGAGAGACACAAAGTTGCTAGTAAGAAGCTAGCGCAGGCAGGGGAGCTGATGTGGGAATGAAGAGGCCATGATTGGAATCCCTTACAAAATGGTGATCCCAGCCAGGGACTCACCAGTCAGGAAAGGAGGTCCCAGGGCAGAGTTAGCTTGGAGTATGAAAAGCGACAGCTGAGGAAATGGAGCAATCCAGAGTAATTTGAGCTGGGGATAAGGGTGTGTGTGGCTGTAGCCCCTCGTGAAGTGACCTTGGCTCACCAACTCAGAGAGCAGGCTCTAAAGGAATGATCTTAAGGGGATGAAGAGGATAGAAAATATGATGAGGTGTCACAGGATATAGAGAAAGATGGAATAATAAAATGTTATGATCAGATAAAGGAGCTTTTGAGTAATTGAACAAGAAAGTAGCTGATGGTAAAGTTCAGGGTGCAAACATCTCTGTGATTAGCTGAGATGCAATGGTGTAAGTCATGGGAATTGAGTAATTGGGAAGCCAGAACTTTTGAAGGGATATCAACATGACTTTTGAAGCTCCCCAGTATGAAGGCAAGAGGTGGGGAAGAGAGGAAAGCTGTGAGCCAAGAAAGAAAGAAGAAGAAGGAAGGAGAATGTCTTGGAGTAGGACTAGGACATTGCCCCTAGGATTTGGACTGGGTGATCATTTGGATATCATGGATCTTGAAGTCAAGAAAGGGTCTCAATGTAGCAATGGGGGGCAAAGAGTATTCCAAATTCCCCATCACTGTCAGTGAATTGGGAATATGAGAGAAAGTGTAACCAGTGCCAGGAAGGGTGGTACAGGAGTCAGGATAGTGTCAGGACAGCCATGACTCAACGAGGAGTTCGTTAATTCTGGAGCAGGAATTCCAGAAGACGCTGTGGAAGGGGTGGGGAGATCTGGATTGGGACACAGAGAGGTGGAGGATAGTGTTGAAGTGGATAGGGTAAGACAGTGATGAATTCATGATGGGAGTAGGATTTGTACTTTTACCCCAAGAGGTTCAGGATCACTGGGATGGGCTGAATATAAGAAGATGAGAGTATATTAACAATTCAGCAGTGAGCAGAGGCTGAGGAGAAGTCTGTTGAGTGAGACATAAGATTAGGCTGTCAGAAGTCCTCCCTTGAGGTTCAGTCTACTGGTAGATGGAGATACTGTGTCCTCTTAGACTCTAAAGAACTGTGTTACATCGCAGGAGCAAGAGAAGGCATGGGAGCCCAGTGAGGAGGCAGAGGAACTGGGGAGAAGGTTTTGGTGGGGCAAGACATGGAAGAGATCTTATATGCAGAGGGTAGTCCTCTATTTGCAAATTGTAGGGTTCCACTGTACCAGGAAGTAGGCAGCATATCTGCAAGTGTGGCATAAGAGATGGCTTGGGAATATGGCAGGTGGGCATGCATCACCAATGGCCTATTGGATTTTTACTGAATGTCCTGTAGGTATCTCAAATTCCACATGTCTGCAACAGGACTCATTATCTTCTCTCCCTACCCCAAACCCATTCCACTTCTGAACTTTCCTGTTTCTGAGGTTCATAATCTCAAAATTATCCTTGACTCTTCACTTTCCTTTACCTCTCATATCTAGTCAAGGGACAAGTCTTACTGATTCTTCTTCTACAACATCACACACAACAGGCCCTTTCTCTCCACTCATATGGCCCAAGCTCTGATTTGGACCCTCATTACCTGTCACCTGCACTAGTACAACAATCTTGTTTTTGATTTCTCTGCTTTGCCTCTTCTCTCTAGTTTATTTCCAAAGAGTTGACAAAGCTCTACAAGCTCTCCTTTTGGTATTTGTTTGATTTGTACAGTACTAAGTATGTAAATTATTTTAAGTAGTATTATGGTGCTTTTTTTCTCTCTCTGTGTGATTCATGTATTTATTTGGGGAAAAATCCCTGAGTCAATTGAGTGTAGGATTTGAAGTGACAGGAAGTAAATTCAAATTCTGGTTCTATCATTTATAACCTATATGACGTTGTGCAAAGTATTTCACTTCTCTGGGCTTCATTTTCCTCAATTTTAAAATGAAGAGACTGGAATAAATGATCCTTAAATTTTCTTCCAACTCTAAATCTATGGGGAAAAAATGAGACTTTCTTAAAGTTTAGATCTAGAGGATAGAACTATTGCTTCCCTTAAGGGTAATACGTAACAGCGGTAGAGAAGCAGGGATTACCCCAACTATAGTTTCTCTAGGGGTAGTTCATAATTGTACCATACAATCAAAAGGAAGTCTTGAAATCTTACCCTGATGCCCTGAAACATGAACTTTTGAGAGAGATGAAAACCTTAAATTCAATCTGTCAATACTGTTGATACAGCTCACCTAGACTGTTTTGGGAAGACAGCCTGGTTTGGAGTTGGAGCATGAGGAGATTCAGGGAATGGAACATGAGACCCAAGTGATGGACACTTGAGGATAATAGACAGGGCTGTAGTTGAGTTGGTATTTGGCCTACTTTGAGATCATATAGCCTCAACATTTAATGGAGTTGAATCTCTTCTAGTTTTCCCAAATAAGAATTGATGGGGCACATGCAGCAGGCACCCACTTTGACTACTTTGGTTATAATTCTACTTTGGCTATAATGACTTCTCGTAATGGAAGAATTGAAGGAATTTTCATGGAGTACCAAGATTTTCAAGTAGCATTTAGCTGAGAATGAGATGACTAACTATATTATTGATGCCCTGATTAAACATTGGCTATCCAGGCTGGGATCAGCATATGAAGAATTCTTGGCAAAAGTCATATGAGCTCCAATACCCCCTATATAGTATCAGGTAGAGCTCTACTATATAATTCACATCCCACTTTTGCAAGGGAACACCACCATCTGGTGGATCACTTATTGAGAACATCCCAGTTAATTTTAGGCAGCTAGAAAGTACAGAAGATAAAATGTCTCACCTAGAGTTGGAATAGACCTGAATTCAAATTCAGCTTCAGAAATTTACTAATTGTGCAATCCTGGTAAGTCATTTAATCCTTGTTTGCCTCAGTTTCCTCATCTGTAAAATGGGGATAAAGATAGCATTTATATTTTAGGTCATGGTGAGGATCAAATGAGATATTTATAAAGTGCTTTGTGAAACTTAGAGCATTATATTAATGCTACCTATTATTACTAATCCCAAGCTATAGTCCTGCACCAGGGACAGTGTGGTATTTTTTGAAGGAGATCATACACCTGCATGGGTTCCCTAGGCATATTAAATCAGAGAGGGACATGTAGTTTACATCCAAACTCTGGAAGGAACTTCAAAAAGGTTAGGGGTCCAGCGTTCACCATTCAACAACTCTAGGTAAATAAAAATGATAGTTGTGACATTCAGGTAGTATTAACTTAAAGCTTGAAAAACTTTTACATACATCATAGTGATATGCATAATAACAACAGCTAGCATTTATATAACTCTTTTAGGTTTTTAAAGCTTTGTGCATGTTATCCCATTTAATCCTTGCAATGACTTTGTGAGGTTTTACAGATGAGGAAACTGAGGCACAGAGAGCATCCTTGTCAACGTCTGTGATTCTCACAGCAACCAAGTAAAGCAGGTACTACAACTATTATTACACCTATGTTATAGAAGAGAAAACTGAGGATCAGAGCAGTTAAATTTCTTGCCAAGGGACACTCGATTAGCCAGTATTAGAGTCAGGATGTGAATCCAAGTCTTCTTGACTTCTTGCTCTTTTCACTGTATCCCACCTCTGCTACAGTGGACATATAACACATGCAAACCAAGATGTCAAGCTGTAACTGTACTATTAGATCACACAATTATAGTACAATTGGGTCTTTTTTTCTGCCACCAACAGAATTTGCCTACAACCAGATCATTCACTTTGTCTTTAATTGTTCACTTTTTTAGATTGTCTGTATATTCTCACCGAATATATTCTTGACTGACATACCAAATACTCTACAAAGATTAGCCTTGAGGAATTGGAATACAAGTTGTTAAGCAAGCAATAAGAAGTAAACAATCCTTTAGGAGTAGGTAAGGCAATAGAAGTATTAGTAAAGGGGGATTGATAAAGAGCACAGGTGCTTCATTGTCACCTGGAGATCAAGTCTGGCTATATGACACATAGATCTACTTTGCAGGTTCTCCTAGGATTCAGGTGACAGAGTCATACCTATTCACCATCTCTAGATAACAACCTTATAATCTATGAGCAGCAACTACCAAAAACCTAGAAATCCCAGTTGGTTTTTGAGTTCTGTAATAAACCATCCGGTTTCCCCAAATTTCCATGGAAATAACAGAAACAATCCTCTTTAATGTAATTGGAAAATGGAGGATTGAGGAGTGACAATCAGAAATAGGACAATCTGCTACTACAAATTGATTGGGAACATGATAACTCAGAGGACTTCATGGAAGAGTTTGCCAAAAATAGCCATGTCTCTTCCCAGATTAGATTTTTGCCAGTAGTGTCCAACCTTTTCTGAGGGGTTAGAGAAGGGGGATATTGTTAACACCAGGCCTGTGTAAGGCAGCAGACTGGGTAGGTCAAAGCTGAGCATATTTACCATAAAAGGAAAGGGAGTAGAGATTGCTGCTGTAGGATAATTAGGCAGATTCAAGTGTATTGCTCTCTAGTAGACTTTCAAAGCAAGTCTTGGTCAGCTCTAGGGGTAGGGAATCATGAGGCTACAGTGTCTAAGCTCCTTGGGAAGTTTTCCCAGTATGTACATGTTCTTGCATCTCTCCCAATATACCGACTTATAGAAAGGCAACTGGGGAAATTGTACATTATGTCTGTAGTTTTCCTTTCCCATGAGTCTTTTGTGTATCTTGACTATGCTCAGTATCTTCCGTGGAGCTAACCTTTTTTTTTTAGAGGTGAGTCTGTGATGCTAAGTTTACTCTGAGACAGCAAAGCTGAATCTCTGATAAGGTCTGAGACATTGCCAAATCTAATCTGAATCATGAGTATATGTGTATCTCTTTCCCTCTCTATTAAGTTATAAACTTTGAGAGGACAGAGGTCATATTTTATTTATCCTTGTATGTCTACCAACATCTTAGCACAGTGCATAATAAGCAGCGAGTGTTTGTAAATGTATGGAAGGAAGGAGGAAAGGAAGAAAGGAAGAGGAATGGTTCTGATGAGGAAATAGCATGAAGGGAGAAAGAGGAGCAGGTAAGGAAGGCAGTGGGATCAGCTGATCCAAGTTGAGGTAGATAATTAACCTGGTTAAATAGACCCAGGGATAGATTGCTGACTTAATAGTAGGTTAATCAAGGAATTGGAGAAAATATAAAATCTGTTTTTCAGGAAGATTAGTCTGACTGTAGGATCTAGGAGGAGTTGGAATAAAGAGAGATAAGAAGTAGAGAGCCCTGGAGGAGGTTGTTCTAGTACTCTAACAGCAAGATAGCAAGGGCTTAGACTTGGCAGGTGTCAGTGGGAAGGGAAAAGAAGGAAAAGAATTGAGAATCATTTCAAAGAAAGAATTGACAAGATATGCTGACTCATTTGATTTGAATACAATAAACTCCTTTTAAGTCTAACAGGTTTCCAGTCTTTATTATTTGTCCCCAAGTGTCTATTTCCAGTTTAATTTTTCTTAAAAAATATTTATGTAATGTAAATTTTATGTAAAGCATTTATATAATGCTTTGATTGGCAAAGCACTTTGTATACATTATTTCATAAAATTCTCACACTAATGTTGGGAGTCAGAGCCATTTCCCCCAATTTTCAATTGAGGAAACTAGGGCTCTGAAAAGCTAATCAACTTATTCAAGATCGCACAGATTATATTTAGTAGACATTTGTCGAATGGAGTATTTGAATTCAAGTTACCTTTTGATCAGTTTGGTCCTCCAGAGAATCATAGTACAGTGTACCAGGCTGAAAATTGTCATTCATTGCATGATTTCCTTAGCCTTGATTAATTTCTCAGTTTTTAGTGCCAGCCTCCATGACACAGGTATAGGACATAATTTTTCTTCCTAGCCAGTTTTGGAAAACAATATATTATTATTGGAAAAACAAAATCATCTCTTCCTTTCCAAGTACAATTAAACAATAATTTAATACAATTTAGGGTAGAAATTGAAAAACTGTATCACCACTGCTTTAAAAGTACAGAGAAAGAGGGTTAGGGCTTCTTGTTTTACTGAGCCCCAGAGAAAGGGAAGTGATTTATCCAAGTTTTAATATGTATTAAATGTCAGAGCCAGGATTTGATTTTCATGATTTTCTTGCATCACTCTCATTTCTCTTCCCATTTTTTCTCTACTTCTCTTACCTGATTTTCAAAATCCTTTTTGAGCTCTTCTATGGCCTGAGAACAATTCATATTTTCCTTGGAGGCTTTTGATGTAGATGTAGATGTCTTCTTCTAGTTGTATGTTTTGATCTTGTCACCAAAGTAAGATTCTATAGTCTAACTGTTTTTCCTGTTTTTGCTCATTTCCCCAGCCAATTACTTGACTTTTGAGCTCTTTGTCAAGGTAAGTCTCTGCTTCCAATGGGGGATGTGGGGGGCAGGGTGTACTGTCCCAAACTTCAGGGGTTTTGTGCAGCTGTTTTCAGAGATACTTCTAGTGACATGCAAATTTTTAGCTTTTCCAAGGTTTTTCAAGGTGATACAGTTTTTCAATTTCTACCTGAAACCGTATTAAATTATTGTTTAATTGTACTTGGAAAAGAAAAGATAATCTTGTTTTTCCAATAATTATAGTTTTCCAAAACTGGCTAGAAAGAAAAATTATGTCCTATACTTATGTCATGGAGGCTGACAAGCACTCACTCTTTTCTGCCTTGGAACTGTAAGGAGAATTCCCTCTCTACTGCAGACACAAGCTCCACCAAGCCAGCACACCTTCTGTCCCCAGGACCACCACCCGGGACTGTGACTCAGACCCAAGCAGGGTGAAGCAAGAGAATCCTGCCTCAGCTCAGGCAAACAGATTCTTGCAATCCCCCTGTGATCAGCAGCTTGATCCCCCCACAATCTGTGGGCCTAGAGCTCTAGAAACAGCTGCTGCTGCTGCTACTGCTGCTGTAGCCACTGCCAACTCAGTTGCCCCCTCCACTGCCACAGGACTGGGACTAGACCATGCTCGTCTCTCACCCAAATCCAACAGTTTTCTCACTTCTATACTGTCTGGTTTGGGGGCTGAAAAGTCTGAAAACCACTACAGTTGCTAGTGATTCAGTGCCCTGAGGCCTGCTGAGGCCTGTCTGTGCTGGCACAGCCCACACTGGACTGTGCTCTGCTCCCAGCCCAGCGCATTAGACCTTTCCTATTGACCTTCCAGGTTGTCTTGGGCTAAAGATTTGTCTCATTCCATCATTTTGTGGGTATTGCAGCTCTAGAATTTGTTTAGAGTCATTTTGTACAGGTATTTGGAAGAGTTTGGGAGAGAGCTCAAGCAAGTAACTACTTTTACTCCACCATCTTGGTTCTACTTTCAGAGTCAGAATTTGAACTCAGGTCTTCTGATTCCAGTTCTGGCACTCTTTTCCCCTTCATTGCCCTTTCTCCTCAGGGTGGTGAAGCACATGCAAGACAACAAGCTAACTGTCCTGATTACAGGCCAGATTAATTTCCTAAAAGTTTACACTGGCAAATATTTGACAACTGGCTCTCTAAAAATCATGATAAACCTTTAAGTTTAACCTGAATTCATATTTTCTCCATCACTTTCTCAAATCTAGACAATTGACAAACAATAAATTAAGCTCTTGTTTGAGTCAAGATGAAATGAGATGAAAATACACACTGACCTTTTTGAATAGTTAGGAACTGACTCTGGCACCCCTCAAGACTCCTATTTCTTTGGTCTCTTGATTGTTCTTCCCTAGTTATATGCAGAGGGGTTGTCATACAGAAAAGAATTTGTAAGAGGGAAGCTCTAAATCACCTTTAAATTTCAGCTGGACAATACAAATCATGTAAGACAGGAAGAAGAGTTAAAAAAAGAATGGGTGGTATTTTTTACCAGACTGTAAACTCCTATCTCTATCCTCCTTGCCCTCATTCCTTTCACATAGTAGCTTCTCAATAAATATCATTCAATTAAATTGAACCCCCTCCATCATTTTAAAGTAAGACTAGTAGACTAGTAGTAGTAAAGTAAGACTAGCCATTCCCCTTCAACCCAACCCAAAAAACTTAAGAAGTTGCAAGTCTTGATTCACGTGATATTTCACATGCTACACATGACATTAAGTTCTGTAAGATAAAGTACTAATAAGATCTAGATAAGATTCAAGTAAATGGTGCCTCAAGCCTTGATAATATAAGCATCCTGTTTTTACTGCCACTGACATTGTGATATTTTCCTCTTTTTTTGTGTGGTTGTATGATAAGACTCACAACTTTCCCATAAGTGTAAGTCTCTCATAAACAAATATAAGAAGGATTTTCCCTTTATACACAGTCATTCAAAAGACTTAAGTCACCCCTGAAGCATTTGATATTTAAGAAAATGGGCAGGCTGAAATGGGAGTACTGATTCTGAGACATTTAGGGGCAAAGGGCCCATAGACAAAAGTCTCCTTTGGAGTCTGGAATCTAATCTCACATTACTTCCAAGTATGGTATTTATAACTCCATATTATCTCCTGAAATCCAACCTTTGAAATTTAAGTTTTCTCATTAATCACTAAGCCATGTTTCTGAGACTGGTTAAAATTGTTAGTATTTTAATGAGTAACCCTTAAAATTGAAAAAAAAAAAGGATGATTTTTTTCCTCATAAAATAAATAGAAAAGAGGAAAAGGGCTGGGCCTTTCAAAATTTTGATCCAAAATTACCTTTCCAACCTTATCCTGTATTACTGCCCATTATGCACTCTGCTGCAGCCAATGTGGAGCTGTTCCCCAAACAGTGCTATTTCCTACTTTTACCACATTGTGTGGAATAGTCTGATCAGTTTGCCAATGGATCTGATAAAAATGCAGTCTGGACAGGCAGCATAGTTCAGTGAAAAGAATAATGGATTTGGACCTGGGTTCAAATTCTGTGCTACTTAATCTGTGTAAGTTTGAGCAAATTCCTTCCCCTCGCTAGTTCGACTTTCCTTACCTGTAAAATGAATGGGCAGGATCTCTAAGGTCCTTTCAGTTTTGAATAGTGTTCCTTTATTTGAAAGGAATCTTCTGTAAATGGGAACCTGGTAAAGGTCCATGATTCTCTAATGATGCTTCCCAGGTAGGAAAGATGAGGGCGTCTGTCTTTGAGGGAACAGTGATTCGTATAATGGAAATAACTTTTAGAGGCTATGGAACAAGTACACACATATATCCCAAGCACATCTTATAATTAGTTCTGGTCTTCAAGCCACCAGGTGAGGGGAAGTTTTTCAATTGGCCACATTTGTGAAAAAATAACTGGATGTGCCTCTGACATTCTTTAAAAAATATTAATTAATTAAATTTTAGTTTTTTAACATTCACTTCCATAAGATTTTGAGTTCCAATTTTCTCCCCATCTTTCCCTTCATCCTACCCTAAGACAGGGTGCATTCTGATTACCCCTTTCCCCAATCTGCCCTCCCTTCTGTCACAACCCTCCATTCTCTTATCACTTTCCACTCTATTGTTTTATAGGGCAAGATAGATTTCTATATCCCATTACCTGTATGTCTGATTTCCTAGTTGCAGGTAAAAACAATTTTTAACATTTGTTTTTAAACTTTGAGTTTCATCTTCTCTCCTTTCCTCCCTCCCCACCCACCCCATTGAGAAGGCAAGCAATTTGATAAAGGTTACACAGGTGTAGTCATGCAAAACACTTTCATAACAGTCATGTTGTGAAAGACCATATTACCCTCCATCCTATCCTGCCCTCTATTTATTCTATTCTCTCCTTTGAGTCTATTCCTCCTCAAAAGTGTTTACTTCTAATTACTCCCTCCTCCCATTTGCCCTCCCTTCTATCATGCCCCCCAACTCCTACTTATCCCCTTCCCCCTTACTTTCCTGTAGTGTAAGATAGATTTTCTTACCAAATTGAGTGTGCATGTTATTCCCTCCTTAAACCAAATCTGATGAGAGTAAGGTTCACTCTTTCCTCTCACCTCCCCCCTCTTCCCCTCCATTGAATAAGCTTTTTTTGATTCTTTTATGTGAGAGATAATTTACACATTCTATTACTCCATTTCTCCTTCTCCCAATATATTCCTCTCTCACCCCTTAATTTTATTTTTTTAGATATCATTCCTTCATATTCAACTCACCCTCTGCCCTCTCTCATATTATATGTATATAATCCCTCCAACTATTCTAGTACTGAGAAAAAGTCTCAAGAGTTACAAATATTATCTTTCCACGTAGGAATGTAAACACTTTAACTTTAGTAAGTCTCTTATGATATCTTTTTCCCATTTGCCTTTTCATGCTTCTCTTGATTTTTGTATTTGAAAGTCAAATTTTCCATTCAGCTCTGGTCTTTTCATGAAAAATACTTGAAAGTCCTCTATTTCATTGAGTGACCAATTTTTCCTCTGAGGTATTATACTCAATTTTTCTAGGTAGTGATTCTTGGTTTTAATCTTAACTCCTTTGACCTCTGGAATATTGCTATGAAGGGCTTTAAAAAACCAAATAGTGGCTTGAGAAACCACAGTAGTATATTGAATAGGGAGGTCAGATACACTTGGGAAGATAAATTTGACATTGGGGTGGAAGGTGGATTATAGAGGCAGAAATATGAGGAAGGGAGCCCAAGCAGAAGGCTACTGCAGTAGGACAGGAGTGAGGTGATAAGGACCCGTACTGGTGTCAGGGGAGAGAAGGTAGCTTATAGAGAGATGTTATAAAAGTAGAACGAACAGGGCTTAGCAACAGATTGATTGGGGAGGGGATGATATGTAAGAGAGTAAGAGTTGTGAGCTGGGGTAACTGGGAGGATGGTGGATAAGGAAGGTAGAGGGTTTAGGGGGCAAAGTTAACAAGTTGTTTTAGACCTATTTTTTAAGCTCTATACAGGACATCCAAATTGAGGTGTCTAAATAGGCAGTTGGAGATATGAGCCTAGGGGTCAGGAGAGAGGTTAGAACTAGATACTAGGTGTTACCAGCATAATGATGATAGCTGAATCCACAGGAGCTGATGAGCTCACTAAGTGAAATGGTTTACAAAGGAAAAAAGGGACTGAGACAGAGCCTTGTGGGACACCCACAGTTAACTAGCATGACCTGCATGAAAATTAAGCAAAGGAAATTGAGGAGAGGTCAGACAGGAAGGGGGAGAACCGGGAGAGAGGAGAGTCATGAAAGACTGACTGAGTTCAAATCTGGCCTCAGACACTTACCTAAGTATGTGACCCCTGAGCAAGTCACTTAATCTGTTTGCCTCGGATTCCTTAAAGTAAAATGTAAAATAACAGCATTTACTGACTCATACAGTTGTGAAGATGAAATGAGATGATATCTGTAAAAACCATAGTTCCTAGAACACAGTATTTAATAAATGCCAGCTATTATTATTGGATTAATTAGTAGAGTGCTAGGGCAACCAAGAAAGCTAATGCAATTGTGAGGTGGGTTACCTTAAGGGAGGTAAGGTGTATAGAAGTGATAGCAAACATCATATTTTAGTTAGCACACAGCTGGTACATTGTATCTAGTAAATTTAGGCTTGAAATAAAGAAACATTTCCTAATAATTATCAATTTAAAACATGAATGTACCACCTCAGGAAAAAGTAAGTTCCTCCTCATAGGTGGTCTTTAAGCAAAGGCTGAGGGTCCTCTTGTCAGGCATGTTATAGAGGGCATTCTTATACAGTTATGGGCTAGAGTACATTAATGCAACAAGCATTAATTAAGTTCCTGCTGTATGCCAGGTACTATGCTAGACATCAGAGGCTACAAAGATAAAAAAAAAAAATAAGTGCTCCTCCACTGCCCAGCCCTGAGAGTCTGTGAACTCCTCTGTCACTAACTGGTTTTGTGACCTGCAATAATTGGCAAACTCTTTGGGCCTCAGTTTTATCAGTAAAAGGACAGGGTTGAATGAGGTGATCTTTAAGGCCTCTTGCAACTCAACAATTCTGTGAATGTAAATTAAATATATCTTTCTTGCTTTGAGAGCTCAGGCAGGGCCTTCCAGTTGTTGTTTACATCAGATCTCACTGTGCACAGCTCTGTAATGTTGATGATGTAGGCAAAGGTGAACGGATCCCAGGTCTTAGCCTTGAAGATTTCTTTTTTTGAACAGGGGAAGGCATGATGGAATAAATCTCTCCTGTGGTCTGTTTTCATTTGCCTCTTTCCCCTAAAGACTCTGCTAAGAAAAAAAATGCAACTATTGGAGTTCTAAAAAAGGTGTGGGTAGCATATCAATCAACTACCCATAATAGTTCTAAGAACTGGCTAGCATTTTCTTAGTGCTTCAAGGTTTGCAAAGCCCTTTACAAATATTTTAATTAATACAACTGTAGGAGGTAGGTGCTATTATTATTTATTTTGCAGATGAGGAAACAGAGGCTGAGAGAGGCTTAACAACTTGCACAGGGTCACACAGCTAGGAAATTTCTAGGGAGAAATCTGAACTTGTCTTCCAGACTCCAGGTTCACACATTGTCCACTGCACCACCTAGCGGCCTAATTTATGAAGGACCCACTACATGCTCTCAGGCATGTTGGGGATAGAGAGATACCAGGGAAAGTCTCCGTCCTTGAAGATGGTGAAACAACACATACGCACACCCCTGTCTGTCCAAACGTCAAAGTTAAGTCGGCTTGTGATCACTTGGGGAGTGTGTTCCTATTTTGGCTGTCTATGATTTGCATATCTAGCTAGATACCTACCTATAAGTAATACAGAATAGATAACAATTTTCAAAAGTCATCACTATGAATCCCATGAATCTGTAAGTCCCCCCTCTAATAATGCCCCGAATCTGTGACCACACTGATCTGCATGCTCCCTCCAATCATGTAGATCGCCATCGTCCCATCTATGCCTCTCACTACTGGGCCACTCTTGTCCATGTCTCCTTATAATGTGGCCTAAGGAAGTCAGCCCCACAAGGGTGGGGTGGCTTTCTCCGTTTGCCAAATTTATTTTCTCCTGCTATTCCTGGTATCATTGTGTTAGATGAATGTGAGTATCTGCTCTAGGAAAATTCACATATGACTTCCTGCATAGATTTTCACAAAAAAACCCCAACAAAAACCCAGAGAGATGAGGATGGAGAACTGGGAAATACTAACCCATTTGCACAGGTCCTTCTGCTTCCAGGTGTATTTTATGGTTCTGGGGGAAGCCTGGCCTGACTCCAAGGTGGAAGGCAGAAAATGGATGCTCAGTTTTCACCTGTTGTATGAATATTTACAGAAAAACCACCAGTTGACGCTTGATCATTCTGATTTTATTTATTATCTGGCTAATTTAGAAGGCACAGATCACTGTGGCTGACTGGGCCCCATCATTTAAGCTACTCCACAACGAACAGATATCAAAATGTGCATGTTTACAGTGCAGTGCTATGAAAAAAATTATTCTTTGCCCTTCTATAGCCCCTGACTGCAAAGTAGGAAAAGTTGGAAGGAAATTCACTGGGCATTTTAACAATCATCCCTTTTGTGCTCTAAAATAATATAAGAAATTGTCATAATTTGTATTAGAAGTTAAAATATCAAGCCTAACTTTTTTTTTACTAATATGCTACAGACACAAAAAAGTTGATTTTTTCAAATCACAAAATAAGGCACCAATGGAGTAAGCATTTTTTCTTGCTTCACCCTTTTTACTAAACAAAATGCATAGTGAAATAAATATTGAATACTGAATCTTAATACTGTAAATACACTTTAATATAAAATGATATGATGAATGTTAAAATACTGTATTGCATCTTGAATATACCTAAAACTTTTATGGAAAATGAAAAGAGATATAGTAATCTTAGATTTGGAGGAAGGAAAAAAAAAAGCTGATTTTTGTATCTTTTGCAGTAGTATTTTCTTTTTTCTGTTTGTAGTTTTACCATAGAGGTTCTATGAGAAGTTTTGGCTAGAAAAAGTTTGTTTTTTTTTCAAAGAAAGCAAGCAGAGATCCTTGGAATATTGGAACATTCATTGTTTAAAAAAATACATTCTAAATATTTCAGTTCCAAGCGGTCAGCAACTTTGAGTTGAGATATTCAAATTTAGGCTGGTCTCTGAAAATCTGGGATATAGAATGTAACAAGTCAACTACTTGTTCCCTTTATAAAACCTGGACCATTTTCTCTTCAACATATTTACATTGAAGACCAAGGGCCATAATTTCAGAAGCCTGACCTTAGTCCCCATTTTAAGGATGTTATATTGTTAAAATCATATCACAAACAAGAACACACGTAGAGAGGGTTTGAAGGGACCTCAGAGACTATCTATTTCAATCCCTTTATTTTATAGATCTGAGACCCAGGGGAAGTGAATGCAGACACAGGTGGTAGGCATCAGAGGAGGGATCTGAACCCAGGTCCTGTAACTCCAGAGACTACTCTCACCATTTTAACAGGCTGCATCTTCTCTGAGGTTTTCAGAAAGATGATTTAGTTCAGTAGATAAATTCTCCAAATATCATAGATTATGGACGTATTGGGCCCAGCCCTTGCAATAACTCTTCAGACTCTAAATCTTTCACTGCCTAGCAGATAAGTGTGGGACCCAGGAGGGAAGACAAACCAATCACATGTTCAGATTGAGACTTTGCAAAGGAGAGGCATAAAAAACAGTGCATTCAAACTGGTAACTTAATAATTCATTATATTTCCCTAAGTACTACTGAACATAAATGAGACAATACTTTATTCTATGAACATGAATGCGTCTTTTGGATTTTTTGGATTGGTTTTTTTTTTTTTTAGTTAACCAGTAACTTGTGAATAATAATTTGATATTGTAATACCAAATTTGGGTAGATCTATATATGCTCATTAATGTGCTTTTAAAAAACAACTAATATATGAAACAATTTTAGACACAACCAACTATATAAAATATTTAGATGGAAACTTCTTTTCCCACCCCCACCCCCTCCCTTCATTCTATTTTAAGATAAAAATCTCATTAAAGCTCTGTAAACAAAACAAAAGCTATGAAAAAGGAACATCTGGCTTTTCCTATGGTTCTTATCTAAGCCTCATTCACAGAGCACCAAGACAATGGGTCCCATCATAGAAATTTTTCTTTCAGTTTTCATTTTTTCAGTGTTCTATCCCTCCAAAACGCTCTTATTTCAATAAGCCTCAGCCTTGGATTTTCAAGGCCCTATGCTCACTTACTCAAATCTGTTTTTCTTCTTTCATGTTTCAGAAAATAGCACACGATGCAACAATTTCCTAACTTTCTCTCCTTTTCTGCTCTGCATTGTCATTTGGACGAATGCCAGGCAGATTTCATGGAACCTGCCTCAGAAAGGGAGAAAGACAAAAGCTACTTCAAACTGGTGTGGCAGGAGACATCCAGATAGAAAAACCAGCAAGGTCAGAGTCAGGGAGACTTGTGGACCTTCAGTTTATCTTTAATGGTTGGTTTCCACATGACCACAAACTCTACCCAATCAAATTCTATCTTGAGGTACTCACCAAGTTCAGGCATTAAAAGTTTGTCCAGTGATGTGTGTGTGTGTATGGTGTAGTGGGGAGAAGAGGGGGAAAACAATATTTAGCCGTCAATCATCTAATGAGGAAAATGAGATCCTAACTTCTTTTTTTTGTTCACTCTTTAATTACTAAAGCATTTATTTTTTGTCTTTTTGGGGGGTATTGTGGTACACTGCTGTAAAAAAAGAGGTTTTTTCATTACTCTCTGTCTCTCAGACCCTACCTTAGACTGCCAAGGGCTGGATGTGCTTCGGATGAAAGCATCATTTGAGTCTGAGCTCAGTAAACTCCCCTAGCTGGTCTGCGGTTCATAGAAGTAGGAAGTAGGCCAAGCATGCAAAGATGGGGGAGAAAAATTACATAAGCAAGCTTCCTTATGAAAATGACATTTTCTGGTGAGTGAATAGGCTTTAACAAGTATATGTTTAAGGCAAATAGGCAGTAAATGCTCAGACATTGTTCTTTAAAAGCTGCTAATATGAATTTCAAAACTCTCATTACTTGTCCACTTGTCAAGAGAGGCTTTCCCTGCAGGCAGCCCCTGAAGCAAGCAATAGCTTTGAAGATAATACATATATGTATGTATATATATACATATACATTCTATATATGCATACATGCATATGTATGTATGTATATATGTATATATATCTATATACTGGTCATAAACTCTAGGTGTATTTTATTACTTGATTTGGTAAATCCACAAAATCCATACATGCACCCCGATAGCCCCACCTTTTATCCTTTAGCCACACTAAGGGGACACAAAAATAGAGGCAAGGATGGGGTTAGGGTGAAGGGGCTGATTTTCCAACGGTGACAACAGAAGCAGCTCTTCGGTTCAGGTAAATACAGCAATTGGGCCGGTGCAAGTTGGCCACCCCATTCACCTGGGGATTGGCGGAAGTGGGGGAACTCCTCTTTCCCTCCTGTTGGAGCCACCTTGAAAGATGAAGGGGAAAAAAAGAATGATGAAGGAAAAGTCAAGCAAGGGTTAAAAAGTGTAATTTATTTTGCACAAAAATAAATGGACAGTTACACTGCTGACCCTACACACCTTACACAAACTCACAGTTATGTCAGTACAAAGTGAAGGTAACAGAAGCAGATTCTAGCATCCTTAAAGGCAGGGCTTTGGGGAGCATTGGGTCTAACCTAGTACCTTGCACAAAACAAGTGCTTAAAAAGCATGTGTTATTACATGGTAACTCACCATGGATTGCTGAGTATATGTACAAGGCTACTATGTTTCCTCATCAATTCAATTCAACAAATATTTGTTAAGCACTTATAATGGTCAGTTATCAGGTATAACACCGGTATAACACCATTCAAAATCCTCAGGATTGCTACTGGTCACAATGCTACTGGTCACAAGACAACTGGACTTTTCTGTTATAGTTAAATGCCCCCATGACTGGGGCCTGGCTTTCTATTCATCTCCTATAATCTCAACAGTTATGCTAGATGTCTACTTCAGGATATATGAGAATATATTAGAATACAGAGACAGCTAGTTGTAAAAATGTTTATAGTAATAGATGGAGTTAGAAAGACCTGAGTTCAAAATCTGCCTGAGACATTTACTAGATATGTGACCCTGGGCAAGTTATTTAACCTCTGTCTGCCTCAGTTTCCTCAATTATAAAATGAGGAAAATATCTCATAAGGTTGTTGTGAGGATCACATGAGATAACACACGTAAAATACTTTGTAAACCTCCAAATGCTATAAAAATGCTACTTGTTATAGTTACTAGAACCAGGTTTCTGGGAGTGAAAGGGAAGTGGAGGGAGAATTTGGTTTCCCCACAAAATGGGATTAGTCTAATAAGGAATCCTCAGGGATTGTCATACCATAGGGGAGTCATCTCAGGGAGCTTCCACAAAATGGGTTGTAATTTAGAAAAGTTGTATTCATTGTTATTCAATACACACTATACATACTCTGAAACCCACAGTGGACACAGCAATAGACCTCAGTTCCTTCCAGGAACTAGCATCGTGGAGAGAGTGCCTGACTTAAAGTCAGAAAGACCTGGATTCAGATCCTACCTTAGACACTTACTAGCTATGTAACCCTGGGCAAGTCATTTAAATCCTCCAGGTCCTAGCTCCTTCACTTGTAAAATAAAGGGTTTGACCTTGATGACCTCTAAGGTCACTGTCAGCTCTACATCTGTGAACCTAGGCTCCTGTGAGTTGATCTTGCTGTCTGTGTGGAGACAACAGGACTGTATAAGAATTATTTGCTGGCATAGATTGTAACAGATGAACAATAAGAGTCCCTATACAAAAATTATGTTTTATAAGTTCAATGTCTATAAAGTATAAAAAGTGACATGTATGTATTTGCTTTGTTCTGCATAGTACAGGGCATTCCCAATGTGGAAAGTCCCTCCATCTGCAAATCATCTATAAATAATAGTCTTAGAGAGTTACCTGGGAGCCAGGAAGGACAAGAACTGAGAGGTTCAGTGACTTAGCACTCATGGTTGTCTCAATATGTGCCCCCAACACCCATATTCAATTCTTATCTTTCATTTTGGGAGATAGATAGCTTGGCAATTGATTTAAATACACAAATCACATTCCAGCTGGATTAAGAATGTTCTGATGAAACCAGGGATGATATTTAGACTCCCTGTCTACTTTAGAACACAAAACTCTAATCCCTTTAAAGACACCTAGACATAGTAGTAGCCCCAAAGGGAAGAAATACAATTAGATCTTCCTTATCAAGGTTCTCTCCTTGTGATAAAATGTGTAATAGTAACAGGTGTATGCTTCACTCAAGGACTGATTTTTTTTTACCAAGAACTACAAGCTCTGTCAAGCCTGACAGGAGCATCATCTAGTGATGCCCCATTTCGGGAACTCTGTCAAGGAATGAGTTGTCCTAATTCTTAAAGTTTATTCAAGCTATTGAATTTTATTCAAGACTATTCAAACTATTTTTGGTGGAAACAATCTTAAAATGTGTTAGTCATCCTTCTTAAATAGGGAATACTAACTGCAATTTAACTTTTTCTTGCTAATTCAAGAAAAGGCAGTGTGGTACAATGGGTAGAGAGTTGGAGTTGGAGCCAAGAAGCCCCAATTTCAAGTTGAAACTCTGATATATGCTATGTGTGTAATCCTGGACAAGTTATTACTTCTAACTCTCCAGACAACTCTCTAAGATTATAAATTGCTGAAAAGATGCCAACCTGCATTGGTAGAAGAAGGTTCCTCTTCTGGGTGTTGTCTATCATTAAGTCCATTTCCTAAACTTTGCTGTCTCAGTGTAATCAACGTGTTGGCACCATAATGCAAGAGCCCTGGGCCTGGAGTCAGGAAAACCTGAGTTCAAATTCAGTCTTGGACACTTACTAGTTGTGTGACACTGGGCAAGTTACTTAAGTTGTTTGCCTCAGTTTCCTCATTTCTAAAATGGGGATAATAGCAGCATTTACCTTCCCAGGTTGCTGTGAGGGTCAAATGAGATAATGGTTGTTAAAGCCCAGTGCTTGGCACATAGTTAGTGCTATATAAACGTCGGTTATCGTTATCATTACCAAGTCTATTATTCTACTGTGCATTAATAACACGATCCTGAGTCTCCTTTTCAGTTTTTTGTCTCTCGTCTTGATGCGAGACTGTCACCTCGATTTGATGTCGGTGTTTAGACTTCTAACCACTTGTCACTCATTATTTCTAGCCTGCTGATTCTAATCTGTTGGAGGTGGTGGACAACTAATTAACCAAGCTTATGAAGAATGATGTGGTGAGGAAGAATAAATGTGCTCTGAGTGACAGCAGAATGTCCTACCCTATGGATGAAAATATTTACTTTTAGTGTGTTTTGTGACAGCTGTATCAAGGTCCTCAAAAGTCTTTTTTCACTTTTTTCAGGGATTGGAGCTGAGGCAGGGCTCTGTATTTAGGGGTAAGGTAGCCAGATAATCATCCATTTCCCACTTATATATGCTCCTCCTAAGTCTCCTTTTTCTGTGGATGGCATCATGATCATCCTAGTCACCCTGGCTCAAAGTTTCACTCATCTCTGCCTCTACCTCTTTCTCACCCCTCATTCCCCCCATCTAATCAGCTGCTAAACCCTTCAATTCCAAGACGAAAACAGCTTTTATGCTTGTCTCCTTGTCCCATGCACAGGGCCACTAACCCATTCAACTCTAGCTTTCCCTTGAGAAGCACTTTTCTTCCTCTTAAGATTATAGTTATTTTCAGAAATTTGGGTTTTCTCATATTTTCTAGTCTTTCACACTCATGCTTTCACCAGAAAAGAGGACTACATGGAAATGGAGGTATTATTTTAATTAATTCAAAGTTTGTCCAATACATTTCTTCTCTCAGGAAAGGAAAATGGCTCTATTTGTGTTGCCTCAAATGGGTCAAAATGGAGATGGAATTACTGAAGCATACAATCTAATAAAATTTCAATTTCCTAGGAAATCAAAGGCATACTAAATTGGTAACTTATTAAAAGAATTGTCTATGGAGGACACACTGAGTATATTCAGAATCCTCATTTTATGGGGAAATTTTCTAATTGCTGGGAGATAATCAATTCAAATGGTCCCAAAAGGAAATGCTTAATCTCTTCCCCCATCTGATAGACTTCCTCCTCTTGTAATGACAAATTGATGTTACCAACAATAAAACATATTCTCATGAGTCCAAGTTTAAATCACTCAAGCACATTTAGGGAAATACTTACTTCGGTTTTCATTTCTTGCCAATTTACTGGGATAACTCTTGGCCATTGGTACATATGGCTCCGGAGGCGGTAAATCAGATAGTGGATGGAAATAAAATCTGCTTTCCCACTCATCTGAGGGAAGATCAAATGGTATAATCAATACTAGACAATCTGCTACAAGAGTTAACTTAACCAAAGGGACTGAATGAAATCCAAGCACAACTGGGCTCAAACCACATTAGGTTTATGTAAATGAAAAAAAAGCTAATAGTATTTTAACAAAGACTCAATATAGCAAATGTTCTAAAAGATGTTTGCTAATTAGCATATCAGCCTATCACTACCCACGGAAGCCACATCTGATAGATTCATGAACTACAATGACGTGATCAGCTATAAAAGAAATGGGCTGGCTAGGACCAGTGTCATCTCCAATGTAGGAGCATGATTCACTGACGTGACTCCCACAACAATGGAAGTTGACAAGGGGCCTCTTCCTTCTTTGCAAACTGTCTAGAAATAAGGTAATATGGGGAGGAAAAGTCATCATTTTTTAGCAACCCAGAATCTTGTAATTCTCCATCTTGCTACAATGGGAGACAAACAAAGACTACAAGTCTTAAGTCACTGTGGGACCCTAAAATTTTACATTGAGACTGTGGGGGGAATTAAGGAAGACATTATTTATCAATAATTTGCATATAGTACAGGAAACAGGTCAGCTGCCACGTAAAATAGGTGGGAATCGTATCTTACCTTCAACTGGTAAGTCTTGAAAGCCATTCCTCATTGCAGATGAGGGTGGTGGGGGAGGTGGAGCTCCAGAGCCAGGCCTGTCTGGAGGAAGAGGAGGTCTTGGGTTAACTCTCTGGTTTTCTAACCCACCTCTGGAAGGCAGCTGAGGAGTAGAAGGCAGTGCTCGGGAAGTATTGCCATTTCTGTTTATAGGTGGAGGAGGTGGAAGAGGTCCTGAAGCATTTTAAAAAGAGAGAGAGACAATATAATACAGCACCTCATGTTTTCATCATAATCGATAGCCATGCATCAGCAAGTCTTCATTGGCCACATGACACTCAACATACTTCTATTAAGGTATTTAGGTAGGATATAGCATGGAGTAGGGACTTGGGAAATAGGAAAATGAGTTCAAACCCTATTCCAGACACTGACTAGTTGTGTCATCCAGAGCTAATTGCTAAACCCCTTTCAGCCTCAGTTTCCTCATTTGCAAAATGGGAATAATGACAGCATTCACTTCACAAAGTTGTTATAAAGATCAAATGAGATAACACACGTAAAACACTTGGCAGACCTTAAAGTGCTAGGTAAATGTTAGCAATTGTGAGAGGCCGTGTGGAAAAAAGTATTATATTTTGGAGTTGGGATGACATGAGTTCCAATCCCAGCTGTGGGAACTCAGGCACATCACTTAATCTCCTGTGGCCTCATTTCCCTCATTACATAAAAAAATACACTGTTTTTTAAAAAAATAATCAAAATATCCTGTTATCTGTAAAATGAGGAGGTTTTATTTAATCATCTGTAAAATAAGGGGTTTGGACTAGGTAACTGCTTACATTCCTTCCAGCTCTGAATCTATGCTTCTGTGGAGAAGATGTGGTATCTGCTTTTCGTTACTATAATTAAGGGGGAATGCAAAATGGTCAAGCATGGATGAACCACAAAGATACATATTCACTTAAGTATATACAAATATATATGAATTGACCTAATGGAATGCAAATTCTTAGAGAAGACAGCTTCATTTTTGTTTTTCCCCTCCAGTGCCTTAAGTGGTATATAAATGCATATTCACTGGCATGTATACAAGGTAATACACACTTTTAGGCCAAGGGGTTGTTTGAATAGTCTGTTGAATGTGTTGTTAGAGATCAGACAACGTTCTACTTTAGTCAAGAATGATTTAACCAATTATTTAATACTTGGATCCTGAAAAATGTTTTGTTATCTTTTTTGAGTCATTTTATTAGTTATTTTATTTGTAGAACTAACTATAGTTAGAGATTTAGAGCAGAAGGAACTCTTGTAAGTGTCCTGAGACAGCCTGATTTGTAATTTTGGGGGGGTATATTTATATATATTTTACATATTTTTTTGTATGTTATCTCCCCCATTAGACTACTTGAGAGACAAGAATTTTTTTTGCCTCTTTTTGTAAGGCACTTGGCAGTGAGCCTGGCATACAATAAGTACTTAATAAATGCTTATTGATTGAATGACAAAAAACAGCAGGATGCCTTTTCTTTTATAAAAAGTCCTTTAAGGTACACAGAAGTAAGATGTCCTTTAAATGCAAAATATCTCTGACTTATTCAACAGGCACACTCCTGTAATGGACAATTCCAACCACAATCCATCCCTGGTAGAAGTATCATTAGGAAACAACCAGTTGTCATCTTGAAAACAGAAGTTCCCTCTTAAATCTTCTTCAGAGAGGCCCTTGGATACTTAGGTTAAAAAAAATTGGAGGAGGCCTCTTTGTTGGGACACAGCCAAAGGCAACTCCTTCCTTGGACTTCCCAAAGGTTGGAGAGGATAGCATGCATACCCAGGTTTTATCTCTAAAATGAGTAAATAACATTCACCCTGCCCGACCCACAGGGTTGCTTTGAGTAACGTTACATAAACCTTAAAGTGCTTTAGAAATATAAACTATTAATATTGTTGCAAAGGTAACATGATATGCCAGCTACAGAACTGGCCAGGAAACCAAGGGGACCCGAGTGTCTATCTTGCCTCAGAAATATTGTGCCTGAGCTGTGTGCCTGCGCGGACATTCTCTGCCTCCTTATTTCTGCATCATAGTCTGTCTTTTCCTCTAAGAGGCTGCTCATGGACTGCTGCTGGCAGGAGACCTTTCCTGATTCCCTCAACTGCAGCTGTCTTCTCTTCTGAACTCCATATGTAGCATTTTAAAAATCTACTTTACATATATTTGTATTTACATATTTTATATTTATGTTGTATATAATTTTTATATGTATTTGTCTCCTGAATGAGCGTTTCGTAAGTAAGAATTGCTTTGTTCTTTGAACTTGTATCCCTATCACCTGTAGGTTCTTAAGAAAAACTTCAAGATTGAAAAAAAGGCACTATCTCTCAGTGATCTAGGTAACTGTCTAAGACAAAGGAAGCTGAGTTTTTTTGTGTTATAATTCCTTTGGCAGGCAGGTGAATAAAGCCTGTGGGCCCAAGTCTACAGCGGGTTTTAAATGTGTAGATAAAATACCTAAGATTGCAAAGGAAACCAATTATAATGAAATACAGTTACCAAAATATTTTAAAAAAATTCACAGGCCTCAGGTGACACACCTGTGCTCTGCTCTAAGAATTTAAATTATAAAAAAGGCCTTGACCTGAAATGATGGCTTGTTTCCTCATCTGATAGTTCCCTACCATATCCCATACCAGTGAAGCATAGGTCCTGTCATTATTCCATCACTGAATATTATTTCCAACATTATAAATTATTCTACTATATTGTTATATAGTCGAATAGGATATTATACGATATAGCCTATACCATAGAATATTAGAATATGTTTTATACTATAATATTATTATGATTTCTTGAACACTACTAGAACATAGGGCAGGAAATGTTTGCACCTTTCTTTATATCCCCAGCACTTGGCACAGTGCCTGCTGACCGACTAGGTCAGCCTAGGTACCCAGAGCTCCTGGAGATGGGGCCATACCTGATCTGCTTGGTGGATCTCTCACTGGAGGAGGTGGCCTCTCATTGGGTGGAGGAGGAAGTGGACCTGAACGCCCTGGTGAAGGTAAGGGAGGTGTAGAAGAAGTGAGGGATAGATTCCGTTGGGGAAGCCTTGGGATCTCGTCATTCCCACTGGAAAGTGGAGGCACAGGAGGAGGACCAGGCCGGCTGGGAGGGGGAGGAGGAGGCGGCGCCTGTGAGGAGGAGGATGGCCTGGGCGTGGAAGGCACTGGAGGCTTATTGTTTTGGGGAGGAGGGGGCGGGGGAACCCCTTCTCTGTTGACCGATGGCCTGTTGCCCATCGGAGGGGGAGGGGGCGGTGGCTTGTCATCCATGGCCCGGCTCGGGGCAGGGGGCAGGGGAGGTCTGTTGGAGAAGGGGGATGAGGAGCCCGGAGATGACTGTCGAATCCCTCCGAACCCTGCACTTCGGTTCCCAGGGAAAGGGGGAGGAGTCGGCCCCAGGCTGGGCTGCCGGTGGACCCCGGGCACCGGCGGAGAGCCTCGGTGGTGGAGACTTGATTGTGTCGGCCTGGGCGTGCTGGGCACGGGGGGCGGACCGCTGTCGGGCTTTGCGCTCAGGTCAGGCCTGGGAGGAGGAGGCATTCGGTTCCGCTGGGGCTCGGGAGGACCACTTCTGTGGCCCGGAGAAGGTGCAGGAAAGCGCCCTACGCCTCCGGGGGGGGAGAACGGCTTTGCAGACGTAGCTCTTCCTCCCGGGGGCAGAACAGGAGGGCGGATTCCTCCCGAGTCTGAAACTAGAGAAGATGATGGCAGGTTAGATGGAGAGGATGCTGTAGGTGTGAGAAAAATGAAGACACATCGTGCTTCCTCAGATGTCCAGCTCGCTTCCTAGAGAATGCTAAGAAAAGGCTCGGGGTGGGAACCTGCGGCCTCGAGGCCGCGTGCGGCCCTTTGACTGAATCCAAAATTCGCAGAACAAATCCCCTCAATGAAAGGATTTGTTCTATAAAACTTGGACTCAGTCCAAAGGCCACACCCAAGGACCTAGAAGTCCACTTGTGGGCTGGTCATTCATTTACTTAGGCAAGTTCCTGAGGTAGGGGGATGGATTGGATGATCTCTAAATTTCTTACTAGTTGCACGAAGCCAGTGGGTTTCATAAGATTCTGCATCAATCTCTCAACACAATTAGTGGACGTAGGTTGGTTACCACCAAGGGCAGGTCACTCGATGTAGTTAAAGTTATTATCTAAGTGTATGCTATTAAAAAATTAAAAACCAATGACTATTTCTATCACAAGGTTTAAAAAATAGTCTTCCCAGGTATAAAGACTGTGCTTAGTTTCCTACTCTCATGCTCTGTTTAGTAGGTCTTCGCACTGGATTCAAAAGGACCCTTCTACAGATAGAAGGGAAAAAAAAGATAAACTTGTGTCTCCCCACAAGGAAAAATGGGGTGAGCAAAGGCTGTCAGAAAAAGGTCTGGCAAACAAAAATGGGGTAAAAAAAAAGGGCAGCTGGCTTTAATTGAAGTGCTTTTCAGCAGGACCGAGTGAGGGGGGACAACAATTCTTTTCTGATGGATATTTTCATTTCTGATGTGGTAGACCAGCATAGCCTTATTATATAGTTAACAGGTCATTGATGGGGCTGTGAGTAGAAGGTGCTAGAAGCATCCACAGATTTGGACTCAGAGGACCATGTTTCCAATGCTACCTCTGCCACTTCCCAGCTACTTGATCTTGGGTGAATTGTCAGTCTCTGTGGGACCTAGTTTTCACATCTGCTAAATGGTGGTGGTGGTTAGGAAGAGTCGGGGTTGGACTGAATGAATTCTAAAGTCTTTTCCAGTTCTAAATATATGACTGATTAAAGAGATAACTAAACTGAAAAAATATTCATCCCCTGGAATCTAGGTGGTGCTGTAGGGCATAGAGTTCTGGGTCTGGAGTCAAGAAGACATGTCTTCCTGGGTTAAAATCTGGCCTCAGACACTTAATAATAAGTCACTTAACCCTGCTTGCCTCACTTTCCTCTTCTGTAAAATGAGCTGGAGAAGAAAATGGCAAACCACTGCAGGATCTTTGCCAAGAAAACCCAAAATGGGGTCACAAAGAGTCTAACAAGACTGAACAATATTTATCTCCTTAGAACTCAGAATTATTTGTCAAATATGGACATATTTTAACATAATTGTATATGTATAACCTATATCTGATTGCTTACCATCTCAGAGAGAGGAAAAGGGAGGGAAGGACAGAATGTGGACTGCAAAACTTTAAATTAAAATGTTAAAAAAATTTTTTTAAAAAAGGACAGAGAAGTTCATAATAATCTTGGAAATTGAGTTTTACAATTTGAGAAAAACTGCTTTTGACCAGCAGGTCTTACCATTTACAAGATAGCAGTAAGTGAAGGATTAAAGTATTCAGAGCTAGACCTGAGAAGGGCCTGCCTACTGGGTCTCAGGTCACTTGTCCTAGATTAGTAGTCATGAATACAGAGGGAAAAAAGTTGAATATCTGATAAAAATGGCATCAAGAAGATCCAAGCAGTAGTAAAAAAAATTATCTGTCATTAAAAGTTTTCAAGGCATTTTGCTTCAGTCATTTCCTTTGACCTTATTAACTCTGGGAGGTAGGCATTACTGTTATCTTCATTTTATAGAAAGGGAAACTGAGGGTGAGAGATCAAGTGCCTTGCATAGGATTACAAGCCAGAGGGTTGGTCAGCTCAGGTGGAGAGGAACATTTGAGTAAAATGGCAACAGCGGGAAGAGGGAGGATATGAAATGTTAAAGGTGAATTAGGTCCAGTACTCCAGAGTAATAATTCTGGTAAGAGAGCTTGCACTGGCCAGAGGAGGACCTCTGCTGAACCTGGTGTACCAGAATATATTGGTCACACTTTTCCATCAAAGGGAAGACCTGTCAAGGGATATGGCTAGGCCTGGTATGAGAGGCATTTTCAGATTATTAAGTCTCTGGGTCTTGATACATTCTGCTGAATTAAAAGAAAGCAGTAGAACATTGAACAGTTTTGTTTAATATAATAAGTGTGTGTTTGTGTGTGTGTATTTTACATCTTTTTGAAGGGCATTTCAACATAGCAAAGTGGCACAGTGGATAGAGCATAGGGCCTGTAGTCTAGAAGATCTGAGTTTAAATCTGAATTCAGACACTAGCTGTGTGACTCTTGGTAAGTCACTTATCCCTGTTTGCCTCAGTTTCCTCATATGTAAAATGAGCTGGAGAAGAAAATGGCAAACCGTTCTACTACCTTGGCCAAGAATGGTATCACCAAATGGGGTCACCAAAACTCAGACACAACTAAACTACAACAAAGGATACTGAAGCAGGCTGAGTAAGAAATTAGAATTTACTTCTCCAGTTCCCCTTCCCATTCAAGTGAGCATTTTAAGTAGCATTTTTAAGGTGATTTCTTATGTCTCTGGATAGAAAGGAGGTAATCTTATGGAATAGGCTACTGTTTTCATTTGAGCACAACTAATAGAGGCAGGGGAAATGTTTTAAGTTTTTATTATGCTATTATCAACTCAGAGCAGATGCTTGGTGGTTTGATTGCTGCTTCGGAGGGTTCCATCAGCATATTTTCAGAATCAATGGTATTGAAAGTCTATTATCATCATCAGGAATTCAATGAATGCCTCCCATGAACCCCACCCTGTTCTAGGAGGGTGCTAGGAGTGTGCAAATCCCCTGTGACTTCAAGTCACAATCAACCACATTTAGTGGTTATTATCTAAGTGTTGTAGGCTGATTTTAGAAAGTGATCTCAAATATACACTGGAGAATAGAGCCAGATAACTTGAAAAAAGTAGACAAGGCAAGTTCCCAGGATGCCAAGCACTAGGCAGAGTTCCATGAACAGGGGGCCAGAGGTGCTGTTCTTCCTCTGAATCCAGCTTGCCCTGGAAAGTGTCTCCTTAAAGTATGGGATGACTCCACATGTGACCACAGTTTTATCTGGGTAGAGAAAATGTTGTTAAATATACTATGTTCCCATTAAAAATAGCCTTAACTTAAAGAGCACAGGAGAGTGGAAAGAATACTAGAGTCAGGGTCAGAGGGTGCAAATCTTCCCATTTTAGTTTTTTGTGAACTAAAAAAGTCACTTAAACTCCCTCACCTAAATCATTTCAGTTTCCTCATCTCTAAAGTGAAGGGATTGGATAAGATGTCCTCCAAGGCCCCTTTGAACTGTGATCCTATGAAATATGACAGCAGTGGGGAGACACATCAACTTAGTAAATAAGGAAGAAAGGTTTGTTCTTGTATTACCATTATCTCGGTTGGCTGTGGATCTCAGCTTTGGCATTCCTGCCTGGAATAATCCGCCTAAACCAGGTGGACCACTGCCTCCGAAACCACCTCCTGTAGCACCACCACCACCTCCACCAAATCCACCGCCACTGGGGCCTCCTCCAAAGCCACCACCTCCACCAGATCCTTTAGGTTCTACAGAGAGAGGAAAGTGAAATTTTTAGTGCAAACAGAAAGCACGAATGTTATTTCACATTTACTTTTTCATCAAACCTGAGAATTGCAGAAAACAATAATGACTGTACAAAGATACATACATGTATATATACACATATGTATATATATATTTACACATACACACACAATAAAGCAAGGATCTACCTGGAAAGCAGGATGAGGAGTACTCTTTGGATTCTTCATCACTATAGTAGTTCTCTGTATACTTTGTGACTTTTCTCTGAAGGGCTTTCATGATAAAGCCCAGATCTTTACCTCCTGCCCACCTCCAATACCACATCTCTCTTCCCTCCATATCAGCTGTGAAAATGCAGGAATGTCCGTCGCAATAGCAAAGGAGTACAGAGTAGAAAGAAACAGTGGATGACCACTTCACTTGTCCCTAATATGCACTGACTCCCCTCTGCCTTTCTCTTTCCCCAAGCAAAAGGCGCCTGATCTGGGATGCTGTGAAATCTTCTCTGGCTGGTGTCTGCCTCTCAGTGTGCTGGGAAGCAAGCTGCTTGTGCTGGGGAAACAAAGTTCACATTGTGGTGTTTGTCATTGCTTCATCCCAGGGTTTGCAAAGCCTGTAATCAGGAGGCTATTTCTTCCTAAATAACGCATGAAAGTTTCATAGGATTATTGGATCACAAATTTAGAGTTAGAAGGAGCCTCAGAAATCATCTCCTTCAACTCTCTCATTTTACAGAAAAGGAAACTGAGACCAGAAGAGGTTAAGCAACAATAGTTGGCATTTATATAAACCTTTAAGATTTGCAAAGCACTTTACATATCCCTCTTGTTTTGCCTAAGGCCCTAAGGTAATAAATGGAAGAGTCCAAGTCCTCAGACTCTAAATCCAGAGGTCCTTCCATAGCAACGTGTTGCCTGAGTCCATGTATTCTGAGAAATGTGATTCATGGGAGGAGAAAAACATGCAAAAAACCCAAACTGTCTCCTCAGCTCTCCTCCTCCCCCAAATGAGACAAAATTAAGTTCATTAGTCTGGGAAAGAAAATTCTATTCACATATTTAATCTTCATTCCCAGTAGGGATATTTCCTTAAATACTTCAAGAATCTGTGATTTAATCTTTGTGGGCATTCCCTCCACCAATGGGGATGGCCACTCTTCCACGCCAAAGCAGAAAGCTGCTGTGACTGAAAAAAAAAATCACTGGTAGTCAAACCTCAGATCGTGAGCTTCTGTGAATTTAGCTGGTCTGGTTTAAAATTCAAAACACAAAACTATTACATATATACATATATATAATAAATTATACTATTATAATAATATGATATATATTCATATGTAAAATTCAGAAAGATCAGACTTGGGGCCTTTCCTGTCAGAAGTATAATAGAGCTAGGTGGCTAGTTGGCACATTGGAGAGAGTGCTGGACTTGGCGTTAAGAAGATCTCAGCTCAAATCCATCCTTAGACACTTACTAGCTGTCTAATCAAGTCGCTTGACTCAGTTTCCTTACCTATGAAATCAGGAAAATAGCAGCACCTTCCTGAGGGGTTATGAGAATCAAAAGAAATTATATTTGTAACATGTTTTGCAAACCTTAAAGTACTATATCAATGATAGATTATTATTCCATCACATTCATATACTATAATTTATTCAGTCAAGCCTAATTGATGCTAAAGCATCCCCTTAATTTTACTTCTTTTTTTTTTTACCACCACAGAAAGTTGCTATGCAGTAGTTTTGTAAAGCTATCACCATCAATTTATTAGGTGAATTTAAAAGCTAATTAAGTCAGGACTACCCTTTCAAAGCTGAGCACAATGACAGCACATTTACAAATTAGGTCTCTTTTACCCCAACTCTCCCCAAGTTCTACATTCTATGATTCAAAACAGGCTTTGGCCTTGCTTGTTTGCAAAACTTGTGTAAACAGACTGGTAAATATTCACCTGCCCACTTATGAACAGAGTACAAGAATACTCACTTGATAGAGTCTCATTCCAAAAGGACATGGAACTCATTTTAAACATTCCTAAGAAGTGGGCCTCCTTAAATAAGATACAGTGTGGTGTAGTAAAGGGGCTGACCTTGTAATCAGGAAAACTAGAATTCAAGTCTTGTTTCTGACACATAATTGCTGCTTGACAGGGAAAAATTCACTTGACCTCTCAGTGACCATCAGTCAATTCTCTAAGATTTTTAAATTACAGATGAGATACTGACCTTCATCCGTGTAGTACACAAGTTCTTATACTGATGAAATCATAGGTTTAGACCTCTACCCTTCCCCTTCACTCCCACCTCCAAACTAAACAACCCCAAAACAATAAAATCAACCACCATCTGCTAACAGGTCATGCTGCCAGCAGTAAGCTGGTACCGGGGAGAGCAGGCTGCTTGTTGCCATGGGGAGAGAGCTGTACTCAGGGCCCAGCTCTCCCCTTTATATCATGTATATGACCTTTACTAAGTCACTTCTCTCTGGGCCTCAGTTTCTAAATTTGAAAAGGAGAGACTTGAATGAAGGTAGCTCTACAATCTTTTCTCCTCCTAACCTTTTATGATTCTTTTATTATTTCTAGGGATTCATTAGTGATGGATTTAGAATTTGACCCAGTTTGGGACTCCCTCAACATGTCTGCGAATTTGCATCTCCTCTCCAGCATCTTAACTTAGTTCTTGTACTAGAACTGTATCTTAACCCATCATCTCAACTGAGAGTAGTTTGTTAATTTCCCTCCTTGCAGTCCTATAGGTCACTGTTGCTGTCATTCAGAAAGTTGCCAGAATGAGATTCTATGAAAATGAGAATTGAATTGTGTTCCTTCTTCAAATGGGAATCTGGCAACAGTATATTTCTTGCTACTTGCAGGACTAAATAACATATTTGTGAACATCTCAGAACACAGAAATTAACACACTGCCTGACACTAAAAGTAAACTATATATACAGTGTCAGATATGCTTAAACATGCATTTGAAATTTCCAATAATATAATTCACCTTGTTTTTCATATTTAAATTTTCCATGATGTTAGCTTTACAGGATAAATTAGCTTTCTGATCATCTGTAGGTAATGAGGACTTGATTAAGATTTTTCATTTTCCTCCCCTTGGAGGGAGTCAAAGAAATATGAGTCTATTGGGTCAGGCAACCAGGCTTCATTTTGCATGAACAGAGTGCTGGACTTGAAGACAGGAAGTCTTGAGTTCAAGTTCTTTCTCAGACACTTATTAGCTATATGACCCTGGGCAGGCCACTTAACCTCTGTGGAGTGTAGATTCCTCATCATAAAATGGGCATAATAACAGACTTTACTTCATAGAGTTATTGTGACTTTCAAATGAGGTAATACATGTAAAGTGCTTTACACCTTAAAGCATATAAATGTTAGTTGTTGTTGTTGTTGCTAACATACTCAGAGAACCCTTTCCTTTGTGGGCAAAGATCTTCTTGAAATGTCCTAGCCTCTGACCCCTTGGTATTATGAATTCTTCTATATGGAATAGCATGGGTAGGCAAAGAATTAACATGATACAATGGGTAAAACATTGGATTTGGAGTCAAGCATGTTGGGTGCTAGTCCTACCTCTTCTATCAGTCATCTGTGTAACCCTGTGTAATGGACAATTAGGTGGCAAAGCAGGTAGAGTGCCAGGCCTGGAGTCAGGAAGACTCATCTTCCTGAGTTCAAATCTGGCATCTCACACTTATTAGCTATGTGTTTGCCTCAGTTTCCTCTTCTATAAAATGAACTGGAGAAGGAATGGCAAACCACTCCAATGTCTTTGCCAAGAAATTCTAAATGGAGTTATGAAGAGTCAGACATAACTGAAAGATGACTCAACAACAATTCTGCATGAAAGAAATCTGTTCCTGGGTCCCTGCCTTTTGCAAAATCAGGGGCTGGATCAGAAAATCTCCAAGTATGTCCCCTAGCTCCAATATTCCATGAGTCAATCACCTATTATTCTAGGGCAAAGGTTCTTAGCTTTTTGTGTGCCATATTAGATCCCCTTGGCAATCAGGTAAAATCTGTGAACCCTTTCTCTGAATGTTTATAAATGAATAAAATAAAATACAAGATTACAAAGGAAACTAGTCATACTAAAATTGTTATTAAAATATTAAAAAACACACCCAAGATTATGGACATCAGGTTAAGAACTTGCTCTACAGGGAGGGGAGAAAATCAGCAGACCCTAACTGGGTGACATTTTCTCAGGAGGAATGAAGGGGTACATTACAACAACACCAAAATTGTCAACATTTGGCTTTGGAGCTTAGATAGTTTCAAATGAAAAGTCAAAAACCCTGTACTTCCCCTTTGAGGGGTGGGGAATATGCTGTTGCTCAATAACCATTGCTTAGCCAAGAAGCAGTGGTCAGAGATCTCCATCAATTTCCTCTTCTCCATTTCCCTCTCCCTTAAACTCCTCTGCTCTTTAAACCAGTGTTCTCCCAATGCTGACATTTTCACCTTATTACCGACCTGACAGGCAAGACTTCCACAAATTGTCCTCCTACTCCTAGTTTCCCATCTACTTCAGTCAGTCATATGTCCACAAAGTTTTTTAGGATGCCTTAGGAAGGTCAACCTCAGCCTAACAGGAGTCTAGAGAGGTTATATTTGCATATAGAAAGGATATATTTCCACTTTATCTCATCAGTAGAGAGGACAGATCTGGTGTTGTGGGCTGACGGTCCTGAAGCCCAGCCACATTAGTAATAGATTCTATCCAGGGGTGTTTTCTCATGCTACTAAGTATCAGTGCCTGATCATAACAACAATGTGGGAGAGACAAAATGTCAAGTTTTCCTGACGAATTGATAGACTACACTGGATAAAACAATCAGTACATCATGGGCTCTATCATCTCAGTCTCTTATAAAGAATATGACTCCGTGCTTCTGACCCTGGCAGGGAATGAGGAGCAATGAGTTAAGATTTAGAAAGTACTTTGAGTGCCTCAGAAAGGAGTCCCTGTGTGCTCGGGACAAAGAATGATTATGCCAGCTTCCTGCAGCATTCAGGGAAGAAAGTCATGAGGATCCTGGCACCCAATGAGTAATAGAGTACCTCCATCTGCCAGCATTGCAGCTGGCATTAGCAGAATGGTTTGGACTGGATTATTAGGTCATAAATCATCACACCTTAAAAATAATTTTTTTAGGGATACTTACTGTCCAATATCGGTGCACTTCGGTCATTGGTGACTGTTTTCTTGAGTTTTTTCCCTTTGCTAATGTCAGAAAGGAGAGCATTTCTTCCAGCCTGTTCTGATTTGTTCAAGGAAGGTTTTTCTGTGTTTGCCTGAAAAGTAACGTGCAAACTTGTTATTTATCAGGAAGATTAAGACCACAAACTGTAACAATTAGTGGGGACAGCTTGGCAGAGGACACTGCTAATTAGAAGCCTGGCAACAGGTTGTCAATCTTGGGGGATGTTTGACCATGATACAAATGTGGTTTTGTTTTTTTTTTTAAGATGGAGATAATCTGGGGGCAGATGCAGCAATAACTAACATTCATTTTTTTGTGCAGGAAAGTTGCTTCTGGATAGAAGACTCTGAAAATTCATGCCATTGTCTGTTGGATTGTAATGGACAGACATTGACTTGGCTGATCAGGGACAGAAGGGAATTTTAATATTGGGATAGAGGGGCCTTTGCAAGTGGCAATCCAGGTTTGACCTCCAAAGAACTGATTCAGGAACTTCTTCATCTGTCTATCCAATTCAATCAGCATATATTTAGTGCCTGGTATGTGCTCAACAAGAGGCAGAATGTCCTAGTGGATAAGGAAGGGGCCGTCTGGGAGACTAGATAACAGGTTCAGATTCCATCTCTGACCCAGACTGACTCGGGAAATGACTTAACCTATCAGGATTCCGGGCAATTTTCAAAGATGGAAACTGGAGAATATCTACTAACCTAGGTGAAAATAAAACATGCACAGCACAGTGGTAACTGCTGGATAGCTCTGATGCTTCAAAACTCTGCTCAGCACAATGCCTGCCACATCGCTTAATAAATGCTTATTGATCAACTCCAGGACTTCCAGGATTCATCAGTGTGAGCATTCCCTCCACTGATGCAGGACAGGACCTCACCCTAGATGGTTTCTAAGAGTCATGGGGCTTGAAAAGGTCATCACCTTGTGTCCAACTTGGTCTGGGTGTTTTTTTTAATGTGCAGACATACAGCCTGTTGTCACCAGGTCTCACGCTACTGGAGAAGATGGAAAGATTAAATAAGAAATGACCTCTTTCTTCATGTATTTTCTTATTTAGTAGGCAAAGGGTTTAGTGGTGTTTATCAATTATATATGGAAAAAAATAATATGTACCCTTTTAAGTCTAGTCAAAGGATTACCTAGGCAGTGAAGAGGCACAGTGGCTAGTATGCTGGACTTAGGAGCAAAAAGACTTGAGTTTGAATCCTACCTAAGATGTTGCTAGCTATGTGATCCTGGGCAAGTCATGTAAATTCTCTTAGCTTCAGTTTCCTTGGGGACAATAATAGCACCCACCTTCCAGAGTTTTGGTGAGGATGAAATAAGGTAACATAAAATTATTTGCAAATTTTAAAATGATATAGAAATGATTTTTATTATTAAGGTTGTTACTTAGTCTGGCTACTTCAGATTGGCCCTAAAGTGATTCTTGAAGTGCTAGATCTTAGATACAGTAATATAGGAGATAGTCCTTGAGAATTTTATGACTATGAGGGTCTCTCTTGGATGTGTTCACTAGAAGGAC
This sequence comes from Potorous gilbertii, assembly GCA_028658325.1. NCBI lineage: Eukaryota > Metazoa > Chordata > Mammalia > Diprotodontia > Potoroidae > Potorous > Potorous gilbertii. Next base: position 198,477,234 of record CM053771.1, read on the forward strand.
AGTCTAGGTAGGGCTAGCTCAATCTCTCCTTTCATCTCCTACATCTCATTTCTTCAGAGCTCTGCTCTCAACTGGGTAATAACTTATGTTATTGTTGTTCAGTTGTTTCAGTTATGTCTGATCCTTCATGACCCCATTTGGGAATGTTTTCCTGGCAAAGATACTGGAGTAGTTTGCCATTTCCTTCTCCTGTTCATTTTATATATGAGGACACTAAGGCAAACAGAGTTAAGAACTTGCCTGAGGTCACACAGCCAGTAGGTGTCTGAGGCCAGATTTGAACTCAGGAGGGTAAGACTTTTTTAACTCCAGGTCTGGCACTCTATCCTCACAATTTAGTAGCTCGTGAACTTCCAGATTACATAAGACCTTAATTCTTTTGTATAGTGGAAAAAGCACTGAGCTAGGATTTAGGAAATTTGTATTCTAATACTGGTTCTGGTTATATGATAGTGGGCAAATCCCTTCACTAAGACTCAATTTTGCCACATGAAAAATAACAAGATGCTACTTGATTTTCAACTGCTTAACAAGCATTAATTAAATAACCATGTTGCACTGGGCACTATGCTAAGGCATTGGGGATACTGAGACAAAAAACCAAAATGGTGTCCACCCTTAAAGAATTTATATTCTGAGTGGTGGGTAGGGTAGGGAGGAGGGAAATCATATGTACACAGAAAACTAAATACAAAATATATACAAAGTAATTTCCAGGGGGAAAGTACAGAACTAATATCTCTAAGGCATTACTGGATCTATGATCCCAAGCATAAGTGAAATGTACATGTATTCTTAAGTAGTCAAGTTATAGATACTATTAGAGGAAACTGATTCCTGTTTCCACAATGGATAAAAGTAGTCCTAGGATTGAGAAGGTGGGATTGGCTTCAACCTATTAAAGAAGAATGGAATGAGAAAGGAAATAAGTATGGCCATCAAGGACAGGTAATGGAGTGGACTATGTTGGAGAAGGCTAGCAGATGAGACATATATGTATAGTGGGGCCCATTAATTGAGGAGCCTTGAATGCTAGGATGAGCTTGGATTTGACATGATAGGTGATAGGAAGCAATGGTAGATTTTAGAGTCATGATAAAATCAGTATTCTAGGGATATTACTCTACTAGCAATTTGTAGAATGGATTAGAACAAGAAGAAAATAAAAGGAGAAATACTAGTTTCTTAACTACTGACTTACTCTTGAAAGTCAGGTAATATGGATAGTGACAAGGAAACTGAAAAAGAAGGTTGACTCTTAGAGGTACTCACAGGGAGAATTACAAGGAAACTGAAAAAGAAGGTTGACTCTTAGAGGTACTCACAGGGAGAATTGCTCTAATGTGGAGATAATGTATAATGGCAAGAATACCAGTCACATGACTTGGATTCTGGTCATAGTTCTGCTATTTAACTAGTTAAATATGATTCAGGGCAAATGAGCTAGTTTCCTCTGTGAAATGAACATGAGAAACTGGACCAGGAGGGGATGGAAGATCATCTAGAATACAAGGTGCCTGTTAGCTCCAAATCCTTTGACTCTTTGACTTGTAGATAAATTTAATATGAAGGACAGAATAAGGAAGACAATGTGGACAGGCTTCAGCTCTGGGGTCAGAGGAGCTGGGTTCAAATCTCATCTCTGGTAATTATTAGCTGTGTGACCTTGGGAAAATAAGTTAAGCTCCCCTGGGTCTCAGTTTCCCCTGAGGAATTGAATCTATAAAATGAGGGCATTGGACTAGCTGGCCTCTGAAATACTTTCCAGCTCTAAATCTATGATCCAATGAGTTTAGGATTGTAATGGACCTGGTAGGTTAGAAGAATGTCATATAATATCAGGAAAGGGGAAAGTAAGCCCTTTGAGGACAGGGAACTTTTCTGTCTTTGCATTCCTAACCTTTGGCCACTTAATAAATGGCTATTGAATTAAAATGAATTAAAGGCAGTTTGGGTCAAAAGTCAGTGAAAGATGGGTCCCAGTCAGGACTGATCCATTGTCACTGACTTCAAACAGAACTGAACTAGTTTCTGGGAAGGAAGTAGGTCAAGAGTAGGGGAAAGTTATCAGGATGAGTGGCAGTTCATCTGTTTATCTCCTACCACCAATTAGAACTGGACAAAATGTATCAATGAATGACTGGAAGTGTCAGCTCTTGGAACATCGCAACCTTTGGAAACTTTATTTTAGTGAAGTTGACGAGGTCAGAGTGAGATTTAATCAGACCATATGTAAGATTTAAAACATTTACAGAGAAACTTGAAACAAATAAACATTTAAAAAAAATTTAATATTATTTGTGTCAACTTCATTTGGGGTTTACTTAGGTTGTGCACCTGGGTCGATCTGATTATTTCTTGTTTAAGCCAGAAGAGCAAATATGCTTAAAACAAATACCCACTTGTCTTTTTCTACTTAGATACTAGGAGATACTCACCAGGGCAAATGTTGGTGGAGGTGGAGGTGCTGGAGGGGGAGGAACAGGCATCTTGGGCAATTAAGCTTCACTATTGTCACTCTCAAACCTAGAGAGAGAGAGAGAGAGAGAGAGAGAGAGAGAGAGAGAGAGAACACATTAGGCTCTTTTGTGACATTTTATCTTAAACTTTCTTTCCTCTTTTACTCCCCCCCATCAAAGTTGGAGTCTAAATCGACCAATATTTTAAAAAGTCTGAATTAACTTAATTTTTTTTCCTCCTAAATAAACCAAAACCCCTTAAACATTGAGATTTGAATTCATTTGTTTGGTAAGACTACGGCCTTCATCCAGCTCCTTAGACCACTTAGTTCCACTAGATTTCAAGTAGAATTACAGTGGAATGGAAAGGAACCTGGGCCCTTGGCCCATGAGAAAGAATTTTATTACGAAACCACCAGAGTTTTGCCTTGTTCCACAGCCACACCCAAGCTCTTCTCACAAACGAGTGCCATTGGTCACAGTAGGGCCTCAGTGAGAGACTGGCACAAACCCACAACCATTGCTGGTAGCCTTTATTTACTGGAAGAGATGCATTATACCAAGAGATTGCTGAAAGGCAGTTCTCTGTTAAGCAAACCTTCTTTATCCCACTAGTTTTCGTTATGGAGTCAGAAATGTATTTGTACTTGGAAGAAATTTAAGCACTGAATATATAGGCATAATCCTAAAAACATTTCATTGATTCCTATTAGGCTAGACAATGTTATAGGGGACAAAATGTCATAGGTATATACTCCATAAAATTTGCATTTCAGGTCAAGCAACATCATAGTGTCGTTTCACATGTTATGGTCAGGTTTGATTATAAAGCATTCATGGTGTTTTTGAGAAATGATATCAAGTTGTTATTTTACTGTAAACCTGTGAGGTTGAGCCTGACTGATCTCTTGAGCTCAGGAGTTCTGAGTTACAGCAAGTGATATTGATTGAGTGAGTGTACTAAGTTTGGCATCAATATGGTGAGAAACTGTATAGGGGGGAAGGATCAGAGGGAGTACCACACCAGATTGTCCAAGAAGGGATGAACTGGCACAGGGCCAAAATGGAACAGATCAAAACCTCCTATGTGTGTGTGTGGTCATCCTTTGTTGCCAAAGAAGACCATGCCATCAGAGAAATAATGACATGACTTGCACTTGAGTGGAATCACAAACCCCTCAGTAGCTACTGCACTTCAAGCCTGTGGTAAGATGGGGAAGTTTAAGTTTTTAAATTAAAAAAAAATGACATTGGTTGGGGCAACCTATATTGGCTATGCCTATATTAAAATCAAATTAGAAAAAGAAAAACAAATGTGAGAACATAGCTAATATAAATATATTTAAAGGAAAAAGATCAGTTTCTGAATAAAATATTCATGACACTCTCTAAATTAACAGTACCCTCAGATAAAACAAAAAAAGATAGAGAATAAAAACAGTGAATATAAAAAGAATGTGATTGACAGAAATGGTGGCAGTACAATTGCCTGACATTTTCCCCTCATCTATTGTATCCACTATACAAACAAAAATCCCTTCTTTAGCAATTTGTCTAAGCTTTTTACCTGCTTAGCTTTAAGACACTTTTAACTTTCCACTGAAGGCAGTTCTTTAAATCACTTGAATTTTTTTCTCCTTTCTAGGAGAAATGACTTGTCCTTAGCTTGAGAATAACTTTTGCAGTTAGCAATGGACAGAAGAAAAGCTGAACACAAAGCTAAGGATGGAAATGTCCAATCTTTATTCAGGAATCCAGTCTATGACCATGAAGACCTGATATCCTCTGACAAACAGCTGACACTTTACAACTATTAGCAAATTAGATTATGTCTCTGTTAAGTTTATTTTTAAAAATATTTATGGACTGATTATTGGTGTTCTCATTGGAGGATTCTAGCACATGAAATAATATAAGTTGTATCTGGTATGATGCACATCATTGAATTGTCCAGTACTACCAGTAACATAGAAGGGTGGGCACTTGAGTTCGTAACAGCAGCCGGCTCAACTTGAATAGGACAAAATGATGGTTTAGCTTCTTAATTGCTGTGAAGTGGTAGGTGGGGTGGAATGTTGTTGTTTAGAGTTGAATTTTGTTAAATTTAGAATTCTGTTAAGTTTTTGTTAGGAATATATCCATACGGAATAAAACCTCAAAGCAGTATAGTTTAGAGACAACAGATTAGTAGCTTCAACTATACTTAAGGAAAATATCATTATCCTCTTCTCTTCCTCCTCCTCATCAAAACTTACATTTATTGAACATTCCAAGGTTGCAAAGTGCTTTACATACATCATTGTATTTGATCCTTACAAAAATCTTGTGAGATGAGTACTACAGACCAATATTACCCTCATTTTATAGACAAGGAAACCAGGGCAGATTTAGTGATTTGCCTATAGTCATACAGACTAGTAAGCCCCAGAGGCTAGACTTGTACCCATGTCTTTCTGACTTTGAGTCTAGTATTCTTTCCACTAAACTGTGCTGTCTCTTACATGAAATTTAGCACCTATATAACCTCAGGCTGGTCCCTTAATTTCTATGGACCTTAGTTTCCTCATCTGTAAAATACAGGATAGGTCTAAATGACTTCTGAGGATCCTTCTGGTTATCAATCTATAATATTATGATAATTAATATTTGACATATATTCATTGAACATGTACCATGTGTAAGTCTCTGTAGTAGATACTTTCAGGAATGTCAAGAGAAAAAAACAAAGTTGTCTACTCTCAAAGAGTTTGGAGTCAAGTAGGTAAGAGATAAGGTTTCTAATATAAGCTTATATTGATAAATGCCCAGTGCCTGATACAGACAAAAATTAGGATTCTAAGGCGGGAGCGATAACTTTGGGTTGAGAAGACAGAGTCAACAGTGAAAGTGGGGACTGTTGAGCATATCAAACCCAAGTCTTTCTCACTTCTTTTCTATGAAGACCCTAGAGCAGGGGTGGGAACCTGTGGCCTCAAGGTCCTCAGGGTATGGTCCTTTGACTAAATCTAAACTTCACAGAATAAATCCCCTAAGGAGTTTGTTTTGTAAAACTTAGATTTAGTCAAAAGGCCACATCCAAGGACCTAGAAGGCCATATGTGGCCTCAAGGCTGCAGGTTTCCCATTCCTGTCTTAGAGGTTGTAGGTCAGTCAGATGTGGCATGATCTCCTCCATGATTCAGCGCATTTTCCATAAGATACTGGTCATTTCCCTCTCTCAACTCTTCTTGCATGTGTCTTTAGTACCACATAGTTTAACCTCCAACCATTCCTTGTTTCACGGGTTGGTCTAGTCTATAACTAGGAACAGGAAGATATAGAATACACCCAGAGAAAATTATGCCAGGACCATCCCCAGTCATCCTGATCTATATCTTGCCATTGGACCCAGATAGCTCTGGAGGAGAAAGTGAGGCTGGTGACTTTGATAAGCCTTGCCTCACTTTAATCCAATTTACTTTCAAGACATACAATGTCATGGTCTTCTTTGAGAATAAAGGACAAACAAGAGCAACAAGAGAAAATTATTCAATACACCTGGAGAAATGAAACACCCTATGGTATGTACTAGGATAGAGAAAATGACTTCAGATCTAAGTACACAACCCCTTCTAGATTCCAATTTCTCTTCTACCATGAATTAGTCTCTTAAGAATATCTTACTAATTTCCATGTTAAAATAGGGCTAATTATAGGAAGTCAGACCAAAGTCCCCTATCAGAATAACAGTGTGGTTTGGCATAAAGATAATTGAAAGTAAAGAAAATTGGTAGATTTGGGTTTCAGTCATAGCTTCTCCATTTACTATTCACGTGACCTTGGGCAAATCAGAATTTAACCTCTATGAGTCTTCAGCTTCTCATCTATAAAACAGGGCTAATGATTGCTGCCTACCTCACAAGTTGTAAGGTAATAGATTGAGAATCACGTGATAATATAAATGAAAGTTCTTTGTATATGATAGTGTTCCATACAAATGTAAACTACATTCATAATGTGATGTTATCTTTATGCAGAAAAATCAATTTTATAAATTTCTTTTTGAAAATATGTGCCCATCCTACTAGACACATTCAATAAGCGCAAGAAGTTATAAAAAATACGATATAAATTGAGGTAATTAGGTGGTGCAATGAATGAAGAGCCAAGCTTGCAGTCAGAAAGATCTGTCAGTTACTGGCTTTGTGATCCTGGGCAAGTCACTTAACCTCTTTCTGCCTCGTTTTCTTCTGTAAGTTGTAAAATAGGGGTAATAATAGTATCTACCTCACAGGATTCTTGTGAATATCAAATAAGAAAATATTTGTGAAGTGCTTGCCTTTAATAAATGCTTATTCCCTTCCCAACACACTGCTTTAAACACAGATGAAATGGTGACCCATGAAAATAATAACACCAACTAATTCTCCTTTTCAGATATCACTGGGGTATTAAGCATTAAAGAGAAAAAAAGAATTAATTTAAATCCTTGAGGACCTGGTTGATAAAGACATTAAAGATTTGGTGGTGAGTTGAAAGAACCACTTAAATAATGAAAAACTGATGTGAGAAAGAAGGAAGGAGGAGAAAGACTGAAGGTTTCAAATTCCATGCTTAATCAATCAGTAAAGGTATAGAAAACAAAATAGCATTTAGTATATCTGTCATTAAAACAATGTAGATGGCAGTCACCAAGGGGAGCATACTCAGTGCTGTTCCTCCTGTCTAGTTCAGGAGGAACTAGACATGCACAAGAAGTGAGTTCTTTCTATATATGGATCATTGAGGGCAGATAGAGGTGACAAGGTTGAGCTTGAAGAGAGGCACATGCCGAAAACTGCTCCATTCATATAGGATAAAATACATAAGATTACAAAGAAATACCTAGAGCAGGGATTCTTAATCTGGTTGTGGTGTTATTTTACATATTTTAATAATTAAATTTCCCCATCTCATCTGGGCTAGAAGTGTAGCTGCTATTCATGCATCCAATCCCATCACTTATTGGCATAGAAGCTTTGACTTGTCTTGTTTCTGACCTGAACTGGTTCATCCTTCCTTAGGCAGCCTGGTGAATGTCCACTCTTGGCGACCAGATTGGTGGCAGATGTAATGTGGATATCTGATCAGCATTAGCCCTACTGAAACTCAAGTGATCCAGCAACCTCTGTCTCCCCAGCAACTGGGGTTACAGGTATGTACCTCCATATCCAATGACAGATGTACAGGGCTTCCCAAAAGTCTTAGCACAGTTTAAAGCTTTAAATGTTTAAAGAGAAAAAAGAATCAGAGAGAAAGAGAAATCACAGAGAAAAAGAAACTTTAAACTCTAACAGCTTAAAACTACATTAAGCCTTCTGAGACAACTTCTTTTTCAGTCTCATTTGTTTCCTTTGTAATCCTATGTATTTTACTTTATGCATTCAATAACTTCATTCCAAAAGAGAGCTTCACAGGCTTCACCAGGCTGCCAAAGGAAAACAGGTTAAGAACTGATCTGGATCGCTGGGAACCTATACCAATTAAAGATACTGACCTGGCAGTAGAATGATGGGAGTACTGAAAAACGGGGGAAGGGGAGGAATCAGGAGAGAGAAAGATTGACAGCAAAAAAACCTAGGGCCAGAGGAGACCTTAGAACCACACAGCAAAGACGGACAGAGTCATTTGGAAGAACAAATCCAGATCTAGTCCTTCATTGAACTGTGAGTCAAAAAACTATTCACAGATGACACAAATATATCAAACTAGGGAAGGCCAACATCTATCAGCTCTCAACATATGGTCTAAGAATGGTTACTTAATATCTCTGAAGTTTTCTTCCTTGTGATTTCTGACCTTTGTCTTCTTCATCCTTTGTAACAAACACAACAACTAGTATTTATGTAGAGAGCGCTTTAAGGTTTGCAAAACGCCTTTAAAAACTTCATTTTATCCTTTCCTCAACCCTGGGATGTAGGTATTTATTAGTATCTCCATCATAAGATGAGGAAATCAAGGCAGGTTAAGTGACTTATCTAGGGTCATACACATATGCATTAAAAAGAAATTTGTGGTTTAATTTAATTAAAATTTATTTCTATTTTTTACTGGAATGGTTTGAGTACAATGCTAATATGGCTAAAGTTATAGTTCAATTAAATTTTATATAGAGGGAAAACTTTATGTTGGGGCTTCCTGTGCATCTTCAACCTGTGCTCTCTTGCCAAGGGTGGTCCAGTGTTGTTGTTGGCTACACTGTCTCTAAGCCATGGAGGATTAATTGAAGACTCTCAACTAAGCACTCCATTTGGATGTTCTTGAACAAGGGAAAGGAATGGTTGGTAAACAGGAGGTTTGAAGAATATTAATCAAATGTTGACTATTTCTCCAGGTTAAAATAGGAAAATCCAAAGTATATAAGGTCACCTAAGGATTAAAGAATCCTTTAAGGGAGGACACTGAAATGTCCTAGCTCCTAGCTCCTGCCTTTGTGTTGCTCTCATCCCCATAGTGGGGTACATTAACTCCTACTTGTAGACTTAGTTCCATTTCAGGCTCTAGGATTCCTCAAACCAGAGGAAGTAAAGCCATAGTGATTCATGAACTTATATAGCTCAGGGACTTAACTCTGAGCCAACCTTGCCCATCTTCTTCTCTGGTTCAGGTGGCTGGGCTCTTGCCCTGAGGCTTGTGATCAGTATCTGCTTTATCCTCCAATTTCAGTAAGGAGGCCCCTATTTTGTTCCCAGGGTCCAGGGTCCCTGCCTTTTTAACCTATTCCTTTGAAACTTGGAAGTCTGTCATTCTCAAAAATCAAATTGCCAGAGCAATGTATAACTGGATAGATAAAATTCACTGGCTTAAACAATTCTATAACACTCCAAGGGCAAGTAGATGACACAGTGGATAGAGCACTGGGGTGGAGTCAGGAACACTCATCTTCCTGAGTTCAAATCCCACTTCAGACACTTACTAGATGTGTGACCTTGGGTAAGTCATTGAACCCTATTTGCTTTAGTTCCTCATCTGTAAAATGAGATGGAAAAGGACATGGCAAACAATTTCAGTATCTTTGTCAATATAACCCTGGAAACCACAACAACAACATAATACCTCAAATGACAGAGGCAGCCATGGTATATGTGAATAGAGAATTAATTAATTAAAAGTGAATAGAGAGCCAGTTTCAGAAGCAGGAAGTCAGTTTCAGAACCAGGAAGTCCTGGGTTCAGGTCCTCCCCCTGACACATAATGGCTGTGGGATCATCCCCAAGTCTCTCAGGCGCTTATGCTCTAGGTCAGTGGTGTCAAACTCAAATAGCAACTGGGGAGTTAGCTTAATATGTCAATTTTAATTATATATAATATTAATATATCATAAAAAATATAATGAAATTATATTAATATAATAATGTTGATATATAATATAGTAATATTACATTTATATATTAAGATAATAATATATTAGATAATATATTATCTATATTTTAATTCATTTTGTTAAGTATTTCCCGATTACATTTTAATCTGGTTCTGGGGGGCATGTTGGAGTGTTGTGGTCTTGTTCTAGGTCAGGTTCCTACTTTATTAATGACAGGACATTAAACTAAATTTCCAGAACCCCATCCAAAAGTTAACAACTATGGAGAGATTTACTACATTCATTTTGATCATTCTTTTGCCCTCAGCACCTATGTACACTATTTTTTTGTTTACTGATATTTCACTTCATAAATATTCTTCAGTCATTCTCAGGTACATATTTCATATATGCCCAATTAGACTGTTTTGTTGGCTGGAGTCTTATCTTCCTACCTTATCTTGAGCAAATCATAAGATGCAAAGAACATGGCTTTGGTATCTGATTTGCTAAGTCTGAATTCTGTCTCTGACACTTACTATACCAGCATAACCTTCAGCAGGTCACCTTTTGCACTTCATGTCCCTGATCCTTGGTTTTCTTATTTGGAAAAGCAAGGTTGGCCTAGATGACCTCCAAAGTCCCTTCCAATTCTAAAATTCTATAATTTCTAAATCCCATTATTCAGCCAATCAATAAACATTTATTAAGTGCCTACCTATGTGCCAAACACTGCACTAAGTGCTGGGGACACGGAGTCAGGCAAAAGATAATCCCTGCTCTCAAGGAGCTCACTGTCTAATGAAGGAGACAACATGCGAACAGCTAAGTTAGAGGCAGGAAGAACTGGAGAGAGCAACACAAAGAAGGCACTAGCATTAAGTGGGAATCAAGAACTTGGGAGGTCTTTTAAGAGACTTCAGACATCATCTAGTTGAATCAACTCCTTCATCTGATGTAGGAGGAGACTGAGGGCTAGTGAGGTTAAGTATCTTACCTATGGTCACACACTTAAGATTTCATTTATAGCAGTAACATTTTGTATAATAATATTTCAGTACAACAAAATGATTTGGATGCCTCTTTGGATACACAGTATTGGGGTGTGACTCATAATTTCTTTTATAATCTCTCTCCCTAACTGCAGACAGTTATCTGTGCACATAGAGCATTTCTGAATTTAATCCATCCTTTGATACCTAGATACTGTTTCATCTCCTCCATGAATACCTCACTGATATTATACTAAGTATTCGATAATAGTGTTGACCAATAAATATTGTTGACTATCATGGCAAGAGAAATGGTGATGCAATTAGATTTAGAGAGGACCTAGACTTTTACTTCCTGGGTAACTCTGAGCAAATTACTTAACCCCCTCAGATACTATTTCCTCACCTATAAAATGAATGGTTTGAAAGATAACAAAAGATGAGATTAGTTAATCCTAGAGGGATTATGGGAAGACAGGCACAGTAATGCATTGTTGGTGGTGATATGAATCAGTACAACTATTTTGGAAAGCAATTTGGAATTATGTAAATTAAATGACTAAAATTTTCACAATCTTTGACCCAGAGACCCAATTCTAGTAGGGTATACTACCTGATAAGAAGAAAATTTCCATAAAGAGCAAGTTATTTGTAGCAGCACTTTTTATGACAGCAAAGAATTGAAAATAAAGTACATGTTCATTGATTGAGGAATGATTAAACAAACTGTGGTGCATGCACATAATGGAAAATTATTGTGCTATGAGAAATGATGACTATGACTAATACAGAGAAATTTATGGGAAAGATCTACATAAACTGACAAAGAATGGAGTAAACAGAATGAAGGAAACAATATACAGAATAACTACAACAATGCAAACGGATAAACACCAAAAAGTAAATACAAATCACATGCTGCCAAATGATAAAGAAGAATCATAGATCAAAAAAAGAGATATGAGAAGATATGATCCCCCCCACCTCCACCCTCCTCCAGCGCACACACCCTCTTCCTTGGAAGAGGTGAGAGGTCTGCAAGTGTTGCACTTTGAACATATTTTTGATTTATTGGTCAGTCAATAAACATTTATTACACACCTATTTTGTGCCAGGCACCGTGCTACATGCAAAGAAGCTATATATACAGGATAAACTGAAAGTAATCAACAGAGGGAAGGCAGTAGAATTAAGAGGGATTAGAAAAGGTTTCCTGTATAAGATGGGATCAATTATGCAGATTTTTCCCCTTGTCTTTTTCTTTTCTTTGTAGTAAAAAAGACTATTTGTTAAATGGGATGTCTCTTTGGAAGAAGGAGGTGGAGGGATGCTGGGGAAACTGTGGTGATGTAAAAAAAATAAAAACTTATTTTAAAAAATGAAGGGCTCACACTAATTAATTTCAAAAGTTCTTTTTTTTCTAAATCCAATGTTTCTAGCTCAACAATCTTATTTTTAAAAATAGTTTAAAATTCACATTAAATTACTATAAATGGGACACATTCATGATGAACCCATGCAAAATTGCACCGGAGAAAGAAAAGAAAGCAGATTTTAAAGGCTGCCTCCATCCTGAATCAAAAAGGCTCAAAAGTGTCTGTATTCCTCCCTTACCTGTTCCTGTTTCTACTGTGCAGAATCCATCACTGAAAAGGATCTCATTGGAATCCCCTTACTTGTTTAATCCTAAAAGTTGGAGATGTTTAAGACTTGAAATCTATCAGAACCAATTAAGATGAAATTGGCTTTGTTCTTGAACTTCCTGTAAAAAATGCTCAACAGGAAAAATTAATGTTCACAGAAAACCACAGTCATCCTGTTTCTTTAACACAAACTTTTCACAGCTGCAGTTGCCTGTAGTTTCTATATTATGATACCGGCTCAAAAAAATCCCCTCTCATTGAGTTGCCATTTACATTATTTTAACTCTTTGATGGCAGAAAGGACATTTTCATAGAGACTCTTTTTTTTTCTTTTAAAACCAAGTGGATATTGAGGGACTGGTTCCAGGAGCTTCTAGCTATATATGCAATGAAGCAGTACAAGAGCCCAAAGAGAACAATAGTAGGTTTAAGAAGTCACCTCAGACAGGCTTTGCTGAACCATTAAAAAAAGCTAAAACTTTCTTAGTCTTTGGTACAACAGAAGGCTTCTCAGTCTGTCTTCGTGCCTCACCCTGTGACTATTGCCAGTCTATCCAGTGTATATCTTCTCTGTACATAGCTGATTGCATGTTGTCTCCCCCATTAGACAGAGAGCTGCTTGGCAGCATGGACTGTCTTTTGCTTTTCTCTGCAATCCGTAGTTTAACACAGTGTCTAGCAGACAGTAGGCACGTATAGTTGTTCACTCATGCTCGACTCTTCATGACCCTGACTCTTCATGACTTCCTGTCCATGGGGTTTTCTTGGCAAAAATACTGAATTGGTTTGCCATTCCTTTCCCAGGGCATTAAGGCAAACAGAGGTTAAGTGACTTAACCAGGGTCACATAGTAAGTATCTGAGATCATATTTGAACTCAGGACTTCTTAACTCCAGGCCCAATGCTCTTTCCTCCTTGGCAAATAGAGATTAAGTGACTTGCCCAAGGTCACACAATTAGGAAGTGTCTGAGGCTGGATTTGAACTCAGGTCTTACTGACTCCAAGCCCAGAGCTTTATCCCCTGAATTACCAGCTGCCTTGAGAGGAGGCACTTAAATGCTAATTGACTTACTGGGTTGGGAACTGGAGAGATATGTTTGGAAATGAATGTGATATAAAAACAAAAGGTATCAATTAAAAATTTTTTGAAAAGTCAACCAAAAGGGAAATAAAAGAGAGAGAACTACAATTTCCTTTTCAGTAGAGAACCAGATGAACCTGGTAACTTATTTATCAGGGGTAGCTTTCAGTTCCATGCGAGAGCTGTACAGTCTAGTGTACAGTCCAGTGGACAGAGGCAGCATGGTTCAATGAAACAAGTGGTGGGTTTGGAATTGGAAGGGTTGGGTCTGAATCCTGACTCTGTCACTTAGAATCTCTGTGGCCTTGGGTAGGTAATTTAACTTCACTGGAATTCCTATTCCTTATCTATAATATGAATAGATTTCTCTAGATGACTTCTGAGGTCCCTTCCATGATCCTAAGAAAAGTGGAGCCAGGAAGACCCTAAGTTCAAATCCTGCCTTAGACACTTTCCAGCTGTGTCATTAAATCTCTCTAAGCCTCAGTTTCCTTATCTGTAAAATGAGGACAATGATAGCACCAATCTTTCAGGGTTGTCCAGAGGTTCAAGTGCAATAATATCTGAATGCATTTTGTAGATCTTAACACTTAACGTTAAGTTCCAGCTATTATTATTGTGAAATCTTGCAGTAAACATATGCAGCCTGACTCCTTTTTACAAAAAACATTACTCAATTTTTCCATCTTTCTTTTTTTCCTTCCCCACTTCTAAATCATTTAAAACAAAGAGTTTAATTGCAAGATTGTTTCCTCTTCTCCTCCCCTCAGATCCCCATGGCACTGAATTACTTTTAATCTACTATATTTAGCAAGCCTTCTAGGTTATTTTTGAAAGAGATTTCATTAAAATAAAGTAAACAGTAGAGAGAACAAGTCATTTTTCAAATAAGTCACTTTGGAGGCTCCAAAATGTAACTAAATTTAGCCAAGTGGTTGCATAAAGTCCCACAATGCTACTGTCAGAAAAGCTTCCAAAAGCATCAAGATGGAAAAGAAATAAAATTCACACTGGTTTTTTTGGTGCTGCTATCACCAGCTTCTTTGGTCCTGCCATATTTCACTTAGCAGGCAAGAGCAAGACAAGGCTCTGGAGAAAATTGAGATTATTGAAGCATAAAATGAAGCAATAGCTGAGGGACATACGCACTTTTAAGTTCTTGACAGTGGAAGGATTGTCATGGGGAAAAATCATTCTGTTTTGAGAGGCAGTAAATGCAGCAGATAGAGAGCTGGCATAGGAAGGGGGAAGGACTGGCTCATGTCCTGCCTCCAACATATAATGGCTATGTGACCCTGGACAAGTCACTTTACCTCTCTGGTGCCTAGGTCTATAAGGGGTATAACAGTAGCAAATATATACTGGTAGTGGGAATTTTTTCACCAGGAGTCCCTTATACCAGTGAAATTACAGATCTGAACACATACACAAAAAGCCCATTTAAAGTAACTAACTGAACTCTTAGTCTCCTTAATAATTATTTCTAACAATTGGTTAGTCAACAAGCATTTAATTAAGTGAATACTTTGTCCTAGGCACTATGTTAAGTTCTGGAGATACTAAGAAAGGCAGAAACTAAGTCCCTGCCTTCAAGGAGCTCTTATTGTAGTGAGAGACATGATGCAAACGACCCTATGCATACAAGGTCTTGTTGCTGTGTTTGTCCCTCATTCTCAGAGGACCACGATATCAAGATGATGACATGACTTGCAGTTGACTTTGATTTGAGTGAGGGAGGGCTGTGCAAGGTCACCGACCTCACTTCTTTTTCCTGAGCCATCTGGGTCCAGTGACCTGATATTCATCAGGATGGCTGGAGATGGCCAAGGATGCAATGGGAGACCCTGGCCCTTTTAGGCTAAGGTCTTACCAGATTCTCACTTTGAGTGAGAATCTGGTAGTTATTCAAGGGATGGTCCCTTTAATAAAAACCAAACAAACAAATAAAAATGCAAGAACTATAACGAGTAGAAGGAAGGTCATTTCAGAGGGAAGGCAATGGGGAAGGGGAGGAAGGGAGAGGACACAGGAAAATGCCTCCTACAGAAGGCAGGATTTGAGTGGAGTCTTTGAAGCAAGCTGGGAAACCTCTAAGTGGGTGGGGCTGAGGAGGGAGGACACTCAGTGCTCTCTCTTAAAGGCATTTAAAAACCTATTGTCAATCTTTTCTTAATGATCCGCCTTGCTGTGTAATTTTTTTTCCCTGTTCATGTGCTGAATTGTAAAGCAATAAGGGGAATATCACCAAATAGACTCCTGAGAAGGTGAAAAGACTTTCAGAAGAATGAGAACATTTTTCTACTCTTCATCACCCTCTCTTTTAACATGCACACAGACACAGACACAGACAGACACACATACACACAGAGAATTATCCCTTTCACATCACAACTTTCCCTATCATGGTTTCCATATATTGTAGGTAGGCTTAAGAAATTAAATAGGAACTTTTGGAGAGTTTTGTGGAAGCTGCAGACAACATGTGGAGATCAGCAGATGACACAGGGCCTATGGCCAAATACTTAACCCAAATTTTATAATAAGATGCTGGAAACATCCCACAAAAGCAAAAGAAAACATTCAGACTCCTTCTTTGGTAAGAAGGGAGGGTCAAAAAAATTTTACATGGATTTTCCCAATTACGGGGGGCACTGTGCCCCTAACCCCCATGATGTGGAAGGGATAACTATATATGTATATATACATATGCATATGTATGTATGTATGTATATATATGATATGTGTGTATCTATATCTATCTTGGGCTAATATTTATATTGGCACCTACTATGTGCCAGGCACTGTGCTGAGGGCTTACAAAGATTATCTCACTTGGTCCTCACAACAATCCTGGGAGGTAGGTGGCGTTATTTTATTCTCATTTTTCAGGTGAGGAAACTGAGGTAAACAGAAGTTAAGTGACTTGCCCAGGGTCACACAGCTAGTAAGCGTCTGAAACAGGACTTGAACTTAGGTCTTCCTGACTCCAGATCCAGCATTCTATCCACTACACCACCTCGCTGCCAATCCATGATATTATTCCTGAACCGCTCTGTAATCCAAGAAGCTTTTCCCCACTGCTTACCATGATCAAATCTAAGCCCCCCTCTCTAGCTTTCAGAATACATTGTTTCCTTTAAGGATCTTCTCTTTAGGGAAGGATGCTCTTGGTTGTCAGTGCTCTCCTTCTCCTTAAGTTAGGTGGTACTTACTTATCTGTTTACATGTTGTATCCTTGAGGGCAGGGGTTTGTTTTTCATTTTTGTCCTTGTAAGGGACAGAGCCAGCGCCTGTGTTCAAAGTGCTGTCTCTGACAAATACTAGCTGCATAACCCAGGGCAAGCTGCTGAACCTCTTAGTGCTCAGGCTCAGGGCAGTGAGGCAAGTCACTTAATTTCTGTCTCAGTTTACTTATCTATATAATAGGTATAATAATAGCACCTTTCTCCAAGAGTTGTTGTAAGGATCAAGTGAGATAATATTTACAAAGTGCTT
Source organism: Potorous gilbertii (assembly GCA_028658325.1). NCBI lineage: Eukaryota > Metazoa > Chordata > Mammalia > Diprotodontia > Potoroidae > Potorous > Potorous gilbertii. Next base: position 198,494,225 of record CM053771.1, read on the forward strand.
AGCACAGAACCTGGCACATAGTAGGTGTGTCCTAAATGTTAGCTTTTATTATAATATTATTTATAATAATTTATATAATATTTAATATAATATTATATATAATTAATTATATATAAAATATATATAATATTATATATACAATATTACATAATAGCTTTTATTATAATATTATTTATAATAATTTATATAATATTTAATATAATATATTTTAATATAACATAATTTATTATATAATATAATAAATATTTATATAATATTATTTATAATAATATATAAATATTTATTATATATAATATATTATATTATATATAATATTATTTATAATAATAATATTATTATTATTAATGATGTGAGGGGAAGTTAGGTGATGTATTGGATAGCGACCTGTGTCCGGCATCAGAAACACCTGAGTTCAAAGCCTGCCCTAGGGACATCCTAGCTATGTGACCCTGAGCACGTCCCTTAACCTCTCACAGCCTTGATTTCCTCACCATTAAAGTAATAGCACCTACCTCCCAGGATTGTTGTGAAGATCTAATTAGCTATAACATGTTAAGCCCTTTGGAAAGATGAGAGCACTACATAACTGTTAGCTATGATTATGGGAAGTATTCATTCAGTCTAATAAACAGTTTCTCAGAATCACATTTCTAATTAAATCTTGCTTCCATCTAGTACTTTGAATGAAATGTTCTGTATTGAGGAGGGCTAAAGACTGAATCTTCCTTGGTAGAGTTCTTGGCAGTGTGGCAGTGGGAAAAGTGCTGAATTTGGAAATCTAAATACTTGGATCTGGATCCTGCCTCTGTACCATGTGCTTGTTACTATGACAAGTCACTTAACCTCTCACTTCAGTTTCCTCATCTGCCAAATGACAGGCTTAGGTAAGATGCTAAGGTCCCATCCAGGTGGATTGTAGATGTGAAAATCCCACTTAGAAGAATCAGTAGATAACAATTTGATGAAACAACACTCCAAAACAAGAAATCAAAGTGGTGAGATCCTTTGGAGGGGAACTGATGAAATGAAAATGGATAATAGCTTAAATATGTATGAAGCACTCATCAAAAGTATAGGAAATATCAATGAAATATTAGCTAGTCTTTAAGAAACTACTGTAGTTTTGAAGAGCCTTAAAGCGGAGGCTAGTCTACCCTATTGATTCATGCTGGTGCTCCTACTATTTCTTGTGAAAATCCTGTTTAGGGATTGTGGCATGAGATAGAGCTTCAGAGTAAAGGGGAAGGGGACTTAAGACTTGGAGGCCAGGCCTACCTGGGGAGATCATCATTGCAATATTATTTTGGTCACAGTAGTCCAGAGAATAATATATACTATAATGGGTTGCTCTTAACATTGACAATGCTGCTTCTCAAAGAACAGAAGGTGACAAATGGTTAATCGGAGAACCACATTTCAGAGGACAGAACCCTCTGAAGCTCATAGCCCAAGTCAATAGTTTAGTATTTGTTATACTTTTTGAATAGCATGTTCTCAAGTCTTAATTTTTTAAGGCAGAAGATGATAACAATGTTATTCCTCTCCAGGCTTGCCTCTACTACACCCCAGCTCTTCATTCTGAAGTCTCACTCCAGCCCTGGAATTTGCACATTGGAAGTACCCTCTACCCCTGTGACCTCTCTCTGTGGTTGGATGGCTCCTCCCAGAACCCCCATTTGAGGAGGGTACCCAGGCCAGCCATGTCTCATTTCTCTGTAAGCTACACTTTGTACTTCCTCTACCATATCCTCCCACCATCCCCTCACCTTCTACCTTCCTCTAACATATGGGTTGTCTTCTTCTGGTAGAATATAAGTTCTTGGATTATCTTTCTCTCTGCTTCTATTTGCATTCCAATAAATGCTTACTGACTGATTTTATGTTTTTTAAGGAAAAGAAAAAGGTTCCTAAGTTTGAGTTCTTTTTGTGTATAGCTCCAAAAAAAAAATATTAATCAGTTGAGGAAGAAAAAGGCAGGCATTGTGGGGTGTACAGTTTGAGAATTTCATAGAACTTTATTTTATGTACATATATTATCTGGATTCATAAAAGATCTGTGATTTTATTAGTGTAGGAAATCTCTCTTAGAAACTCCTCATGTGAAATGCAAATTAAAACAACTCTGTGGTACCACCTCACACCAAAAGATTAGCTGAGATGATAAAAAAGGAAAATGACAAATGCTGAAGGAGATGTGGGGAAATGGATATACTAATGCATTGTTGGCAAAGCTATGAACTGGTCTAACCATTCTGGGGAAAAGTTTGGAACTATGCCCAAAAGGGTATGAAATAGGACATAACCTTTGACCCAGTAATACTACTACTTGATCTATTTCCCAAAGAGATCAAAGAAAGAGAAGATGGACTCATACATACAAAAATTTTGATAAGCAGTCCTTTATATTATGGCAAAGATTTGAAGGGGATGCCCTTCAAACTGAGGAATGGCTAAACAATTTATGGTATATGAATGTGATGGAACACTACTGTGCTGTAAGAAATGATGAAGGAGATGGTTTCAGAAAAACCTGGGAAGATTTACATGAATTGATACAAGGTGAAGTAAGCAGAACCAGAAGAACAATGTACATAGTAACAGCAATAGTGCAAAAATAATCAGCTGTGAAAAATTTAGTAACTCTGATTGATAAAGTGATCCACCGTATTTCCAAAGTATTCATGATGAAAAATGCTTAGCCATCTCCAGATTGAGAGCAGATAGACTCAGAGTGCAGAATGAAGCATATTTTTTTCTCTTTATTTTTCCTGCTTTTCCCCTTCTGAAATATGGCTTATATAAAAATGTTTTTCATGACTTCATGTCTATAATGGGTATTGTATTTCTTGCCTTCTCAATGGGAGGGGGAGGAGTAGAGGGAGAGAATTTGGAACTGAAAATTAAAATAAAACTCAAAAAGAAAAAAAAAGGAAACTCCCCATGCAGGAACTCCCTCTACCAAGAGTCAGCCTGTCAGTTGTCTATGAGAGCATAAATAAATCTTGGGGAGTTGCCCAATATGCATAGGGGTTAAATCAATCTAATCCAGATTACCTCTTGTAAATCTCAAACTGTATGTCCTGTAGAGATCTCAAACTCAACATGATCAAAAAGGCACTTATTATCTCCACCTCCAAAATCCAATCGTCCTCCAAACATTTTTGTTTTTGTAGAGAGCATCATCACCTGGGCTCCCAACCCTGGAGTCATCCTCAACTTTTCCCTCTCCCCCACCTGCCACATCCAGTTAGTTGCCAATTCTTGTCAATTCTACCTCTACAACATTTCTGATATCCATCATCTCCTCTCCAGTCACAGGACCTATGTGAAGCCTTCATTGCCTCTCACCTTCTCCTCCTACTTAGTTCCTCTGTTTCCAGTCCCTTCTCCAATTCATCCCTCTCACTGCCTCCAAAATGACATTTTGACGTGGAAGTCTGACCTTGTCACCTTCCTGTCAAAGGACCTTCAGTGGTTTCTCAGATAGAGTATACCCTCCTTAACTTGATTCTTAAAGCTTTTCACAACATGGCTCCAAACTATCTTTCCAGGCTCATTGATCCCCCTTCATACATTCCACATTCCAGCAAAACTGAACTACTTGCTGTTCTCTGAATTCAGCCTTTCAAATACCATTTCTGTATCTGTCCCTCACACTTGGAATGTACTCCCTCTCCTTCTTCATCACTGACTCTTAGAATTTCTAGCTTCCTTCATGGATCAGATCACATGCCATCTCTTGATGGGATCCTTTCTTGATTACATGAGATGTTAGTACTCTTTCCCTCCTACTCAAAGGATCATATACATGTTTACCTATTTATATGTTGTATCCCTTCAGTAGAATGTAATCTCCTTGAGGACAGGAACTGGATAGTTGTTTGCTTTCTTATTCTTCCTTCTCCTTCCCTCTCTAACACAGTCCCTTGAATGTAATGGTTACTTAATAAATACTTGCCACATTGGACTGGAAATATATTCTAAACATATTCTAAAAGAAGCTAATATTTCAAGTGTTTAGTAAATGCTTGTTAATAATCTGAGAATGCTTTTCAAAATATTAAAGTTTGAAAAAATTTTATGCTGGCTATGAAATCTCAAATATAACATCCTCCTCTCCCAGAAACCTTTTATGAAAATAATTTTCAAATAAAATAAAATAAATTGAAAAATAAAATAAAGATCCTTTCCCTTATAACGAAAAGAAACAATATTACTATAGTTGCATGGCAACACACATCATACTAATGTTTGTTCATCTATTTAAGGCTTCTAATTCCTTCCTTTACTGGAAATCTAACATAGATCCTTGCTAAAACCAATAGCTCAGCAATAAATATTTGGCCAAACAGTACCACAGACAGAAAAACACAAGTACAGAAATAAATATCAATTTCAAGATATAAATGTATTGCAAAGAGGTTAAGACTTCTCCAATGAAAAGGAAAAATAATGCTAGTAAAGTTTTTTGCTCATGAACACTTCAGAGCTGAAGTTACTAATCCCTTAATATCATCCCCATTATGGCTAGTGAATACTACCATGTTGGAAAATTGATATGAAGCCATAGCAAGAAAAGGTCTTTTCCTCACAAACCAAGTTCTTTCATTTTGACAAGCAGATGCCCCAGATGAAAAGTCATCTTGTTCTCCCCAGACCTTTGTAAAAGAAATACGTTTAGCTTAAAATGCAGTTTCTCTTACCATCAAATGACACTGTGGAACCTGTATGATCGGGGGCACAGGCAGAGAGGACATGGAAGACCTAAGATTAAGTACACTCACCATCCCTGAAAATCGAACCATCTTCTAGAACCAACATGGTGTAGTTAAACCAGCCATTTTAGACAAGTTCTGGACTTGTGGCTGAGTGTTACACCCTGAGTCAGAGACAGACATCCTTCTGTGGTTATTTGCTTCCTGTCTGATTAATTTACTCTTTGTTCCTCCCTCCTTTACTACAAACTACTGTGCAGAAAATGTCACTGAATTGGTTTGTCTTAAGAATAAAGAAAAAAAAACAAGTTAAAAATGTTTCTCCTCCCAAGAACATTTACATCCCCCAACTGAATCTCTGTGCTATGAGTGGCCTCAACTTTTTCAGTAAGTATTGAGAAATAACCGTCACAGCTCTTGAGATTTCTTTCAGGGAAGTGTGTTTGAAAATGTTTTTCTCAGTGTGGATATTCACCTTAGTAACTAAACAGTTGCTAAGGAATAAAATATTCAAATACCTGAATAATTAAACTGTCTTTTGGTCCTACCAGGGATGGGGAAACCCAAAAAACAAACAAACAAAAAACTCAACTCACACCTAAACACGCCAGGCTTAAAGAGCTACATTTAGGAATGACCAATTTAGAACTAGGAGGAAAGTTAGACATCATTTAGTACAACCTACTCATTTTACACAGAAGGAAACTTAAAGGTCAAAGGTCACAGAGGCAATAAGTTATGGAGGCAGAATTCAAACCCAGCTCCCCTAAGTCCAAGTCCAGAGATTTTCAATGCATTCCAGTACCTTCCAAGGGAGTAGGGCATGAGTAGGAAGGTTGGTGATTAAAAACAAACAAAAACCCTAGCTGGTCAATGAGAAGGCAAGGTATTTTGAACCGCAAATTTTGTGTCAAAATTTGCACAGTTGCATGTGTGCACGTGATTGCGGGTATAAGCAGACGCAAAGATAGTCAGTTGCAAAACCACAGCAAAAAAAGCAATAAATTGTGTTTGTTTTCATTTTGTCAATCTAAAAGACTTTTTGGTACCGTTACAGGGCTTTTGGCTAAACCAACGATATATGTATTTAGAAATGTTTGAGAAAACGTGCAGAAATGAAGAGAATGGAGAAAAGCTATAGCTCTTTCTGTCACTATTTAGAGACTAGAGAAAGGAATCAAAGAAAATAAAAATACAATTGTGGAGCAAGGGTAAAATAACCTTAACAGGACGGTGTAATTTTCCTTTTATCTATCTGTGGGGTTTATAGTTCAAATCTGTTATAAATGTACTTGTGAGGAAGAAGAAGAAGGGTCTAACGGAGTAAAACCCAGAAGAAGATAAGTTAGGATAGATTCCCCTAATACCACTGTTGAATAGTCAGTCAACAAACATATAGTAAATAACCTTGGGAAAAATCACTTAACTCCTCTGGAATGCTTGCATCCTCATTTGTAAAATGAAAGAGGCTGGGACAACTAGAAAGAGTGGATAGAGCGGTAGCCCTGGAGTCAGGAGGACCTGAATTCAACTGGCTGTGTGACCTTGGCAAGTCACTTAACAGTGACTGCCTCCAAAAAATAAATGAAAGAGGCTGAACTACGTAATCTCTAGGGTCTCTTCTACCTCTAAATCCATAAGCCTATGATTTGAGTAATTCAACTAAAATTTCTCATTAAGTTTCCTTTTTTATTTTGCCAAATTTCCTTTGATATATCCTATTTCTTAACTCTATCTCTCTTTATCTCCATATTATCCTCTTCCCCCCAGTATTCAAATACATCACAGATTCTTAACCAACTGTCCATGAATTTAAACACCTGCACTATACAAAAAAGGCAGATCCCCTTCTAACATTTATTTTTAACTTTCCCATTAATGAAGTGCAATCCAAATAAAAGATCAGAAACATAGAAAGGCTGGGGCAGGTGGGAAATAGGACTGTTGGAGTGGAGTTTGGGCTCCATTCCCATCTTTACTAAAATTTTGTAATCCGTTATCAAGAGGCAGTCTGGTTTAGTGAATGGGGAGCTGGCTTCAGAGTCAAGAGCTGCATTCTCACCCTGCCTCTGGGAGATAATAGCTTGGCTGTATGACTGTGGACAAATCACTTAACTTCTCAGTGACTCAGGCAACCCGCAAGGACTACAAATTACAGAGAAGATGCCAGTCATTATTTGTGGATGAGAGTTCATTACTGAGAGCTCTTTACTCTAATGAAATCATAGATCTAATTTCAAAGAGGCTGACAGCATCCATTAACATTTACTGAGTGTTTATCAAGAGTAAAGTATCATTCTTGGTGTTACTGGGACTGACACAAGGACTTGAATTAAGGACTAACTGCATCAATTGAAGGAGGGGCACATTTACACATAGCAGAGACAGTAGGAGGAAAAAACGCTATTTCAAATTAAAATGATAATATCTGGTTGTAGTTATTTGCATTTAAAATGCATTTGCCCAGATAGGAGAAATTATAGCAAATTATACAAAATATTTTTAAAATCATACAACAAATTCTGGCATCATTTGAGGCAATTGATACACCTAGTCCTTTTAGGGTTAATAACATACAATGTATCCCATAAACTTTACCGTATCATAAAATTCTTACTATGCACTTACAATCATGAAAACTGTAAACTTGCCAAAGAGGAATGATAGTAGCAGCCAAAGAGAATGAGAGATGTCTGGTAAAGAATTTTATAGTTTTCCAGAGGGAAGATGCAACCAAGTTGAAAATGTAATTCCCTTGAGGCTAAGCAATGCCCAAGGATACCACTAGGTGCCACTAAGAGGCAAAAAAGAAAGGAAAAATTAAAAAAGACACAAAGGAAAGAAAAAAAACAAAAGAAAGAAGGAAGAGAGGTTATGGGGGAAATATGTATTGACTAGTTACCTATCTCTCTGAGACCCTGTAATTCAGATTTAGCCACAAATCAGTAGGAAGAAGGAGGTACTAATAAAATCCACCTTTAAAAAAAAGCCTAAAATTTCACCTCCTTGAAATTTTCTCTCAATTTGACCACTTGCACATCTCTTGCAATCATCTACCACCATATTTCAGCCTTCTAATTAGTGTTCCTACCTCCTACATTCATTTTTCTAAATCATTTTTCGCACAAATGCCAAAATAATCTTCTTAAGGGCACAGGTCTGCCCCTGGCTAAAATCCCTTTTGACCTCTAGGATAAAATTACAAAGTCCTTAGTCTGGCATTTAAGGCTTTCCAACTTCTGGCTCCAACTCCTTCCAGTCTCGTTTCATTTTATTCTCTTTGAGATCCTCTACATTCAAAGTAATTGAACTGGTCATTCCTCAGACTTAACATTTCATCATCCATCTATGTGCATTTTCATAAGCCAGAAGCATCTCTTGCCTTTTGATATTCTTATATTCCTCCAAGGCTCAGCAGTAGCCTCATCTTATCCATGAATCCTTCCCTGATCCAAGTTAGTGTTTTCTCCCTTCAGAAATTTTCCAAATTTTTCTGATCATTTTCCTGATCATTTCGTTACACAGTTTTATGCTTAACTAGCAGTGGATAGTGAAAACCTGGAGTCAGGAAGACTGAAATCCAGAGCTAGCCTCAAGATACTTCTTAGTCATGTGACCCTAGGCAAGTTACTCATCCCATCTGCCTCAATTTCTACATCTGTAAAATGGATCTAATAAGAGCACCTTTTCCTTGGGTTGTGAAAGTCAAATGAGCTCATATTTGTGAAGCGCCTGCAAGCCCTAAAATGCTATTATTATCTGTACACTCTGCTGCCACCAAATAGAATCTTCCATTTTTGTCCCCAGTGCTTAGCACTGTTCTTTACATAAAGCAAGAATTTAATCAATGCTTGCTGAAATGAATTGGATGTCATCCAGAGAGTCATTGCAGTGCGAGTTGTGAGGGGGAAAGTCAAATTGCAAGGAGTTAAGGTGTGAGGGGCTGTGATTAGTGAGTGTAAAATACACTTGAAAAGTTCAGCAATGAATCGAAAGTACAGGCAGGGACTGTAGCAGGACTCAGAGAAGGTTTCCCTCCCACATAGGATAGGGAAGATGTGAACACATTGGAATCTGGAGGCAGAGGGGAAAGAAGCAATGGAAAAGGGGAGATTGACTATGCAAGAGATGTCTATCTCTTGGGATGATTGATGGATTAATGTCCCAGAGGTGGTGGAATTGGATGAAATCAAAGCAATTTGTCAGTGTTGGCCTTAGAATGGAAAAGGAAAAGGAATACTTCTCCCTCTGGAACAAGAGGAAGAAAAAATGTTGAGGTCTGCAGAAGGGTAACTGAGTAGGTTCCCAATGGACATCCGTGATCATCTTTATAAAATTAGGAGCAAAATGAACCACTGAATACATGGAAGAAGGACAAGGATGAGAATCTGATTAAAAGAGGAAACAATGAACATTTATACAGCCCTTTATACTTTGCAAAGCCTTTACACATGTTACATCATTTCATCCTCACAACAATTGTGGAAGGAAGACACTATTGTTATCCTTGTATTATAGATGAGGAAATAGAGGCAGAAAGAAATTAAAGAACTAAAATTAAATGATGTGCCTAGGATCACACAACTAGCATCTGAGGGAAGATTTAAACTTAGATCTTCCTAATTTACCAAGGCCAGCCTCCTATCCACTGTGCCACCCAGCAGCTTCTAGGAAAAGTTGACAACAGATGTTTTGTGGCATTCTATAGAATCAAAAGGAGATAAATAAAGGAATTCTGAGTAGCAGTAAGAGATCAGCATGAATGTATATTGGATCTCATAAGCATAAACTTGCAACTTTCTCCAGTAAGAGCTGGCTGGGAGAGAGACAGAGAAAACGGATGGTGAGATTTTCTAGGGTTGGAGATTTGCCATTCTCATATGGCTAGAGATCAAGAGGCAAAGTACTCTAGGGTGCTCTCAACAGCATTTCTGAAAGTAAAGTCAGAAGGAAACTGATAGATTGGCCAAATAATGGAGGTTTTGGAGTCACCTGGGTGATTCTGGGCAAATCATTTAACTTGTCTGGGCCTCAGTTTCCTTATTTGTAAAGAAAAGGGCCTCTAAGGTTCCTTCCAGGTCCAGTACTTAGCACAGTACCTTGCACACAGTAGGTATTTAATAAATTGATTAATATATCTATATTTCTATGAAGAGTCAAATCAGTAAGAGGACCCTCTCTCGGTAAATGTTGAAAGATGGGAGTTTATAGTCAATGAGGAATATTTCATAGTTTTAGAACCTAGAGGTGAAAGCTAGTATATAAATCTTCTGTACCAAATGTAGACTTGGAACCTTATGTTGGCATGGAGACAAAGGAATTAATATAATTGCACCGAAGGGAGCCTGCAGAATTAGTATAATTGAATCATGGATAGACTAATGTGTATCCAGAAAAGCTGTAATCTGGAAAATGTAGAACTGATAGATTGATAGAATTGTAACCAAATGTGAAGGCACCGATGAAGGTGGGAGAAAGACTGGGAAATATAGGGAACATACCAAAACAGCCTTTAAACTTTTGAAAAATCTGTGGGTTCAGAAACAGAGGAAGGGAGAAAATGAACTATGAAAAGCATGTTCTGTTTAAGGAAGCTAATCCTCAAGTCAGATGGCCAAAAAAAGGGGAATAAGCTCATTCCGCTCCTCTCCACTCCTTCCTCCTTCCCTTTTACATGTTGTGGCCTCCCATTTCAGGGCATGAAGTTCACACTCCTGATTCATCCACTCCTGGCTCCCAGCAGCCTAGTTAGAATCCGGTTGTGTCCTGTGCCATTAATTAGGCTAGCAATGAGTGCCATTCTAAACATTTCCTTTTGTCAGCTACCCAAAAGGCAGCTTTGGGGAGGGGGAGACAGCAAATACAACTCAGGGCCTGGAGTCCAGAAGATCTGAGTTGAAATCTGTCATAAGACACCTCCTAACTAGCATGATCTTGAGCAGCTCATTTCACTTGTCTGCCTCAGTTTCCTCCACTGCACAATGAGGATCATAATAGAATCTACTTTCCAGGGTTCTTGTGAAGTTAAACGAGATGTTATCTATAAAGCATTTAGCACTACGTACCTGGCACATAGTAGGTGCTTAATAAATGATTGCTCTGTTTTTCCCAACACCTTCTCTTCCGTTCACATTAAGAACTCTTAGGTAACGCAGCTATGATTACTGAAGAACTCAACAGTTTCTAAAGCAGTGCTAACTAAAGGTACATCAGCCTATGCCAGTCAGACCAATGTTAGACTATGAAGAGATTAAAGGCACCAAGCAATGGGTTTAGTCCAGGGAATGCTAGGGCTGTGTCTTTAATTTCACTTCCCTACTTGATTTTGATCCTGTTTTTTATGCTCGCCAGAAGAGGGCAACTACGTGACACGGTGGATAGAACACTGGCCTTGGAATCAGGAAGACTCATCTTCCTAAGATCAAATCTGGCCTTAGACTCTTACTAGCTGTGTGATCCTGGGCAAGTCATTTAACCGTCTGCCTCAGTTTCCTCATCTGTCAAATTAGCTGGAGAAGGAAATGGCAAACCACTCCAGTTATCTTTACCAAGAAAACCTTAAATGGGGCCATGAAGAGTCATATGTGACCAAAAAACAACAGGAGAAATGGAATGGGAGGATGAAAAGACATGGAAAGATAAAAGAAATCAAAAGATCAAAAGTGAGAGGATTTGAACGCTGAGACAAATTTGAAGGATTGTAAAGGATTTGTTTAGGATTGTAGGATTTAGGATGTTTAGGATTGTAAAAATTTATCTTATATTCATCTTTCTCTTCCAACTACCCACACCAATCAATGTGAACCCAAAATGCGACAAGACAGAAAACAACTAGAGCCCAGAAGTGCCCTGTATATTACAGGGTACATATCAATTACAGCAACGTCTTCTACCACACTGGTAGCAAGGGCAGCTGAATCTGTAGGGAACGATAGGTCACAGAGTTGATGACTATGCCAGCCCTTTCCTCTTCTACCCTGGCTCATCTGTAGATGGGAAGGGGTTGGGAAGAAGAGGACAAGGATTTATTAAGCACCTACTATGTGCCAGGTACACACTGCTAAACGCTTTATGGACATTATCTCATTAACCTGACAAGAACCCTCGAAAGTAGGTGCTATTATGATCCAGACTTTACAGTGGAGAAAACTGAGGCAGACAGAAGTAAAAGGAGTTGCCCAAAGGGCAGTGTTCTAGGCTGTACAGCAGATGCTTCTTTTTGAAGGAAGGGGAGGAAGAAAGAGAAAGTCCATCAGGAGAGTTTTCTTGAGTGGTGTAGTAGTGTGGGATTTTTTGGGTGGGGAGAATGGAGGAGAGTGTTTTTCCTGGGTAGTTTGCTTCCCCCAGTATGTTTTTGTAATTTCCCTGGGAAGTATTTCTATGACCCTGGGAAGGTCCCATGTGCCATACTATGTTTCAAGTCACCTAAAATCTTAGATTCAGAGAATACAGGAGGGTTTGGTGGTGACAAATCTATGTCACAAGGTTAGCAATCGCTGACCTTAGAGGGTCACAGGTGCAAACCATCATGTAGAAGTCTAAATTAGGACAACTCAAAATTGCCAAAGCTACATATATAAAATAGAGATCAAGTCCCCTCAGGATGTGCTTTGGACTTTAGAGCAGAAACACTGTGTAGTGGGAAAAGGATCCAACTTGACGATTGAATCCTACCTTCTATATTTATTTAGCAGCTCTGTGAAACATAGGCAAATCATTTAACTTTCTCAACAATAGTAATACTTGTCAAACCTACCTAAAGGCATTGCTGTGAGGATGAACTTTGTAAACCTTGAAGTGTGGTATATATAGGTGTCTCAAAAGTCTCAGTATGGTCTTAAGCTTTAATTTTTGATATTTTGTGTTTGAGTTTTTGAGACTATTTGTTCAAGTAAGGTATTTGTGATAGCAAGTGTGTGTGTGTGTGTGTGTGTGTGTGTGCGTGCATGTGTTTGTCCTTTGTTGATGAAGAAGACCACACCATCAGAGAAATAATGACATGACTTGCACTTGACTTTGTTTTGAGTGAGGGAGGGCTGTGTGTTCTCCTCCAGATTCATCTGAATCCAGTGACCAGATATTCATCAGGATGACTCAAGATGACCTAGGATGAAGCGATTGGGGTTAAGTGACTTGCCTGAGGTCACACAGTCAGCCAGTGTCAAGTGTCAGAGGTGAGATTTGAACTCAGGTCCTCCTGACTCCTGCACTGGTGCTTGATAGCAAGTGGTAAGACACTGAAAGAGTAGCTTGGTGGCACCATAGTGCATACAGTGATGAACCTGTTGTCAGGAGGACTCACCTTCCTAAGTTCAAATCTGGCCTCAGACGCACAGTAACTGTGTGACTGTTTGCCTCAGTTTCCTCATTTATACAATGAGCTGAAGGAAATGGAAAAACACTCCAGTATCTTTGTTAAGAAAACCCAAAATGGGGTCACAAAGAGTTGGAAATGATTAACAACAGGGCACTGAATACTAGTTGATATCTGAATGAATAACTGACACCTCAGTGGCGAAGAATCATGTTGAAATCACCTTGAGAGTAGAGAGAAATAAACTGAGAAACAGCATGGTGGAATGTGTGGGATCTGGAGTCAGAGGACTTGTGTTTTACTATCTACATAATTTTGGGCAAACAATTTAATCTCTTGAATCTCAGTTTCTTCATCTATGAAATGAAGGGGTTAAATTAGATAGTAACAATAATTTTGTTGTTTAGTCATTTTTCAGTTGTTTCCCTCTCTTTGTGGCCCCTTTTGGGATTTTCTTGGGAGAGATACAGGAATGGTTTTGCGGTATCCTTCTCCAGGTTATCTTAGAGAAGAGGAAACTGAGGTAAACAGGATTAAGTGACTTGTCCAGGGTCATAAAGCTAATAAGTGTCTGAGGCCAGATTTTAACTCAGGTCTTCATGACTCCAGGCCTGGTGCCCTATTCACTGTGCCACCTAGCTGCCCTTAATAATAATATTAGCTAATATTATTTAAGCAACAACTATATGATAGCTACAATGCTAAGCACTTCACAAATATTTCATTTGGTCCTGACAGGAACCCTGGCAGGTAGATACCATTATTCTTCCCATTTTATAGTTGAGAAAATTGAATCAGACAGATGTTAAGTGGCTTATTTAAGGTCACACAGCTGGTAAGTTTCTGAGGCTACATTTGAATTGAAGCCTTTCCTGACTCCAGGCCCAGTACTCTTATCTACTACATCATCTAGAGCTGACTGAGGTCTTTTCTAGCTCTAAGTTGATGATAGTATTTGGAAATGTTTTCTCTTAATTCTCTTCCTCCTCTAGTCATCTCTACCATAACCATCAATGCCTCTAGCATCAGAGACTGCTGAAGAATGTTTTCACTCCTTAGGGAAGGACCATCTAGTCCAAACTCTGTCTTTTTACAACTGAAGAACCCGAGATCCAGGGAGGTTCAGTGACTTGTCCAAAGTTACACAAGAAGTATAAGGGTTAGGATTTGAATTCAGAGTCTCTGACTCAGAAGCCAGTGCTTTTTCTACTAATCTTGTTGCTTTCCACATAAGTACTTAATCAATATTTATTGAAAGAATAAATGTTAGACCTCAGAGTTGACAGAAACTAACAATGAGTTCTCAAAATCATCTCTTTGGCTGACATTTGACAAAAGCATAACAAGGGCTTATGATGTCACTGGCCAATGGGAATGGGTCAAGACCCAAAGTGTTATAGGGAAAAAAAAGATTAAAATTAATGTTCTCAGAAACTATGGCCTATTTGTGATAGCTTTAACTTCCCTGTCTCAGAAACAAACACACAACTAAATTCCCCCAAACGTGGGCTATTCTAGACCTCCTCAAAATAACACATATACCAAGACACATGGAAATTTAGAATGGCAGGGCAGCCATTTCGTGTTCTAAACATCTCAGTAGAGCATTATGGTTACTGAGTATAATGGTGCCACGTGGCATAGTCAAGAATGTTGACTGCCTGCACATCATTCCCTGTATCACAATCATTTTTAGAAGACTCTAGGATTACACCTCTTCCCCCAAAACCAGTTCCAGGCTACTGGTTCCATGTTCTTAAATTGGACTTTATAGGAATATAGTTATAAAGGTGATAATGTAGCTGGTGAGAACTCATTGTGGTCAACCACTGGAACTGTGAAGAGTCTGGTTAAGCTGTGTGTCTTTTTCTGTATGTCTGTTGCTATATATGGCATAGTCTTGGAGAAGTATTCTGGAGAACTGAACAGAAGATGGTGCAGTTAAGAAGTATTTTGGACTAGCCCACCCAGTACAACTCCTCCACAATCATTTAGGAAACATATCAGCTATAATTCTGATTAAGAAAGCCAACAAAAAGTCACAGTGAGTCATTTTACCAGTGCAGGGCAGCTTAGGGAGACAGACAGAGAGTTCTGTGGAGATTGAAGATGGGAGCTGGTCAGGAGCAAGTGATGGGATGGGGAGCATTCTAGTGCCCAGTCACTGAAAAGGAGCTAAGACAGAGCACCAGGGCAGGAAGCACCGGTGAAGACAGAAAACCCAGGGGACCTCTGAACTAGCTCTGAGAGCAAAACTGCGTGCAATCTGGTAGCTCTACTGCCCATTACCCAGTTCTGGGTCACAGATCCAGGGCAGAGAGGAGCAATTGTAAACAAGCAGGTCCCTAGCTGAGTGCTAAGCACAGAAAAGTTCCAGAAACTTGGCTGTTTGGTTCTGAGCCCAGGAGCAGAGCAGGAGCTCAGTTCTAACCATTATCCTAGCACATTAACCTGCACTGGAACTATCAGGGCAAGAGACCAAGACTAAAGGGGAGCCAGCAATTTAGTTTCTCTCAACTTGCAGAATTTGCCAGTGGTTTAACGGTAACTGAATCTAACAGCAGTCTTCTGAGACTCAACTATACACAAGCCAACAGTCACAAGACCAAGACCAAGAAAGCAGTGAACAGACTACCCCAGGTCACATAACTTTGTAAGGACTGAAAATGTCCAGGCCTCCAGACTGAAATATGAAAGCGGCAGAAGGACATAAAAGGACAGAAACTCAGGCTAGACATCTATCTCATCCCCACCCCCCAAAAAGTGAACAGAACCCAACACTAACATAAAGTCAGGAAGTAGGCTGGAAGAATGAAAAAAAAAAGAACCCACCCATAAAGAGTTACAATGGTGACAGGGAAACTCAAGACTCAAACACAGAAGACAACACTTGAAAACATCTACAGATGAAGCCTCAAAGAAGGAAGCAAATCAGACACAACCCCAATAAGTATTCTTAGAAAACTTAAAGGAGCTAAAAAGGATTAAAAACCAAATGACCTGAAATAATTCACTTACTCAATGCTATTCCAATTAAATTACCAAAAAAAATTTTTTTATTGATTTAGGAAAAATAATAACAGAATTAATTTGGAAGAATAGAAGTTCAAGAATGTGAAGGAGTTAATGAAAGAAAATGTAAAGGAAGGATGTTTAGCAGTATCAGGTCTTAAACTGTATTATAAGTTGGTAATTATCAAAATTATCTCGGGCTAAGAAATAAAAAGTGGATTAATGAAACCGAGTAGACATGTAATACACATTAAATGATCATAGTAATCCTGTGTTTGACAAATATAAAGATTTAAGCTTGTGAGATAAGAATTAATTATTTTGTAGAAATTGCTGGGAAAACAAGAAAGCAGTCTGGCAGAAATTGAGTATAGACCAGTATCTACACCATTTACCAAGATAAAGTCAAAATGGATACATGACCTAAATATAAAGTGAGCTATCATAAGTAAATTAGAATAACATACAACATGTTATTTACCAGACTTATGGATAGGAGAAGGATTTATGAATAAACAAGAGACTGAGAACATTGTAAGATGGAAAATTGAAAATTTTGATTACATTAAATTAGAAAGGTTTTGTACAAATAAAACCAACGTGGTCAAGATTACAAGGAAAAAAGAAAATTGGAAAAAAAAATTTGTAGAGAGTTTTTCAGATAAAAGCCTCATATCTCAAATACATAGGGAACTTTGTCAAATTTATAAGAATATGAGTCATTGCCCAGTTGATAAATGGTCACAAGACATGAACAGGTCATTTTTTGATGGTACTTCAAGTCTTTCTTTCTGGCTCTTTGCACTATTTTTTCCTTGACGTAGAATCTCTGAAGAGTGAAATGAGCAGAACCAAGAGAATGTTGTATACAGTAACCACAATATTGTTTGAAGAATGACTGTGAATGACGAAATGATCAAATCATCTACAAAGGGTCTATGAAGGAAGATGCTATCCACTTCCAGGGAAGGACCTGATAAACAGAAGTATACATAGTATGATAATGTGGTGTGTATGTGTGTGTGTGTGTGTATGTATGTGTGTGTGTGTGTGAGAGAGAGAGAGAGAGAGAGATGAGAAATGGTGGCTTTCTCTAGTGCAGTGTGGGGAGGAAGCGAGATAGTTCAGAACTTCAAAAATAAGTTAACATTTTAAAAAACCATGAGATTTATGAAGAAAGGTATGAAAAAAGAATGAACAGCTTGGTTGTTAAAAAAAAAAGGTACAAAACATTTCTAAAGAAAACAGCTCCTTGAAAATGAGAATTGGCCAAATGGAATCTAATGACTCCATGAGACATCAAGACAAAATACAACCAAGTCAAAAGAGTGAAAAAATAGAAAAATAAATGAACTATCTCATAGGAAAAAAATATTGACCTGGAAAATAGATCAAGGAGAGATAATTTAAGAATCAATGGACTACCTGGAAGCCATGAACAACAACAACAATAAGAACAAAGAAACTCATATTTCAAGAAATTTCAAGAAAATTGCCCAGGTCTCTGAACCAGAGAGTAAAGTAGACTCTACTAGTCACTTCCAGAAAGAGACCACAAAATGAAGACTCTGAGTAATATTATACCCAAAACTCAGAGCTCCTACGTCAAGGAAAAAATAGTGCGAGGAGCCAGAAAGAAAGACTTGAAGTACCAAGCCACAGTCAGGATCACACAAGCTTTAGCAGTCACCACTATAAAGAAATCTGACATTCCAGAGGGCAAAGGATCTAGGCTCACAACCAAGAATAACCTATCCAGAAAAACTGAGTATAATCCTACCAGGGGAAACATTGGATCTTTAAGGAAACAGAGGAGTTTCAAGTACTCTTGATGAAAGGAGTGGAGTTGAATAGAAAATATGACAATTAAGACTCAAAAGGAGCAGAGAGATAAATGTGAAGGAGAAATCAGGGGTCTTAGAAGGAATGCAGTGAGAGAGAGGGCCTGGATATGATTCTATTACATTTCAATGGCCTCAGAAGAAGAATGGCATGGTGAGGAAGAAAATTACACTGGGAAAGGGAAGAAGTAAGAGAAAGAATGGGGAAGATTTTATCTCATGTAAATAGGGTGCACAAAGAAGAGTTTATACAATGGAGGAGCTAGTGCAAGAAAGCAAGCAGCACTTGAACCTCACTCTCATGTGAATTGGTTCGAGGAAGGAAGCATATACATATTATACTGTTGGGTACAGAAACTCATCCAACAGGGAAGTAGGAAGAAAAGGAATAAGGAGGGCAAAAGGATAGATAATGGAAAGGTAAATTAAAAGATGTAGTAATCAGAAGTAAAATAGAATATTGAAGAGGTGACAGGAAACAACAAGAGAAGGAAAAATATAAGGGAATAGGATGAACATAAATACACATGTAAATGTAAATAGGATGAATGTACCCATAAAACGGAAGAGAACAGCATAATAGATTAGACACTAGAATCCAATAATGTTGTTTACAAACCCCTCCCCACATTACTGGAAATAGAAAGATACATATAAAGTTAAAACAAGGAGGCCTGAGGCAGAATCACTTATACTTCACTTGAAGTAAAAAAAAAAAAAAAAGCAGAAGTAGCAATTGTGAGGTTAGAGAAAGCAAAAATAGACCTAATTAAAGAAGATAAGCAGGAAAATTGCATTTTGCTAAAAGGTACCACAAACAATGAATTAATATCAATATTGAACATACATGCATCAAATGGCATGGCATCTAAATTCTTACAGATAAAAATTAAATGGGCTAAACAGATAAAAATTAAATGGGCTATAGGAGAAAACAGACAGTAAAATTATAATGGTGGGGAGGACCTTAAGTTACCTGTCTCAGAGCTACATAAATCTGATCTCAAAATAAATAAGAAAGAAGTTAGGAAGATGAATAGAATTTTAGAAAAGTTAGATATGATAGACCACTGAATGGGAATGGAAAAGGG
This sequence comes from Potorous gilbertii, assembly GCA_028658325.1. Classification (NCBI taxonomy): domain Eukaryota; kingdom Metazoa; phylum Chordata; class Mammalia; order Diprotodontia; family Potoroidae; genus Potorous; species Potorous gilbertii. The sequence continues at coordinate 198,513,198 of CM053771.1, forward strand.
AATATGTCTTTCTTAGCTGTGAATAGCATTTTCACAAAAATTGATCATGTATTAGGGCATAAAATTTTCACAAACAAATGTGGAAAAGCAGAAGTAATAAACTCACTCTTTTCTTTACATAATAAAATAAAATTTGCATTCAATAATCGAAATTAATTAATTCTAAAGAATTAATGGCTCAAAGAACAACCAATAATTTCATTTAAAATAGTGGCAAAAATGAGATATCATACCAAAATATGTGGGATGTAGTCAATGAAGCACTAGGGAGAAAAATTTATAGCTCTAACCATTTACATCAATAAAAGAGAAAAAGAATAGATGAACTAAGCGTGCAACTAAAAAATACTAGAAGACCAACAAATTAAAAACCTCTAATTAACACCATAATGGAAATCCTAAAAATGAAAGGAGAGACTAACAAAATTAAAAGTAAAAAAAAATATATTAAACTAATAAATAAAGCAAGGATTTAGTTTTTGGAAAAAGATAGATGCAAAATAGATAAGCCATTAGCTAATTTGATTTTTTTTTAAAAAAGGAAATCAAATCACTAGTAACAAAAATGAAAAAGGTGAATTCACAATCAAATAAGAAGAAATAGAAGCAATTATTAGGAGGTACCTACACCAATTATATGTCAATAAAACTGACAATCTAAATGAAATAGACAATTATTTACAAATTTTAATTGCCCAGATTAACAGAACAGGAAATAGAATACTTAAATAACTCTATTTTGGAAAAAGAAATTCTACAAGCCATAAATGAACCCTTAAAGGGAAAAAAAACCTCAGAATTAGATGGATTTACAAGTAAATTCTACAAATAATCATCAATTCCAATATTATATAAACTGTTTAAAAAAATAAAGGAGTCCTACCAAATTCTTTCTATGACACAAATATGATCTTGATACCTAAACCAGGGAGAGGTCAAAACAAAGAAAGGAAACTATAGGCCAATTTCTCTAATGAATATTGATGAAAAAATTTTTAAATAAAATACTAAGTAGATTACGGCAATATATCACAAAGATTATACATTGTAATCAGGCTAGCTTTATACCAGGAATGCAGGACTGATTCAATATTAGGAAAACTATAAGCATTGATCACACTGACAACAAAAATTATATGAATATTTAAGTAGATTCAGAAAAAGCTTTCAACAAAATACATGTTGTTTTAAAAACCACACAGAAATTAAAAAAAACATAGAAATTAATGGAAATTTCCTTAAAATGATCAGTAGTTTCTATAAATAACTTAGAGCCAGAATTATCTGCAATGGGGATAAAGCCAGAAACCTTTCCAATAAGATCTGGAGTGAAAAGTGAAGATGTCCATCATTACCACTACTATTTAATATTATGCTAGAAATGTTAGTTATAACAAGAAGATAAGAGGAGGAAATGAGAGGAATGAGTTAATAATAATAGCTAATAAAGAAAAACTATCACTTTTTGCAGATGAAATAATAGTTTACTTAGAGAACTCTAGAGACTACTTTATAGAACCAGAAAAAATAATAACAAAATTTAAGCACAGAAACAAAAAGCAAAAAAGTATCAAAGGAATCAGTGGGGCAAAAATGAGATAGAAGAGGGCTTTGTAATGCTTGATCTCAAACAATACTATGAGGTTGTTAGTTGTCAAAACAATTCAGAATTGGATAAGAAATATAGAGGTTTATAAGTGGAATAGTGAAGTACACAATATACAGAAGGAAATCATAGTAATATAGTGTTTGATAAACCCCAAGATTCCAGCTTTGGGGGGCAAGAATTCACTATTTGACAAAAACTGCTGGGAAAACTGGAAAACAGTCTGGCAAAAAACCTCACACAGTATACCAAAATAAGCATAACATCATAAGCAAATTAGAGGATTAAGGAAGAAATTACCTGCCAGATCTATAAATAGGGGAAGAGTTCATGACCAAACAAAACATAGAAAAGTTCACAGGAAGTAAAATGGACAATTTTATTTACATAAGATTAAAGAGTATTTGCATAAACAAAAGCAATGCAGCTAAAGGTAGAAAAGGAAGAAAAGTACTTGCAGTAATTTTATCTGACAAAGGTCTCATTTCTATGATATATAGGAAAAAGAGTCGAATTTATAAGAATAAAAGCCATTCTTGAACTAATAAAATGGTCAAAGGATATGTACAGACAATTTTTCAGAGTAAGAAATCTGAAATTCATTAGTCATGTTAAAAATGCTCAAATCACTAATAATTAGAGAAATGGAAGTGAAAACAGCTCCTAGGGACCTCATATCTATCAGATCAGCCAAGTTAACAAATGCTGGGGGCTTGAGGAAAATAAGTACTCTAGTGCACTGTTGGTAGAGCCACGAAGTCGTCCAGCCATTCTGGAAATGAATTTGGAATTAGGCCTCCAAAGCTATTCAACTTAACATACCCTCTAGGCAATAATACCACATCTAGATCTACACTTCAAAGACAAAGAAAGAGGAAAAGACTTCATATGTACAAAAATATTTATAGGTCACAAGGTGAGCATCAGGTGCTTTAAGGAAATAACTTCAAAACCATAAGTTCTAGAGTCCATTAACTTTAGAAACTTATAAAATCTGGTAATTCAATGTAATTGATTTCCTTTGTAAATTTTATGTATTTTGATTTTGGTACTTAATAACATTGTGAGAAGAGATACCAAAAGCTTCACCAGACTGCCAAAGGGATCCATGCTACCACAAAAGGCTAAGCCCCCTTGTTGTATCTGGGCATTTCTCTACTCCCTTGGGTATACCTGGGTCAGAATACCCCTGACAGGTAGTGGTCTCAGGAGACTGACAGTCCCTAGTTCCCTGTTGTCATCTCTCTAGGCTAGGCCATGCCAAGGCATTCTTGAATCTGAGAGAGGGCTACGTTCCTGAGGTACTTTCTTGTATGGTAGAGAGTGATACAGTGGATAGAGTACCACACCTAGAATCAGGAAGACCTGAGTTCAAATCCAGCTTCAGACATGGAGTAGCTGTGTGACCTTGGACAAGTCATTTAATCCTATTTGCTTCAGTTTCCTCATAGCTGGAGAAGGAAATGGCAAACCACCAAGTCACTTAATCCTATTTGCTTCAGTTTCCTCATAGCTGGAGAAGGAAATGGCAAACCACTCTAGTACCTTTGCCAAGAAAACCCCAAATGGGGTCACAAAGTTGGACATGACTGAATAACAAATACCTTATACAAAACCTACCTTCTTTTCAAGGTCCCTTTGTTCTTAACATTTCATCCCCTACTGAAGTACATTTTGAATGACATTCAACTAAACAATTGAGAACATATGAGCATATTTTTATACATTTTCAGCTCCAAGTCTCAGGCTGACCTGCATTTATCCCAGAGCTGTGGCCATGTTGCTACACATTTGCTTGGTACGAGCTTGGCTCTAGATTCCACACTGAGGGAAAAGCAGTAAGCCACTAGATTTGCTCCTTTACACATAATCAGGAACAATCTTATTACTCCTTCTGAGATGCACTCAGAAGACCTTCAAGAAAAGATAATATAGAAATATATTAATACTCACTTAAAATATGGTCTCCTTTCCAAACAGGACCATTTGCAAACCTTGAAAAAAATGACAGAGATTCTGAAAGACCAGGGCAAATGATGGAATGATTAGCCTAGAGTAGGGAAAGAGGGAGAAGTCCAATTCGGGAAAGAAAAGTTCCCTTAGGGTTTTCAAGCAAGATTTCACAAGTTTATTGAAACCAAAGAAGTCTTTGAGGTCTACCTACCTATTAGTCTTCTTTCCTGGGGGAGCAAGAAGGGAGAGATCCATTTAACAATACTTAACACTTTTTGAAAGTACTGTCTTTGCCCAAGCTGCTTAAACAAAATTTTCCTGCATTGTCAATTACCCCAAGCAGGTGGTTCATAAAATATGGTACGATGGAAAGAACAGGAATGTGGAATTGGAGGAGCAACCTGAGGACCACAGAGAATTCTGGCTCTGTTATTTACTAGTTACATGATCTTGTGCAAGTCATTGAACATATCTGGGTTTAGTTTCCTTATCTATAAAATGAGGGAATAGGACAAGATGAATTCTCAGGTCCCTAGCAGCTCCAAATGTATATGATCTTGGGACCTAGGAAAAAATAACAATTAACAAAAAAAACTTTCCAAGAAACAGAGGGAATTTCCTAGGAGATTTCTAGCAAACTAAGTTGCCCAAGATAATGGGAAAGCCCCTTTCTTATCTCCCTCAAAATCAACTTCCCACAGAAGTGAAAAGCCATTTCTTTGGGCAGAACTGTTCATCCTTATTACTTGTCAGTCTCACTGTTTATCTTTTGGTTTGGAGGAGATCCATTCTTTTCCTCTACCCTACAGGTTCCAGGAGACAAAAATTTATGGTACTTCCCTTTAGTTTCTCTTGGCCCATTCATCCTCCTTCCTTCTACCCTCCTTGCTGTTTCCTATTATTATTTTTTTCAGTTTTTGTGATTATGGAGAATTCCAATCCATTTCACTGATAGAGACCAGGATGCCCAACTAGAAAGACTGATGGTCTCTTAAATAAAAAATGTGAATATTGGAGAATTGCTCAGAAAACTTCATCATAGACAGTGTCTTCTATCCAGAAGGGGCCATGAAAGTAATCTTCAAATATCTGAAAGATTGTTAAGTGGAAGAGTAATTAGTCTTACTTTTCTTGTCTCCAGAGAGTAAAATTAGGGACAACTGCAGAGATGCAGATTTAGACTTGATGCCAGGAAAGATTCCCTAACATTGTTTGTCCAAAAAGTGCACTGGACTGTCTAGAGAGCTTATGAATTCCTCAGTTCTGGAAGTCTTCAACCACACATGGATAACTACTCATGAGACACATTATAAAGTGGGTTCTTAGTTGGGTGCCTGCTGGCCTCTGAAGTCTCCTCTAACTTTGGAATTTGTGACCTTAGAGGTCATCTATCTAGCTTTCCTCATTTTACAGATAAGGAAACCAAGGGCTATCAAAGAGAAATAATTTCCCTAAAGTAACTCAGGGAATCAGTGGCCAAGCTATAATTTGATTCCAGGTCTCTTAACTCCATTTCTATGATTCTGTCCATTATGCAACACTGTCTATCTGTTCTTTTTTGTCATTAGAGAAGAATATGAGGATACTAATTCAACATACTACTCCTAGTTAATTATTAAGTAGCTTGTTCTGAGTGCTTCAGGTGCCCTGTGCTCAGAGAAGGATTTTTATTACATACTTTTCATCATAACCATCTGGTAGATATAGGAAAATTTCTTTTTAATGTTGCCTTTGGACTTCAGTCACACTGAGTATTAGCATGTAGATTAGGAGTGGTGAACCTGTGGCCTCCTAAATCCTTACATGCAGCCTTTTGATTGAATCCAAATTTGATAAAATTTGGATTCAGTCAAAAGGTTGCCCTTAAGGATTTAGAAGGCCACATGTGACCTTACGGCTGCAGGTTCCCCATCCCTGATGTAGACAGTGGTAACAATGAATGTAGAAGGAAGTTTGACCAACTTGGCTTACACCTTAATATGGGGGAACATCTTTCTGGTGAGAGGTATTAGGGTCCTTTTTATCTCTAAATCCTATGTGATCCACAGCCACATCTCTTGTTTGTGAGGCAAGAGGTTATACTTTAAAATAGACTTCTTTGATTTTTAAAATCTCTGAAGGTTTGTAGGTCTGTAAAAATAAGTCTGCTTATAAAGTTAATTTGAAGGCTAGCCCTTCATTCCAACATGTGGCCTTGGTGGAAGAAAGGATCATAGTGAGATGTGCCCAGAAAAGTCTCCCCTCCCTATACCAGCTGGAACAGTCACCGGATACGGAGAGTCACCAGAATCACCAACGATCCCCACAGGCCACAGCAGCACACAACATCTGCCTGACTTGCTGGCTAAGAGAATTCCACGGAAGCTTTCAGACCACTGGGAGCATATGTATTCCTGCCTGCATACAGCCTTGTACAAACCATTCAAATAAGAAGGGTGGGCCCAGGGTCTGCTGCTGGAACTCCAGCTGGCCTAAGAAAAAGTTGTGGAAAGGAAGAAAAGAGGTGGGAAACCTGACTCTGGAAGAATGTCACCATGGTTACTGCCCCCCTAAAAAACATCACCCCCCAAACGAACAGTTTTCTTTCATTTTCATTTACTTCAAGGTCTGAAGTCCCAACAGAACTATTACTATTATTTTGGTATTCACAAGCCACTTCTTTTTAAATTGAAAACATCTCTAGGAGGATTAGTGAATCATTAGTTATTAACAATTTGTCGTAGATTAGTTCAGTCTGCTTTCCTTTTAACACCTAACTGAAAACATCTGCACAGGGCGATTTTGAAGTTAGATACTTAGGGGAAGGAGTGTGATTTTGGAAAACTTTGCATGAATAACTAGATTGGCTGGGGTACCTCAGTGGGAGACTGAGAAATAATATGTAGGTCCTGAATCTCTGGATAGAAGAAAGGAAGACAGGAAGAGAGAGAGAAATATATCATCTCTGCATTAGAAGTGATCTTAAAGACCATCTGATTCAGTCAATTCATTTTTTACAGTTGTGGAAACTGAAGTCCAGAAAGGGAAGGTGATTTGACCAAGATGATACAGATGGTAAAGAATAATTCCAGAAGGAGATGTTTTGACTTCCAGCCCATGTTAGCTACACAGGAAAATAAACAAAACCAAAAGAACTCATTTCAAAATTTCATCTGAAACAGCAGCTGTGGGGAAGGAAAACTCTCCTGTATTTATGGCGCCCAAGTACTCCATAGATGATTGCTAGTAGTAGGACAATAGTTTCATTTTGTTATGGGTAAGCAGACTTTGATAACTAGCCTGGGAAACTCACCGCCACTTACCACATTACTTACACGCTAAGCTGTCTGAGGGCAGGTAAGGAGTATTGTCTAATGTGATCTCACCTTTTAAGTAGTGTGTAAGTCAGTACTCCAACTCGGTTCTTAGTATAGCCATAGAGTAAAGACAGATTTACCCATCTTATTTCTAAGGCATTGAAATCTTCAAACGCTTTGTAACACCTTGTTTATTTTAAACTTGGGAGCCATAGGACCTCTAAAGTTCACTTGGTTCACTACCTCTTCAGTTTTAGGGAATTTATTTTAAAAGAAAAGTTCTTAGTTACATTTTAATTGCTCTGAGCTCCCAGTTAGGAAAATTGCCAACATTTAGGGAGTGGTAGGATGAATACAGATTCAAAGGGATAAGCAAAGCTCAGAAAACAATGGACACAATGATGATAACAATGTAAAAAGAACCACTAAAAATCAACTGAAAATAAATGTTGCATAATTACAAAGAAAAAGCTTCGCCCCAGAGAAGAAACATGAGAAGAGATCACCATATGAGGTTATCTAATCCAGTCCCTTAGAAGTAGGAAAATCCATAAATTTGTCTTTGTGGGTAGCCAGGCAACATACGGGCTCAAGTTAGAAAGTCTGAATCCTGCATCAGACACTATTTATAAGGGGAGATCAAATGTTGCATAAGACTCATTCTTTGGCCTCAGGTCGCTTTACGGTCTAGCAATATTTTAAGTGGTGACTAGTGTGGCTAGAGTGACTAGAGTTCCTGACTCGGAGTGAAGCCAGATCTGATTTTGAATCTTGCCTCAGATACGTACTAGCTATGTGACCCTGGGTAAGCTACTTCCTCTTTGCCAGCCTCAGTTTTCTCATCTGTAAAATGGGGATAATACCTGCACTTCCCTTACACAAATTATATAGGGATCAAATAAGATAGAGATAGAGTCTGTAAAATGCTTTGCAAACCTTAAAGAGTTGTGGAGGGAAAGGGGTTAAGGTGGAAGGAGGAAAGCACAGGAGCAGAAGTAGCTGAGAGAGAAGGAAGGGCTGTGGTGATTATGCCACAGGAAGTAGTTGACCTGGAAGGAGGTTATGATAATAAATGACTGCCCCTAACTGTAGTTCCTTATTTGTCTCACAGGGTAAAGGGCAACGTCAAATTTTAAAGAAAGCTAACGTCTTACAGGTGGTGGTGAGGTTCAGAGGGGAGATGAGAGGCAAAATGGGCCATTTAGTCATTTTTCAAATGTAGACGATTTACTTTCCTGATGGGTCTTCTCTGTAACACACAAACCACGTTTCAAGTCCCCAGGGCCTGTTTGGCTTGTTTTTCTCACACTGGTCACTGTTTAAGGGAAGTTATGGAATTTCCTTCTTCAACAGACCACCCACTTCTCCTTGTACCTGAATGAGACTGAGAGAAAATCTTCAAATGCCTTAAATTAAGTTAATTCCACAGAGTTACAGAAGGGGCCATTTAACTACTGGTGTGGGAAGGAGGAAGTAGTCATTTATAATAGAGATCCACTAAGAAATATGGCTCTCATGAGCTCACAAAGTGCCTTTTTTGGATAATGAGTGCTGGGTGCCATATTGCCACTGCCTGGATCTTTATTTCCCATTTGTAGGTGAAGGAATTTCTACTTCACTACCTTCCAACTGGGAGCATAGTCCACAATATTTCCTTTGGGCTGTCAGACTATCCTACTTCAGACAAATTGGAAGGGATGAGGGGAAAAAACTTTGTTTTTCAGGCAGTCTGTTTTCCCTATCAATCAGCCGCAGAGCTGAGTGGCCAAGTCTTCCGAGTTGCAGATGTAACTACAAAGCCAGGGTCACGCTATTCAAATCAATTTGGTTTCAGCCAAGATGCTGAGAAAGGCAGAACCCTTTGAAGAGATGCAACACTTCCAACCCCATCCCGGACATGTGCCTGCCTATTGGGAGATACAGTGGGAAACAGTCACATGGCGCTTTACTGAGTAACTAAGTTAGTGTCTAACCGCTCAGTTTTCTTACTTTCCTGACTGGATTAAAGGTTGCCTACAATTTCCTTTCACATGTATAGCTTTCTCTGACAAAAAAGAGTCTAGAGCCTGTGAAAAATACCTAAAAAAGCAAAGAAATTAGTCTTTAGCCCAGATGATATGTTTGAAATATGTATGTCTGCACTATATGCTTCTAAACACAGAGTGTCTTTCTCCTGGTCCAGGGATGAAATTAGACTCTTTAAGCAACAAGTGGGTGAACCAGCTTTGGCTTTCATCAGGTCAGAGGCCTTGAGAAGTTGTTTAATTAATTAACCTTCTTTCTTCCAGATATTACCATATCATGGAACCACCTAAGCCTAAAGCCTGATTTGCTTCCTTTAACTCATAATATAAAGTGAAAAAAGTAGATACATATTTTGGAATGTTTTTTATGCCAGTTCTATAAATAGTTTTCAAAGTCTATGTAAAAGCAAGGATCCTGACATACACAGGAGGACCTGCTATCACAGGTTCTTAGATCTGCATTCCTAAAAGGAAAGCAAATTTTGAGGGTTCAATGATTACTTTAATCAAGCACATGTATCATTCACTTAGTTCAGGGGAGAAAGTCAGCACCCTGAACTTCAGAGAAAATACAGAGAAATCAAAATCAATGGACAGGGCTTCCAGCTGCCTAAACATAAGCAATACATACATCACAGATCAACAGACAGATGCGGCTGCCTGAACATACATACACAGTTACCAGAGAGAGAAACACCGTCTGGTTTTCAAAGCAGGGGGCAGGGAGGCGGCTTAGCAGCTTCCCAGAGTCTCATCTGGCACATAAACCTTCTTCCAAAAACTACGCTGCAAAATAAAACCTCACCTCAGAGTCTGTATGCATTTTGTAGGCAGAGCCAGAGGGCATGGCAACCCTTGAGAACCAGTGCCCCATTAGAAAACCAACAAAAGATGCAGGCCTTCCTACAAATCTTCCCTAATCAAACTCCCCTAAATGGGCAGGTCTATTAATAGATGGGAAGATCTTCCCATTCAGAAGCAAAATTATATTAACAATAAGCAAACATGAATTATCAATACAGTCCATTAGGAATTAGTCCATTAGAAAATGAGCCTGTCTCGAAAAATATCCACTGATACCATCACTTCAATTTTTGAAATCCAGCAAACAATTATTTGCTTCTTATGTTGGGCTAGGTTCTAGGGATAAAAAGACAAAAACCAAGGTATATTAAGGGCCCTATATTCTACTGGGAGGAATATAACATGTACAGAAATACATCAATACGAGATGATTTGAGTGGGAAGAGGATGCTAACAACTGAGAGGTATCAAGGAAGGCTCTGTAAGGGAGGTGATGCTTAACCTGAGACTTGGAGGAATCAATTAATATTCTGTTAATGAGTCAACAAACATTTATTAAGCACCTACTATGTGCCAAGCACAGTGCTAAGCACTGAGGATACAAAGAAAAGGAACAAAACAGTCTCTGCTTTCAAGACAGCTTACAAATAACTATGTACAAACGACGAATTCACCATAATTTGGAGATAATCAATAGAGGGAAGGCATGTGAGATAAGGGGAATTAGGGAAGGGCTTCTTCAACCAATCAGTCAATAAGTGTTGATTAAGAACCTACTATGTACTGAACTCTACTATTCTGGGGGCTGAAAGGTAAAGGAATTTGAAAGGGAGAGATAAAAGGGAAATGAAAGCCCTTTGTTCCTCCCGGGAAGTCAGGCTCATAATGATGCAGTCACCCCCAACTCTTCTCTCTTCCTTTATGTCCCCCTCACCCCACCCCCACTTGTCCAATCAGCTGCCAAGTCTTGTGGATTCTATCTTCCCAGCAATCCTCTCATCTGTTCTCTCCATTTGTGTGGCCACCACCCTAATTTAAGCCCTCATCACCTATCGGTTGGAGGACTGAAATAGCCTTTTAATTCATATTTCTGCCTGCCTCTAGGCAGGATAAAACATCCCCTCTTCTGCCTGGTATTTCAAGCAAGTCCATCACAGTCTGGCTCTAACCAATTTTTTCTAGACTGCTTTCATATTCCTCCCCATCATGCACTTTATAGTCAACCAACCTGGCCTATTTGTCCTACTTGATAATAGCCTATCTCCCACCTTCCTGCCTTTGCATGGAACTGTTCTCTGTACCTGAAATGCACTTCTTTCTCTTTGTGTTTCTTGGAATCTTTAACTCTCTTCAAGTGCCTTCTGGGTACTTCATATCAAGTGCCATCAGCCACAGGAAGCCTGGCATGATCTTTCAGGTTGTTAGCGTCCCTCCCACTGAAATTATCTTGTATTTACATTTACATGTTGCTTTCCCTCAGTAGAATGGAAACTCACTGAGGCCAGGGGCTGCTTTGTTTTTGGTTTCATAATCCCAGAATATGGGACACAGTCTTGCTCATATTAGCTGCTTTATAAATGCTTATTGAATTAGTGAATGAATGAGTGTATTCTAGACATAGGGTAGGTTTTATGTAATGGCATTTGGTCGGGAGAGTGGACATTAAATACCAGGCTGAAGAGTTAAGGGAAGAGAAGCAGGAGAAGAGCTTGGTCAGATCTATGCCCTGCACAATTACCTGGGCTAATGTCCCTTTCTGTAATGACATACATTGCTAGGTACAGTGGATGGCTTCATATACATCCAATTATGCATTCTTTCCTCATTAATATAATTTCTCACAAAAGTTGAACAGAAAGAAAAGACAAAAGAATTTAATTGAATTCAATAAATATTTTTTAAACATTAGTTTTGTGCTGAGAATGTTAGCTCTCTTTTAAGGTCATTGCAATATTTTCCTTTCATTAGAGAATGGGGCCCAAGCTCACCAGGCAAACTAGAATTGGGGATCTCCTGTCTTAACTTCTTAGAATACCTAGCATCCCTGAAAGTTCAGTATGTATCACTGCTTACAAGCCTTCACACTCCCCTAGCTGTTAGCTCTCTGAGCTCCTTAAAGTTATGTTTAGTCATTTACTTTATGTTAACTTTCTAAGTAAAAGTAATTTCCTTGAGGGCAGGGACAATTTTTCATTTATCACTGCATCTACAGAACCTAACATAATGCCTTGGTGCCTAAAATCGCTTAATGATTTCTTGTTGTCCATTTCTCTGTGACCCTATTTGAAATTTTCTTGGCAAAGGTACAGGAGTGGTTTGTCATTTCTTTCTCCAGCTCATTTTACAGATGAGGAAACTGAGGCAAACAGGGTTAAGCGATTTGCAGCTAGGAAGTGTCTGAAGCCATATTTGATCTCAGGAAGATGAGTCTTCCTGACTCCAGGCCCAGAGTTCTATCCACTGTGACTCCTACCTGTCCCTTCCTAACAATTTGTCAAACTGAATTCATATCACTGGTGGTATGAGGAGATAGCAGCTGAATACTACTACTTGCTCAAAACTTTCCCCAGAAAAGTGAGTCTTCTCTTTGATGCCCTTTGGAACATACATATCTAAAGAAGACCTTAGTCAACTATTCCAATTTCCTCATTTTATAGATGAGTAGACTGAGGCCCAGAGGGCTGAAATCGCTTGCTCAAGGTCAAAGGAAGGTAGTAAATAGGACAGCGGGGATTTGAAACTAAGTCTTTTGAGTTCAAGTCCCAAACTCTTTCCACTGCAATCATGCACCAAAGAAAGCACCAAAGCTCATGTTCATTTTCATGGCTACTTGGCAATGGTAATTACTGAAGAGTAATTATAACTTCCATTTTTATAATTATAAAATGTTCTGTATAAGTCATCATTATGTTCATCATGCCTCTTGCAGGTAAGAAGGTAATTATTAGCCTTCTATCATAGAAGGGGAAACTGAGGCTTGTCAGGATAAAGCACCTTATCGAGCAGCAGACATCTAGGAAATGTCTGAGGAGGAACTCAAAGCCGGGTGCTCCGTCTCCAAGTCCAAGGCTTTTTCCCACTATACCTCTTAAATGAATGTTTTCAAAGGTGGAACAAAGTGGCTGCTGTTTCTTTTATTAATGTATACTAAGTTGGCAGAAAACAGTCCTAAGCAAGGCTTAATGACTCTAAAAAAGTGAAACAGCAGCCCTGCTCCTCACATTAGACACTGGCACCACAAGACAGTGGCAGTCAGGCATAAAAAAATCTTAGCTCAGTGCCCAGAGTCAAGATGAGGCTTAAGCCATTCAGAAAAAATTCTAGGTATTAAGCAATTCTTGGCCAAGGTTTTTCAGAGAGCCAATGTGAGAAGAGCCAAAGGGACATTTTATTTTCCAAAGTACAAAGGCCTTTAGCTGAAGAACCTTTTTATCCTTTTAAAAATTAACAATTTTATTGCTGCATATTTCTTTTATATCTCAATCATATCTGAATATCTTATACTTCCCACAGTCTTTACCCAGGGAGTCTTTTTCCTTTGGAATAAAAAAAAAAATTAAGTAGAATCAACCCACAGTGCTCCCGTGTCTGACAGCATACGTAATACCTTGTACTCATAACCTGCACATCTTTAAGGAAAGGGAGTAGAGGAATTTTTTTATTTTTTTCTCCAAGGCCATGATTATTAGTTATGCAATGTTTGTATCATTGTTCTAAGGGGCTTTTTTGTTTTTGTTTTTTTAAGGAACTTTCTATTCATCTACTTCCTCAGCTTAATAAACAATACTGTTCAGGTATAAGATGAAAAGCCATGATTAGTATTTTTTTTTATCTAGATACCCATCTATTCACAACTATAGTCTCTAACTATTTTCCACCATCACTGTCTTTTTTATCTTTATGTTTAACCTCTCATAGTCAAATGAAGGATAAAAATGTAGATCCCTTTGTTCCATTTCTCAGGGCTTTGTTTGGGCTTGTTAGATGAAATCATCTGAAAAATGCTCAGAGATAGGCAGGGAAAATGGAAGGATATAAGCTAGGTGGAGAAACAATTCAGGGTCAAAGAGATAGTAGGTCCAGTATAATACTGCAGATTCTTCAAAGATTACAAGCATATTAATATTTTTAAAAAGCAGTGCCAAAGCCAGAGAATTGAAAGATAAATCCTCAAAAATGGTATGACCTCTACGGTCCCTTTCAACTCAAAATATAGTACTATATATTGTTACTATATGGTACAATGTTTGTTGTACCATATAGAACATTTATATTTATTATAATATTTATCATTGTGCTACATACAGGACACCTATTACTGTTTTGTTAGAATTAACTGGCTTCATTTTTTTTCAGTCTTTTCAAAATTTAATCTTCATGAAAGGGTGTTTTGGGTCACTTCCAATCCAATCAAAGATGAATTCATTATGTGTGCTAAATGCTGGGAATACAAAGGCAGAATAAAACAGTGCCAGCCTTAATGCAGCTTACATTTTTTACTAGGGAAATAAAACAAAGCAGGAAAAACACTAACCACTAGGAGGATCAGAAAAGGTTTCCAGTAGGAAGCAGGGCATGAATCAAACTGGTCTACTCATTGTTCCACAGGGAACGGTTTTTGAAATTCCATCTCCAGCCTCCAAGTCTTTGCATGAGCAGTCCACCAAACTGACTTGCTCTCTTCCATCATAACTTCCTTCAAAGCACAGTCCAAGTATCAGCTCCTACAGGAAGACTTTCCTCACCCTCCCCATTCCCCCTCCCCTAGTTATTAGAGTTATCCTCTCAAACTTACTTTGTATGTACCATACCCACACACATATATTCTGTACATACTTATTTTTGTACATGTTGTTTCCCATCAGTAGAATATAAGCTCCCTGGGGGCAGGCACCATTTGATTTTTCTATAGGCCCAGCACCCAGCACAGTTCCTGGCGGGTAGTAAGTGTTAAAATACTCCGTGAATGAAAATGAACTGAATTGAGTTGAGCCCTGAAGGAAGTTGAAATTATAAGAGGTGGAGTGATGGAGTAAGTGAGTGTCAGGCATGGTGGGGAGAGCCTGTGAGAAGGCCCAGAGGCAGAGGCTAGAACACTTCGATTATAGACAAGTCAACCTGGAATGGAGTGTGCGTGTGTGTGTGTGTGTGTGTGAAGGGGACAGCTATTCTAGGTGGGAGCCAAAGTAGGAACGTCTTTAAATGTCAGCCTGAGGAGTTTGTATTTTTCCTAGACATATAATCAGGAAACACCAAATTTTTAGCAGGATGCTGCACAAATGGACTTACATCTTAAGAAGGTAATTTTGTCACTGTTTTAAAAAGACCAAGAAAAAAAGTGATTAAAATTGTTTTTTTTACTTCAAACTCTATGTTTCATAGAATTTAATACTGTAAGAAACCTTAAAATATATCTATCTAAACCCCCTCATTCTGCAGCTGAAGGAACTCAGGGCCAGGCAGTAAATACTTAGAGGTGGAATTTGAACTCAAGCCCTTTAATTTAAAGCCAATCTTCCTTTTATTGCATCATACTATAATTAGCACAGTTGGGCAGTTATGTAGTATAATGGATAGAGTGCTGGGCCTGAAGTCAGGAAGACTCATTTTTATGACTTTAAATCTGGCCTCAGACACTTACTAGCTTGTATGACCCTGGGCAAATCACTTACCCCTGTTTGCCTCAGTTTCCTCATATATAAAATGTGGTGGAGAAGGAAATGGCAAACCACTCCAGTGTCTTTGCCAGGAAAACCCAAAATGGGGTCACAAAGAGTCAGATATGAGTGAACCACAAGTATTTTTAAAAGATAATTTTTTAATGAATTTGCATATTTTAATTTTAAAAACTTACATTACATTGAAAACCAGATTCCCACTTTAGCTTTTGCTGTGTACTTGTATGGCTACTGGTTGGAAAGAAGAAAATAGTCTGAAAGGTATTTTTTTAAAGGCATAACTCTAAGGACACAATATAGTCTTATGACATTTACGGTCTGAATCCCTTACAAATGCTCATTGACCTCAGAAATATGAAAGATAAAAAATCAAGTGATGTTAGTGATGGCTTACTCTTAAGACACTATAGAATATTTATTACCAGCTTCACGATGGGAGTAAATGGGTTAGTTCACAGAAAACTGACTCCTTAAGGAAACACTTCAGAAAACATATTTGTAACAGAGATAATGAACTTCACATAGAAATAAAAAAAGGAAAGGATGAAAACTGAGCTGTTTTGATGAAATCAAAAGTAACAATGACTTTTATTAAACTTAGGGTTGATATAATCAATCAAGGCCAGAAGACCTGGATACACATCAGTTGGGACTCTTTACCTAGAAGAATTCTATAGAATTCTCAGTAAGCTGAGAAGTAGGCCAGGGGTGAAATAAGGATATCTTTCAATTTGAACTTCGTGAATCACTCATCCCTGCAAACCTGATGCTGAATATTAATGAAATTCAGTGTGTGTGTGTGTATGTGTGTGTGTGTGCGCTTGAGTTCAGAGGGTAACCTACCCTTGCCTCCTGCCAAGACTAGCAAATGAGAAATTGTTCCATGAAGTCATACAAAAACATGAAAATATACTAGCTGGTTTCCTTAGTCATCACTCAATCATCAGACTGTTTGGCTAGGCTGGACTGGTGGCCAGCAGAAATTACTCTTTACACACACACACACACACACACACACACACACACACACACACACATTAAAGTAAGAAGTTGGAGGAAGTGGGATGCTGATGTACTGAAAACAACAATTCATAGAAGAAAGAATTAAAAAACATATCTCTACATGGCTCTGTGGAGACAAGTAGCCAAACTTGTTTCAATGGATGTTAAACCTGGATTCAGAGCATCCTTTGCCTAATTCTTAATAGCAGGAAGGAGGTATGTGGAAGTGGCAATTATTAAGAAAATTTGTGCCTGAGTCATTTGGTAGACCAGAAAGTAGAGTCAGTCTTGTATAGTGGAAATAGAACCCAGTTAGAGATTACATTCCCATTTCCACCTCTGACACTCACTACCTGTGTAAGTTTAGCAATTTGAGAGAGCAAGCTATAGAAAAAATAATCAGGATATAGGAATGAATTGAGAGGTGCCGTAAAGGGCCTTCCCCCTCCACTGAATTCTTGAAGAAGATTTAGTAAGTCCTACAAAGTTTCAAAGTTCTAATGAGAGATGAAAGGTGGTTCTTGAGGGTCAAGTCAATGGAGGTAGACCTGGCCAGGTGCTAACAAGCTCTCAGGTCCAAAGAGAGATTCTCTGTCTAGAGTCCCAAGACTAGCCTAGTTCACTTTGGAGAGGTTAATTTCCAGAAGGTTAGACAGTGGATGACTTCTTTTTTGGTTACAGCAACTCATGAAACTGACTTAGGCATGAGATAGTGGTGATAGTGGTGATGGGAGTTTATTATCTGCATCAGTGGTGGTAATGCCCATGTGAATGAAATTATAGATTATCTGAAATATGGAAGCATTACACAATTTTATATTTTTATTTTTTGGCATGGGCTTCTGGACCTCTCTGGAGTGCTTTTCCCCCTATTCTTCAGTCTGCTATTGAGATGATTGCATTAGGATGTTTTTTATAGGATCCTAGGAAAATATCTGTAAGCCAACAGTTATATATCACTTTGAGGTTTGCAAAACACACTAAAAATGCTATCTCATAACAACCATGTGAACTAGATAGTATTATCCCCATTTTACACATGAAGAGACTGAGATAGTTCCTTCTTGACTCCAAGTCAAGCTGTCATAGCATCACAAATTTAGTTAGAAGGGACCTTTGAGGCCACTGAATCCAATCTTCTCATTTTACTGGTGAAGAAACTAAGGCTGAGGGAGGTCAAATTGCTCAACTCACACAAGTTGTAAGTGTCAGAGGTGGGAATGAGATCTGTAACTGATTCTATGTCCACTATACGAGACTGCCTCTACTTTCTAGACTACCAAGCTGTGGTCTTGACATGTCCGGTGAATGATACTTCTTCCCAGAAAATTTGGTGCTTAGTGAACAGAATTGAAAAGAGGCACTCTTGCCTTGATTCTGGTTCACCAGAAATGTATTTATTCTTGCCCACTGGATCCAGACCAAATAAAGTAAATTATAGGATTTTAGAGCTGGAAAGATCTTAGAAATTACCTGGTCCAACTTCCTTATTTTACAGATGAAGAAAGTGGTATCATGAAAGGTGAAGGGACTTTCTGTGGGTCACACAGGTAGTAGGAGATAGTCAGGATTCAAATCCAGGTCCTCTGACTTCACATCCACAACTCTTTTCTACACCATCGGTGATCCCTCTGAATATGGACTGCTGGAAATTTATAATAAAAACAGCCAGTTGTGATATTCTAATTTTAAGATGTCTAGAATATTTACCCTTAAATGAAGTGGAATGATAGGACAAAGTTCATTTCTGAACTGTGTTTTGTAAATATTTGCTTTTAATCACATACAATGAAGACACAGAGTTTGTTCAGTTGGTCAGTCCTCTTTCTGACCCCATAGACCACATCGTCCATGGAATTTTCTTGGCAAAGCTACTGGAGTAGTTTAGCATTTCCTTCTCCAGGGCATTAAAGCAAACAGAGGTTAAATGACTTGCCCAAGATCACATGGCTAGTAAGTGTCTGAGACTAGATTTGAATTCAGATCTTCCTGACTCTAGGTGCAGTGATTTTATTCACTAGATGACCTAGAAATCACCTAGTCCAACTCCCCTCATATTACAGATGAAGAATTGAGACCCTACAAGGTTAGGTGACTTGTCTGAGATCATACAGATAATAAGTAGCTTAACCGGAACTTCACCCCAAATTTGCTAACTCCAAATCCAGCACTCATTCTGCTACACCATACTCAAGTCCCTTCTAACTCTCAGCCTTTTCATCCTCATTATATATCACTCTCTCTCATCTTAGTGACTTTGCATTGTCCCCCACACCTGGAATGCTTCCCCAGCATCAATTTAACCACTCAGGATCCCCTTTTACCTTTGAAATTTTACTCAAGAGACAGCTTCCATATAAAGACTTTCCTGACACTCCAACCTGCGAGTGCCTCCTTTCCCAAGTTTACCTTGTATTTATTTTTTATATATTTGTAGATGCTTATTTACATATATGTTGATTTACCTGATAGAATATAAGCTGCCTGAAGGCAGGAATTATTGTTTTATTTTTGTCTTTGTATCCGTATCACCTAACATGGTGGCATTTAGTAGGTGCTTAATAAATACTTGTTGACTGACCAATTGATTCTGTTACCAAATGTGGGATTCAGATAATGAAATCATTTTTTAAGGTACATTCCCCCCCTTAACTTCAAATTTTAAAAGGACAGAAATACAGTCTTTAATTCCACAGCCTGCCCACCATCTTTCTAGGTGGTACCCTCGTCAGCAATTCTCTGTGGTTCATATAACCCAACATTTCCTTTCAGGCTACTCTGGAAAAACACATTGAGTAATATGGGATAGAATGATCTGTTAAATGTTTCCAGTGTTATTTTTTTTTAACCAGAAGAAATAATGCATCATAAGACAACAGGGAAAAAGGACATATACTAGGGAACAGCAATGACTTTATAAAGCTTTTAAGAGTAGAATTGTTATGAGTCCACAGAATTTACCTTTGCCATTCTCCATAGTCTGTTTAATACCTAGCTATCAATGCCCCAGTGAACTTTTAAGTTGGAATCCTCAATGAATCCAGTGATGGAGAGACAGTGAGAGTCCTTTATTTGCAGTCAAGTAACCTACAGACCAAATTTCAACTCTGCCACTTACTAATTTTGATACTATAAGCAAGTCATTTCATTTTTCTCTGGGGTCTCTATAAAAGTGAAAGGGCTGGCCTGGGTGTCCTCTAAGATCCAATGAAAAAATCCAGCAAGCTAATGTACAAACAAGCCAGGGCCAGCCGATGGGGTGCAGAATGTTTGGTCTGTGCCTTTGATGGTCTTTTTTCTGTATTTTCTACAGCCTTAGCAACTGGATGATAACTACTGCTTAGTTCAGAGCTGAGATAAGATGATCATCAGAAGGATGAATGCTGAAATCACTGAATATTTCAGTAATTATTGGAGAAATGACAGAAGAAAGGATTTTTTCATGTAGGGTGACCTGTGATGACTTTTTCAGGGACACAATGAAAATGACAGGTGTGAGGATGGGGCGGTGTTCTCATCAGCCACTTCCTTCCTTAAGTGCTCAGGCTTCTTCTGGTCAGATTTGATGAGGAATTCAGAACCAGTAATAGCTTTAAAAGCTGGAGGGCGGCGCCTCATATCACCCACAGTCAAGGCTGACTTATATCACTCACAGCCATCAGATGACGAAAGAAATAGCTGCCTCCACAGTCTTTAGACGATTTAGATGAATCTTTTAAAAATTCCAGAGATACATCACTGACTTTAGAATGAAACAGATCCAAAGAACACATTCCTGATTAGTCAATGAGGAAGCCGTTGTTCAGTTCTTGAGGTGTGTAAGGCACTATGAGCCATATATACGTATAGTCAATAGAGAGCTGGTCATGCAGTCGACCGGATGACTCAACTCTTGCCTCTGACACGTATTGGCTGGGTAACCCTGGGTAAATCATTTATTCAACCTCCCAGTGTTTCAGGTGACTCTAAGACTAAATTGTAGGGTAGGTATCAACCTGCATTGTTAGAGGAAACTTCCTGGGAATCTTTATACAAATGAAATCTAAGTTTTGTGTAAGTTATTCTGTGAAGTATCTGAGATATGCAGAATAAAAAGGACAAAACAGATCCTGATCTTAAGGAATTTATAACCTAACTAGAGGTGGGGAAGGAGGGGAAGAGGACCGTGGTTATGACTGGGCTTTCTTAGAATCTTCTCAATAAGTAGATCAAGGGTGGGGACCTGCACCTAGAGGTCACACCTACCTTCCAGGTCCTTGGGTGCGGCTTTTTGACTTAGTCCAAGTTTTGCAGAACAAATCCTTTTATTAAGGGAATTTGTTCTGTGAAGTTTGGATTCAGTCAAAGGGCCACACTTGAGGACCTAGAAGGCCACATGTGGCCTTGAGGCAGCAAGTTCTCCACCCCTGGGCTAGATCCAAGTCTATGAAACAATTAGGAGGTTCCTAAGCATATTCAGTTTGTAAATTATGTAACCTGTTTTTGACTTGGGCCTCCACATGGAGAAAACAGAATTTCAAAAAGATTTAAGAATAAAGAAGTTGAAAGAGAGCTATTGGAAAAGGCAGAGTCCTAAAGTGGGGAGAAGGTTGAATTAAGGACTTTGAAGTTTTCTTCAGCTTCCTGAATTTTCAATCATATCTATCTCTCTGTTTTCCTGAATGTAAAGTATCTCCTAACACTAGTGTCTCTGTTTGACTGCTAGCTAGCTGATATGACTAAGGGATTTTAATTTTTTTAGAAATAACTAAACAGTAATTGTTTCTCTTTGACCCAGGAACCCTGAGGGTCTTCCCCTCCCAGTTTGATTTTTTTTTAAATTAAAGGGGTCTTCCCTTGAGTAACTTAAAGAAGCCTGTTCATTGAATGGGTGTATCTTACTCAAAGTGAGAATGTGACAAGACCTTAACCTGAAAGGCCAGGGTATACATCCTGACCCATCTCCAGCCATCCTGATGAATATCAGGCCACTGAACCCAGATGGCTCAGGAGGAGAAAATGAGGCTGGTGACTTCACATAGCCCTCCCTCCCTCAAATCAAAGTCAACTGCAAGTCATGTCACCATCTTGATGTCATGGTCCTCTTCGAGATCCAAGGGCAAACTCAACAACCTGATTACGGGAAGCTAGTTTTCTCCAAGCTTCAGTTTCTTTCTTAGTCAAAGGGGGTACTAATGCTTGTACTACCAACCTCACAGGGTTGGTGTGAAGAAAGCACCTTTTATGTTGTCAGACTATCATTATCACTTATAATTACTGCCATTACTATTTTTAACTATTATTAAAGTTATTGCTGTTATCTTGCTCTCATTCTTTTTGATGGAGGTTAGATAGAAAGAGTGGAGGGACAAGTTGATCTCGTTATTTTTCTTTTCTTTTTAATGTGTGCAGACAATTTCCTGAGTAAAAAAGCTTGTTTTCCTTCCTCTCCCTTCCTTCCTTCCTTTTTCCCATGTCACTCTGACAAGCGGCTAATCTTCTAATAGGTCTTTCTGCCTCCAATCGACTCTTTCCCAACCAGTCCTTTACCCCATAACCCAAGTCACTGATCATACCACCACTCTACACAAAAACTGATGATGGATTCCAGTGGCTATCAAATAAAGGATAAAGTTCTGATTCTGGTATTCAAGGCTCTCCACAATCTGGTTTCTACTCCCCTTTCTAGCCTTATCTCATATTACTTTCCTTCACATACTCTATATTTTAGCCAGATTACTTTTCATACACGTTCTGCCTTTTTGAATTTCCATGCTTTTGCTTGGGCCTTTCTTTGTGCTCAGAATGGATTCTTTCCCTTCTCCTACTCCCCATGCTGGTGAATCCATGAGACCTTTACTAACCTTAACTCTCCTGCTCACAGGATTCTCTCCCACCTCCCTTTTATTACTTTTGCTTAGACCTCTCCCTCCTTCCCTCTCCCTACCACTACTACACCTACTATATATTTCCCCTGCATCAATTAGATTAGTCTTCTCTCAGCCCATTAGATTCTAAGGTCCTTAGCTATAAGTCTTAATACATCATAGTCATTTATTTGTGATTATAGGAGTTCAATAAATATTTGTTAAATGAATGAATGAATTAACAGATATAATACTCCCTAATTCTATTCCCCATGCCATATAACCAAGATATTTTACCTCCTGATACCTTGCTTAGATGTTTTCTTTGTGCCTTCCATTTTTTCTCTCATATTATAATTATTTCTGTATATGTTTCCTTCTCACCTTACCCTTTAAAATGCAAATTTCTTGAAAGCAGGGGCTGCCATCATTGCTCTGTTTCCAATTCCATTCTTAGTAAATATTATTTGAATTGAATGACAAATAAAATAACTAATACTAAATCCCTCCTTTTATCTATCTATTTTTTCCACACATAATTCCATACCTCACTGGCTCCATATGACCTCTTACTGCCTCTCTTACCCTTCTTTTGCCTTTCAAGATTGGCTTTGATGTTCATTTAAATAAGATTTTAATTCTCTATATGTAGGGGCTGTATGGAACAATGTTTTTCCAGAAGTATCACCACTCCATCCTCCCTCCAAACTTCAGTATTTTTATCAGTTTTCATGGGAATCTATCTCAACTACTCAACATTCTCCTGGTACTGAGGTATCTGAAAGCACCTGTGGTCACCAGGTTGATGAGTCCATAGCAGCCATGGTCTGTACATTTAGAATGTGAGACTTCCTGGCATTTCTTTTTATTATAATATACTCCAAGCTCAGATTTCATTTCTAGAATAGCATCAATAGGAAAAGATTCTGGTAGAAAGACTAAAAGTAAAGAAGCAATTAGGTTTTCCTCATAGCTTGGTCAGGTATATGGTTTACAGAATAACCTAGTCACTGTGTATTTCTGGGGAGACATAATCAATTCTCTAGGGATTCTTTTCTAGCAGAAGAGGCAGAAAGTCAGCGTGGCATAGAATACAAGAACCAAGACTGAGATACATGAGTATAGTTTTTATTAGTTGCCAGGATTTGGTCATTTTTAAATTCAGTGCCTTCAAATGAGTCACAAAACTTTGAACTCTGGGCTCTTAAAGGAAACTCCCAGAAAGGATTCCCTTGCATATTAAAGGCAAAATAAACATAACTACTACAGGACAGAACCCCTATTTTGTGGGCTGAAGGCCTGGAAATGATACTTGAGCAATCTTGCACCTATCAGTTAAGGACAATCATCCTTATGGATTGCAAAAACCATGAAAATTCACTTTCAATTATTCAATCACTTCACATTTTTTTTATATTCTAAATTTCTTGAGTCATTAAAAAACTACCCCCAAACCACTTTATTTTTCTTTCCCCAGTTGAGGAAATAGAGGTGACATGGTGTAAATGAAACCAACATTAGATATGAAAACTGGAGAAACCTAGGTTGAATTCTCCCTCTCTCACATACTAGCTGTGTCACTGTGGGCACGTCAAATAACTTCCCTGAGCCTCAGTTTCCTCATTTTAAAAAAGGAATTATAATACTATCTGTTCCTTAAACTTGGCATTCTATCTCCAGGGTCTGTCTATGCCTTTTTTCAGACTATTTTCTATGCCTGGAATTCACATCTCTCTCCCTATCTCTCTCTCCTCTTTCTCTCCCTCTTCTCCTCCCTGCCCCCATCTGTCTTTGTCTCTCTGTCTCTCTCTCATTAAATTTGATTTATTTTTTACACTTCCCTATTCATCACGATTCAATCTATGCTCCTTCCTTTTGGAAGGGGCAGACTTCTGGAAGTCTTGCCTTTCTTCCAATAGACAAACAGAGCCCAGTAGAGCATCTAACACAGAGAACCACTGTTTGCTCATGGCTGAAGACTGGCAATTTTCTATCAGCCCCAGGCACTTGACATCCATGAAATATGTGCTTGGACTCTGCACCAGGTGCTTCGTGTGTCTCTACTTTACTTCCTCAGGATAGGGGTGCAGGATGTCTTTTGTGAGAGGCATGTTGAAGTGAGGGGCATTCTCAGCTGGAAAGAATGCATTCCTTTCTTACTTTTGCCTCTCAGAATTTTTATCTTCATTCAAGGTCAGCTCAGGCAGTACAATACAGTGAAGCCTTCTCATGCCCTCCGGCCCCAAGTGGTCAGTGCTCCTTTCCCCTGCAAACTTCTCTATGTATTTATTTTCCATCGCATTTTCCGTCCCTACATTTTCCATCCCTACAATAGAATGCAAGTTCCTTGAGACCAAGAATATTTCTTTTTTTTTTTTTTGTCTCCAATGCCAGTTAGAATAATGACTTTTAATAAGAAGGCATTTAGTGTCTGTTGTAGTGAATCAAATAACATCCATAGAGTTTTTTGTAAATCTTAAATTCAATGAGCATTTGTTTATTAAGGGGTTGCTATGAGGTACTTTGCTAGACCTGGGTATAAAAAAAAAAGAAGCATTACAAGCTCTTCAGTGGGTTATATTCTACTGGAAGGACACAGCATGTGCCCCAATAAATAAAACGGAGGCAGGAAAAACCCTAATAACTAGAAGGATCAGGGAAAGCTTTCACAAGGAAGTGACAAATATGGTGCACTCTGAAGAATGGTAATAATTCTAGTAGGTGATGAGGAGCAAGTCAATCCAAGGCATGGGGAATGACTCACAGTATTCTAGGTGAGAGGAGTGATAAGGGCAGGACTGAGGGTGGTAGCTCTGGGAATGAATGGGAATAAGGCTGTGGAGAAAAGCTGAACAAGGTTTGGCAATGGGATGGGGGATGAGCAGGATGGAGGATAAGGGAGAGGGAAGGGTCAAGAATTAGGAACCTGGGGAACTGGGAGGATGATGATGCTCTCACTAGGAATAGGAGAATTTAAAAATGAGTTGCATGGGGTGGTAGGGAGAGGGGAGAAGGTGAGGTCACCTCTTATTCTCCCTTCAACGTATAGTGGGTACTAAGTCACTATTTGATTGTCATCTTGGTCACTTTAGGAGACCTAAAAGAGCACAAACAGAATATTCTTTTTTGAGTGGAGGGGAAAGGAATTGGGAACTATATGACCATTAACAGAATCTGGACATGGATAGGTGTGAGGTAGTGGGGAAAAGGATTGAAAGAATGAGTGCATTGGCCAAATGGAATGGAAAGGGTTCCAAAGGTAAATGCCTCACTTTGTAGATTTGATTAGGGTCAGCTCTACTGCCAGGAGGCGGAGAAGGTGGGTTGGCAAAATAGCAAAAACAATCAGTGAGATGGCCATTTCGTTGTATTTCTCTGCAATGCTGGCAGAACCATTGTGCAGTTTAAAAATCTGCATGAGATGCCTTCATAAGGTTTTCCTTTAAATAGGAAGTCTTTGGAAATATTTCAGCGTTTAAGCAACAGAGAGCCCCATTTTTCTTCCATTGGGGAATCAGTATTTGAAACATTATACTACAGCCTGCTAATCTAAAACCGCCTCGTTGGCACTTTTAAAAAACTGGCATAGCATTTTGTGGATGGGTACAATGGCATCTTCACATATCTGTGAGCATAAAAGGCCATGGAATTGTACTGTGTGAGTATTAAGTGCATTTCTGAAAAGACCCCATGGCTAAGAGAATGTGCCACTGTTGAGCCAACTTAGAAGTAAATTAACTCTGAAAACAGTGTCACAGCTGCAAAATGCAAGTGTTTGGCACTACTACATTAGGATTAGTGAAGACTAGATGACAATAAACCTTTCACCTCCTCTGGGCAGGTGGCCTCCAACAGAAGCTGGCATCTCAGTCTGAAGGAACCTTGGAAACCCTCTAGTCATATGATGTGATATAGGCAAAAGTAATTCAAGAAACCTTATGTAAATGTTCACAGTCCATTCAATTCAACAAATTTTCACTAATCATCTCATCTAAACCACCCCAGGCAAAAAAACTCTCTAAGGCATGCCAGTTAAGCAGTTATTCAGCATTCCCTCTGCCCAAGAATGTGAGGGACCAAAAGATGAGTTCTGGACATCCACTGGAAAGGGCTCCTTGTGGACAAATTCTCCCTCCAGAGACAATTCAGCAGGAGTTCTGCTGCTCAGCACTTGGCAGCGAAGAAAATTCAGCCAGTGTTTGTATCTTAATAGAAGTCCACCAGGAAAGAATTGGCAGCTTTAAGAACTAACCAAGTGAATTACTTTCTGCTGCCCTAATGTCACCCTGCTCGAGTCTCTAGATGTGTGTGGATCAGAGGTGATTAGCTTGGGGTGTTTCAAATATTTTGATAATTACATTACAATATGATTGGGTGGAGGAGGGGAGAATTAATTGCTGAAAAGTCATTTAGAAAAAGATCAGTCAATCTAACCCCATCATTGCCACAGAGAAGGAAGAGGTTTTTTAAGGGGAATTAAATTCTTCAGGAAAGCTACACATACCTGTCCTCTTGCTATAAAGCCATATAGTGAATCAATTCTGGCACTAGCTTTCCCCATTATCAGAAATTTAAGTCCTTCACTTTCTTTTTCTTCACTTTTTTCTAATCCTAAGAACTTAATTTTTTTCATTTGAAAACATTATTCTGAGGAAGTTTTACCAAGCTACCAGATAAGTCCATGACACACAAAAGGTATGAACACCCACACCAGAAAATCCTTCATTCCTTTATCTTATTCTTCTCTCATCTGCCTGTTCAAATTCTTCTCTTCCTTCAAGACCCAGCCCCTCTACTCCCTTCTATGTGAAGCATTCCCTAATGTCCCTGATCTCTCCCCCACAACTCACAATGTCCTAAAGTATGTTGTCTGGATCTTTTCTACACCCTTATCACATTCTAACACTGGATTTGAAATCAGGAAACTTGGGCTGAGATCTTGGATCTGACATTTATTCATTCAGCTCTCTCTCTCTCTATGGCTCTCTCCTCATCAATGCTCCTTTCTCTCTCACATTCATTTTCCTTTCTCCCCATCACAGACCATTGCTCTCTCCTCGCTGAGAGACAGTAATTAGTACTACAGCAGGGTGTAGGTGTCGCTTCACTTCAAAAGCCTAATCTGGCGAGTAGGAGCCCATAGGAAGAAAGACCTACCCTTACTCCCCATCATGGTACACAAGAAAGATGTTTCTGTAGGCTGTAGACTATAGCATAGCATTGGAGACAGAATGTAAGTATATATACACAAGTAAAATATCAAGCTCCCAGACTCCCAGTATTATAAATAATATATATTTATCACAACCTAAAAGTAAAATGCTTTAATAAGTGTAACTGATAATGAATGCATTTGTTATAGGGCATGAAGTGAGAAGGAGGGGAAGTGGGGAGGAAAAAGGAGGAGGGAAGGGAAAGGAAGGATTAGTTGTCACAGGGTAACAGTATTTAGAACCAGAAGGCTTCTTAGAGATCAGTCAGGGGTGGGGAACCTGTGACCTCAAGGTCCTTGGATTTGGCCTTTTGATTCAGTCCAAGTTTTACAGAACAAAATCTTTTATTAGGGGTATTTGTTCTGTGAAGTTTGGATTCAGTCAAAGGGCCACACTTGAGGACCTAGAGGGCCACATGTAGCCTTGAGGCTCAGGTTCTTTACTCTCAATAGTCTAACTCCTTCATTGCCACAAATAAGGCAGATATTTAAGGGGAGTTAAATTCTTCAGGAAAACTACATGCACCTTTCCTCTTCCTACAAAGGGATACAGTGAATCACTTCTGCCACTAGCTCCTCCCCTTGCCAAAAATTTAAATCCTCCACTTTCTCTTCCTTTTCTCCCCCTTGGGCAGTTTCCCTTTCATGGCCAATCTTTCCTTAGACAGACTCCAGGAGAGTTGAGATATGAGGTGTGGGGTATGAGCAAGCACCTGACAGAGGGGAAAGGGTAGGGGTGGGTAATCCCAAAAGTTGGGGAAGTTCCCGTAGCCATCCTACAAGGCCAAAAAGTTATTTGTTCAGAAAGAGCTCAAGTTTATTCATAGGCGGAAGATGAATTTGAAAAATTCAAAACCCTAATGAGATATTAATTAGATCAATATTTAAAAACAATTAATGTTCTTTCCACATTTGGTCTCTTTCAGTAAAACATTGTTTGGGACTCCAGATGAAAAAGAATCTGGCCACCACTAAGGACAAAATTCACAATGCCATCTGAGAAACTATACTTTAGGATCTTTTTGCTCTTGCCCACTCAAAAAAGAACATTCCACCCAATTCCATCCCTGGGAACCTGGTGTAAGGTAAGGAGCACAGGGCAGAGAAGCAGAAAATCTGAGTTTGAATCCTGCTCTGTTGCATCTGGACATTTTGTGTCCAAATATATTTAAGCATAAACTTGGACAAATTGTTTACCCTCTCTGGTCATAAGTCTCCTCTCCTGAAATATGAAGAAGTTGAACTAAATGATTTCTCAGGTCGTTCCAGTGGCTCCTTCTGTAATCCTAGCAATCAACTGCTCTCAGTAGTGTTTTTTACAAACAAAAGCTAGAGATGAATCCAGGAGTGATACACAACACTGAAGTAAGGGAAGAGTGAAGGGAAGAGTCTTGTAAGGAAAACTAAAGATCTTCTGCTAGTCTAGTTACCAAGGAAAGGTTAAGGATTTCTAATGGCCTGGCACTTGTCTTTTTTACAGTCATAACTAGCAATATTCGTGACTGGGGCATCCCAAACAGAGCTTTGGGTAGATGTTCTCTTTTTTTGCCAAGACTTCCACACACTTACAGTGATGATGAAATAATAGGCACAAAGTGATCCCTCCAACAGGGACAGTGTATGAATATGGAGACCACTGGTGTTAGAGGTGAGGCCTTCTGATTGGCCCTGGATTCTCATTCTGAACTCTATCCCATTTTGGCAGAGGGTCTTTATTCTTTGCTATCTTCTATCCCCACACATGCCCAGTGTTTCCAGCCCTTGGGGACCTGTGACACATAGCTTAGAAATGGAACCAAGCTGGAGGTAACGCAGCCTTGACAACATCTGCACAGTGCAAGGCCAACACTATGCATGCTCATGGTAGTTCCTTGTTCCTTATCATTTTTTTTCTAGTAGAGACACCAGGTCAATCAATGGTCTTCTTAAACATTCTATAAATTCAGGGTCCTGGGGAAAAGCCCTGCTTACTCTACCCTACTTATATCCCTATATTTTTCCAACCTCATTTCTTAGGGTTCATTTGAGAAATACTATTCTTATTAAAATGAACTAAACTGAGAATCAAAATACTTGGATATTTGATTCCTGGGTCTACTCCGGGCTATACAACTAATTAACTTTGTGATTGTGGGAAAGCCATTTAACTATCTTCTTTGGCCTTTAGCTTCCCCATCCATAAAAATTAGATGATTTCTAATGTCTCTCAGGGTAGCTAGGTGGCATCATGGATAGAGACCTGGACCTGGAGTCAGGAAGACCTGAGTTCAAATCTGATATTGGACACTTCTTAGTTATCTGATGTCGGGTAAATCACTTAAACCTATTTGCCAGTTTCCTCATCTGTAAAAAGAGAGGGAGAAGGAAATAGCAAACTACTCCAGTGTCTTTGCCAAGAAAACCCCAAAATGAGGTCATGAAGAGTCAGACATGACTGAAATGAGTGAACAACAGCAATGTCCCTTAGCTCTAAAGTTTTAGGATTCTATGGTTTTCTTTCCTTCCTCAGATTTACATAATGACAATGGCATCCAAAATCTTCTACCCTAAACTTTTGCTTGACTGAGATATTCCTGGCACCACACATAAACACATGCGCATATTATATATATATATATATATATATATATATATATATATATATATATATATATATATATATATATATATATACACACACACATATATATGCACATATATATACATACATACACACATATATAGTATACATACATCTACGCATATACATGTATATATTATGTATATGTATTTCATATATGTATAATATATATACATATGTATGTGTATGTATATATGTATCTAACTAACCTTTTGCCTTTTAGAACAAACTATTTTCTACCTTTTTTCATTCCTTTCCCCCTATTTCTGTCTCCTCATGAACTTAGTTATTTTTCATTCCTGTACCAAGATTCATTTTCTAGTAACATTATCTTTCAAACAATTCCCCATATACAAAACTTCTCTAGTCCTTTTAGTTTGGTAACTGTTCTACAAGTCAGTCATCATCACCAATATATGTTATTGATGTGGGATAAGACTGAGAGTTAGTATCAAGTTGGGGAGAAAGGACAGGTGTACAAGTGGTAAATAAAAATATAAAGAACTATATGCTAAATGTCAAATGATTAGTCTATACATTAAGTATCTCAGGAGTCCCAAAGATGAAAGGTTGACTACTGGGTACAACAAGCCCAAGGCTTGGTGCAGGGTGAGGAGAGGTATAGAGAATACCGGGAATAGGAGGCAGGATGAATAAATAAATGAAAAAAATAAAAAGTATTTATTAATCTTATTATGTGCCAAGCCTCATGCTAGAAAATACATAGGAGACATTGTCTCCTATGGGGAATAGTATGTAACTCAGGTTTGCAAAGTGTTTTCCTTTTATCAACCCTGTAAGGGAGGTAATATTAACAGTATTCCTTTTTTTTTTTCAAGATGAGTAAATAGTCTAAGAAGCTAACTGACTTGTACACAATCATACTAGATGCGGGAGGGATTATCTATGACAGAATTCAAATATAAGTAGCCAGGGTTCCAAGCCCCATGTTCTATCCACATTGACAATAATAGGTATTGGGTCTGTGGTTTGGGTCTGTGGTTTCTTTTAAAATATAGAACACCCAAATGAATGGTAGTCTACTGATGCAGGGTGGCACCTTCTCTGCACCTTATTGTCTTAGAGACTTTCTTAGAGAATTGAGTAGTTAAGTGACTTGACCAGGGTCATATGGTAATTA
This sequence comes from Potorous gilbertii, assembly GCA_028658325.1. NCBI lineage: Eukaryota > Metazoa > Chordata > Mammalia > Diprotodontia > Potoroidae > Potorous > Potorous gilbertii. Next base: position 198,544,380 of record CM053771.1, read on the forward strand.
TATGAGAAGTAGGATTTGAACCACAGCCTTCCTGGCTCTGAGGTTATAATTTCATTGATGAGAACAAGTATATATACATATATGAATGAAAACTTACAGAGCAAAGTAAGAAGTACAAATTAATATAGTACAAATGAAGTTATTTCATGAAGTTGATTTATAAATCCATGGAGACATTCCATGAACTATGGACCTCACTCAAAAAATACATACCTCCTGGAGCTTTTTGTAAGCTACCACTCAAAGAATGACCCCTAAATGACATAAGGCATAATGACACCTCTTAGTAGTAATCAAAATTTGATAAAAAAAAAAAATTAGCCAAATCCTTCAAAGGTTATTTTGAAACAGATATAACCATAAACTGAATGAGTGAAAAAGACCCAGAGACATTTGGTGACTTGACCAGTGTCACACAGCTGGTAAATATTTGAGGCAGAATTTAAGTCCAGGACTTTCTAACTCTCTATCCACTTCATGATGCTTCCAAGCAGACACAGCATGATGGCAAAGCAAAATCCTTTTAAGGAAGGAAGGAAACAAATATTTATTAAGCACCTACCATGTGCCAAAAAGACTATTTTATGGAGAACTTGCATGGGGCAGGCAATCACACGGTGGTCAGAAGAAGCAATACAAGGATACTCTCAAAGTCTTTCTCAAGAACTTTGGAATTGATTGTGTGACATGGGAGACAATGGCATAGGACCGCTCAGTATGGGGTGGCCACAACAGAAAAGGTGCTGTGCTATATGACCAAAGTAGAATTGAAACAGCTCAAAGGAAACATAGGATGTGCAAATTTGGAGTACCCACCCCAAATATTCACGCAGACTATCTGTGCCCAATCTGTGGTAGAGATTCCAACTCATGTTGGTCCAATCAGTCACAGTTGGACACATTGAAACTTGACTTCATCATGGTGATGTCAATTTGGTCCTCTGCTAAGCATTTTACAAATATAATCTCATCTGATCCTTAGAATAACTGCAAAGTAGATGCTATTGTTACCCCCATTTTACAAGTGAGGAAGCTGAGGCAGAGAATAAATGACTTGCCCACGGTCACACAGTTGGTTAGTGTTTGAGGCCAAATTTGAACTCAGGTTTTCCGGACTCAGGCTCAACACTCTGTGTACCAGACTCACTTCAAACAAAAAGCAAATCCAGTCTGTCTCCTAAAGCTTTTTGCTTCCGCCTGTCTGCTCAACTGGCTGCTGAGTTTTTTTGTTTTACAACATACTTCCTAGTAGAGAATTATGAAGGGAAAGGACTGCACATGGCACTTCCCTATTGTCAACACGGAAGAAAAACAAATGCAAGGGCTGTTGACAGAGAGAGCACAAAGAAATTGTCGCTAACAACCTGACAACAAACCAGTGATTCCTTTTCCCTAAAATACTGGATCACTTATGATTCTTCTAAATGAAAAGGTTATAGGAGTCTTCCATCCTGAAGCTATCAAGACAGAACTCCCAGAACATGCCCCTAAAAAATAATTTCAGACCCAAAGATGTAACCTAAGCTAAGGGAAAAACTAATCCAGAAAAACATTCCCTAAAACCAAATCAAACCTTCCCATAGTAGAAACTCCTCAATATTATAAATCAAGGCAATATGACAACCTGAAAAAAGATGTATATACATACATATATATATATATATATATATATATATATATATATATATATATATATATATATATATATATGCACACACACATCTATACGTATGTATATATATATATAATATGCACAAAATTATAATATAATATATAGTATAATATGTACAAAATACATACAAAATTAAAATATAGACATAGGCATAAGTAGAGAGGAACCCTAGTTTGTAAAAGAAAAAGGGATATTAGTACGTGCCAAACTGGTAAGAGTCACAGAATCCGAAGGCCGTGGAGTTGGAAGGGCCCTCTGAGCCTATCTGGTCAAAACCGTGCCTGAAAAAGAATTGTTTTTATGTCTTATCCTATATGTAAGTGGTCATCCAGCCCAAGCTTGAAAACTTCTAATAAGGGAGAACCCTGAGGAGCACTTGCTGCCAATTATTAACAATTCCTACTGGGTGATTCCATTGGTCTCTCATCGAGCCTCTGTCTGAGTACTTTTATGGAAGTCAGAAGAAGCTATACAAGGACACTCTCAAAGGCTCCCCAAAGAATTCTGGAATTAATTTGAGACATGGGAGACACTGGTAAAGGACCACCCAGCACGGCATGCCTGCATCAAAGAAGGCACTATACTCCATGAGCAAAGCAGAGTTGTAGTAGCTTAAAAGAAACATGAGATGCATAAATTTGGAGACATCTCCACTCCAAATGTTCATGTGGATTATTTGTGCCTGACTTGTGGTAGAGTCTTCTGAGTTCATATTGGCTGATCAACCACAGTTGGGCACACTCTATCTTAACTCTCCTGTAATGCCATTTTGGTCCTGTACAAGAATGAAGGACAACAACCATGTCTCTGCTCCTTACCACCCCAAATTCTACAAAATTTTCCTACTTATAAATTGCATGACTGACTTAAAAAAAAGGGGTATGGGAAAAAAAAATTTGTCCTGTCCTGGTCCTATAACTAGCTCTTGGTTTGTTTGGGATTTTTTTGGAGGGGGGAGGCAAGATAATTGGGGTTAAATAACTTGCCCAAGGCCATACAAGTAGTAAGTGTGAAATGTCTGAGGCTGGATTTGAATTCAGCTCCTCCTGACTTCAGGGCTAGCACTCTACTCAGTGCGCCATCTAACTGCCCCACTATAATCAAGAATACTTTTTCATCTAGGTCAGAGACCAAGTGGCGATGACCTGCTCATTGGTGGTAACAGAAGCAGAACTGGAAATCAAGGAGATGCCCATCAATTGGGGAATGGCTTAATAAATTATGGTATATGAATGTAATGGAATACTATTGCGCCATAAGAAATGATGAACAAGAAGACTTCAGGGAGGCCTGGAAGGACTTATATGATCTGATGCT
>CM053771.1:198547868-198606153 GCA_028658325.1 Potorous gilbertii
AGTATATGTAGAACCTATACAGAATTGTATGCTGTCATGGGGAGGGAGGAGGGTAGGGGGGGAAGGTGTGGGGGGATAAAATCTTAATTTTAAGGAAGTGATTGTAGAACATTTATAAATAAATAAAATTAAAAATTAAAAAAAAAAGAAATACAGACTATATATTTTTTTAAATGTTTCCCTTTCACCATGACATAGGGTGGATAAAGATAACTCACATTTCACAGGCTCACTGTAGCTCATTTTAACATGTCTTACATGTGTAGGGCATTGGTGAAATAAAGATAAAAGTAACTCCTCTCCACTGTGGAGACATAACATGTTCCAAGTGTGACATACAAATATGGAGCCTGAGTGCAACAGAGGAACACAGAATACAACAGTAAATAGGAAGTATATATGTGGGAATTTGAAGGAAGCCACTGTTTCTAAGAGGCAGAGATGAAAAGGAAGGTTATTTCACATACGTTCAGAGTAGGAGGAGGAGTATGTAATTCAGGTTTGCAAAGTGCTTTTCTTTTATCAACCCCGTACGGGAGGTAACATTAACAGGATACTTTTTTTTTTTTAAGATGAGTAAATAGTCTAAGAAGCTAACTGACTTGTGCACAATCATACTAGGTGAGTAAGGGAATATCTATGGCAGAATTCAAATATAGGTTGCCAGGGTTCCAAGTCTATGTTCTATCCACGTTGATAATAACAGGTATTAGATCTGTGGTTTCTTTTAAAATATGGAACACACAGATGAATGGGAGTCTACTGATGCAGTGTGGCACCTTCTCTGCATCTTATTGTCTTAGAGAGTTTCTCAGAGCATTGGTAGTTAAGTGACTTGACCAGGGTCATATGGTAATTATATCAGAAGTAGGATATGAACCACAGTCTTCCTAGCTCTGAGGTTACCTCTCTATTCACTATGTTATCCTGCCTTTATATTTATCAAAATGACAGTTGTAATATAGTAGACATTTGTAAAGGAAGGAAATAAACATTTCTTAAGTGCCTACTATGTTAAAGGCACGGCACTAGGTATTTTACAAATTTCATCTTATTTTATCCTTACAACCACCCTGGGAGGTAGGTAATATTATTGTCTCTACTTTACAGGTGAAGAAAATGAGGCAGACAGAAATTAAATGTCTTCCCCGGGTCACACAGCTAGTAAGTGTCTGAGGCTAAATTTGAACTCAGGTCTTCCTCATCCCAGGCCCAGTAATCAATTCACTGTGTCTCCTAGATGCCTCTGTGTACAAGAGCCTACTCTCTGAAGCTGCTCCAAGAGCCTGCCCTCAAGACTTGCTGCTTGCCTCTGAAAGATGACTATTTATTGCATTGTAAAGGCTACAAATAGAACTGCATACTTTTCATTTTTTTCTCCCTCAGTCTGAAATGTTTTGCATTTACTTCCCTAAAATGCACAATGACCCAAAATGTCAGTGGCTGTTGACGCTAGTTTTAATAAGGAATTGAGGAAGAAGATCCAGCAAAGCAAACATGCTTGCAGTTCAAGGTCGATGTGAATTATGGATATTCCACCTAAGCCTCTGCTGATCTTCTTAGGAAATTCAGTAAGCTGAGAATTCCACTTTTTAGTTTCATTGCTTACATTAATCTCCTTGTGAAAGAGAATGAAAAGTAACAAACAAAAGCACAACACCAAAACTAATCCAGTGAATTTCACCAACCTCCAGGCTAGTTCTGTTTATTTTAGTAATATTTTAGTAATAATTAGTAATAGCTAGCATTTATATAGCAGTTAAAAGCTAGAAAATACTTTAGAAATATTATCTCCTTTGATCTTTACGTCAATCTGGGAGATAAGTGGTGTTATCATCTCCATTTTATAGATGAGAAAGCGAAGACAGGCAAAGATTAAGTGATTTACTCAGGGTGGCTCAACCAGTAGATGTCTGAGGCTGGATCTGAACTCATGTCTTCCTGTGTTTCCTTTTTTTTTTCCAGTCTTGCTTTTCTAGCCCTGTTCCCAGTCTTTCCATCTGAAACAATTTTTGCAAAAATTTCACCTGAAATTAAATTTCCTCTTTTTTCTCTTTTCCGGGGTTCCCATGTGTCCCTTAGCCTTAGGGTATCTCACCTCCTCCTCACATGACTCCCTGTCTGTTTCCACTTTGGGTCTTTATTCTGTCATCTCCTATTCTTCTAGAAGTCTTTTTGGCCCTTGGATCTTTTGAGTTATCACTGTCCATGGGTAGGGGTCTTGACTAAAGATACACAAACACCAAAAGCACAGAAAGGGGATGGGGATTTCTGGAAAGCCCAAATTGCTGCCCCACACTCTTCAACCAGCAGCACAGTCAGAGTCCTAGACTGACCCCACCCAACAGGATTACACTGTTGACAGTTTCATCTGAATTGTTCAGGTCAGCCATCCTCAGGGAGGTTTAGGACAATTAAAAAAGCACTAAGAAGGGACCTCTTGCTTAGGCAACTGGGTCAGGTTCGGAAAAGGGATTATTTTTTGTTTGAGAACAAAAGGATGAAAGGATTGTAATCTAGTGATTGCGTCTCTAGGTCTTTTATTATCAGCCTCCACACCTTTGTAGACATGATTCCCCATATCTGGAATGAACTGCTTTTCCACCTTCGCTTCCTTCAGAACCCAGATCAGATGCCACCTCCCACCTGAGGCAGCCATGTGCTGATCTCCCTCAGTTATTAGGACTCCCTTTTTCTTTGAGATTACTTTAGTTACTCTGGATTAACTTGGATACATTTTGTATCCTCTAGTAGAATCTAAGTGCCTTGATGACACAGACTTCAATTTTTGGTCTTTCTGTTCTCAGCACCTGGCATAGTGCCATGCAAAGAGCAAACAACACCAATGACCATTTGTTGAATGACCAAATGAATGAATGGGAATAGGGAAAGGAGAAAAAAGAGGAGGGAATGAAGGATAAAGGCTAGCAAAGGTAGTAGAAATGATGTTTAGAAAGATATATTTTAAAAATCACTCAATTGACCACCTGGAAAATATTGTAAGACAATAAAAGACCATCCCTGCTCCAGATCTGCTAAAATTATTGTTACAGACAACACTGCCAAAAAAATAAAAGAAGAGAGAAGAAAATTCTATTTTAAGGGAAGTCAAACCACAGCCCAGAACCCTATGCAATCACCCTGAGGTTAAAGTACAACTATCATATAGCAAGAGGCAATCCCACTGCAATTCACTGGTATGTTTCTCCTTTAGCCATCTGTGTAAAGGGCATCATCCACCAATGAAGGGTTTGTTCATTGCATCCCCATGGATCTAACTCTGGACTGCTTTTGACAGAACTAGCACAAGATTTCTGCATATGAAATTCTTGGGTTAAGTATTTCTACTAAAAAAAAAAATTCTGCTTTATTCCTTTAGGTTGTTCTCTCCATTTTCTTACACAATAAAATACCAAAAAAAAATGAATGACAACCTAAAGAACCACTATTGGTAAACATGAAAGAATGATCTTTTTCTTTCATTACCATTTTGGTTATTTTACATCATTGGAATATAAATAACATGTGAATCCAGTTTCACTTCCATTACTCCCTCTCAGCCCCAAATTCTTTTCTTCTATGTCTCTCTCTTTCTTTTTCTTTTTTCTTTCTTTCTGTCTTTCTTTTCCTTCCTTCCTTCCTTCCTTCCTTCCTTCCTTCCTTCCTTCCTTCCTTCCTCCCTTCCTTCCTTTCTTTCTCTCTCTTTCTTTTCCTTCCTTCCTACCTATCTTTCTTTCCCCCTCTCTTGCTCTCCTTTTTTCTTCCTTCCTTCCTAACTATGCAAAGGGATCATAGAATACTCTGTGCTAGGAGAGAATTAGACTAAGTCTATCCTTGCTAGCCTTCCCTCTTCACCCCAACTTTGGCCATAGCTGCTCCTAAAGCATCTGTGCCCAGTGAGTAATCTTTCTTTGTCTTCTAAAACCTCCTGAAAGGCCACCCGGTTTCCCTTCCTCTCTACTTGTCACTGTCAGGAAATTCTTCTATCTAACCTAGATTCCTCCTCACGAGGCAATTTAAACCAGTTTCCTCCTGCTCCTTCTAAAAGGGGACTGAAATCAGCTGGTCACATTCAACGGTGTAAAAGACCTTTGTATGCCATGAAGATAATGATTAAATTGCCCTCTCACCTTCTCTTCTTCAAGCTGAATAGTCTTGAGTCCTTTCAACTTTGCTCAAGTCTGATTTGCTCACCCTTGATCAATCCTAAGGTTTTCCTCTGAACCCTCCCTCTGCTCTCCGAGTCCCTCTTTAAGTTATGGCATCCAAGACTCCCCAAAGTACTCTAATAAAGGTCTGATCACATAGTTTTTACATGCCCTGCTTATCATCAATTGTCAGTTGGCACATTATAATGTTTTCTTCTTAGACTCACTTGCATTAAAGTCAGTACTTCCTCATCTTGTTTCTGTGTTGTCCCCTCCCCCTCTGTTATCTCCCCTTCCCTTCCCATTCAGAAGCAGTAAAGGAGAAAGAAAGGAGAAAGGCATACTTTAGAATCTCCTAGGGATAGTGGGTAAATACTTTTAGAATTAGATACCAGCAAAAAGACTTTTTAATACTGAATGAAATCGCCTTCACCATATCCCTTAGCATCATCTAAATTCTAAATGTCCCCTCAAAAGAGGAGATGCTTTGCCAAGTTTTGCTAGTTATGCAAGGCAGTAAGAGGGTCATATGAAGAAAAGAGGTTACTTGAAATGTTATTTAACACTTTCAAGTTTTATGTCTGTTTCAAAGAGCTTAGAAATTCTAAACAGAGAAGCAAGAGATTCTGAGAATTTCATTTTCACAATAATGAGCTATGTTTGTTCCTCTAACAACTGGCTACAAGCTCCATGCAGACCCAGATTAAACCTCACACTTGAGCAATAGTCAGAAGAAGGCTAAGGAGACGGAATCAGTGGGCATTTTAGATAATAGAAGCAGCAAAAGATTTTTTTTTAAATGAAAAACACTGACCTGTGTGGCTTTAAATCCGTCGAGTAGCCCCAAGTTCTAAGGTTCCCCTCCTCTCTTGTAGCCTGTTTCCTGTAAATGCTACATGTGACTACACTTCCTTACTGCACCTTGCTCAGCTTGCCACTCAAACTGTCCAGAGGCATGTGATAAGATCGCCTCTCTGCTTGCTTCACTCAGGGCTTTCCTGCTGTCTTTAAAGAAGTGACTTGTTCCCTTCTCCCTCTCTACAAGTCACCCCAGGTAATAATTTTCTTGCTGTTCTTGGAATACAGTCAGAGAGATAAGCCTGGGGCAGGGGCTCCTGTGTGTGTCACCCACACAAGCCACTCCTTCTCCTGGGAGGAGGGGGGAAGGGAACTGGAGAGACGACAGGAAGAGGGAGGGGGTAAAGTCTCAGAGGGCCCCCAGGGAAGCTCCGCCTGACTAGGACACCTTGGACAATTGACAAAAGCAGGAGGCAGTTCCAGATAACTCTGGGAAGGCTTAGGGACCCTTAGGTGCTCTTGGTGCCTACGCGTTGTTGAGGAAGCAATGCTACAGCCACAGCTACCCAATCAGTGTAGGCAGAGGGGCATCTCCAGTGGCCATGCCCTGGAGAGTATCTCTGGGCCTCAAACCTGCATCTCATACACTGGTATCCCCTAAATTCTAGGAATTAAAATCCTTGGGATAAGTAACTTCCACTGCAAGTCTCCTACTTCTCTGACCCCAGTCTCCCAAAATCCTTCTTTAATTATTCACTCTGAGAAGGGATATTCTGTCTTCTGGCGGTGTATGAAACATCAGTGATGACAATTATACTACTAATGATACTGATAGGTTACTACCAATATACTATAATAGTACATAGATAGTATACTACTAATAAATACTAAGAGTAACACGTATTCTTATGGCACTTTAAAGTTACTTTTCTTATAACTCACTGAAGTGGTAATGTACAGATATCAATTACACAGACATTCCAGTGGATCTGTGAGCTCTCTGATGTGGATATTCTTTCCAACAATGCAAACTGCAATGCATCCTCACCTATCCACCCTGTGTGACTCTTGTTCAGCCTTCATGTAAGTTAACCATAGCGAGCCACCAACAGTGGCCTTCCTTCCTCCGTCCTGACGTTGAGAGGATACCAGTGGCGAGCACAGGCTGGCTAGTGGTTATCTCTTGATCTCACCACATGATTAGTCTTTTTTGACAATGCATTTATTTCTCTGACGACATCCTTACTCCTGTTCTCTTTTGCAGTTTTTTCTTTGTTATCCTCTGTACTGCTCATACTCACCCTGTGAACCGTGCTAAATATGACTGTAACCATTTTATCTCTTCAGGAAGAATCACGAAGGACAGACAATGAGGGTCCAGGGCTCAGGGAGGTGATGCCCACAAATAGCCAGTAAATGACAGAACAGATTCAATGCCAGATCTTCAGACTCTGCGTCTAGTACTCTTTCCACGCTGCCCCTCACAAAGCCAAATTAGGGGGAATTAGGTGGCACAGTGGACAGAGTTCTAGCCGTGGAGGCAGGAGGACCTGAATTTAAATCCAACCTCAGACATTTGATACTTTTTAGCTGTGTGACCCTGGGCAAGTCACTTAATCCCAACTACCTCACACACTCACACACAGACACACACACACACAAAGTCAAATGAGATAGCGCATGTAAAGTGCCAACCTAACTCACTATATAAAAATGAACTATTATTGGCACTACTGGCATCAAGAAAGAGGAGGGGAAAATGCTAACCCAGGTGTAAGATGAGCACCCAAAGGACCAGAAAGAGGGATCCAAGAATATAAGAGCTGGCCCTTAAAGAACACCTTGCCCAACCATTCTCATCTTATAGAAGAGGAAATTGAGGATTCCAACAACGAAGTGTTGTAGAGGTGAAGTACAAGGTCCCATAGATGATAAGTGGTAGAGTTGGTCTCATGGTTCCCAGTCTAGTGCTCCTTTTATCCTTTCCTCCTTAATCATTCCTTAGCTTGATTGTGTTGCTGATATAGATATTAATATAGGGTGTCCCAAAAGTCCAAGTTCTCTTTTAAGCTTTTTAGTAACAGAAAATTAAGACTTTTGAGACACCCTGTATATAGGCTGCTATAGTCTATAATATTATGATACAGAGCTTATCTGTGTCTTATGCTACATAAGACCACGCCAAGTGAATATTCTACAAGTTGTTCAACTAGATTGGCTGACGTATGTGCCTTCAATAAGGTACCATGGAACCTTCTTCAAGAGCTATGGTATGATATGTAGCAGAAATGCCTGTTTCTCTCATTTCTTCTACTCACTACCATACTCTGCTCATCCATCAAAACTCTGGTCCCCCACCCTGTAGGAGTGTGTGCGTTCGTCCTTCGTTGCTGAAGAAGACCATGCCATCAGAGAAATGATGACATGACTTTCACTTGACTTTGTTTTGAGTGAGGAAGGGCTATGCAGGTCACCAGCCTCACTTCTCCTCCAGAGCCATCTGAATCCAGTAACCAGATATTCATCAGGATGACTGGAGATGACCCAGGATGAGGCAACTGGGGTTAAATGACTTGCCCAAGGTCACATAGCTAGTGTGAGTGAGGTGAGATTTGAACCTAGGTCCTCCTGACTCCTGCATTGGTGATCTATCCATTGCACCACCTAGTAGGGTGATAGAAAGCTGAATGCATACTGGGAGTAAGAAGCTTACCCATTCTCCTGGCTCTTTGTCCCTTTTTCTTTGATTTCTCATGAGGATTCAAAGCTGAACCTTCAAGGTGTGGGATGTGGTACATAGATGGAGGTCAGTGTGCAAGGGTGAGGAGAATATTCTGGACAACTTTGACTTAGGTCAAAAGCCCCAGAGATTGCTTTGTTTTTGTTAATGCTTTTACTCCAAGATGCCCTGAGGGTACATGTATTTTTTTTGAGTTAAATTGATTATCTTTTAAAAGAGTGATACAATCATTTCTCTATTACCCCCCCCCCCCACCTCATTGAATCATTCCTTGTAACAAAGAAAAAATTAAGTAAAATTCAACTGATATGCATCTGCAGTGGCCCACCACCTCTTAAGCATGGGGAGGAAAAGGACGTTTCTACAGTGTATTTTTTTTCCTAAAAGGTAAATATAGCTTAACTGTTCCAAGGCTTGAAAATACTAAAAGTTCCCAAATGAGTATTTCCATAGGAAAACATGAACTAAGAAATGTGCCCAAAGAGAATGAGCACCTGATTAAAAGTCAATCCCCTTGAATTCTAACAAAATGATTGTGTTACAGGCTTTGGGCACACCCACATAGAACTGGTTTTATCAAATTGATAAATGATGGTTGATTTTCTGGTTTAATTCAATAATCAGTTCTGTTCACTTTAGTTAATATGATCAAATCAGTTTCGTCCTCATTTTCTTTAGCTTTAGAAGTAGAACAATGACAAATATTGCCCCCTCACACCCATCCCAGGGTCAACACTAGCAAAGAACTTGGTAAACTGAAAATCTGAATCCTCTATGAAGTTTTCAGAAAGTGATCTTGCCAATTAGTCTGTGGTCTTCAACTTTCCTTTTTTTTTTTTTTTTAAATCTGTACTTTATTGTATGTGGAACACTCCAAAATACTCCAGGTTTGAAAACGCCCTCTACTGATACAGATTAGCAACTCATCTGTTATGTATAGTCAAGACTATGAGTCAGCTGGTCTAGATGGCCTCTAATGCCCCTTCTTGCTTTCAATCCATGATGCTTTGTCTGAGGACATTGAGAGGTTAAGTGACTTGCCCCTGTTCACACATTTTTCGACCCAGCTAGCTCTTGTCAGTGACAGAACTGGAACCCAGGTCTTCTTGGTTTCAAAGTCAGTGCCCCATCCTCAAACAGTTTCTCTGTTATTACTACATGCTATTTTGTGTTATAGTTATTACTGTATTTGTGGCATGGAGTTTCAGAAAGAGCACTAGACTCGAGAAACAAAAGACTTGGATTTTGGATTCTGTTATGTCCATCACCTAGCTGTGAGACCACAGGCAAGTCATAGAAGTTTCTGCTCCAGTCACGGTTTTGTCACTTATAAAATGGGGATGGTTAATGTCACTTATAAAATGGGGTTGCTGCAACAAGTCTACCTTATAGAATTCTCTAAGCAAAGCATTTGACTCTAGTTATGACAGTCATTATGTGATCTCCCTACTTACTTGACAGCCTTCCTTTGATGCTTCATTGTGACCTCAAGGTGAGACTTGGTCCATACCAGGGGAATGCAAACTCTGTTAAACCACATCAAGCTGAAAATGCCTGCTAATGTCTTGTTATCTGAAGATCATTCTAGCTTCCTCTAGAGGATCATGGGACCATACATTTAGAGCTAGAAGGGACCTCAGGGGTCTCTCATTTTACAGATGAGGAAACTATAGCTGAGAAAGTTTAAAAGACTTGCTCCAGGTCACACAAAAAGTAGGAAGAGTCACAGCCTGGTTTGAGTTCACATCTTCTGATTTCAAATTTAGTGCTCTTTTGGTAACCAAAAAAAGGTTGACTGCTCGCTCGGTTGTATGTAAGGAGGATTTTGTTATCCTTTTTAGTTTAGTTTCTCAGGATCTATGACCATGGCAATGTCGAGTTTCAGGGTTTGATTATAACTTCTAGAAGAGTTCCAAGGATCCTAGATAATCATTCCTAGAATCATAGTGACAGACAGTCCTACTGAGGCTGAACCACGAGATAAGGGCTGACATATTGTGATATTTACTACACTTGTGCAGAATGACGATATTGCTAAAGTTAACCTGTGAGCTTGATGTTGGCTCAACATTATATAAAGCAAGAAGGTATTGGTCAGTGAGGGTGGAAACTACGGGGAACCCACAGAGGAATCTGTGTGTGCCTTGATCAACTCCCAATCAAGGCTGGTGGGGATTTAGGGGAGTGCACAGGCTGTGTCTATCTCAATTGACTTCATCAAGACATAGAAGTAGCTGCTCCCCTCCCCTTCTTGCCAGCCCCTGTGAGAAGGTGGATTAGGGAATGCTATAAGAGTTAGTGCTCCCATTATCAGCCACCCTTCTGAGAAGACCAGACTACAATAAAGCTGATTATTAACCGCCATGAAACTGTCTTCCTGCCTGTCTGACGAGTCCAAAAACTCCAGTGCCTCCTCTGTGTTATCTGTGAAATATAGGTGATTAACTTTTTTGCTCACAGCAACCCTTGAAGACCATTTTCTTTCTTTCTCCATTTTCTTTCTTTTTCTTTTTTCACAAATTTATTTATTTATTTTTAGTTTTCAACATTCACTTTCATAAGTTTTAAATTTTCTCTGCCTCCCTCCCCTTCACCCTCCCCAAGACAGCATGCAATCCTACATAGGCTCTACATATACATTCTTATTACTTATGTTGTGTAGAAGAATTAAAATAAATAGGAGGAACCATAAGGAAAAAAAGCAAAATGAAACAAAAGAAGAGAGCAACCTATGCTTCAACCTGCTTTCAGCCTCCATAGCTCTTTCTCTGGATGTGGATGGCATTTTCCATTGTGAATCTTTTGGAGTTGTTTTAGGTCCTTGAGTTACTGAGAAGAGCTAAGTCTGTCAAAGTCAGTCATTGAACAATGTGAGACCATTTTCTAAAGTGGAAGATTTTCAGTCTCCATTGGTTGAATGAATATTGATATCAATATCAATGATAACTCAGACCTCCTGAAATACTGAAGACATATTCAAATGTTATCTCCTCACTGAAATGGAAGAATTTGTCCTGCTTTATTTGCCTTTGTGTGCCCCACAGTGGGAAATAAAATACAATCCAGTCCAATAAATATTTATTAAGCATCTACTATGTCAAGTGACATAGGCTAGGTGCTGGGGGTAAAAGAAGAAACAAAAGAGTCCTGCCCTCAAGGAGATTACGTTGATTACATTTGACTGTGTAGATACAACATATACACACATATACACTTATACGTAAATATGTATGCATGTATGTATGTGCATATATATATATATATATATATATATATATATATATATATACATATATATATGTATTTGTTCATTTAAAGAGTGAGAGGGAACTACGTAGGCAGATGAGAAGGTAGATGTAGGAGGTGATGCATGGGTCAAAGGAAGCCAGAGATTGTAAGGGATGATTGTGCACTCTTGGGATGGAGTACTAAGACACATAGATGGGAAATGGAAATGCAGTGCTTTGTTTATGTTAACATAAAGGTGCTTAACAAACATTTGTTCTGTATAAGTAAGTAAATGAAGGCACCTCACAAATATATTTAAAAATAAAGCTTTGTATTATCGATTAAACTGCCTCAGAGCACTTTTTTCCATTAAGCAGTCAGAACAAATGTTACATTTAAGCTACCCCTTGTATAGGATTTTTATAGGTTTTATGAAAACATCTTGTAATTTTCCTTCAAAGTCCTTAACCTAGCATCTTGTCAATTTAGTCATTCAGTCTTGAAGAGAGTGTAAAAAGAAAGACCTACTGGCCTAAGAAAATGCTTATTTCTCTACAACCTCACCCATGTATACCAGAGGCAATATTCATATTTTTTATTATATTTATTACATTTTACTCCTTAAAACCCCACTATCATTTTTATTGATTTTTTTTGCTCCTATCACTTTTATTGATTTTTTTTTTGTTTTTACCTTACTTTGCCTTCCCCTCCTCCACCCAGAGAACTATCCCTTGTAATGAAGAAAAAAAGAGAAGAAAAAAGCTTATTTCATTGTTTAAATATTTCATACTTTAAACACTATGAAACTACAACTTTTTGTGTATAACCAGGCCAGCTCAAATTTTACTCCAATCTAAATTTCTATTAGATCTTAAAAACTGATAATTGAAGGGAGAAATGATGTGTTTTTTTTTAAGTTATTTTAAATTCACCATTTGATTCATCTTAGATTTTGCTGCCTCTTTTCCTCAAGGCCCTGGGGATTGCAGTAATAGGATGGGGAAATTTCAGGTTGACCCTGATGCAAAGATGATGTTTTTATCATCTTGGTGTAGAGCAAAATGTCATTTGCTGGTTAGAAAGAATGTTTGCTAGAAACAAAACATCATGTGGGACTTGTCCAAGAGGAACAATCAACCAGAGGAATGCCTGGCAGGATGGGCCCATCCAGTCGCCTGTGGTCAGTCTCCACAATCCTTCTGACCTCCACAGTTATTTTTGATGACATATATCTGTAGAGATTATTGAGAGAGCCACAGTAAGCTGGTCTACCATATTATAGTACCCATAGTTTACACACAAGTCAAATATACGCTAACGACACTCATTAGGCAGCGCTTGGCTGCTATCAACAATGCATTCCTCTACCCCCTTCTGGGAAAATCCACTGAAATATTTATCATGCTCTCGTCACATCTAGCATCAGGGAGGTGTCCTGGTATACATAGTACAATTCTGTATTTGAGATCCTTGATCTTAGATTTGGTAGGCAAAGTAAAGAGAATAAGCATTTATTAAGCACTTACTATGTTCCAGGTATTATGATGGGCTCTTTATAAAAATCTCACTTGATCCGCATGACAACCCTGGGAGGCAGATGCTATTGTTATTCTTGTCTTACAGTTGAGGAAACTGAAGCAGACATGGTTCAATAACTAGTCCAGGATTATACAGCTAGTAAGTGTTTGAGATCAGACTTGAACTCAGATCTTACTGACTCCAGACCCAGCACTCTATCCACCTGTTGCCCCTTAGCTGCCTGAAACATTGAAGATCATCTAGTGCTTTCAGAGATGAGGAAACTAAGACTCAGAGAAGTTAATTGACATGCCCATGGCCATGTATCTAATAAGTGCAAGAAGGGTTTGAACTTAAGTCTTCCTGCCTCTTGCTATCCTACCTCTAGTTAGAAGCCCAGTTCTGCCTCTTACATGTGACTTTACCAGTCTCAGTTTCCTTATCTGGAAAATAAGGATATTAAACTCACTAGATGTCCTCCAAAGTGTTTTCCAACTTTCTATCTCAGAACCCTTTTGGGAGAAGGAATGTCTTGAATAAGAGAAGCTTGCACTTACAACACACAGCTAAACTTTCTATTGTTTTATGTTCTGTTTCCCTATTGTTTCTGGAAACATATGACCTGGCTCCCCACAAAGACTATAAACTTCTTGAAGGCAGGCTTTATATTTCTTTTCCATCTGCTGAAGTGACCAGAACTGTGTGTGGGGTTCTTACTGGAAAAGTTAAAGGTAGTCTGCATGCAGGCAGAAGTCCTTAGAGGAAATCACAACCAGGCCCTTCATGCTTAAAAAAAAAAAATCACCATGAAAAATGTAAATATAAATCTATTTTAGCAAGAGAAAGATGGAACTGCAGAGGAGGTACACTTTGCTAATTGGTGAAGTAAGAGTTTCTGTGATTATCAAGAATGACCAGCTCATTTTTTGTATATTCTTCAATAACCATGAAACAATTTCTTTTCTTCCGGACTGAGAATGAAAAAGACTTGGCACCTTTGTGGAAGAGGCATGCTGCCCAACTCCATTCCTTTATTCCTTTGGGAATTGGTAGCAGGGTGAAGGAGGTGGAGGAAGAGGGAAACAGAGTAGTAGTAGATTTGGCTGTAGTGGAGTTTTAGTTGGCTGAGCACAAAAGGAAGTTGATAGTCTAGTGACCAAAGCAAACTAGGAAAGCCCCAGAGAACACTCCCCTGAGTCCCATGACCCCAGCAATTTTGGTGTACTGGAGAATGAGTGCAATGTACACTTTGCAGGAGGGGTAGAATGGTAGGGTAGTCTCACATTCACTGTACTTGCTCTTGAGTACTTGCTCTCTTATTTCTCCACAATAAGAATCATGGCCTTGGCCAATAAGAATCCTTCTTCATCCCAACGTTTTACCGATTTAGAACTAGATGGGAGTTATGAATCTATGTAGCTCAATCTCCACATTTTACAGATAAAGGAACTGAGGCCCAGACAGATTAAGTGACTGCCCCAGCTCACACAAGTCAGTAGTAAAATAAAGATTTGAACCTGGTCTTTCAACTCCAGAGTCAGCAAGTCTAGTCAAATCAAGTCAATAAGCATTTTTAAAATTCTTGCTATGTGTCAGGTACTATGCTAAGCAATGGAGATTGAAAAAAAAAGAGAGAGAAAAAAAAAGAGAGAGAGCTCTTAAGGAGCTCATAATCTTATGGGGGAGAGAACATGCAAGCACCTGTGTACAAACAAGGTAGTTATAGAAAAACTTGGAAGTAACCTTAGAAGGAAGGCACTAGCAATAAGGGAGGCAGGGAAAAGCTTCTTAAATGTGATTTTATCCAGAATTTGAAAGAAGCAAGGGAAGCAAGGAGGCAGAAAAATGGAAGAAGAAAGTTTTAGGCATGGAGGACAGCCAGTGAAAATGCACAGAGTTGAGAGATAAGGGAGAAGCAAGAAATAGAAGAACAGCAAGGAAGGACAGTATTATTGGATTAGAGAGTACATGGAGGGGGTGTTATATATAGGAAAGTTAGGAAGGTGCCAGGTTCTGGGCTTAAAGGCCAAAAGAATTGCATATTTGACCCTGGAAGCAACAGAATCATTGGATTTGATTGAATAGGAAGATGATATGGTCAGACTTGGGTTTTAGGAAGATTATTTTGGCAACTAAAGTGGAGAATGGACTGCAGCGAGGACAGTAGGGGAGCCCAACAGGCTATTTTGAGAGTCCACTTGCACCATGGTGGTGGGAGAGAATGGGGCAACTACAATAGGTAGAATGTTTTTCACTGTATCCTGCAGCCTTCTTTTTGAGTCAAGGCATAGAATTAGTTAACTGTTCATCAGGATGAGCCAAAGCATGTGAGCACACCACCCCCAAAAAATACTACATAAAGAATTTGGATTGAGAATAATGTGGCCAGACCTGCTGCAGAGCTTAAGATAATCATTCCAACTGCCTAACAAAACAGTAGCAACAGTATAGTTAGAAATAAGAGTCCCCAAGATTTTACAAGGAGATTCTTTGCATTTCCACAAAACTTTTATATTACTGAATATAGGAAAAGTGGGCAGTGAAATCCCTGAGAGATTGGTGGGTG
The DNA here is from genome assembly GCA_028658325.1 of Potorous gilbertii. Lineage (NCBI taxonomy): Eukaryota > Metazoa > Chordata > Mammalia > Diprotodontia > Potoroidae > Potorous > Potorous gilbertii. Next base: position 198,562,870 of record CM053771.1, read on the forward strand.
TTGGTTTATGTGGGCATATATGTGAATGCATATGCATACGCATGTATGGGGATAGCAGCAACCCAAAGAACTTTTCAGAGCTTCCTGCTGGGAATCCAAGCAAAACAGGAGAGGTGTGTGTGTGTATGTGTGTGTGTGTGTGTGTCTGTGTGTGAGGAAAGAGAGAGAGAGAGAGAGAGAGAGAGAGAGAGAGAGAGAGAGAGAGAGAGAGGAAGGAAGGAGGGAGGGAGAAGGCAATAACATCCATCTTGGTGATTTTAGGTTTTGAGGGATACTTATTTTATGTAGATCCCTGGTTTATAACATATAATTCAAAGGCAAGATGATCTTAAAAGAGTTTTTCTGTTTGACCTTAATGGAAATTGATGATTTTTAGAAAACTCATGCACATCATGTACAAGATATTTGCAAAAGAATTTTGGGGAGGCACACCCTTGGCTCTCAGTCCTTCAAAATGAGGGTCAACTGGAAGCCTGAATAATTGTAACTCCACTTACCCTGGGGGAAATTTTGGAGCATTATGTCATGCTGAAGGCTTCTCTGCATTGCTTTAGATTCCACACACAACATTTTTGAGCCTCAGAGAAACTGAAGGGAAGTTGATGAGGTCAAGAACTTGCTCTACTGTTGAAAAGCAGAGAATTCTATGGCAATCACTTAAAAAAAAAAAACAAAGCAAAAACCAAGAAGTCTACAACAAAGAGTTTTGCAAGCCAGAGGCCCCTTGGCACAAGGTGGTCACAGGACCTGAAGGAATAAGGTGCCTTACGTGGTGGACAGAGCACTTAACCTGAAGTCAGGAAGACCTAAAGTCAAGGGTAGCCTCAGACACTTATGAGTTATGTCACCCTAAGCAAGTCATTCAACCTCTGTCTGTTTCAATTTCTTCATTTGTGAAATGGAGATATGACAGCCCTTGTTTCCTGGAGTTGTTGTGAGGATCAACTGAGATATTATTTGTAAAGCACTCTGCAAATCTTAAAGCACAATGTAAATATTACCTATTATTAGTAATGCATTCCTTACACATATCTACCATGTTTCTTGATTAAAATAGCAACAGAAAAGTGGGACCGTAAATTCTATTTGTATGGGGCAGGGAAACAGAATGTCACAGAAAAATGCAACCTAGATTTTCAGTTGGAATTAAATCATAGCTCTACTACCTATTTGACTTTGCACAGGTCATTGTACCCCCCTTATGTATAAAATTAATAAAATCTCTATGTCTCCTTTTGCCTCTGAAATCTCTGACGGAAGATAAAAAATGTCACTCTGACGGTCCACAAACACTTATGAGAGGCTCTCAGAGAAGCCTGTTGCTGAAGATACATGAGAATTTGTGAACATTCTTGTTTTAGGAAGAAGGCTGAACAACCAGTCCTCTGGCATGTTTTAGAAGAATTTCCTGCTCTGGGTAGTTTGGGCTAGGTAACCATCAAGACATAGCTTGTGAGTCAATCAGCAAGCATTTATTGGGGATCAGCTGTGGACCAAGACTTGTGTTAAGTAATGGGGATACAAAAGTAGGCAAGCATGGTCCCTGATGGGGAGTGGGGAAAGGGTGAGGATGGGGGAGGTTACATTGTAATGAACAAGAAAACATGTAAATAAATGGATACATACAAGATCCATACATGGTCAATGGCATGCCCTCAACAGTAAGGAAAATCCAGAAGTGGGGAGGGTTTGGGCAAAAAAGCCTTGCCATGCACGGATGCTAGCTTCTAGAAATGTCCACAACCAGGGAACCCAACCTGTGAACAGTGAAATCTTTAGTTCCCCTTCATTCTTACTCTTTTTGCACAATAATTTACTTATCTTTTAGGTGCCTTGTTTAAGGATACGGAGTCAGGACCCTCTAGGTCCTCAAGTGCAGCCCTTTGACTCAATCCAAACTTTACCGAACATCTCTCCTCAATAAAAGGATTTATTTTGTAAAACTTGGATTCAGTCAAAAGGCCACACCCAAGGACCTAGAAGACCACATGTAGCCTTGAGGATGCAGGTTCTCCATCCCTGGATTAAACTCTAAGAATGCAAGAAAGGTTTTAAAAAGAAAAGACCATCACAGGTGTGAGGAAGGAAGTGGTAGGCATGGTGCCTTAAGAATATTAGCAATAGTGACTCCCATACCCTACCTGCATAGTTAAGATTTCCTATTTACCCCAATTATTTCATTCTTATACAAATGTGACCAAAAGAATATATAATTCATCCCTTATGGATTATCTTAATAAAATTTGATTTCCTCTTAGCAAGGTTAAGCAGTAGACAGAGTGCCAGACCTGAAGTCAGGAAAACCTGAGTTCACATCTAATCACTGACACTTAAATGTGTGACCCTGGGCAAGTCACTTAACCTCTTTTTGCCTCAGCTTGCTCCTTCATAAAATGGGCATGATAATAGCACCTACCTCACCAGGGTGAGGGGATCAAAGGAAATGATATTTGTAAAGCACTTAGCCCAAGGCTGGCACATAGTAAGTGCTATATAATTGTTTGGTGGTGTTGTTATCATTGTAGGCACAGTATTGAACCAGAACCATTCCTGCCAGATACAAACACATCTCTTTATTTGAAAAAATTAGTAGTTGGCCTTTCTCTAACTCTTTAAGAGGTTTTTCTCACTTGCTCGTCATAACAGCCCTGGGAAATTTCCTCTGTAGGTACGATTATCTCCATCTTACAGATGACGAATGCGAAGCTCAAAGAAAATACACGACTTCCAAATGAAGGTCAACTGGAAGCCTGCTCGTGGTTATAGAGCAAACAAGAGCCCTAGAGAGTATTAAAACCCAGGTCTCTGTTGACTTCAAGTTTAGTTTTCTTTTCAAAACACAAGGCTACTTCTCTGTTGGCTGGTTCTCTATGGATTCAGCTCATTTATTGGAGGGCAGTGAGTGATAAGGCATGAACTGGAACATGTTTCACTAAACCCAAGGGACCCCAGTTGTCCCATTTATCCCTGGATGGTGGCTTTGGGTGTACAGATGGAGAGAAATGGGGTTGCTGAATCAAATGCTTCCTTAAGGAAGCAAAAAACCCTTTTTAAGCAAGAATATTTTTCAAGATTCAACTATTAGTTAAGTATAATACAAATACTAAATAGCATTTGTTTCTCTTTTACCCAGGAACCCTGTGGGTCTTCTCTTCCCAGTTTGATTTTTTTTTTATTAAAGGTGCCATCCCTTGAGTAACTACTTAAAGAAGCCTGTTCATTGAATGGGTGTATTTCACTCAAAGTGAGAATGCTGTAAGACCTTAGCCTGAAAGGGCTAGCGTCTCCCCTTGCATCCTGGGCCATCTCCAGTCGTCCTGATGAATATCAGGCCACTGGACCCACATGGCTCAGGAGGAGAAAGTGAGGCTGGTGACCTTGTACAGCCCTCCCTCACTCAAATCAAAGTCAACTAAAAGTCATGTCATCGTCTTAACGTCGTGGTCCTCTTCAAGAATGAAGGACAAACACAACAACTGGTTAAGTAATCATTGAAGGAAAATTCAAGTTTTATTTTATGTCAGCTTGTCTATCATTTATCTCTTCTTTGCTCAACCCATTCAGTTAATTCCATCCTGTAGGCAATTTGTCTCTGGAAACAATCTAGGTCCTCAGGAAAAGAATTAAAACCTTTTATAAACAAGGGTATTATTTAACTAAATTATTACTGCACACCTCTAAGTATTACCCTAGTGGTTCTGAAAGAGTTAACGAGATCACCAGTGTCTAATTTTCTACTAAGGACTAATTTATGTCCATGGAGGACCTGGACAACTCTACATCTCTGTGCCTAATAATATAAATGTATCCACTGAAATCTGACTCTTCATTTTTTTGATGCAACCCCATATTAACATTGGTGGCAGTCTGGTTCCTTGACACCAGTGATTTGCGAGATTATAAAAGATAAGACCTAGGGAAGCTACATGATGCAGTGAATAGAGTGCTGGGCTGGGAGTCAGGAAAACACCTTCCTGAGTTCAAATCTTGCCTCAGATTCTTTACCCTCTTTGCCTCAGTTTCCTCATCTGTAAAATGGCAAACCACTCCAGTATCTTTGCCAAGAAAACCCCAATGGGGTCACAAAGAGTCAGACACAAGTGAGAACAACTGAACAGCTACAACAAAGAGTTCAGATCTAAGATAACTTGACTACAATTAGTATCCTGAGTGCTGCCTGCTGTCCTTATATGAGTTTTGAGAAGCTACTGCCTATGCTCTAAAACTGAACTGTATTACCAGTTACTAGTTTTCTAGATGAAAAAAATCTCAACTAATGGGTGAACCAGTGGAGAACACAATTTCTGTCTACATATGAAAATTTTCTTTGCAAACTAAATTCATTTTAAGCTAGATTCATGAGCAAGCAAAATACACTATGGTGTGTAGTGGGATGAGCACTGGATTGAAATTCTGTTTCTAGTACTTTTTAGATGCATGATCTTGAGTAAGTCATTCACCTGCCTGAGTCTCATATGATCTATAAAATGATTAGATTAGACGATCTCTAAAGGTCACTTTCAAATCTAGGTGGATCCTACGATCTCTTGTTATTCAAGTTAAACCTGAGCTTCCATGATATTGACCATAAAATAGATTACATTGCACTAAACCAGGTGTAATTCTAGGAATTGTTACCTTAGTCTGGGGGTTCTTAACCTAGGATCTATGAGTTTTTAAAATTCATATTTTGATAACTATTTCAACATAATTGGTTTATTTTTTTTAATCCCATGTATTTTATGCATTTAAAAGCTATTTTGAGCTCACAGACTTCACCTGACTTCCAAAGGGGTCCATGACACAAAGAAGACTAAGAATTCTTGTCTTAGACCCACTTTGGACTGGTTTAATGACTGACTTTGTATTGTGTCCTTTTCCCATGCTTCAACTGACCGCATTAATTGTAACTTGAAGGAATTATGATTCTTCTTGCCCTTGTGATACAACTTGGACAACTCTATTGCTTTGTTAAATTAAATTGCTCACTGGGCTCATTTTGCTAAGATGTTGAAGTTTGTACTTTGCCTTTTGTCAGCATTTATATCAACAATTGAGATATGCAGCTCTGACTTCAGAGATGAGCATAAGTCTAAAGTGTACATCTGAGGTTATTCTCCTGCTGACATTACAATATGATGAGCTGTAGTGGCAAAAAGGAAACATAGAAACCCATTGGGCATGATACCTATGATTCCAGATATAAAAGATCTCTTGGATGTAAAAAATATCATACTGCTTAACAAATAAGTCATTGTGTACTGCATAGCACAAAATATTGCTTTGGAATAGAAAATGTTGACTTTGGTTCAAAATAAGAGAGTTTACTACTATACTGATCTATCCTAGAGAGTACAGCATAGATTTGTTTTCAAAGATTCATTTTTCAAAATTAACACTATTTCAGGGGTAGTACCTTGTGATAGTGTGGAAGGGAAAGAAGCATCCCTCTGTCCTTAGGCACATCCTCTGGTGCATTTGGTTGACTGTCTGGACTTTTTGCTTTGCCAAAAATTCTAATGCCAACTTTTGCTTGCCAATCTCCTAACTGATAAAGGCCTAAAGATTGCCTTTATTGGCAGTTTTTTGGTATAGTTTTCTATTTGGTTATTGGCACATACAGTACACCTGTTGGAAGCATCCTAAAAACAAAGACAGAAATCCAAACAGACTGGGAAGTCTTCCAGAAATGAAAGCATCCTATATTCACTCATAGCTGAGGTAAGCATCCTTACCTCTGCTTAGCCATGCCTAAGGAATACTCTTAAGGAAGAAATGTGTGGTCTAGGTGCCCATCCTGACTTGGTACTCTCACCATTCAGTTGGAAGCAGACCAACACTTTGCCTGGAAAGTCTATACAAAGGTTCTGTTTGACAGGCATTTTACTTGTGACTCACTGGAACTTGTGACTCATTGGAACTCCAACATCCAAAGACAGTCACATAAATTCACGTACATATTAAAAACATAATTATCAATGGTGCCTAACAATTGGGGACTGGCTGAATGAACAGTGTGTGAATGTAATGTAATGTAATGGAAATGTTGTGTAGCACAGTGGATAAAATATTGGATTTGGAATCAGGGATACTTAGGTTCTAATCCTGCCTCATATAACATTAATTATGTGACCCAGGGCAAATCACTTAACCTCTGTCTGCCTCAGTTTCCTTATCTTAAAATGGAGGGTTTGGACAAGTTAGAACTTCTAAATCCAAATATATGGTCATATAAAAATTATTATGCCTTAAAAATGACATATGAAAAATTCAGAGGAATTTGGGAAGACTTGGATGAACAGATACAGAGCAAAATAAGAATTAGGAGAACCATTAACATATAATGGTCACAACGATATAAATGAAAACAGCAAAAGACTTCAGAATTGTGGTCAGTGTAGTCACCAGTTAGGATTAGAAAACTGAGGGTGAAGCATGGCTCCCACCTCTCAGGGGAGAGGTGAAGGGCTAGAGGTTTAGAATAAGGCATGGCCAACATGTCATGTTTGTTTTGCTTGACGAGGTATAAGAGAGTACTATTAGGCGAGGCATGGGAAATGATAGTGATATGTATAAAACAAGAACATGTTTATCTTAGTCACAACGTTCAGAGGCTGCTGTTTCTTTATCTATAGAGAGACTAAAAGGAGGGGGCTGACTTCTAGGGTCACTTCTAGCTCTAGCCCCCAGATCGTATATTATTTGATTACTTTGCAAAGAATGGAAATTTAAGAATTTGGCCCAATACCAAACTATTGACACTATCCATCTACCCAAGAGCCTAAATTATAATAAGATTTTATGTGGATAGCATGTCTTCTCCTTCAAAAGTTTAAAAGTGCTTTTTGGATTTTAACAGTCTCTAATTCATCTTCACAATATTCTAAGAAATAGGCATAGGAAAATAACAAGCACTCCTCCCTCGTGAAACCAAGAAATTAAGTGAAAGAATTACAAGTTACCCAACATAAAAAGTCTATATCTATCTGATGTCCAATATATATATATGTATATATATAGTTAATGTATAATAATAGTAATATAAAGAAATGCAATGTATTCCTCTCTCTCTCTCTCTCCCCCCTCAATAGTTAAGTAGTGAAAGGCAAACAATCAGTAACCATATGAGAAAGGTTCCAAAGTACTATTAATAAGAGAACTAAGGACAAAATTCACTCTTGAGGTTTCACTTCACACACCTAAAATGCAAAGACAATAAAAGATGGAAACAGTCAGTATAGGAGGGTCTGAGAAATGATGAGCACATTAATAATACACTGTTGGTGGAGCTGTGAGTTGGTCCAATTGTTTTGGAAAACAATGTGGGAAAACTCACCAAACTATTCATAAACTTTGACCTAGTCATTCCACTATAGGCTGTACAGGCCAAAGAGATAAAGAAAAGTCCTATAGATACAAAAAATATCCATAGTAGCAGTTTTTGGAAACAAAATGGATGCCCAATGATTGGGAGATGGCTGAACAAATTGTCGTATATTAATAAAATGGAATATCATTATACCATAAATAACACCAGATATGAAGAATTCAGAGAAACATGAGAAAATCTGAACCACTGCAGAGTGAAGAAAACAGAAACGAGAAAAATATGCACGATGACTAGAATGATTATTAATGAAAATAATACTAAAAGGCAGCTGAACTCAGATTAATTATGATGACCAATTTTGGTGTTGGAGAGAACATATGATGAAACACACTTCCCTCCTGTCAGCAGAGAGGCAAGGAACGTGGGAGTGGAATGTTGTATACACTGGCAGTCAATGTCCACTCGTTGGTAGGTTTTACTTAACTGTTTTTCTTTGTAACTAGAGATGGTTCAGTGGGAAAGGAGTATACCAGGGAATGACAATGTGAAAAACAATAGGCATCAATATAACGTTTTAAAAACTCTACTCAACCCTGCTACTCAAATAAATTATGAAATGCAGCAAGTGCTCACTTAGTACAATGTCTAGTACAATAAATGTGTTGATTCTTCTTCTGCTCTCCATGGATGACAAATAAACTTGACTATGAAGGAAAGGATTTAAAGCAGTTAATTGATTTTGACTTAATTTAATTTCTGTTTCTTCTTTTTTGGTCATGCCTCTTTTTAATTTTTATTTATTTATTTTATCTTTCATTTTTTTTTTATTTTCAGTGTTCTACAATCACTACCATATAGCTTAGACTTTTTTTTTCTCTCTCTCCCTCTCCTTCCCCCCTTCCTCCCTCCTCTCTCCCTGAGATGCCGTACAATTTTATATAGGTTCTACACATACCTTTCTATTAAATACATTTTCACCGTGGTCATGTTTCATAGAAGAATTAAAATGAATTGGAGAAATCACACAACAAACCAAAACGTAATATAAAAGAAGACGATCTGCTACATTCTGCGATTGAATTCCATAGTTCTTTTTCCATATGTGGAAGGCATCTTGCCTTAAAAGACCATTGGGAATTTTTTAGGTCCTTGCATTGCAGTGAAGTTTGGTCATGCCTTTTGGCAGTGACATAGCTCTTGATGGGGAGCAGGGAGATTTAGAATTCAAGTGCTTATCAATCAGAATGATGATTATGACATGAGTCCCTCTAGTTCACACAAATCATAGTGACCGTTGTCTGTCCCATAATCAACTTTTAAAAAAAGAACAAAAAAAGAGCGGCAAAAATCAGAAAAAATGACTATTACATAAAATATGATAATACCTGCAGTTTTTACACACATATAAACCCCCACTCCACCCCACCTATGCAAAGAATTTGGGGAGATGTCTTCTTAAATTGTTTTTGGAGTCAGGTTTTTCTTTATAATTCTGAAACATTCATTTTTAATTGTTTCATAATTGTTGTTTCCATTTATATTGTCGTAGTCATCGTGTATATTATTTTCCTAACTGCTTACTTCTCTTAGCATCAGTTCACGTAGATCTTTCCATGCTTCTCTGTAGTCATCATTTTTGTCTTTTCTAAGAGAAGAATAAAATTCCACTACATTCACGCATAATAACGTACTGTGACACTCTTGAGTTGATAGGTTCATATTTTTTCCCTCCATTACCACAAAAAGTGCTGCTAAATATTTTGGTGTATATTCTTTTTTTATCAATGACCTCATTAGGGTGTATGTCAAGTAATATAATATAATTCTTAGGACTATTACCTCATGAGATCAGAGGTGGGAGTATGAATATCAATGCTGGACTTACCTTCCAAGTGGTTATACTTGAAGCTGTGTGAGAGTCATAAACAGAAATTTGGAGATGGAGATCATGACACTGCAGAGCAGAGACAGTAGAAGGCATCAGGATCATTATGTTATCTTCTCTGAGAAAACATGGCACAAGACTTAGATTTTGAAGGGCAAGGAATCCCCCATAGTCACAGAACAAAAGAGTTTTTGTAGACACCTTGAGAAGAGGAGTTGATCCCAGACTCTACAGGTAAAATCATGAAGGGATGGCCCATCATTTGGGTAAGCACGAATCTCTACTCCTAGAGAAAGTAGGTGAGAGAAAGCTAGGTGGAAAATTAGATCCATGTGTTCAAGCCTCACTTAGTATATTAAACTTTTAAGTTGGAGGATGCCTTAGGTTTTATCAAATCTAATTGTCTTAATTTAGTAGATGAAGAAACTGAGGCCCTCAGAAGATAAGGGACTTATTCAAGATCACAAAGGTAAAAATTGACAGAGCTGAGATTTGAACTCTTGTTCCAAATTCAATGATCTTTCCACCACTTCAATCATAATATCTCTTCTTTCACATTCTATTCTAATATCTAATTAGAGATTTCTAATATAGTTTCCACACTTCAGAACTATGACGGCGTAACAGTTTTTAATCATTTAAATTATTTAGCCTTCATTGTGCAATACTTTATGCTCTTTTGTCATGTATAATTTATGACACCATTTACGTTGATTAAAAATTGATCATGGATACAGACAGCTCTAGAGTCTCATGGTACAGATATTTCTCTGACAGACGAATCACTTGTGCATAAACAATACAGCATTCTGCTTTAAAAAATCTTATTTTTTAAAAACTGTAATGAGTTATTTATATGTTTTCCTCTTCATCTGCCTTTCTTCCACATAAATATGAACTCTAGGTTACCATTCATTTCCTTCCTTTTTCTAGTGAGTCCCTTCTCTCTACTCTGAGGCACTCAGCAAGAATGCTAATTTCACTTTTCTATTTTTAGTGGCGGACCATAAAGGGAGGCATGCATAAGTAAACATGTTAGAATGATACAGAACAGACCTTACCATTTTCATCCCTATCCTCCCTCTTCACCTTTTACTATTTGGTTCACTTTCTGCCTCAGTTAGCTCAATTGGTCCTACCTGACTTTGTTTTTTGCTATTGGTTCCCTGCAGGGTACCATCCCTTCATTTCTGTTTATACCCCAAATTTTCTGCCACCTTTCTACCCACCTCACTCCTAAATCCCACTTTGTTGTTTCAAATACATAATCCAAGCTGTTCTTTCTACCCAGATCCTATTTCTTTCCATAGCTCTCAGGACTTAAAAAAAAACATTAAGTGATGGACTCAGGAAAAGAAGTCAAAGGATTTGGAGTATATTTCCAGTTCTCCTGCTAACTAGTTGTATGACATTAAGTAATCCCCTTCATGACCTTTGTCTCATTTTCTTCATTTGTAGCCCAAGGGGACTGGATTTCATGGTGGTAGACTATAAAGGGGGCATACAGAAGTAAACATTTTAGAGTGATTTGGAACAAGACATTACAACTTTCGTCACCTACCCTCCCAATTCACTATTTGTTCCTTTTATGCCTCAGTTTGTCCATTTTCCTTGCCTTGTTTTAATTTTCTAATATTTCTTAATTTTCCTCAGACTACCCTTGTCCTCATATTATAAAGGTCCAAGTAGATGGACCTTTCCTATGTAATTAATTTCAAACAACATATTTATTAAGTACTTACTGTGTGCAAGGCACTATACTAGATGCCGAGGATACAAAGAAACAATAATACAGTCCCTGTCCTGAAGGATCTTACATTCTATTTCCAACTCTACAGCATTCTGTGTGTTCTATGGAACCTACACCATTATCATCTCTTATTAATCATTTTTGATACTCACAACTAATCACTTTGATTCTCTGCTCTTTTCTTTGGTTCTAAGACATTTGCCAGTGAAAGCATCTTTCAATTTGAATTTTTATTTTAAAAGTTTCAGATCTCCTCACTAACATCTGTTTAACTCATCACAGAGGAGACCAACTGAAGGATGGAATGGCACAGTCTCTAAGCAAAGTACATTCACCTCATGAATGGAAACTCAAGTCACCCATGGCAGGATCACCCCTGTTCTTTCCATTTCCTCTTTAGAGCAGCATAGTTTGGCAGCTGCAGATTAGTAAGCAGAGGCTGCACTATCTGGGGCAAATGGAGCATATGAGACATAGGGACTTCTTTGTCAGTTGGACTTCATTTCCCAGATTGACTGCTTCAGTCCTGTATGTGCTAAATCAATCTTTACACATGCACCACAGCCTTTTGCACACTCTTTTTACTCAATAATTCAATTGATCTGTAATTTCATTCGTTAAAGTACATCCTCCACTCATCCAAATTTCAACCCCTCTAGGACTTCGTATGTGGTTTTCATATGGGGGAAAAACACTCCCACACACACAGACACACACAGACACACACCAAAATCCGATCATTCGGTGGTCAGTCCTGTGAAGATAAACCTTTCAGAATTTATTATGTGTGGGGACGTTCCTCAGATGAGGATCCTTCACTGGACCCCAACTTGAATCTTTTCCAGCTTGGTAGGACATGACTGAGTTTGCACTTCACTCATACTGGCATTTTGGAACAGTGAAGTGGCTCAGTGGATAAAGTGCTGAAACTGGAATCAGGAAAACTCATCTTCTGAGTTTAAATCTGGCCTCAGATTCTAACTAGCTGTGTGACCCTGGGCAAGTCACTGAACCCCATTTGCCTCAGTTTCCTCATCTCTAAAATGAGCTGCAGAAGGAAATGGCAAACCATTCCAGTATCTTTGCCAAGAAAACCCCAAATATGAAGAGCTGAACATGACTAAAAAACAACTGAACAGCAGCCACAAACATCACTTCTCTGCCTCAATGAGAAATGGAAGACAGACTTCAGTATTGGCCAGGGGTTGTTAACCCTTTTTGTGTCATGGAACCCTGCAACAGTGATGGAAGTCTGTGGATTGCTTCTCAAAATGTTTTTAAATGTGTAAAATAAAATATATAGGATTACAAAGGAAACCAATTATACTGAAATAAAGATGTATTTTTTCCCCATTCAGGTTTACAGACTTCTGCCCCTGAAATCTATCTCTAGATTTCTTAGAAGTGTGTGGGCCCTGGGTGAAGAACTCCTGGCATAGGCTTACTCTTTCTAATGACCTTCCTTTAGGAGTTTGATAACTAGATGAGATGAAACAATAACCAAGTGGCAGCTTCATCATACTTTGCTAGGTGCTCTCCTTTCCCTCATTATCCCCTCTCCCTGCCCCAATACCCACACGTTTTGGCCGGCACCAGGATGATTCTGGGTCACTGCAGAAAGAGGTGCCATACACTACTAATGCTAGGATATGACTAACTTAAAGAAACAGAAAGTTGGAAGTGTGCGTTATCATGACAATTTGTAAAATGAGGAAGCACAGCCAGTTTCCTCAGATCCTACAGTCTCACGGCTTATCTTCTAGTGATGAAAAGGGCAGCTATGAGATGCAGTGCATCGAATGCCTCTGCAGTCAGGAAGACTCATGTTCCTGAGTTCAAATTTGGTCTCAGACTCTTAATAGTTACATGATCCTGGGCAAGTCACTTAACTCTGTTTGCCTCAGTTTCCTCATTTGTAAAATGAACTAGAGAAGGGAATGGCAAACCACTCCAATTTCTTTGCCAAAAACCCCAGATGGGATCACTAAGTCAGATATGGTTGAAATGATTGAACAACTGAGATATCATAGTTTTAAATCTGGCAGGAATCTCAGACATCATCTCCAACCCCTTCAGTTTACAGGTGAGGAAGGACCCTAAAGATGGGCAGTTATTCTCCCGACGTCACACTGCTCTCATGAAAAGTGAAGTACACTGTTATGTGGTAACCATTTCTCCAGTAAAGTATCCACCTTCTATACAAAGGTACCAAGAATATCTTCCTAATTGCAATAATTTCAAAAAGCAAATATTTTGGGCTCTCTGGACAGTCCCGTGTGGGTGAACCTATATAGTAATGTTTTTAAATGTAGCATTTAAAATTTACCCTATGAAGTAAGTCATGTGAAAGAGTTAATGCATAAGAGGGGTGGGAATTAGACTAGATTTAACTAATTACACACTCCCCACCCCATTAGGAAAAAACTCACCATGTTGGAACAAAGTTAAGATGACTAGGTTAAAAGGAATAAAACTTTCCAATATCAAAATTAGAGCCCTACTAGTCTTTGAGACTTAGTTTGAGTTCTTTCAAAAATTGTAACCAAAGGTGAAAGGTTATTCTTCGAAAACAAGCCCTCTGACCAGGAGATAGGAATGTTCCTTGAACAGGTTCTGCTCTGAGTATGCACTCGCACACATCTCAAGGTTAAAGGAATAGCAGGAGTGTGGTTCAGCAGTCAAAAGCCCTGGGTGAATACTGGCTCTACCATTTACTATGTGTGTGACTTAGGACAAGTCATTTAACTTGGTTGGGTTTCGCCTGCATTGTTTATAAAATTAAGGACTGGATTAGACAAGAGGGTTATTATCATTTTGGATCCTTGTATTAGAGCTGGAAGAAAACTTAGAGGACATCTAGTCCTCATTTTACAGAGGAGGAAACTGAGTCCCAGATCAGTTGTTACTTGGTCAAGATGGCACAAGATTCCAACTCAAGTTCTGTGATTCCAAGAGGTCTTTCAATTTCCCTTTTAGCTCTAAAACTATGATTTTAAGTATTAAAATCCTGTGTAAGGCAGGAAGTTTTCTCTTCATCTTCTCTGCTCCTAGGAAGTGACCATCTCCTGAGAAGTATGGAGGTGATATGGAGGTGACATAAAAGGTGCTGGGGGTTCGGTGGGGACACATGAGTTATGCTGGAGGATATTGGAAGGAAGAAGGTATAGGTGGTATGCCACAGTTGCCCCCTGTCAGGCTAGGGAGGTATCCATAGCAAGTATCCTCAGTTTACAGGACTAAAAGTTATAAAGAAAGAGTTGTAATAAAAAGTGGATTAAGATCCAGATGAGCTCATCAAATGTATCTAGTTCATGGAGAATACCACCATGCATCATTGCATGAGGAACAGATTTCCTTAAATCTATGTGACCCTAGTCCTAACATAAATGGAAAAAATGGAAGAAAATAGCACATGCCATCTCATTTTTTGAGAAGTCAAATCTGTTTGACCCTAAAAAGACATTATCTACATCTTCATGCTATCAACTTAAGGTTTGGTTATCTGTTTCCTGTTTGTGTGGCAACAAAGTTGAGTAGTGTTTGTGAAGGGGAGGAGTTATTTAAAGATGTTTACTGCTTGGGAGAGAATCTGCTAAAGTTCCCCAAAGCAAGTATGAAGATAGATATGTTAAGAGTTGAGAGTTTTTAAAATATGCCCCAAGGGACTTGAAAAATTCTGATTAAGAATAATCACTAGCATTTATATAGCTATGTAAGGTTTAAAAAAAACCTTAAAATATCAATTCATTTCATCCTCACAACAACCCTGGGAGTTATCCAGGCTACTATTATCCCCATTTACAGATAAGGAAACTAAGGTAAATAGAGGCTAAGTGACTTGCCCAGAGTCACATTTGAGGTAGGATTTGAATTTGGCTATTTGAAGGCCAACTCCAGTGCTCTACCCACTGTACCACCTAGCTGCTTTTAGAGGAGAATGCTAAACTTTTACATTTTTTTCTTTTAAAGAGAATGAATATAGCTCATTGCTTGTGCATGAAGAACAGGGCCATAACTAGGAATTCTGGTGCCTGGAGCAAACTCATTTATGTAGGAGCTGGAGGAAGGGCTTACCTTGCCTAGGTGAAATGGTGCTGGAGATGCAGCCTGAACCCTACAGAACAGTGGATAAATCCCCATCCTTTGACCTCCCAAATTCAGCGGAGTGTGGGATGTCAGTCCAGGGAGAAGGGACCTTCAGTGATGGGACTCTTGGGGGGGGGTGATTCAGGACTGGTCAAGAGAGATGGTGGGGTGGTGGTGGTGGTGATGTTGTGTGGTTGGCAGAGGATAGTATGGTACAAAGCTGATGATGAGTCCTGTGTGAGGTGGAAGGATGCCCCCTAGATGTCCTTTGCTTCAATAGTTGGGCAAAATCCCAGTCACCTAACCCCTCATTTGGGACTCTGATTCCAAAGGCTAACTTTGAAAATCTTTGATAGTTCTGGCTAATTAATTTACTTTGTTTCACTTAAAAATATTCGTTAAGTATTTGTTATGTGCCAGGCACTGGGGAATACAAAGAAGAAAGACAAGACAGTCCTTATAAGAGGAAGGATACAAAGAGGAAAGACAAGACAGTCCTTATAAGAGGAACGATCCATACTAGATCACTTCTGATGTTCTTTCCAGCTCTCACTGTAGCAGCCCATGAGCCTTAGCGAACTTAGGCCCTACTGAAGGATTCCTGTACACAGAGAAGCAAATGGAAGTCACCTGAATATCGCACCCTGTCGAGTCCCATCATCATCTCCTCTTCAGTGGAGAAGCAGGGCATGGCGATCTACAAGGTAATAAATACATTTTGCACTTTTTGAGAAAGAGGAGGAGGGAGAAAGCGGTAGAAGCTTACCGTCCCCTGAGATCTCTGCCTAATGATCTGGAGTTATGGGAATCAGATTGACCTGCTTTGTGGAGGCTGGCTAGCCATCCCTGATCATTGTTCCTCATCTTAATGAATGATATGTTATGGGAGAGTCCAATATGCCTAGAACAGGCATGAAATAGGTCTGAACACCTTGGAAAAAGGACTCAGCCCAAGACTGTTGGGGTGTTTGGGTGAGTGGGGAAGGTGAAACCATATTATTATGCCATCTCTACAACAATTTTGTGACCTGGGAGTTATGCTGTCTTCAGCTCCCACAGGGTAAAGCTGTCATTATTCCAGTGTGACCAGATTCCCCCACAGGGCTACATACCATGGACAGGGAGGAGACTGGTAGCAAATAGATGGTGACTTTGCTTTGGAGGATAAGATGGCACCTTCCTAGTCACAAAGTAGACAATAAAATCCCATACGAATACATTAATTAATGTTGGCATAATTGCAGGGAGACACTTTTTATTTGCATTTCTGTCTGGGTAAAAGTTGTCTGCTCAAGATTGACATCTCCTAAAAGGCAGGGACCAGGCCTATTAATTTGCTTTCAAAAAGGGTCAAAAAGGTTCCCAGTAAGACAAAATCAGTATCTTCAATGCTGATTTCTAAGAGTTGCAAAGTGCATTCCAAAGTTCAGTTCAAAGTGAATTCCTTTAAAATCAACAAGAGAATAATGAGAAATTTTGATACAATGAAATTTCCTGATTCTCACCCTCCTCTCTCCCCCTGACAAACAGAATCTCAAGAGGAAGGAACTTCAGAAATCACCTAGTTTAATCCACTCAAGAAGTCCCTCTCCAACATACCTAGCAAGTGCTTATGGCTCAGAGGCAGTTAGGTGGCCAATGGACAGAGAGCTGGCATGGAGTCAGAAGAACTTGAGTTCAAATCCAACCTCACACATTTATTTACTGTGTGACCCTGAGCAAATCACTTAATCTCTTTCCATCTCTGTTTTCTTAAGTTAAAAAAGGAATAATAATATCACTTAGCTTAAATGAGATAATATTTATAAAGCACTTAGCACAGTGCCTGGCATATAGTAGGTCCCTAATAGATGCTATCCTTTCCTTCCTTTTCATGAATGTATCCCATAAGAGAAAGCCCCAAAGTCTCTTCTACTTTGGGAGATCTCTAGTGAGTAGGAACTTGCCCTGGAAAGCATCCTAAATCTGCCTCTTGTAACTTCCATTCATTGCTTCCAATTCTCTTCTCTGGGACCCATGAAGAGGTCTGAATGATAGTCCTTTATATACTGAAGGCAGCTTTTAGATCTTTCTTAAGTCTTGGCTTTTTGTTCAGTCATTTTTAGTTGTATCTGATTCTTTGTTACCCCATTCAGTGTTTTCTTGGCAAAGATACTGGAGTAGATTGCCAACCAGTTCATTTTACAAATGAGGAAACTGAGGCAAACTGAGTTAAGCAATTTTCCCAGGGTCACACAGTTAGTAATTGTCTGAGGCCAGATTTGAACTCAGGGAGATTAGTCTTCCTGACTGCAGGCCCAGCGTTCTATCCATTAAGCCACTTAGCTGCTCTAAGAAAAATATACCCAATCCCTTAAAATGATCCCCATTAACTATTACCTCTAGGCTCTCACCATCTTGGGTACCCTCTTCTGAAGAGTCTTCAGGTTGTCGTTTACTAAAATGCAATGCTCAGAATGAAACACAATACTCAGAGTATGAAGGGGTCATTACTGCCCTTATCCTGGGCCTTATACTTTTCTTATTGTAATCTAACATGACACCAATTTTTTAGTCTTGTCATGTTTCTTGCTAACGTACAGTAAGCTTGCGTTCCACTAAAAACACCGGATCTTCTTCAGATAAACTGTGATTGAGCCATGCCTTCCCCATCTTGAATTTGTGAAGTTGACTTTTTGTTATTGTGTTTTGTCATTTGTAAAATTGTATACTTCAAGAGCATGACTTTACAATTATTCCTCTCAAGTTTCATAATTAAATCTGGCACAATATCATTGCCCACTGGGATCTTTTTGTATCCTGGTGCTGTCACCCAGTGAGTAAGCTATCCCTCCTAGTCCTATGCCATCTGTAAATCTGATAAGATTGCCATCTATGGCCATATCTAAGTTATTGATGAAAATGTCCAAAATATTTTTTGAATAATATTTTATTTTTCCCAATTACATGTAAAAATAGTTTTAAAAATTCATTCAAAAAATTTTGAGTTCCAGATTCTCTCCTTCTGTCTATGCCCTCCTCCCTCCCTGAGAGGGTAAGCAATTTGAGATAGGTTATACATGTACTATCATGCAAGACATATTTCCAGTCATGTCTTCTTAAAAGAAGATTGAATTAGTCTGAATACTTTAAAAGGGGTGCTAAGATAGATAAGGCTCTGAGTGAATTCAATTCTACTAAGCTGTACTGAGCACCTACTGTATGCTATTGGAAATTAAAAGCTAAATAAGACATGTGCTCTGTTCCCCACAAAAATCTTCTAGTAGGGGAAATAAACCATCTACAAAAATAACCATAATGTGTGACTGAATGTGATATACACTAAAAATGGTAAAAAGAGTCATTGGAACACAGAATAGGATGATAATTTCTGGCTGAGAAGCTTCAGAGAAGCCTTCATGAAAGAGGTGGCATTAGATGTGAGTTTTGAATTATGGGTAGAATTTCAACAGGAAGAATGGTATTGTAGGTAGAGGGCATTGTGTAAGCAAAGGCAATGAGGTGAGAGAACGGGTACATGTTTAGAGAAACAGCAAGCATTTATGTTGACAGGCTTGTTCAGGATGTGAAGTACAATAAGGTCCAAAGAAGGGAGGGCCTTGAATAATATACTACGGAGTTTGACTGCTCCCTGTAGGCAGTGGGAGCCATGGAAGGTGTGTGGACAAAGGAAGGTTGTTGTTTTGTTTTGTTTTTTCCATCTTTGCAGCAATTTCAAAAGCATCAAGAGAAAATCAAACATTCTTTCTGAAGAAAATAATTAGGAAGATGTCATTCAAAAAACTCTGCATTAAGGCCTCTAAAGAAATGTCTGTTGTCTCTGTAAAGAGGTTATTTCAGGATTATTCCCCAGTGATCTTTTAGTTGGAGAAAGTAAAGAACATTTTTCCAGAAAGCACTTAGAAGGGGTTACCCATTGTTCTTCTGTGAACATTAAGATAAATACTCACTGCATATGTCTGGAAAATATTTCTCTGTCAGTTAGATCACTACTAAGTTTCATTTCTAAGAAGAATCATTCTGAACAAAAAAAAAAAAGGAGGAGGGGAGTTTAGTTGGGTAGGGGCAGATTAGGAGCTAGAGGAGAAAGAACAAAATTTCGGGGAGGGAATCTATTTCTCTAGCAACGTGTTTGTATCAAGAACAACATTTTTCCAGGTTGCAGATGGTGTAAAGAGGACAGAAAGTTAGGTAAAGTGGACTCAGATGCTCAGAAGTATATGGAGACTAGGAGAGAAAAACTTGAAACGAAAGATTAAACTGAGGAAAATGAGCTTGGGGACAGAAAGGGAGTTTGGTTAAACACTGAAAATCAAAATAAGTTTTCTCCACCTCTTGAATTTAAGAGTATGGTTGGCTCTCTGACATACTCTAAATTCAAAAGGGTTATTATTTATTCAGAGAGAGGGAGCATGGTATAAGGGATAGAAACTTGGTCTGAGAATCAGGAACTCAAGTTTGGCACAAGTAAGTGACCTGACCTCTCAGCATCCCCCCCAAGCAACAACATGACTCAACAGCATCTCTCGGCAGTGGGAGTTTCCACATGGGGAGTTCCCCACCCTCCCTTCCCCACATCAGTTACATTATAGGTTTAGACTTCCCTCTCTCCCTCCCACCCAAAAAACTCCCACAACAAAAAAATAAACCACTACCAAAATTACCCAGAAGTATCCACAAGAGAAAGAAGGGGAGCTGCCTTCTTACATTTGAAATACTTTCCAAATGTTTACCAAATCCTCTTTATACTGGCCTTTGGAGGAGAGAGATGGGGGAAAGAGAGGGAGAAAGACAGGGGGAGAGAGAGGGACAGAGGAGGGGAGGGAAAGAGCCAGAAAGGGAAGAGGCAGAGAGAGACAGAGAGAGAGAGAGACAGAGAGAGAGAAAGACAGAGAGAGAGAAATTGCTAGTTGGCTCAGTGGATAGAGCACTGGGCCTGGAGTCAGGCTTCAAATGTAGCCTCTGACACTTACTAGCTGTATTACCCCTAGCAAATCACTTAGCTTTTGCTTCCCTTAATCCACTGGAGAAGGAAATGGTAAACCAGTCCAGTATCTTTACCAAGAAAACTCCGCACAGGGTTTCAAAGAGTTGGACACAACTGATCAAAATATCTACAACTGACATTTACACAGCTATTAAAGCTTAAAACTTCACTAAGAATTTTGGGACATGCTGTGTCATTTGAAAAGCATTTTACTTGTATACAATATTTCATTCGGACTTCAAGACAGCAATATCAGTACTATAATCTCCATTTGGTAGGTGGGACTTAGGTTAATGACTCAGGTATGACTTTCACAGTTAGCCACAGTGGCAAGATTTGAATCTAGGTCTTCCTTCCTGACAGACAGCAAAAGGCAGAACTGAGACTAAACTAGAATTCCAGATACGATGATGTGCTAGCTGTCTATAACAGCCACAGAAAAAGATCCTGGTAAAGTTTAAGAAAAGTCACATCCAGTAACTCATGATCTCCTCACTCTCAACAGGACTCTCAGCTTCCTGATGGTCGAGAAGAATTTTTAGCTCCTCTCTTTGAGGACAGCAAGTTAAGATCAATTACTTTCAACCATGGATAATTAACATTCAATAAACATTTATTAAGCACCTACCACATTTCAGGCACTGTGCAAAGTGCTGGGGATACAAAGACAGACAGACAGACAGTCCCTACCTTCAGGGAGCTTACAATCTAACACACAAAAGGAAGCTGGTGAAGTCAGAGATGCCCCACAGGGGTGCAGCCAGGTGAGAAGTGAGATGTTCTGAGCTGAGCTGCCTCCTTAAATGGAGGTTTGGGAGTTCACGGGTCCACCCTTCAACCAGAGGGGCTGAAGGCATTGAGGAGGTAGAAAGGATGATGAAATCTCAAAGAATAATGAAGGTTTCCCCTGGGTCATACTAGAGAAGTTGGAGATGTCCCAGCTCATGCAAGTAGGTGAGAAATAAAGACTTCGTGACCACAAAATGACTTGACCTCAGGTTAGGTACAGGGACCTGATTTCTTCTTCTTCTTCTCATCCCCCTCCTTCTTCTTTTCCTCCCTCTCTTCTTCCTTCTCCTCCTCCTCTGTATAATCACAGTGTGCAGCAGCTTCCTGGAGTCAGGAAGACTCAACTTCCTCAGTTCAAATCTGGCCTCAGACACTTAGTAGCTGTGCAATTCTGGAGTCACTCAACCCTACTTGCCTCAGTTTCCTCATCTGTAAAATGAGCTGAAAAAGAAAATAGCAAACCCCACCAGCATCTCTGCCAAGAAAACCCCAAATGGGTCCACAGAGAGTCAGCTATGACTGAAATAAGCGAACCACAAAAAACAGCAATAATCAAACTAAACTAATGCCAGTTAGTTTGAAAGAAAATTGCAAGGGTGTCCATAAAGAAGTTGCTATACTAGGGAGACACACACATGTATTATTCTTTTGCATTTACCACCACTGAACCCCTCTGTTTCTATGCCTTGGATAATAAAAAAATTGCTTCCATATGCTTGACAGGAAATCATGTACTCGAGGACTGATCATGAAACACTGAGCTGACTCTGGGGGAAGAACACATTGATCTGTTCTTGAAAGAATCCTAGAACGTTAGGGTTCGAGGAGGTCCCATGAGTGGGCAGGGGGGTTGGGAGGCTTGCCTGTTATTATATTATATTATTACTTTATCCTCCAAGCCTTCTATTGTATTCCTGCTGAGTCAAGCAGTGTTCATAGAGTAACACAAGGAGATGTGTGTAAATGTTTAACAATCGTCTGGGGCCCAAAGGGGGCACTGCATGTTTGTTCACACACTTAAGTTTAATTCATGTTATTAACACTTTTTTAAGTCTAGACAACCAACAAAACAATAAACCAGACCATGATTTTAAGCAATTGTTTATTTCTGAGGTGTAAATGTTGACAGGCTCACAGGGCTCCCGACTGCCTTGTGTTCAGACCCTCCTTTCTCCGATGGGATCCTTCACTTCAGGTTTGGCCACAAGATCTGAGTTATCTTCTGAGACGCTGGGTGGGTCTCTCAGCCAGGAGTCCTCTCTTAGTCTTAAAGTCACTGTTGTCTTCTTCATCAGAGGAGGGAGAACTGCTGGATTTGGATTTTCATGGCACATCCCTTAGGTGTCTCCTGTTTCTTGATCTTGAAGCACCTGCTACAAGCAGACGTCACCACGTGCTTCCTCGGCCTGGCCCTCGGACACTTCCTTTCTTCCCATTCTGCACCCTTGGATCAAGGGATCCTATGGCTCCCAGCTGTTGTATTTAGAGGACCATCCTGGCCGCTTCACCGGGTAACTCCAGCATCTTCTTACAGAGCTGCTTGAGGATATACTCAGGGGCAAAGGCGACACTTAGCTCCTCCATCCCTCCATCCTGCAGCTGCCACCTCGGGAGCAGGGACATGTCACAAGTGATTTTCTTTTACCAAAAGCTTTCCCCTATTTCACCATTCGTCCTCTGCTGCTCCCACCCCAGATCTTTGGCCTATTCAAGTTCGTTCTTTATCTGATCAAGTCTGAACTGAATGCAAATTCTTAAAATAAAGAATGACCAAAAAGAGCCTGCTTGCTAGGCCTGGGTGTCCAGTTTCTCTGTTGCTTTATGGAACAAAATATAAGCCTGCTAAAGACTGGGTTTCTCTCACACTCTCCAGACACTGTACTTCCTCCCCCTGGGGCCAAAGGCTAGATTAATCAGATGTCCTTTAAAAACAAAACAAAATAAAACAAAACAACTATACTGTTCCTTTGGTCTCAGTTTACGAAGGAGCCTTTTGAGGACAGTAGATTATTTTTCAACTAGGTATTCCACTTTATCACTTTTATAAGTTTTCCCATGCTGGGAAAGTGCTCTAATATAGGGAAGTTAAGTTTGCCAACTTAAAAAAAAATTTTTTTTGCCATTATTGCTCAAGATGAGCAGATATCTCACTTGGGAGGAATGTCTTGCTTTGGAATACTTTTCCCAAACCAGTGTCCTCAAATCTAGAGCAGCAACCTGGATCCCCAAAGATACACTGGCAGGCAGAGTAGTGTGTGTGTGTGTGTGTGTGTGTGTGTGTGTGTGTGTGTGTGTGTGTGTGTGTGTGTGTGTGTGTGTGTGTGTCCTTCATTGCCAAAGAAGACCATGCCATCAGAGAAATGATGACATGACTTGCACTTGACTTTGTTTTGAGTGGGGGAGGGCTGTGTAGGTCACCAGCCTCACTTCTCCTCCACAGCCATCTGAATCCAGTGACCAGATACTCATCAGGATGACTGGAGATGACCCAGGATGAGGCAGTTGGGGTTAAGTGACTTGCCCAAGGTCACAGCTAGTGAGTGTCAACTGTCTGAGGTGATATTTGAACTCAGGTCTTCCTGACCCCTGCACTGGTGCTCTATCCACTGCACCATCTAGCTGGCAGGCAAAGACACTGAAGGCAAACATTAAAATTCAACAGCCTTGTGGTTGCTCAGTTGTGCCTGAATCTTTGTGACCTACTCTTTGTGATCTCATTTGGGGTTTTGTTGGTAAAGGTACTGGAGCCGTTTGCCATTTCCTTCTCCAGTTCATTTTACCGATGAGAAAACTGAGGCAAACGAAGTTAAGTGACTTACCCAAGGCCATACAATAAGTAAGGGTCTGAGGCCAGATTTGAATTTAGGAAGGTGAGTCTTCCGCCTCCAGGCCTGGTGCTCCATGCACTATGGCTCCACCTCGCTGCTTCTAAACAATCCAAACAGGCCATCATCATTGAATTTGGCCTCTGAATGGTACTGGGGGTACACATTCTTTGTGCCAGGAGCCCAGTCCAATACCACTGGGTCACTGGACCCCTTCATAGCTTCAATGGCCTCTTTAGTTCTGGTTCTGTTTGGGACTTTGAACAAAGATACCATTTAGAATTCAATTTGAAAGTGGGCTGCAAACACCCACTTTTCTTACAGACAGACGATTACCACACAGAAATCTGGGTGATTAACACTGAATCATCCTGATTTTGAACTGAATGTAAACTAATAATATATACTGAATATAAGCTAGATGGAAGGTTCATCATTTCCAAAACTGCCCACAGTGAAAGAATTTAGTTTGTCATTAGGAGCAGTGGAAATGCAGATGAGTCAATATTCACCATCTTACCTTCTTTAAAGGGCAGATTGGTGGCACAATGGATAGAGAACCAGGCCTCGAGTTGAGAAAACCTGGGAAGACCTGTGACCTCAGACACTTACTAGCTGTGTGATCTTGGGCAAGTCATTTAGCCCTATTTGCATCAGTTTTCTTCTCTGTAAAGTGAACTGGAGAAAGAACCACTCTAGTATCTCTGCCAAAGGAAACCCCAAATAGGGTCACAACGAGTCACACATGACTAAAATAATCAAACAGCAACATCTTCTTTAAGGTATTGGGTTCAATCACTTGCCCCAAACCAATCACCAATCAGATAAATATAGTTTCACCTGGGCCTCAAAGTTGGGTTAGCTTTGGGGTTAACAAATAAGTTAACTTTTCAAGTAGCAGAAGGAACAAAAATCCAGTAAAGTTCAGTTGCTAGAAGCATAATCATAAAGTCTATTCATTCTGGGCTCTGATCTCACTTTTTAAAAAAGTGATTGGCAAAGGAAACATCTTAGACCTCAGTTGGCATGGGGAGGGAAGCCTTGGGCTGGAAGAGACTTGGGAAGTTATAGCCTGTCGTCAGAAAGAGATCATACCTTTTCTCATTGGGAAACCTTCTCAAGTACAAAAGAATTTATCCTGTTTTCAGTCTTATTTTTCTTTCCATTAAGTAATTCAAATGTGAGATGATGAAGACCCAAGTTTAGGATAGAAGAAGTTATTAATCTTGGGCTCAGAGGTCATAGGTTAAGTAAATGAGAATTCTTGATCATATTCTGGATTTTTTTTTTCCTTTTCCAGGCTAGAGTAGGAACTCCAATTCTCATCAATCCTGGTGACTTGGGAATAGCTAGTGACTATATATCCAGGGGATAACCTGGCCTCAGTTGTGCCTATACTAGGTCTTTCATACCATATACCTAGATCGATTGTCTTGGATAGGGAGTGAAAATTGACTTTTTAAAAAGCTTGGATTGAAGAGGGGGTGAGGAGTCAAAGGTGTGGTTTACAGGCAGGCCTGGAAATAAGGAAGCATAGATTTTGTGAGGCCTCTTCAGTTTCAATGTAGATACTATATACAGTTTGGCCAATATGACAACATTTGCCCAATCAATCAATAAACAAGTTTTCATTAAGCACTTATGTATTTGACACTGTGGGACACAAAGGCAGTCCTTTGTTGGAATAACTGCCCCAGTAAAGGAAGAATTTCTCTTATAAATAGGAAGAAAATAAATTTAGGTTTCTTTTTTTTTTTTAATCTGGAGGATGTGAAAAAATGGAATTCTTTGTTTTAGTATGTGCTTAAACCTTTCCACTTGAAATACAAACCTCTGTCTTTCTCTTCATCTTCCCCACAATCTCCTTTCCTTTCCTCCTTCAGCCTTCTCTCTGCCTCTCCTACTCCTCTATCAACTTTTCAGCTGCAGAAACTCAAAGTTCATCTGCATCATTTTTAGGAGGGCCAAGGAAAATTTCTTCATAGCACTGTGGGGCATTTATCCAAAATAATCTACTTTTTCAGAAACCTTCCAGGAGGATATGAAGCAGAGAAAAGACTGACACATTTCCAGACTCAAAAGATAAATAAATTTAAAAGTCACATGAGTTGTCCACGCTTCCCCTAAAGTCTGCTTTCTTTGTAAATGCCTCTTACCATATAATTACTATATTAATTCAATATTTACCCAAACTCATATTTGTCCTTCGTGGGTAGGAATGGCCCTCTATGGAAGGATCATATATTTTGGAGCTAGTAGGAACCTCAGAGGTTATTCAATGCAACTCTCATTTTACAGATGAGGAAACTAAGGCAGGGGTAGGTTAAGGGACTTGTCCAGGGTAACAAAGCTAGCAAATATCTGAGGCTGAGTTTGAATCTAGGTCTTCATTGTGCCAGCAAATGTTTAACAAACTGATCTCTGAAGAAAAAGATATAGGACACACTTTTAAGTTTAATCTACAGTATTAAAACTTTTTCTGTTGCTTTCTTAAGGCTAGATAATCCACAAAACAATCACTCAAACCCTGATCTGTAGTATTTGTTCATTTATAAGGTGTAAATGCTCCCACTGAAAATTTAACAATCAGCTTCATGAACTAGTTCCAGCACACCCTTGGGTGCTCTTCTATTTCATTTATAGTCATTCACACCTGCCTGACTTTCCCTCTACTCTCACCCAGATTCTCTCTCTTAGCAACATCTTTCTAGGACTGACGTTCTTAATCTCAGATCCACAAATTCCCAAGGGTGCCGGGGGGAGAATTCAGAGGGTCCATGAACATGAATGGAAAAAAAAATTATTTTCTATTACTTTTAACTGAAACTTAACATTTCCTTCAATATGAATTAAAACACAAAACCAGTCAACTGTTATTCTTAGGAGGGGTGTACAGGCTTCCAAGGTCACATGGGGAGCAAATGCACTAAACCAGAGGTGTCTTGACTCCTAGCCAGAGCAAGTGATTTTCTTTTACAAAATACTTTCCACCATCCCATCACTCCTTCTCTCTGCTCCCACCCCAAATCTGACTTTGGTTTGCCAGAGCTGTTCATGGCATACAAGAAAAAAAAACAGTTAAGAAGTGCTTTAGGACACTGTGAAGTAGCATGGTGGTTCTCATTCAATGCCCCATCAAAGCTATCTAATGCAATGTACTCCTATGTACTACCTAACACTTTGGACTATACTTGCAGTTTTCCTTTCCCTATAATCTTTCAATTTAGCCTGTGGAGGAGGAAAATGGAAGAAGGGGGTGGAGGGGCTTGACCTATCATCTTATATAATTTGGTGAATAGGAGAATACAGGCTATGTTAGTTCCTAAACACGAGCAAGAGATCATTAATTTTAATTTGGGAATGAGCTCAAAATGCCCTGGAGGGAATATCTCTTCACAACTCTGAGGGGGATAATCTATACTTTTGTGGGGAAGGTCAGTCCTTCAACTTGCATTTATTAAGACTTCACTATGTGCCAGGCACTATCTGGAGGATGCAAAGAAAAGCCAAAGACAGTCCCTGACATCAAGGATCTTACAGTCTAGCAGGGGAGACAGTATGCAAACAATTATGTCCAAAATAGCTAGATACATGAGAAATTGGAACATAGCAACAAGGGAAGCCCTACAAAATAATTTGTGCATTGGGATCCACTCAAGACAATCACAGAAAAACAAGACAATTTTGTAAACATCCTTTAGGATTGTAAATCCAAATTCTTGGGGCCTTGCCAGGCAGCCACCAAAACACATGATCCAGAAAAAAAAAGCAACTGAGTCCTACCCCCAAGGAGGAGCAGTTATGGATCATAACTTGGCAGTACAAGGACAGAGTACAAGGCTTGGAGTCAGGAAGACCTGAGTTCAAATCCAGTTTTAGACACTTATTATTTTTGTGACCCAGGTCAAGTCACTTCTTTCTCAGTTTCTTCCACTGTAAAATGGGTATATTAACAACATCTACCTCCAAGGGTTGTTGTGAGGATCACTTGAGATTATGGTTATAAAGATCTTAGCACAGTGCCTGACACATAGTAGGCATTTAATACATTTTTATTTGATTCCTTTCTTCTTTTCAGAAGGAAAAACTTAAATCCATGGAATCCTAGGAGGGTCTAAAAGGTGGAAGGTAATGAAAACAGCATGGGCTTTTCTCCTGCATGGGACTGAACATAGTAGAAAAAGGAAGGCAAAGGGAAGGAGGAAGCCACACTGGACCTCATCTCTATTAACTCTGACCCAGTGATCCCAGATGTGATAGGAAGATGGTTAACCATGGGCCCAGGAATCAGGCAAACTTCCCAGTACTCACAATCCCAGTTAGAGAAGGTCAAAACTGAAGTTTCAACCCAGATTTCTAAACTGGATAGGATGACAACATCCTTTGGGAATTAGATACTTCTAAAATTCTGATCTTAATGCTACTTCTTTTGTTACATATATCTTGGGATCCGGAAGAGGGTTATTCCTAATCAGCTTCCCCATTTTGATCATTGCATTCCTGGAAAGTCCCGGTAAATCTGGGGTCAAGGGTTCATTGGGTACTTTTGGATTGTCTTGCAAAGTACTCTATGTTTAGTCGTTTTTCAGTTGTATCCAACACTTTGTGACACCATTTGGGGTTTTCTTGGAAGAGATACTGAAGTGGTTTATCATTTCCTTCTCCAGCTCATTTTACAGATGAGGAAACTGAGGCAAACAGGGTTAAGTGACTTGTCCAGGGTTACACAGCTAGTAAGTGTCTGAGGCTAGATTTGAACTCAGGAAGATGAGTCTTCCTGACTCTAGATTCAGCACTCTATATCCACTGCCCAATCTAGCTGTCTGTTGGAGCTATTTCTTTTTGATCACTTTCTCTACTCCCAAGTCTTTTTATTTTGGATGAATCTGTGGCATCCTGAAAAATCAGAATGAATGAATGAAAATTCATTTATTAAGCCCCTCATGTATACCAAGTTTGGAATACAAACACAAAGAACAATGTCCTTTTGCTTAAGGATCTTATTTTCTAATAGGAGAGATAAAACATAGAGGAGAGTGATGGCCAAGGAGGGATAATTTGGTTGGGAACATTATAGGGATGGTGAGAGGAACCACAGGGAAGCAGATTAACCCATATCTTATAGGAGCAATAATAGAATTGATTTGGAAAGATGGGAGGAAATCTGGGGAGTGAAGTGAAGTATGTCTGGAACTCAGGCAAGAACCAGTCTGAAAGGGGGAGGCACACTGGGGAGCGCCTGCAGAGGTCCAGATCTCTGAGGCTTAGCATGTACTACATGCAGGGGTGTGTGTGTGCCAGTAAATATTAAACAACGAGATCTCCAAAAAAGAAATATATGTATAATATATCTTTAAATTTGATATGCACTGTTAACAGTCTCCATCACTTTCTTAATTCTAGACAATTAACAAAACAATGAATTTGTAGCATTTGTCCCCTCACATTGAAAATTTAACAGCTGGCTTCTGAGTCTATAGGAGTTGACTCCAGCATATCCGTGTGTGTAGCTTGGGAAAGTAACTTAATTTCTCTCTGTTTTTTCAACTGTATATTTTAATAGTTATATTCCTTCCAGGGTGCAAGTCACAACTTACCCAGGCCTTTATTGCCTGTGATTATCTTGTCCACCGTCTCAGACAAATTCTCCAGAGAGGATCCACTCAGTGAATGAAAGGCCCTCTGGGAGATCTTTCAAGGTTATGTTGGATAGCGAGGTAGCACTCGATCTGTCCATCTCTGATTCTTGAACTGAAAAAGTTTGAGGGAAATCTGGGGAGCCATTATCTCTCCTGGCCCACCTCCTATTATGAGATTTCTATAGATTTCTTCCACTGTAAAATGAAAAGGACCTTTGAGGTCCCTTTAATCCCTGGATCTATCAGAGTATGAGCTGACCTCTCAAGACTCATACATTATTCTCCTTCATACACTATTAACGGACGGCATGTAATCTAGTCAAATTGAACTTCTTGTGTTCCTCATGCATAATATTCCTTCTCCCTTCTCCATGCCTTTGCACAAGTTATTGCTCAGATCCAGAACATGTACTCTTCTTATATCTGCATCTTAGAAGTTCTTTCTTCCTTCAACGTCCATCTCAACTGCCATCTCCTACATGAAGTCTGTCCCACTCCCTCCAAGTACTAATGCCTCACTCCTTATGAGCTTTGAAAGGTCAGAAAAGCCGGAAGATGTAGTCAATAGCCATACCCCATGCCCTTGAGGTTAACCTACTTGACTCAGTCCAGCAGTGGCAGCTGTGTCCTGCGAACGAGAGGATGATTGAGCCATCTCCAGGCCATATGAACCTAGAAGCGACCTTGGTAGGGGTGAATGCTTTGTGCCAAGTACTTCCAACTCTCTCCAGGGACCAGGGTCAAAAAAAGGAACAGTGAGCCCCTGATTCAGGTGGGATAGGCTTATATTTTCATTCTTACTAAGTCCCTTTGTGAGTATCAATAACTGATAATTGGCTAACCAATACTAAGGAGAAATCCACTGATTAAATTGATGGTAGGATACCGAAGAATGGCATCAATGCTACTGAGCCCCTATTAACTGTCTGGGCAATTGATGTTAGGTGAACACACTGGAACAGAGGCTAAAACTTGTAATGTTAGAAGAATTCCACTGCCCCTCAGGGGTACTGCTGGAACTCTCAGATTAGGCAGCTACCCTCTGGGAACTTAACTTGCCACTGTGAGTGGGATTTAGAACATGGACCCAAGCAGAATCTATTAGGGCTACATTTATATCTGTATATGTATAAATAAGATCATACACCAAAGGACTGTAGACTGAGAGCGTAAAAAGTGATCTAGTCCAACCCCTCATTTTACAGATGGGGACACTCAATCCTGGGGAGGCTAAGTCTTCTTCTATAGAATCTAAGCTGCTCAATGACAAGGGATGTTTCATTTCTGTCATTGTATTTCTGGCTCCCAGCACAGTGTCCAGCAAATTGTAGGTACTTAATAAATGCATATTCTGTTTAACCTAGAGTTCCCTGAAACTATGATTCTTTGGAGACTGCAGTGTTGCAAGACTGAAAATTATATAGCATTATGTGATTATGGGAAATGGGAAAATGTAGGTTAAAAGAAGTAGACCGGGATCATTAAAAACATTGTGCAAGCCCTCAAATTTCAGATACTTAGTGACTTTAAGATTATGAAGTCTTGAATAAGAATTGAACATTTTAGGGGAGTTGGTTATTATTATAACAACTACCACTACTACCACCACTACCGCCACCACCGCCACTGCCGCCGCCGCCGCCGCCGCCACCGCCACCGCCACCGCCACCGCCACCGCCACCGCCACCGCCACCGCTACCACCACCGCCACCGCCACCACCACCGCTACTATTACCACTACCGCTACTACCACCACCACCGCTACTACCACCACCACCGCTACTACCACCACCACCACTACTACTACTATTACAGCCAACAGAAGACATTTCAGAACAAAAAGCCATGTGGGGGAAGTGAACAGCTGATTAATGAGATGAAGTCTGAGAAGTGGATTTGGATTTCTGGACCACAGCTCAAATACAGGAATTGACAGGTTTTTGGCTAGAGATGGAATGCATCTAACAAGGGTTGTCAGGAATGTATTTTCCTGGATTATTACAAAGCTAATCAAGGGAAATTTATACTGAAAAAGAAGAGGAAGAAGACTGGCTGTGTATATCCACCAAGCTAATTGCACAGAGAGCCCCTAAAATGTAGGAAGAATAGGAAGGAAACAAGTCTTTATATAGCATCTGCTATATACCACGCACGGTGCCAAACGATTTACAAATATTATTTCATTTGTTCCTCAATACCACCTTGAGAGGTCGGGCCTATAATTATTCCCATTGTTAGGATTGAGAAAACTGAGGCAGACAGAGGTTAAATGTTAAATGATCATGTAGCTGGTAGTTGTCTGAGGCAGGCTCTGAACTCAGGTCTTTTTACCTGCAAGTCCAGTAATCTATCTGCTACACCATGAAGCTTCCTAGCAATAGAAATGATCAGAAATTCACAGAAGACAAAAGCAAAGAGGGAATCAACAATAAAACCCATGGTCCCAAATGATCATGATCCAATGCAAAAAGTTTTAGTAACAAGCAAGATGAACTAGAAATTCTAATGGAAGGAAGAAAATTTGACAGTGTAGGTTTAACTGAGAATTGACAGAACGCAGAGTACAAATGCCTGGAATGTATCTCTGGAAGGATATGCCACATTCAGAACAAAGGGAGAATGACTGGGAGGATAGCAGCACTAGAAATTGAGAAGATATATTCATGTGAGGAAACCCTAGGATCAAAGGGGAAAACATGTTATTTGGGCAAAAATAAATGAATAAAGATAAGCAATATTGTCATTGGAATATACAACAAATCACCCTAACAGGAAGAGGACATAGATGAAGACTTCCAGAAATAGATCAGAAATTTAGCACTGAGGTATGATATAGTACTGATGAGAAAATTAAATTATCAAGATATTTGTTGGAGTTCTACTAAAAGCAGAACATTTAATGATTTTTTAAGACTTTATATAGTGGTAAGTTTATCCTTCAAAATGGCAAGAATTCAACATGGGAAACTTCCATTTTGGACCCGATTCTTCCCAAGGAGGAACTGATTGAAGGCATAGAAATGAAAGGGATTTGCAGGGAAAGTGACCACTCCATCTTAGAAGTTAGTGAAAGGAAAGACTCCAGGAATAGTGTGATGTGTGCTATAATTGGGAGAGCAGATTTCAAGTGGTTAAGAGAAAAGATAGGTAGGAGAACTTCATGACAAAAAATTCTACAGAAGAATCCAGCCCACAAGGGATGAGAAGCTCTCAAGAATAACATTTTCAAGACACAAATTAAAAAAGATTCTAGGGAGAAATAGGTGCAGCCGTCTAAAGAGAGAAATGTGTATGAACAGAGAATTCACAGATCAGCTTAACATTTATAAAAAATGTGTATAGAAGAGGGAATCAAGAGGAGGTAACAGAAGATGATTACATAAGATTGGCATGATAAAGTAAGGATACTGTCAGGAACAATAAAATTAAGAGTAAGCAGGAGTTGAATTTTGGTTCTTACCAAAAGAGGGGTTTTCTTTTTTTTTTTTAAATTCTATATTGTGGACAAAAAGATGAACAAAGAACAGCCAGGACTGCTGCTTGGTGTATATAGGATGATGATTGTGGATGACGAAGAAAAGGTATAGCTATTCAGCTCTTGTTTTGCTTTCTTTGCCTCTGCCAAAAAGGATGATCTTTGGACTAGAAATGACAGAATAAAAATGGCCAACAGGGAATTTATATCCAAGATAAAGAAGAAGATAATAAGCCAGCAACCAGCTGTCCTGGATGCATTCAATTTACCAGTCTCACGTTAAGTACATCACAGGGAACTAAAATGACTAGCAGATGTATTTGCTGAGATATGTTGGTGATCTTTGAAAGACCATGGAGAATAGGAAAAATAACAAAGGACTACAGAAGGTCTAATATTGTCCCAATTTTCTAATGAAGGGAAGACTGGAGTTTACAAATTATAGGCCAGACTTTGATTCTTGGCAAGATTCTAGAACATATTAGTAGGGGGATAGTTAGTGAATGTCTAAAAAAGGAACTGGTGATGACAAAGAGCCAGAATGGCTTCATTAAGAACAAGCTATGCCAGAGTAACTTCATTTTCATTTTTGTTAGTGTGGCTACACTGGTAGATCAGGAGCATGCTTTGTCATTTACATAGATTTTAGCAAAGCTCTTGACAAAATCTCTCATGCTATTACAGCGGAAGAGATAGAGATATTCCAGCTAGCCAACAGAAGAGATAGAGAGACCTGGAACTGGTGGGACCCAAAGAATTAATTAATGTCAATTTGGAAAAATATCTCTAGCTGAATATCCTAGAGTGACCTTAAACCCCATTTAGTGACCTAAACGCCACTTTCAATAAGAAGCCTTTCCCAATCTACTTTAATACTAATGTATGTCTTCCTTCTGTTGATTATCTCCAATTTATCATCTATATCTATATATCTTGTTTGTTCATAGTTGTTTGCATTACACTGTGAAGATCAGAGACTGCTCTCATTCTTTCTTCTTTTCCTTCCTTCCTTCCTTCCTTCCTTCCTTCCTTCCTTCCTTCTTTTCTTTCCTCCTTCCTTCCTTTTCTTTTCATTCTGCCTTCCATTCCTTCCTTCCTTTCCTTCTTTCCTTTCTTCCCTTTACTCCTTCTTCCTTCCTTTGGGTTCCCAGTGTCTAGTATAGTGTCTAGTAAATAGTTGGTATTTAATGCTTGACTCTGTATTGTTTAACATTTTTATTAATGACATGGTTAAAGTATAAATAGTATGCTTATCCAATTTACAGACAACAAAGCTAGGAGAAATAGTCAACACAATGGATGGCTTAGTCAGGATTTAAAAATATCTGGAGAAGACAAAGTGTTGGGCTGAGTCTCATAAGATTCAATTTCTTAGAGATAAATATAAAATATTAAACTTGGGTCAAATTTAGGAACTTCATAAAGATCAGATGAAAGTAACATGGCTAGACCATAGAGGGAAGAACTAGCAGTAATAACTGAAAGTTATAGTGAGGAAGATTTAGCCTTGATGCACTAAGCCAGACGCTTTTTATGTTTCATCAATGATAAACACTATAGGACCTTGCATTCTCTGCACCTTTCAAATCAGTGGATAATTATAAAGATGTCTCCTGTAGAAAAAAAGGATGAAGAAGTAGGCATATGGATATGTAGCAATCAAAGTTTTCTCAATTGCCTTTTGAGTTAGTAATATAATTTATGATTCCAACTCCACCCCATTCTCTTGAATAAATTATCCAATGACCAATAAAATTATCCAAATATCCAGTGCTTTCAACATTGTATTATCTCTTGCTAATATTTCTGTAGTGGGTACTTGTTGTAGTCTAACACTGTTCTCAATTTCATCTTCTTAAATGTCATGAACACGTACTTCCTTATATAGTACACTTTGGATTGAGAAGTTCAAACATGGATAATTCCATGGTCAGTGATGATGAAAATTGATGATTCAGAAATACTGATAAATCTGTTCCATTTTCTGTTTACTTGTTATTTTTTTAAAATAAACTTCAGTTATGAATGCTCTTGGAGTCATATAGTTTAGTTGGGCTTCATGCCAAGCTTCCTGTTTCTTTATTTTCACCCAGACTGCTTTTTGCTGTTTTATGAAACAAGAATGCTCATAATCTGCTACCATCTTCCTTTGTAGTGCTTCATAAATAAGTTCGTATATTCTAAATGGATGTCTTCCTAGCCTGCAATGTTCTCCCCTTAGCAAAGAGATTAGGTATTTGTTGCTTAGACACATCCTGGACTCCTTTTGGCTTCATTATGGTGATTATTCTATATCAGTTTAAAGTTTCCAGAGAATGGTGATCATCAAGGCCAATATCATTGCCTATTTCTATTTCCCAATTTCCAATAATGACAGCTTGTTTGAATATGTCAAGTTGAAGACAGTATAATTGTACTTAACGGAATCTCATATTTAGGGGAGGTGTAGTGGAAAACTTGCTAGACCTGTAGTCAGGAGACTCCAGGTTTAGATCTTGCCTCTGAAACTTATTAACTCTGACCATTTAAATCTCTCTGAAGCTCAGTATCTTTATCTGCAAAATGGGGATAACACAAATAGTACTATCTCACTTCCACCTCTTTGCTTCTCCAGCTTTCTTCAGTTAAAATCCAATCTTTTACCTTAGTTTCTTCATTTACGAAATGAGCTGGAGAAGGAAATGACAAACCACTCCATGGCTTTGCCAAGAAAACCTCCAAGGGGATCATAAAGGGTCAGACACAATTGAAATGACTGAACAACAACACCTACTTGATAATTAATATATAAAAATGGTTATATATAATATATAATATTATATTTTATATTTATATATTAACATAATATTATATTTATATATATGAATTAATATATAATAATGGTTAACATTTACATAGCACTTACCATGGCTAGGCACTTTACAGTCCTCTCATTTGACCTTCACAACAACCTTGGTCATTTTACAGGTGAGGAAACAGGCAAACAGGTTTAAACGACTTGCCTAGGGCTCCATGGCTGGTAAGTGTCTGAGGTCTGATTTGAATTCAGGTCTTCCTGACAGTGCTCTATCCACTGTGCCACTTACCTGGTGATCGATCTTATACCACACCTTAAAATTCTCTCTCCCACCCTCCATCTGAGCTTCTCAGTCTAGTAGTTAATAATATTGTAAAGCAAAGTCTTAACTATACCAAGGGGCCAAAACATCTAGAGGAATCCTTTGCAACGTGAATAATAACCACATACCCAGATATGGGAAGCTGAGTAAAGGCAGTTCCTGATGGACCACCCATTCTTTACACTGACCTTTCTGCAGGCAAGGATCTGTAGCTATTGCCTTCAACTCCACTCCTATTCTAGCACCTTCCTGCCAGTGCTGGGACCATCTCAGACTCTCATATTTTCTCCACTACCATAGGGGTGCCCCATCCCCTGGCACTGCCTGATGCTTCTAAGGATTGTCACACCTTCTTTCTCTGCCAGAGACATTCATCTAGGCTTTTTTGTTCCTGCCACTGAAGTTTTTAAGGCCCCTTATTCTACGTCCTCCCCAGTTCCCCCTTCCTCCTACCTCTCCTGATGATAAAGAACCATGCAGAACTGGGGATAGGGAACAATGTATTCATCGCATCCAAATTTAAATTGGGACAAAGAGTGAGTGTTCCTATAGAAACAATGTTATAAGTGGTGTTTAGGTTCCATAATGTGATTAGTACTACAGGCATTCTCCATTGTGCATTGTGCCTTCCAAAACAGGAAATGAAATGAAACAACATTATTAACAGAGTTCATTCAGCAGGAAGATGATTATAAATAGGTGAGAAGTCAAATGATATTATAGCAATATTTCTAAATGTTATTGGTTACACTATATTAATAATATTAACAGGGGCATTGTTATATATTGATAGTCTTAAGAGTAGAAACATGGTTCAAAGTGGACCTGAGTTCAAATGCTACTTTAGTTCTTTACTAAGAGTGTGACCTTAAGGCAAGTCATTAACTATTTCTGAAGTACTAAGAGATAAAGTGACTAGACTAGTGATTCTCAGATGTGATCTAGGGACCTTGAGGATCCTTAAGATACTTTCAGGGGATCCATGAGGCCAAAATTATTTTCATAATTATACCAAGGTGCTTTATCTTCTAATATGATAAATATCATTAGACACAACCCACATAAACAAAAGCTCTTTAGGAGGTTCTCAAAATTTTAAAGAATATAATAGGGTCCTGTGATCAAAACACTTGAAATCTGTTGGACGGGAGCATCTCTTTCCACTCTAAATTCTATAATCCTAAGGGTGAATCTGATTGCTATTTACAATACTGCGTCTCTACATATATTCCCAGTCTCAAATAATCAATTAACTTGTAGAAGACAATACTTAAGCAAGCTTTCAGTCCAGTTCTAATGCTATTCAATGCACTACTATATGTGGCCATGAGACTTTTACACTTGTTACTGACTGATTTCAGAAAGTTTTAAAACAACTCTGATAATATCTGAGACCAAAGGGCAGGACCAATTTTACATCAATAAGCTTCTTACTCATCTAATTCAAGAGCAAAGACCTGTATTTTAGGTAGTCGAATGAAAGTGATGGAGGGTATTGTTTCCTATGCAACAGGTTAATGAAGGAGGAGCAGGTCTCATAGTGGATAACTCTGGGCCAAATCACTTAGTTTCTGATTGCCCCAGGCATCCCTGTAAGGATGCAGTTTGCAGAGAAGCTGGGGGAGTTTCCTTTGCCAGTAAAATGACAATTCTCAAAAGAAAAAAAAAATTAAAGAACAAGCATTGTACACAGTGACCAGTTTCATGGAACATTCATAAGGATAAGCCTGGGTTATCTCTACTGACATGTGTATAGGATGGAGCACAGCCCCTGGTTTGTTGAACCTATGCTCTGGTCACTTTCAGGGACATATGCTCAGAGTTGGAAGACTTGGAGTTTTGGGATGGCCTGGGTGTCTCTTGGCCTACTCTTCTCTCACAAAAGAGGGTGAGAGAAGCCTGCTCAGCCAGAAAGAGCATCCATTCAGGAGGCTTTGAGAGGAGACTCTCAGAGAAACCATCCAAGGCACATGGAAAGAAAGGGGTAAAGCCTAGAGCTCTAGGTCTTCTCACTGCAAGGACAATGCATTGCTGCCTGCAGACTTCCTAACATACAGACACATAGACTGCTTCAGCAGAGCTCAATCTTGGCAGTTATTTGTTACATTTGCAGGACTGGAAGAGGGGTGTATTTTGGAAGAGGAAAAATTTCAGGGATGTATATTTTGTGTGTGTGAAAGAGAGAGAGAGAGAGAGAGAGAGAGAGAGAGAGAGAGAGAGAGAGAGATGGGGAGTCATGTTTGATAGTGTATATATTCTCTGATGGCATGGTCCTCTTCAGCAACAAAGAACGAACACAACTATACACATGCACACACATGCTCGCACACACACAGGCTCTCCTTCTTGAGGGCAGGCTCTTCTGGCTTCAGGTCCTCAAGTCAACTAAAAATATCAGAGAACTATTTTTAAATACTCTTGAACTAGGTAGTTTCAAGGGGAAAAAAACCATAAGGACTTCTAACATTGGTAGGTGATAAGCTAGAACGTTAGTAACGAAGATGAAGAAATAAGCTGGATTTCGACGGTGCCCTTAAGCCAACAGAATGCATATAGATCCTACTTTTATCTTTCCCTAGTTCTTAGAGATCGTTTTGTTGTTTGGTCTTTTCAGTCATGTGCAACTCATTATGACCCCATTTTGGGTTTTCTTAGCAGAGAGAGTTGAATGGTTTGGGGCAGCTAGGTGGTGCAGTGGATAGAGCACCGGTGCAGGAGGCAGGAGGACCTGAGTTGAGATCTCCCCTCAGATACTTGACACTCACTAGCTGTGCGACCTTGGGCAAGTCACTTAACCCCAATTGCCTCATCCTGGGTCATCTCCAGTCATCCTGATGAGTATCTGGTCACTGATTCAGATGACTCTGGAGGAGAAGTGCGGCTGGTGACCTGCACAGCCCTCCCTCAGAACAAAGTCAAGTGCAAGTCATGTCATTATTTCTCTGATGGCATGGTCTTCTTCCCAACGAAGGATGAACACACACTCGAGTGGTTTACTATTTCCTTCTCCAGCTTATTTTAAAGATGAGGCTCTGAGGAAATGAGGCTAAGTGACTTGCCCAGAGTGACACAGCTATTAAGTGCTTAAGGCAGGATTTGGATTTGTGAAGATGAGTCTTCCTGACTCCAGGCCTGATGCTTTATCTGCTGTACCACCCAGCTGCTCTCTTCTAGATCACAGGATCATATAATTAGGGGTGGCCCAGAAGGCATCTAATGTAACTCCTTTATTTAAAGATGACAGAACCAAAGCCCAGAGAATTTCAATGATTTGTCCAGGGTTACACAGTTACTAAGAGGTGATGTCTTTTTTATCTGTTTGTTTTTGTTTTTCCTGATGTTAATATTGCCTTAGTTTTCAAATCTCTTTCACATACATTATCTTACTTGATCCTCCTAACGACCTTGGGAAGAAGGTGGTCCTGTACATGAGTATCACTATAGGCATGGAGAAACTGAGGCACAGAAAAATTAAATGTCTCTATCCAAGGTAAATGTCTCTAGTAACAAAAAGAGCTAGACGAAATGCCAAATTTTCTGACTCCCGATTCAGGGTCTTGCCACTACACTACACAGATGCTTATTTTTTTAAAAAATGGAAACTTTGGCATGTGAATTGCAGGCCCATCACTTGATGTTGCATAACCAGCAACACAACCACATCCTTTGTGGTCCAACCTTTTGGAGTCTATGTTACCTTTAAGGCTGCTGTGGAACTTGGACATCCCATCAAAGTGCACTGAAGTGATGATGCTAGACTGAGCTAGCAGTGT
This sequence comes from Potorous gilbertii, assembly GCA_028658325.1. NCBI lineage: Eukaryota > Metazoa > Chordata > Mammalia > Diprotodontia > Potoroidae > Potorous > Potorous gilbertii. The sequence continues at coordinate 198,602,528 of CM053771.1, forward strand.
TTCTCTATATGTGGGGGGGGGGGTCCAGCTTCAGACCAAAATCTAGCCAGAAATCTAGTATTAAGTCATTCTCAGAAAGATAGTTCATTTTGGTGCCTCTTTTGGGCCTGGCAACAGGGAGAGATTTGGGGGTCTCAGGCCTGAACTAGACTTTAGGAGTCTCATCAGACCTCATCACTGAAGCTAATGGAAAGAATGATGATTTTGGAGCAAAAAAACCCTGGGTTTGCATCCTGGTTTTACCGCTTATTTTCAGGGATGAGGAACCTGTAGTCTTGAAGTCACATGTGGCCCTCTAGGTCCTCAAGTGTGTCTAGAGGGCCACATGTGGCCTTGAGGCTGCAGGTTTCTCCCCCTTCTCCCCCAATCTATTTAATCTTGGGTAAGTTGCTTCCTTCCGTGAGGGAAAATTTATTCATCTATAAAATGAGAGGCCTGAACTAGAAAACACCTGTGATACCTTACTACCTGTATGACCTTGAACAATTTACTTGACCTCCCTGGGCCTCAGTTTCCTAATCTATAAAATGAGGGGTTTGGACTCTATGGCCTCTACAATCTCTGATGACTCCAGAGCTTATGCCCCGGTGGTGCTCTGATTCCCAAGGTCTTTTCCAACTCTGCATCCTATGATCTCTACAAAATCTTCATTAAGAAGAAAATGGTATGGGAATGAAGAGAGAAGGAATGCATGAAATCATTCAGTACTGGTGAACCTTAGGTGTTCCTCTCAAGAACACCTCATCCTGAGATACTGCTCTGGTTACAAGCTATGCAGGACTGGGAAAGTAGGAGGCTCACTGGGGAACTTGTTTCTTTGCTGAGATTTAGTCAGTTTCCTCCCATCGGACATGTCTGTTAGTGTGTCTAATCCATGACATTTCACAGCATGAGTCCCTTAGCTTATTATTACCCTAGTAGTCTGGCATAATGTCCGAACTTATCTTCCAAGGGACTTTTATCCAGATAATTTAGGCTCATTCAACAGGCCCAGCTGTTAGGGAGTATTACCCTGACACATTGTTCTTTCTAAATGAGAATGTCTCCCTCATATGCTTCTTAATCTTTCCAATACTCACATTAACAATGGCGTAATGCATTATTATGTCACCTATCAAGAGCTTACAGGGTTTTCTTATTCTGACTTCCACTCCCTGAACAAAATCATTTTGTCATCTGTGTCAAATGAGCTACGAAGCTGAGTTATTCTTTCAGTCTGGAGAATGATGGACAGACCTACCCAGAGAAAAGAAGTTTGTCTGACTGATTCTGCTATTTTATGCTCATACAAGCCAATCTGGTGGTACAGCTGCTTTTGATTAGAAAATGTATTGCTCGCCTTACACATATACAAATAATGCATTTTGGCAAGGACCCACTAAACTAAAAGGGGTGGCAGCTGCTCTCACCTCTTTCCAAAATCAGCAAGGAGAAAAAGGCAACAGCCATCAACAGCATTTTGGAGTTAAATTCCTATCATCTATGAATCACTTTCTCCTCTTCGTGTAATTCAGAATAATTTAGGGCTAAAGCTCTGAAAGGATCCTTGTTCGCAGAATTGGGAATTCCAGAGGGGAACTCAGTTATGCAGACTTAATTCCTCCCAAATCTCCCCCAAATTGGATACTTAATTTTTTCCTCTGAATGCTTTATATTAAGCAAGATTTTTGGTTCTCAGTGAAGCATTTCCCCTAATGGGTAGTTAACATTTCCCGAGACACATTTTATTAAATTTTGTTGTTGTTTTTTTAATGATAAATAAATTGGAACAGAAAGTTCTAATTTTTCCTTTTCTATGAAACAAATCTTTTATTTTGGCTTTTATTTCATTTTTACATATTAAAATGAAACCGAAACTCCAAGAACTTTAAATACGGGTTTTCTTTCTGAGTTTTTCTGTTCTGCAAGACAAAATATCTATGTCTATAGACTGCACTTTGAAAAATGAAGGAAGAAGGCAGGAAATGATTAGTCCTAATGAAGGGGAAACAAGAGAAAACAGACATAGTGCTTAGTGCTCGTGATAGAACAAATCATTTAAAACAAAATAGAAAATAGTTATTATAGGATGCATATCTCAAATGAATTGATGGGGTCAATTTGCATTTAAGTCTGTAAGAAATGAAGATCTATGAATACACAGGCTCATCTTTGCTTTACATAGACCTCTTAATTATGCTTTGCTATGTATATTTTAAGCAATGCTGACTTATTATGGTATTGTATGTGTGTGTGTTCATTCTTTGTTGCTGAAGACCATGCCATCAGAGAAATGATGACATGACTTGCACTTGACTTTGTTTTGAGTGAGGGAGGGTTGTGCAAGTCGCCAGCCTTACTTCTCCTCCACAGCCAACTGAATCCAGTGACCAGGTATTCATCAGGATGACTGGAGATGACCCAGGATGAAGGTGACTGGGGGTAAGTGACTTGCCCAAGGTCACACAGCTAGTGAGTGTCAAGTGTCTGAAGTGAGATTTGAACTCAGGTCCTCCTGACTCCTGCACTGGTGCTCTATCCACTGCACCACCTAGCTGCCCCTAGTTCATAGAAGAATTCCTACAGAGACTTTCAAGTGCTCAGTGCTGGGCATATAATAAGTGCTTTGTAAATGCTTATTGACTGACTAGTTTTTAAAAAGCTACCATCCTTTCACTGAACTTTTCTAAGTAAAAGGCTGAGAGGAAACATGTTGCTTTGGAAAGGACATTAAACTGGGAATCAGGAGACCCAAGTTGTAGGACTGGGCTCTGCACTAACTAGGTGTGTGGTCTTGGTCAAATAACTTTAATCATCTGTGCCTCAGTTTCCTTCTCTATAAAAAAGTTGGATTAAATGACCTACAATGTCCTCTGTAGCACTGAAACTCTATGATATTGACTCTTATTTTTCATCCAGTTCTCCTAGTTTCCAGAACATACTGAAGGAAAAAAATGGTATTGGATCTAAATTTAAAAAATTCTAGTTCCAAGATAAATACCATGATATTTAAGTCCTGACTTTGACATCCTTTTAATTTTTTAAATTTGTCTCAAATAAAGTAAGTATACTCCCCGTCTTCTCCCAACCAGAGCTTTCTGCAAAAGAACAACAATGAAAATAATACTAGATAAATCAATACTATGAATTTATTCTAAACCTTGGGCTTCATTCAGATTTTAATCAGTTTAATTTGTAATTCACTTTAATCAATGACATTGATTACAATACCTGAAATTCATAATATTCATAGGAACATAGGTCTAGAAAGTCTATAACCGTCCACTTCCACACCCTCTCCCCTGCATTTTACAGATGAAGAAACTGAGTTCCTAAGAAGTGACTTCCTCAAGGTCATACAAATAATAAACATTAGAGGCAGGCTTGAACCTATGTTCTCTGACTCTAAAGATAGTACTTTTTCTGCTCTCTCACAATACTTTGTTGCTATGTTACTCAAAAATTTGCTTTAAAAAAGACTTCCTCGGGGGGTGGAGCTAAGATGGTGGAGTAGAAAGACTTACATTTGCTAGCTCCGAACCCACAGCCCATGGATTTCCTGTAAAAAGAACTCCTGACAAATTCTGGAACAGTGGAAGCCGTGCAGAAACACAGTGAAGGAGATTTCCGTTGCAGAGAGCCCTGAA
>CM053771.1:198606653-198653488 GCA_028658325.1 Potorous gilbertii
ACAAATGGGGAGAAAATTTTGGAACCCAAAATCTTGTGAAAATGAATGTAAAAATTTAAATAAATTTATTAATAAAAAAAAGACTTCCTCAAAAATTTATAAAAGAGTATTGATTTCCTTAGTGTTGGTATTCTGTCTATCCATTCAAATGTAGACAGCAACACCTTCATACCTTGGCAAAAATTTTTATTAGAAGCTAACAATAGTCAAAAAATTCCCCATCCTCTGCTGATAAGTGTCTTTTATATGCAGGCTAGTTGTCAGGCAGCATTAGATTGTAAGCACCTTGAGGACAGGCACTGTCTTTTCTTGCCCCTTTTTGTATCCCCAATGCCTAGTGTAATGCTTAGCACATAGTAGGTGCTTCATAAATATTTACTGACTGAACAACTATGGTCAGATGACAGGCATACAGTTAGCAGGTCACAGAGCAAGATGAAGCATTTCCAACTTGGGAACTGTTGCCAACACTTGGTGCCCTACTGTGTGTTGGTAGCCTCCAGGAATAAAAGCTTGTGTCAATGCTCTGATGAGAACTTTGGTGGAATTTTCTAAGCACCACTGACTTAAAAGCCAGCTAATTCAAATTCTCCTGGTCTCAAAGAATTATTGCTAATGAATTTTTTTGCTTTCTTGAAAGTGAGCTCAGTCTTCCTGTCTTTCATTTAGTTAGTCAGTCTGTCAGTCAGTCAATCAATCAATAAATCATTGTTAAGTATGTCCAATGTGCTAGGCATTATACTGAGTGCAGTATCTGTCTATGCCAGTTTTCCAGCTTGATAAATGCTAAGAGCTCCTGTCTTCTTTTTCCTTCCCATGCAAACCTGGATCAAAGAACCTGTAAGTCACTCATTACACCTACTTAGTAAGTTGGATGACTGACCCTGTGTGCCCCACTACCAAGGCTTTGCCTATTAAAGATCCTATCAGTTGAAGAAATCAATATTTGTTATATCTTACTGTAGTGAGACTGAATCTCCAGGGTTTAAACAACAATCTTCTAATCCTAGACTACTGTGATTAACATGCTAATTATTTATAATCTTGGAAAATAAATAGTCAAGGCTTCTGTTTTTGTCAAGGTTTACTTATTTTTTAAAGTTTCTGGCTGGTTTTTAAAATGCTGTTGGTGTCCAAATTCTCTTTATCACCACTTTCCACAGATTTATCTGTTCCTTTTTCTGGTTTTTCAAGACCAAGGACCATGTTCCGAGAAATGAAAGACCCTCAAAGGACAACATTCCTCAATTCCTGGAGAATCAAACAATTTCTTTCCTCTTTCTTCTGACATATGAAACATTTTTAGGAGAGTATCATTCCAGGACATCGCTATATTTTTCTTTCTCTTTTGCTGGTCCTAACTGTCCAGTAACTATCAGTTTCTGAGGTTGTGCAAAAATGTTTGGCAGATCATAGAATTAGAGCTGGGGGACAGATACTTTAGCAACTGGTTGAAAAGTAAAATCTTCAACCAGCTGGTTGTTTGACTTGTGAGGTGTGCCAAACAACTGACTGGGTTTCTTTTGTCAGTCACCAGCTGTTTGAGTGAACTCACTGAATTGACTGATTTTTTTGGCATCATTAGAGGCAGCTAACAGGATGAACCCATTATCGCAGACTTAGTAGCATAAATCCTAAAGGATGTCACTGGCCTAGCAGGTGGTACAGTTCTCCTTTTTCGTTTCCCTATGACCTATCCATCATTCTCTCTCATAGACGTGCCCAAACCTATGAGTCCCCTCCACCAAAAAAAAAAAATGTCCAGCACTCAAAAAGATCAGATCTAGAACTGCTAATCTGAAGTCATAACAATGACAATTTGGATTTCTATAGGGTTCACTTTCACAAAGCATTTTCCTCAAAATTCTTCCAGTTGAATGATGGAAACATGTTAGAGATGGTCTCATCTGAGGTTCAGAGAGGTCAAGGGAATCACACTACAGTCACATCCTGGGTCCTGTGCCAATTCTCATCTCTAATCACAGTCTCTTTGCAAAAAATTCTAAAGCCCCATGGACTTAAGGTGAAATGCTATTCGTAATTAATCAATGAGTATGTACTAAACAGGCACTTGGTGCCAGGCTATGTGTGGGAGATGCAATGAAATAACAAAATAAATAGGGAAATAAAGAAATGAATGAATGAATAAACCCCTACTCATAAGAAGCTTATGGTTTAACAGGGGAAACAAGTGCATACACACACACACAGGCACACATATGCATGTGCATATACACACTCACATGCAGAACAAACATAAAGGAGATAAATACAAAGTAGGAAGTAGTGAAATATAAGGTAGCTTGAGAAGGAAGGCACCAGTAGTTAAGAGGTCCAGGAAAAGCTTCATGTAGAAGGTGATATTTAAGTTGCTTCTGGGAGGAAAAGAGGGACTCTCTGAGGCAGAGGTGAGGAGGAAATGCCTTCCAGGCATATGGAATGATCAATGCACTGACAAGAAGATGAGAGATAGAGCAATGTATGTGAAGAACAGAGAGAAGACAGACTAGTCTGGATAGATCAGAGTACAAGAGGTGTGATGTCCAACGAGGCTGGAAAGATGGGTTAAGGCAAAGTTGGGATGGGCTTTAAAAGTAAAACAGAGGAGTTCATATTTAATTATAATTAAATAATTGCATTTGTTTCCATTTAATTTAATTTTAGCACAAAGGTGCTGCCAAAGTTTATCAAGTTTGCACATATCTGTGCTTACGGAAAGGCACTTTGGCAGGAGTGTCGTGAATGGGTTGATAAGGGAAGAGATTTGAGGCAAGGATGTCAAATTAGAGGCTGTTGCAATAATCTAGGTGATAGGTGATATGGCCCTGAACTAAGGTGACAGCATGTTAATGGAGAGAATGGGTTGGATACATTGGAGATGTTGGAGAAGTAGAAATGTTGAGACTTGGCAACTGATTAAATATATGGGATGAGGGAGAGTAAGGAGTCCAGGTTAATGTCAAGTTTACAAATCTGGGAGAATGAAAGACTAGTGGTACCTTTGACAGAAATAGGGGCATATGGATTATTGGCAGAGAAGGTAATGAATTCTGCTTAGGAGATGCTGAGTTTGAGATGTCTCTAGGATATCCAGTTTAAAATGTTCACTAGACAACTGGTGAAGCAGGATTGAAACTCAGGGGAGAGATTGGGTCTGAATACTGGATAAAATTTGAGTCATGGACAATTAAATGAGATGAGGCAATCATGGAAAGAGTGGAGAGAGAGAGAGAGAGAGAGAGAGAGAGAGAGAGAGAGAGAGAGAGAGAGAGAGAGAAGGGGGCCTAGCACAGACAGAGCCTTGGGGAAGATTCCCACTTAATTAATAAAACAATCAATTAACCAAACAGTTTATTGAGTGTCTCCTGCATACCAGACATTTTACTAGATGCTGAAGATACAACAGCAAAATAAAATAGCCTGATCCCTCTTAAACATTTGCAACTGATATGAGTGCAAATAGCAGATGTTATTTTCTAACCTCTACAATAAACTCAATCTTTCTGAACACTGTCTATTTAAAGATGTAAGAAACTTCTCCTTTCTGTATTGTTATCCTTATTGCTACTGAAATAAACTACTGATCATAAATACAGGCCTGTTTACAATGGGTGCCTTGTGTGCCCCTCCCACACCCTGGGGAGAACAGTACCACTGGGTCTTCCTCTTCTCGTCTGGGGTGAATGTTATCATTGGCTGTTCCCTCCCCAATGGTAAGGCTTACTTCAGGTGTGTCTGTACATGTGGGCACAGCTGCTCAGTCTCAATGCATTCCTATGATGGTGATTATGGTAATGAATATTTATATAGAAAACATGTCACAATAATTACTATTTATATAGAAAATGTATGTCATTAATACAGAAACATGCTTTTCATGATTGCACATGTATAACCTATATAAATGTCTTCCTGTCTCAGGGAGGGGGGAGAGGATGGAGGGAGGAAGAGGCTTTGGAACTCAAAATTTTAAAAAATGAATATTAAATACATGTAATTGGGAAAAATATTATGAAGGAAAAAAGAAAACGTATGTCAACTCTATTATCTCATTTGATACTTCATATTTCAAGAAGATAGAAAAATCAGTTGCCTTGTTGGCTCCAACTTGTATGGGAAGGGGGAATAAACATTTATACAGTACCTACTACAGGCCAAGGTCTGTGCTAAGTACTTTGAAACTACCGTCTCATTTATCATTACCATAACCCCTAGAAGATAAATGCTACCATTATTCCCATTTTACAGTTTTGGAAACTGAGGCAAGCAGAGGTTAGGTGATTTGCCCAGGGTCACACAGTTAGGAAGTGTCTGAAGCTGGATTTGTTCTTCCTGACTCTAGGACCAGTGTTCTATCCAGTGAACCACGTAGCTGCCTCAATTTATATGAATAATTATGTCAATAATAGTAGTCGGCATTTATATAGCACTTATGTGCCAGATACTATGCTAAATGCTTTATAACTGTCTCCCTTGGGAGGTAAGTGCTATTATCATCCCAATTTTACAAATAAAGAAACTGAGGCACAAAGAGTTTAAGTGACTTGCCCTGGTTCGTACAGCTCTTTCTGACTCCAGGTCTAGCACTCTATCCACTGCTCCACTTAGTTGCCTCAACATTTATGAATAAAATGCCAGTAAAATAGAAGCATGTACATATCACAATGACCATTTTCTAGCACTTTGACCAGCCATGCTACATTTTAGAACACACACACACACACACACACACACACACACACATGCCCACACACACACACACTCTCACAGAGCTTCAACACACTTCAAGATAACTTTTTCCCTCTTAGATATTTATAATGGAGAGGTAGATTTCGTTTGTTCATTCGGTTAACATTTATTAGTTGCCTACTACGTGCGGGATGTTGTAGATGAAGAATAAGAAGAATAACATATATTCTCAAGGAGTTTACAAATGTTCGGGAAGGTAAAACATTTATAAAAATAATTCCAATACAAAGTGAACTGTGATAAGTGACATGACAAAGGTTCAAAGTACTAAGGTATATGACAAAAGATTTATAGCTTTCATGAATCTCAGAGGTCATCTAGTACAATCTTCTCATTTACAGATTAGGAAACTGAGTCCCAAAGAGATTAGTAGAATGCAAGTAGAGATAAGGGGCTGTTTCTTTTTTTTATCTTTGCATAATCAGGACATGCTTTGCACAAAGCAGGCCCTTAGTAAGTGTTAATGATCTGTGAGAGATTAGGGTTGGAGATATAGATTTGAAAAACATCTATACAGAAATAACCGATATTATGAGAGTTGATGAGATCACTGAGAAAGAAATTGTCTTGTCTAGGGTTATATGGTTAGAAGTTATCAGAGGCATGATTTGAACCCAGTTCTCTGCTGACTTCATATTCAAAGCTCTCCTCATTATACCACAATGCCTCCCTTTGATAGTTTTGGGAATTCAGAGATTATGTTGATCTGGTAGAGAAAACGAAAATCCTTATGGAGAAAGTGTCATTTGGGCTAAGTCTTGAAACACAGGAAGGATTTTGAAAGGTGGAGATATGAAAGGATATTTAGGCAGAGGGGATGGTGAGAAGAAAGGCAGAAAAAGCACAAGGGGTGTTCAGTGATGGATGTATAGCCAGTTTGACTGGAACACAGAGCAATTAAAAGTAGTGAAAAATAAGGTTGGATTCATGAGCTAGGACCCAGATTACAGAAAACCCTGACTAATTTAATTAAATGCAATGAATATAACTGAATATATAAGAAGAAAATTAATCAGAAGAAGAAACTGAGGTAATATCCAAAAGATAATTTATCAAAGAAGTGAAAAAGAAATTAATAGTGAGCTTTATTCAATATTTTATTAAAATGTCTTATTTGCATAACCTCATAGCAGCTTGTCCTTACTAGCACATCACCTATAAAATATAGTTATTAAACTAAAACATAGTTTTATATATTTCCCTCTTTTTAGCCATATTCCTTTTTTATTTTTAAAAATTAATTTGTTTTCAGTTTTCAGTTATCACTTCCATAAGTTTAAAATTTTCTCCCTCTCCCTTCTCCCCCTCCCTGAGATGGCATGCAATCACATTCCTTTTTAAAATGATGAATGCTAGTCTATTACATTTTACTTCGGTGATGCTCTGAAAGGGCTTATTTGAACACAGCTTCACATCCCAAAGTACCAAGATGGTGTCAAAGAATCTTATCAAAATTCCTTAACTCTTAGTCTTGAGGTAGCAGAAAGGGTGGAAAAGGAGCTGACCATGCCATGCTGCTAGTTTGTTCAGTCTCTCTGTATACCAATGGTGAGGATTGCTGGCATTTATAAACAAAATGCCTATCACAATAATTACTGACATGTATATAGAAAATGTATGTCACCTCTATTATCTCACTTGATACATCATCTAACAAGAAGAGAGAAAAATCAACTTATAGAGCACCTTTATATGACACATTTATACAACAATTTCCTGCTGCCACCACTTGTGACAGAAGTAGCCGGGAATACTCCAACATCTTCTAGTCCATTAACTGCCCTCTACATTTGGTGAACTTATGGCCAACATGTGGTTAACTGCTGCTCTAGAGGAAACAGGAAATTCTGAGCCATTGGGTACATATGTCATAAATAGCATAAAAGTGATATCACCACATGCTAATGGGAGATCAAAACTTCCGGCTGCCTAGGTTCCAGGTGAGTGGATATTCTTTCTCTGCCTTCCTTCCCCTCTTTCTTCTCGTACTTCTCTCTACTTCATCAAAGGTAGTTATTAGGGTAAGATGTTTGCCACAAATCTGGTCATATAAATCTTACAGGATACCATTGGCTAGGCTACAGCATGGCTCCCAGTTTGTCAATTGCTTTACCTTACCTGCCCCTCACCCTTAGAGACACTCACAAGCTAAGATACTCCCATTCTTAGCATTTCTCCAAAGACACACAGTTGTCAGGTGATCACCTCTGAGTGATCACCACCTTTCTTGCTTCCTAAGGTTTTTTTTGTTTGCTTGTTTGGGGTTTATTTTGTATTTTTGTCATTCCTTCCATCTCTGGGCAAAAATAATGGTAGTTAAGTAGAGGACAGAATGAACTGCACATCTGTAACTGATTTTTAATTAAAATAGGTGTCAAGACCAGTCTGAGGAATATAATGTTAGACCTTCTAAAATAACAACCCCTATGTTTCCAAACATTCTACATTTTATACAATCTACTTGCGCACACACCCACCCACACACACACACGCACACACACACTCACACCCTTTTCAGATTTTATTTACTATTACAATTTCTTTTAGATGAAAAACAAAGGCTTTTCCTCTTCCAAGATGGAGTAGTGACTTTGGATTTTTTTTAAACCTCTTCCCCTCATCCTATCACCAAAGGGCTGGAGAGAACTGGGGGAAGGGAAGAATGGAGAGAGAGTAGTGAATGGGAAATTTTCTGAGTATTTGGATGTAAAATAAACTATTTGTAACATAATATAGTAACAATAGTAGTAGTAGCTAGCATTTATATAAACATTCTAAGGTTTGTGAGACACCTTGCAAATACCTCATTTTATCTTAACGACACACAGGTTAAAAAACTGAGGCGTACTGAATTTAAGTGATTTGTCAATGGTGTCTGAGATGCATTTGAACTCAGGTCCTCCTAAATTCCAGGTCCATCAGTCTATTCATAGTGCCATATGGCTTCTATAAAATCAGCACGTTTAGTGGTTTTTTTGTTTGTTTCAGCATCTTGATATGGAGGAATGAGGGAATGCAATGTTTTATACATAGACTAAGCACTTAATACATATTAGCATAGTGAATAGACTGTTGGATTTGAAATCAAGGAGGTCCGAGTTTGAATCCTATCTCAGATACTCAGTAGTAGCTGGTCACTTAGCCTCTGTCAGTCTTGGTTTCTTCAACTGTAAAATGCAGATAATAGTAGCATCTACCCCACAGAGTTGTTGTGAGGAATAAATAAGGGAACCTATGTAAGGCATTATATAAACCCTAAGGGACTAAATAATGCTGGCTATTATTAGTTGCTTGATAAATGGTTAAATAGAATTAAGGCGGGGTGGACATAGGTAACTGTGGATAAAACAAGAGAAAATAAAGTTGTCCCACATCTTAACACAATTTTAAACTGTACTAAGACTTGCAACTATCTGTTACCGATTTATAAAACTATACAAATGACACAGGAATCTATTGGAACCTTTTTTTTTTTGAGGGGGAAGCTGATCTGTCTAGCTATATGGAATTCAGAAGTTAACAGTAAAATCAAATGAAGTCTGAGGAGAGATGAAAACTATACTTGGTGCTTAGTAATTTCTTTGCCCCTTTCCTTAATCTAAGGAAATGAGAGGACATGGTATGAATGACCCAAATAATCTTCCTAAAGGGAAAATTCTGATCATGTCCATCTTTAGTGGTCTGCTATTGCCAAGAGAATAATGTACCAGCTCCTTGGTCTAAGATTCTCAAAGCCCTCCTGTGACACCCTTTACTTTTCCAAACATATTTTCTAGTAGGACCCTCATGCATAGAACCATACATAGACTTTTCGAACTAGAGGTAGACTTAGAGGTCACTTTTAACATCATTAAAGAGATGAGGAAACGGAGGCTCCAAGAAGTCAAGTAACTTGCCCAAGGTCACACAATTAACTAATGGACAATTTGAGAAGGAAACCTTCATGTTCACTCCTCTTTCCATTATATGATGCATTCTCTCTTATAGCTACTTAGTATTATAGTTTAGTAACTTACAATGACTTAGTATTCCTATATTTCCCTATCTTGGTGCCAGATTTTCTTTACCTATTATGTCCCTTAAACTCCTTACTTCTTTACTTCTGACCTTCTTCCCAAATCTCTATCTGTTAATAATCTACTTATTCTTTAAGGGGCAGCATAATGAGCCTTTCTTCCCTCATCTTCTAGCTGGAGGAAATTGTTTTCTCAACTCCTATAGTATTATTGTGATTATTTTAAATATATCTCCTTTCTGGCAATTACTACACAGTACCCTGCAGTATTTGGGGCAGAAAGGAACTACAGATTTTTTCCTCTCCCACCCTCACGCACATCTTTACCTCCAATGGTTCCCCCCGCCCCTCCAACGTTAATATTTCTGTGAAGGGCAGTGTCATTTTTCATATCACCCAGGCTCATAACCAACAAGTCATCCTTGACTCTTCCCTCTCATTCAATACATCCCTTTCTTCACACCATTTTCCTCATGAATATGTCCTGTGTGACTTACATGTAGTGGATGAGCAATAAATGAACCTATAAATGAATGAACCAATCAATGAATGAATAGGTGATATCATGTCAGTTCTTGATCCCTACTTTAACCTGATTCATATACACAGTTTGAGTTGGAATGGTTCACAAGGATTAGCATGGTGGCACCCTGAAATATAGCTTCATATATCTTAATGAAATACTCTAAAAAGCAATGACCTATGATTTTATTCATAGGAGCAGATTGTAACTCCTCTATACCTTAGTAGAATGCCTTTCAGATTTGCTTGTGGCTGAAAAATTCACTTTGACACCACCCTGGTGATAATCCTCTGCAAATTTAATTCAGCTACTTTTCAGAGGACAGACTGGTCAGTGTTCAAAGGCTTTTGAGCTTAGTAGGACCAGTGAGAGTTTATATTCTATTGGTTTACTATTATATTCTTTGAGAACTCAGGGTTACTTCTATGCCAAGATAAGCAAGTGTGGCAAGACTGTAGATTTCTGGGAAGCAATAGCAGAGAGACTGTTTAGTTGCACAGGAATTAGGAACTAGATGACCTAGATTAACTCCCAAATTTATAGAGCCAACGCTTACTTCTCTCCTGAGGGCAATACTACCAACTGCTTGTTGGACACTGATTCTTTAGACCTTCATTGCCTTATCTGTAAAATAAGATGACCTCTAAGATCCTTTCTAATTCTCATTAACATAATACTACTTTCTAACAATCTGCACCTGATTATTACAGATTATTACACATGTATCTCAGAATCAACACATCCAAAACAAAACTCATTATCTTTCCCTCTAAACCTGTCCCTCCTTCAATTTCCCTATTTCTGTTGTGGGCATTACCATTATTTCCATCATCTCAGTTTCTAATCTTGGAATAATTTCTTCCCTTTCACTCAACACTACTCCCCCGCTCAAACACACATACAATTAGTTTCCAAGTCTTGTCAATCGCATTTCCACAAAATCTCTCACGTTAGCTCCCATCTCTCCCTTCACAAAGTCACCACCCTAGGTCAGGTCCTCATTACCTCTTGCCTGGATTACTACTGTAATAGCCTTCTACTTGATCTCCCTGCTTCTACTTGAAATCTATCTGAGATACTATTGCATAACCTTCTTAAAGCACCATATCTCCATTTAGGAAACTTCAATAGCAATCGGTTGCCTCTAGGGTAAAATATAGACTCTTCACCTGCCATTTAAAATCCTTCACAGGTTAACTCAAGCCTAATTTTCTAAATGTATTTAGCATTTCTCCCTTTCACATACTCTTATTCTAGCCACACTGGTCTACTTGCTGTTCTCAAAATTTGTCTTCTCATCTCCCATCTCTGTGCCTTTACTCAGGCTGAGTCCTACGCCTGAAACATATTCCTTCTTCATGTTTGCCACTCAGAATCTTTAGCTTTCTTCAAGGTTCAGGTGCTACTTCCAATGGGAAACTCTATAGAGGAAAAACTGATGTACTTATTACAGTTCATGAGCACAAATTCCTGTGCTGCTATAGGGGTCCATATGATACAAGGAAGGCAGCTAGATGACACAGTGGATAGAGTGCTGGGTCTGGAGTCAAGGAGACTTATCTTTCTGAGTTCAAATCCTATCTCAGGCATTAACTGTGTAATCCTGGACAAGTCACTTAACCCTGTTTGCCTCAAGTTTCCTCATCTGTAAAATAAGCTGGAGAAGGAAATGGCAAACCATTCCAGTATCTCTGCCAAGAAAACCCCAAAGGGGGTCCCAAGAGACAGAAATGACTGAAAAACAACTCAACAACAATGATATTGGGCAAATCATCTAATTTCTCTGGGCCTTTTTTTCCTCCTCAGTTATAACAGATGCCCACTAAGGACTCTTCTAACTGCAGCTCTATTATTGCAATCAGTCTGCTTTCTCTCCTTCAAGTGTATTGTATGTATTTATTGAAATAAATGTATTATTTTAGTAGAATGTGAGCTTTTTGAGGATAGAGACCATTTCTTTTTGTCTCTGTACCTCCCGCACCTAATTCTGGGCCTGAAAATCTATCATGTGCTAAATGAATGCTTGTTGGATTGAAGTTAAGTGGAGGAAAGGTTTCAGGCAGACCAAGATTCCAAGTGGACAGTGACAGATTCAGCCGAATCAATTCAAAGTAGCTGCTGATGCCACAGCCCTGAGTACTCTTTACCTGCGTGGAATGTGGGAGGATCAGCACAGAGGCCATCAGGTTGGGTTTTGTTCCCCATCCACACACTAAAAGAGTAACCTTGATCAGCCTGGAATATGAAAGGTGGCAAGTGACTATTCTCTATATCCATAGCCAGACCACTGTGAGCTGACAATTTGAAATGAAAAAATGATAAGAACAAACCAGCTTCTCTCATCTTCTTCTACTGGTTATTATTTCTTTCTCATTCTTCAGTTTAAGTATAATAGATTAAATGGTATCCTAAAGCACCAAGAGGGCTTATGGACTTGACTAAGAGTCTACCTTACTAGAAGAAAGGGACTTGAGCCCTAGGAAAAATCTATCTCACTAAATTTTAATAGAACATCTATTAATATCAGATCTTATGCTCCTCCCACCTCCAAAGCTTCATATTTGTTGTTCATTTGTGCCCAACACTTCATGACCCTGACCATAGAAGGCCAGGCCTTTCTATTCATCTTCTGATGTCATATCTTTTAGCATTTTAATACTGTCCATGGGGTTTTCTTGGCAAAGATATTGGAGTGGTTTGCCATTTCCTTCTTGAGTGGATCATGTTTTGTCAGAGCTCTCCACTATGACTTGTCTGTTTTGGGTTACCCTGCACAACATAGCTCATAGCTTTCACTGAACTATGCAAACTCCATTGCCATGACATGGCAGTCATCTACAAGAGGCAAGCTTCATATAACTATTTGCAAATAGATTTCAGTAAAAACTTTCCTGGGCTCAATTTACTAATATTTGAAACAGATATTTTGTGGAGAAAAGGATGCCAACAATTTTAAATGAAGTTATTACGTTGTATTGAAATTGTAGTTGGAATAGGAAACTGGCAAAAAAAAAGTAACTGATAAAGGAAAACTTTCCATATTCTCTTAAAGAATACTATAGCAAGGGATGGGATGGACCTGATATCTCAAGAGTACCTAGCTTGTCCAGCACTAGTATTAACACTATGCAGAACTGAAGGTCAGATCAGATGGATAGTATCAATGACATGGGGGTTTTATGTGGAACTCAGAAAGGGTCTAGAGTCATATAACTCAATAGCTAGAATGTGGACCATAAGAAGCAATTACCATGAAATGATATGTGACTTTAAAGTTTGTGTATGATGGGCCACACCTAAGTGATCTTCAGTTGAAATAGATGTTAATACAAGGCCAAGAATGGTCATTTTCGAACTTCTACAATGACATTCTTCACACCTTTCACATCCTACTGGTCACACTTCACCTTTATTTACCCATAATTTATCTGAGATTCACAATAACAGAGGTGATTATCTCCATTTTAGAGACAAAGAGACTGAGACTCAGATAGGTTAAATGACTGACAGGGTCATGAAGTGGTGGACACAAATGAACAACAAATGTGAAGCTTTGGAGGTGGGAGCTACTAAGTTCCAGAAGGAAGATTTGAACACAAATCTTCCTGCTGCCAAGTCCAGCACTCTATCCACTATTTCCCTCTTCTTCTCGGGTATAAGACAAAGAGGGACAAAAATGAAACAAGAGAGGGATGCCCAGATCTAGCCTGTTCTGACCAACACCAGTTGTCCAGGGCTTGCCTTCAAACAGACCCACCCTTTGTTAAACTAAGAAGTTTCCAAGTCTAATGCCAGTTCTGCATTTGGACCACCAGGCAGAATTCCTGCCTGGGTCAGCTTGTTTCCTTTTCCTGGTGAGAGCACTGACAATTAACTTCTTTAAAAATTTGGAAGATATTATTAGAAAAGAGCAAAAGAAAGAGTAAGGAACTGGAGAAACAAATGGTTGCAAAGAAGTCTGGGAACAGTACATCCTATACTTTTGAAAAGTGCTGGGTAGAATTGGCAGTGATTTTAAGGTCAGTGACCATATGCACACACACATGCATACACGGATACCAGCAGATGCAAAGAGGGAATGTTTGGAGGAGACATTCAAGTAGGCAAGAGTCCAATTTAAGGAAGGCACTGAGGGAAGGTGATGTGTTAATGGACTATACAACGGAAAGTAATTGTTTCATTAAAAAAAAAAAAGCTGATGGGGATGCTCTACGAGTCTCTGAGCTTTTCTCCTCTTTTTGCTGCAGGTAGTGTGCACATTAGCTCTGGACTTTTTATTCCTCTGCCCAGAGCAGCTCGAGTACGGGATTTTTGCAATCTCGCCCTACAGTCAGGCGGAGCCCAGGAAGGGTTGTCAGTTTGCTTTGTCCCGGAGCGCAAGGGCAGCACCATGGTCACCTTCTCCCTAAGATCTCCAAGCCACTCTTGTCCTGCGGTCCCCAGACGGCCCCATCCCGGCCAGAGGGGAGGAATCAAGAAGGCGAGGCCATCCGAGAAAGTGCCTTGCCGGCAGCCAAAGGAAAAAGTTAGCCACTTTGTGAAAGCTGGATGAAGGAGCTGGGAACACATCTGGGAGAGCAGGGCCTGGGAGGGGACTGATGTTATTCAACGAAACCCAGTCTTGGAGTAAATAAGGACTGTTTCGACATCTCTCTCTTTTTCTTTTCTCCTTACCTCCCACGTCACTATCTCCTTCTTCTCCCCACCTCCCACTGATCCCCAAAGTAGTGTTTCCAAACTCTCCCTCCCAGTCCGAGGGAAGGAGCAGATGTGCCTTGCAGAGCAGAGAGAGGGTCTCCTAGCCAGATGTTGCACTCATGTAACCCCAGGCTGCGAGGGCTCAGCCCGACCCCGAAAACCCCGCTTGCTGATAGGCGCACACAATTCATCCACCTCCCCCCAACCCCCCACCTCGCCCCACCTTCTGAGCTGGAGTCTGGTTCTGAAAGTGGGGGCGGGGGCGGGGGGCCAGAAGATAAGCCAGAGCGAGGAAGAAAACGCGTCTCTTACCCGGGTGTGCTCCGCTCCTACAACCCTCCCCGTCGGTTCCCTCCCGGGATGAGGGCGGCGGTCGCAGCTGCAGGCGGCGGCTCCCGCTTGTTCCCCAGCAGCTGCAGCGCACGGGGCATTTTTCTCTGGAAAACTTCTCCCAGGCGGGCAGGAAAAGCTCTCCGAGCTCGGAGGCTACGACCATCCGGGAACTTCGCGGTGATGTAAACCCTCCCACTCCAAACATTACCTCCCCCCACCGCCCCCCCCCGCCCGCCCCTCTACCGGCCCTGCCACATGTGGACTTAGCAGGCCGCTGCTGCCCCGCCGCTGCTGCTCCAGCTGCAACTGTGGACGCTGGAGATGGCTTCTCCCCTTGTTTAATTCAACAAACTTTTGAGTGCCTGCCGTGTGCGAGGCACTGAGGTTACCAAGGCGAAAAAGTCGCTCTTCGTCTCCTCAAGGAATGTACAGTCCAGCAGGGGGATAACACGTATTCCCATAACTATTATTTATGGCACAGGAGATTGGGCACTGGGGCTTGGAAACTGGAAGACTTGGGTTCACATTTCATCTCAGATCCTTAAGGACTAGCTGTGTGGCCCTGGGAAGTCATTTAACCTCTCTTTGCCTCTTTTCTCATCAGTAAAATGAGGCGGTTGGATTTGATCTCCAAGGTCCTTTCCAATTCTAACTCTACGATCCCATGCTAAAATGTGATGAAAGTATTTACAGAGAGAAGAAAAACACAAGGGTGTGAAGAACCTGGGGACCTTGGAATCTAGTTGGGTGGAGAGACGAGGGAACAGGGAAAGGTTCTCGAAGGGGGTTGAAGGAAGAGGATTTCCAGAGAGAAGAGTAATAGTTTAAAATATCACAGACTTTGGAGATAGGAAATCTGAGTTTGAATTTGTGTTCCATCACTTTCTGCATGCATCACCTTGGGCAAGTCACTTAACAATGAGGGGTGGAGAGAGACTGTCTCAGTTTCCTTTTTTCTAAAATGAAGCAATGAACTGTATGATCTTTAAATTTCCTTCTACCTCTGACAGGGAATGTGGGTGGTGGTGGTGAGAGATGCTAGGAAGAGATTCGAAATAGCTATTAGTCCACTTTAAGTGGAATAGAGATAGGCATGAAGGGCCATGTGACAGAATAAATCTGGAAAGATGGGTTGGAGCCAGCTTTGAATGTTTGAACTTTATCTCCTTATATCAATATCCCACAGGAGCCTTCTTCAGCAGCATCTCATTTGGGTATGGATCAGGGGAACAGGAATGTAAAAGCTCCATATGCCTCTTTGTCTAGGTGAAGAGTTGTGTGCACTGAATCAAGGTCTGAGTTGTCCTAAAATTTTTATTTCTGAAAAACTAAATTGTGTCTTTTAAAAACTTATCCAAAAGAAATATAGATATCTCCACATCCAGAGAAAGAACTTGGGAGTCTGAATACAGATGGAAGCATAATATTTGTTCTCCTTTTCTTTTGTTGTTTCGTTTTGTTTCTTCTTTCTCATGGTTCCTCCCATTAGTTCTCATTCTTCTTTATATCATGATTAATGTGAAAATGTTTAATATGAATGTATAAGTGGAGCTTATAGCACTCCATCTTGGGGCGGGGATGAGGGGGAAAGGATGGGGAAGAAAATTCAAAACTCAATCTTATGGAAGTAAATGTTGAAAAGTAAAAATAAATTATATATTAAAAAGTAAAAAGAAATATAGATGTCTTTCAAAGTGGAAAAAATGAGAAAAATAATTTGTTTTGATGTAGCATTTGATAATACTCCTAATGAATTATTACAAATAATTACCCTTTTACAAATAAGGAAATTGACTTTCACAGGGGTTATGTGGCTTGTCCAAGGGTCCCACAGTCAGTAAGTGCATGACTGGGATCTGAACTAAGGTATCTCCTGACTCCTAGTCCTGAGCAGTGGAAAATGATAAGATGTTTTGGAGCAAAGGGAGTGACATAGTAAGATCTATGCCTTAGGAAGATTATTTTGCTACCTCAGTGTAAGATTAATTGGACAAGGGTGACACTCGAATGAGGTAGCTCAGGTCCATAAAATAGTACAGTCAAAAGGTGATAAAAGTCTTAACTAAGATGGTAATGTGGGAAGTAGAAAGGAGGGAACAGAAAATACATTTTGAGAGGGCAGAATGAACAGCATTTGACAATTAGATGTGGGAAGTGAGGGAAAGGAGTTGATTTGAATGAACTTGGCTGACTTGAGAAGATAATGATGTCATTAATAGAAACACAAAAATAAGGAGGAGGGATTGTGGGTTTTTTTTCCTCTGGGAAGCTTGAGTTCTATTTTGGATATGCTGAGTATGAGATATGGGAAGGTCATACAGGTAATATGGCAATATGCTTGAAGGTAGATGTTGGAGCTGGAGATTTAGATTTGATTATTATCTTAGAGGGAATGTTTGAAACCAGAAAGTAGATGAGGTCATGAAGGCCACTTTCTAGAAATTTAGCACTGAAAAGGAGGATAGAGAAGAGGAGGGAGTCATAGATAGAACCTTAGGGGATAACCACACTGAGGTGGCTATTATAGGATGAAGGAAAAAGCTAGTGAAGAAGCCAGAGGAGTAGTCAGAAAGGTAGGAGGAGAACCAGGAAAGTACACTGTAATGGAAGGCAAAAGGAAGAGAGAGCAAAAAAAATGGAGATGCTTAAGAATTGTTTTTTAAGCTAAGGGCTGATAAAAGGTTTTGGTTTAGGTCAATTGGAAGATCATTCTTGGGTTCACAGAGAGTAGTTTTACTGGTGAGGTAGGGATGAAAACTGTATTTCAAGGGATTATTGAGAGATGCACAGGTGGTAAGGAAGTGGAAAAAGTGCTTGGAAAAAAAGTTTAGCATCAAAGAGAAAAAAGAGATGAAAGATGAAAGAGAATTGCAAGGTAATGGCAGAGATGAGGATGAAATGAAGAGTTTAGGTAGAGTAAACCTGGACTGTGAAGAAAGAAGTCTACCCTTTTCACTCAGGAAGGAGAGAGAAAAGGATGAATGAAGACAGAAAAAGATTTTTGCGTGTGAAGGAGAGATGAGAGATTTCATGTCTGATAGCTTCAATCTTCTGGGGAAGGCAAGGTCATTTGTTGAGAGAGAGGATGGGTAAAGGTTAGGAGTTTGAGAAATTTATTGGGCAGTCCATCGGAAATAAATTTAAATATTATCATGCAGTAGTGAGGGCCCAGTTAAATTCAATAGCATAAATATTATGCATATTAATAGGTTTCCTTTAGCCGCTCCCAAGTAATAATCAGAAATAAAAGGGGAAGCTGCAAATAAGGCAATGAGGTGATCCAAGGTTGGAAATTAGTAGGTCAAGGAACAGCAACAGTGTTAGATGATTTAAACATGGGTCACAATGCCTCCTTTTGAAATGACTCACTATCATCACTAATTGTCAAAACTGATAAGGGACATCTTAGACCTAGAATAGGAATAGACCTTAGGGAGATGAAACTAGAATGGGGGAAGTGATATGAGGATATAATTGAAGGCAAAGGAGAGATTCAAGAAACAGAGGTGGAAGTATAGAAAGACAGATGGATTGTCACCTCAGAAGAGAATCTCAGTGTTCTGGATCTTGAAGGCAGATAATGTGAGGCCTGAGATAGGAGATAGAGATAGAGTAAAATGGAGATTATGGGAATTAGACTGAGAAACTGAGACATAAATTGAACTGAATTGAATTCAACAAATTCATGCTAAGCATTTACTATGTTTGGAACACAATTATTGGTGGAGATGAATACCTTGCCCTTTGGAAAGGATGGGCAGAAATAGAGAGAGTTAAGAGAACTCCAGCCTTCTCCAGTCCCCCTGTGGGGACTCTCCAAGTGAGAGTCTTTTTAGAGCTTCTATTTGACTTCCACCTGGGCGGGGTGGGGGGGGGGGAGAGAGAGAGAGAGAAACAGAGACAGAGAGAGAGACAGAGAGAGAAAGAGAGACAGAGACAGAGAGAGAGACAGAGAGAGAAAAAGACAGAGAGAGAGAGACAGAGAGAGAGAGAGAGAGAAAGAGAGAGAGAGAGAGAGAGAAGATGGAAGAGGCCAATCTCACTCCAGGTTGCAAAAGGAAAAGCCTCTGGGAAGATATGAGAAGTGCTTGTGGTCTCCATGTCCCTATTTTCAATTTGCTACTCTTGAGACTTTGGGGAATTTCCCTTTAGGTGAGATGTGGGACATTCTCATGGTTGAACTGTAATCCGGCTCCTAAGGGGAGAGCTGCTTCATTCTGTATTGTCTTGTATATATTCTCCTTTGATTTGTTTTGCTTCTGATTTGGATATATGAGTTTTTTTGTTATTTGCTATGTGTATTCATTACGCAATGGTATTGTGTGGGAAAAGGGTCAAGCCTTGGCTATAGAGCTTGAGGTTCTCCTTCCTACCCAAATGACAAAGAGAACAGAAGTAAAATGGAAACTGAACATATCTCCTATATGAATAATATTTAAGATAGTTGAATAGAAATACTTCTGGTCCCATACAGTCTTTCTCTAAGAAGAGTATAGTGGCCCAACTTTCTGCTTTCTCTCCTAGCAGGAATAAAAACCTTCTTTGGAGAAGGGTGGGGGTGGGGAGGGGAAATAGGCTAGAGATGTCTATTCTGCCTCCCTTCAAGTCATGTATGGGTCCCCACCTTATATTTGTGAGACCCATTCTCTCTACTACTCTTCATCAATGGCTCCTCTGTTGTTTCATACATGTACTAGTATTCCTCCTCATTAACAAATTAGCGTTTAACCTTTATTTTACTAAACACATATATTTTAGAGAAAGAATGTTAGATTATTTGGGTCAAAGGAGAAGAATCAAAGATGTAAACATGCCCTACCCTCCTCTCAAACTATCATACTATAGTTTTACTCTCTTTCACAATCAACTTACTATAAACAACTGTCTACACTTGTGGTCTGCTTTCCCACATCCCACTCACTTCTCAGTCCCTTATAGTCTAGTTTCCACTCTTACCATTTGATTGAAACTATTCTTTCTCAGATCACCAGTGGCCTCTTTATTACTAAACTCATTGACTTTTTTTTTGAGTTCCCATCCTTCTTGACCTTTTTGGGATATTTGACAAGATTGGCCACCTTCTCCTTCTGAACACTCTCTCTTTCCTGAGTGGTGATGATACTCTTTTCTCTTGGTTATCCTCCTATTTATCTGACTGTCTATTCTCAACCTCCTTTATGTCCATGAATATGATTATGCATGTTAAATAATATGCTAAAAATTAAATAATAGGAGGAGGAGATGATCCAAGGCTGGGAATTAGCAGGTCAGGGAACAGCAACTGTATGTTATTAGATGATTTAAACATGGGTCATGATACCTCCTTTTTGAAATGGCTCACTATCATCACTAATCCTCATGACTGATAAGGGACTACAGGATCTTAGACCTATGACCTTGGGCAAATCACTTAACCCCAATTGCCTCATCCTGGGTCATCTCCAGTCATCCTGATGAATATCTGGTCACTGGATTCAGATGGCTCTGGAGGAGAAGTGAGGCTGGTGACCTGCACATCATCTTCTTTAGTTCAAATCTGGCCTCAGATACTTACTAGCTGTGTGACCTTGGACAAGTCACTTAATCCTGTTTGCCTCAGTTTTCTCATCTGCGAAATGAGCTGGAGAAGGAAATGGCAATGTAGGTATACACACACATAATTTCCTGTAAATTACATTCCCAGCTTTTAAAATTATCTTATAATGGCTAAGTAATCCTGAATAATTTAAATTGTGACATCAGAATAAGTGTTGGTTTTCTCTTTTAATATCACTTCTTTATCCATGAAATTTTGAACCACATATTTCAACCTGGCAATAACTTTAGAGATTATTTAGTTCAAAATCCTCATTTTACAGATAAGTAAATACACAGAGAGGGAAGAAGTGATTTGCCCAAGTTTATATAAGAAGTTTGAGCTGAAATTCACGTTCGTCTCCATTGTCATCAGGTGAAATCCATTGAGTTATTGAAGTCTGTCCTTTGATCGCAGTTCTAAGAAATTTTCTTGAACAACTTCCTGAAAAATAATGGTTAGGTTCTTTTGTTGTTCATCTGTTTGGTAAAATGATGACTCTTAGATCTCCCTAAGCCCTGTCTTCTAGTTCTGTCATCTTTGTAAAGTTTCAAGTCTTTTTCAAGTTGAGTCGTCCTTTGATCTTATTTTCCTTGATTTTCTGCTGCTTCTATTGACTGGCCTTCAGGTCTGAGAAGGTTATTTCCCATTGATTTCATTTCTTTATTCACATTTTTACCTCACTTTTTCCATGCTTTATCCATTTGTTTTGTTCTGCTTTTTTTTGTAACCGAAGATAGATTTCTCTTTATAGATGCCAGATCTTTCCTTACATTAGATCTTTCTTTATAGACACTAATTCTTCCACTCCTTTAAAGTATTTATTACCTAATTTAATGTGTTGTGTGTTAATTTAGCTTTATTTATTGTATTCTTATTTGTTATTTGGTTGGTTATCTTTTTGTTTCTGGTAAATTATTTGTAGGATCTTTTAGTCTATAGATCTTTTAGCCCATGGCATCTAGGTGGCACAGTGGATAGAATGTTGGGCCTAGACTCAGGAGGACTCATTTTCTTGCATTCAAATCTGGCCTCAGACACTTAATAGCTGGGGGACCCTGGGCAAGTCACTTAACCCTGTTTGTCTCAGTTCCCTCATCTGTAAAATGAACTGGAGAAGCAAACGGCAAAACACTCCAGGATCTTTGTCGAGAAAACTCCAAATGAGGTCATGAAGAGTCAGAGAAGACTGAAACTATTCAAAAACAACAAGATTTTGTTTTTTATCATATGAAGGATTCCCTGCCAATGACGCTTGTTAATTTCCTTGTCCTTTTCTCTTCCTCATCTGAGAAAATATCCTCTTGTTAAGGTCTTTCATTGCCCTCATTCTTTGGTCTTGTTTCCCTTTTTATTTATTTTTTGAGTACATTTATCTATTCATATAAGTAGGATTGAAGAACTGGACTATTTACAACCTCTTCCTAGAATTCCTCTCCAATGCCTCTCTTCACCGTGAAGGGATGGTCCAGCAGAGGACAAATAGACTTGCCACCTGCAGGTTCAATCCAATTTTATCTAATTCATTGACTACTTGTTGAACTCCTGCTATATAAAGAGCACTATGGTAGGTGATAGAGACAGAAAACTAAAACTGAGATAGTTCGTATCCTCAAGGTCCATTATAGGGATCTGACCATGGAGGTACAGTGGAAAGAACATTGTGTTTATAGTTAGAGGACCTTGGCTTAAATTCTGACTCTGCTATTTATAACCTATGTGAAGTTGGGCAAGACCCTAAATCCCTTGGGACCTCCATTTCCTCATCTGTTAAATGAGAGGATTGGGCTAAATAACCTCTAAGGTCCCCTCCATTTCTGTAACTATGGTTCTATGATATAAGTTTCTTTCTAGCTGTAAATACAGGGAATTCTATAAAGTCTATTAAAGCTTAAACTTGCCCTAGGCTTTTGGAATATAGTGTATATTGTTCTTTATAGTGTATATTGTTCTTTAACCTTATGTGATAAGACAGGTAAACTTAAATTTTGGTTTTCCATTATGTGTTTTATAGCACTGACAAGTTCCCATTCAGTTTCATATTCATCTCCTGATTTGTGTCATGCTTTTCTATGCTTTTAAGATATTTTTATTTTGAGGTAATCTGATATGAGGAGTATAATTTGAGTTATTGTCAACATTTTGTGACTGAAAATAAATACCCAGTTTGATGAGAAAGGTCTAAACTAGAGTAGAAGCTGTCTGAGTGGCAAAAAAAGGGAATAGACGCAAGACATATTGTGGAGGAAAAATTGGCCAGGAAGCCTTTCCTAATTCCTGTTATTTCTAGTGTCTTCCCTCTGTTGATGATTTCCAATTTATCTGCATATAGGTTGTTTATACATAGCTGTTTATACGTTATCTGTCCTATTAGATTACAAGCTCCTCATGGGCAGATACTGTCTTTGCCTCTCCTAGAATCCTCAGTACTTGAATGCTTGGGAAATGGTAGGTTCTTAATAAATATTTATTAACTGACTTGGCAACTGATGTTATAAGGGATGAAGGAGATGGAGTCTTGACTCTGGAAGAGTCAAGATTAAATCCAATGATATGACTAGATTGGATGACTAGAGGGATGGTGTCCTCAACAGATATAGCAAAATTTGGAGTGGCATTTTGGAAAAATCTAGTCAGTTCTATTTTGGATATAGGAGTTTGAGATACCTGTGGGATAACCATATGGCAGTTGAAACTGAAAGACTGGAGTTCAGGAAAGAAGTTATACATATTTGATGCGAATCTGTTCAGAAGGGACCAATGAACTCACAGGACTTGATGAGATCAATGAAAGAGAATGAAGAGAGAGAAGAAAAGAGGGCTCAGAAGTCATCAACAAGCATTTATTAACCTCCTACTATGCTAAATTTTGAGTATATAGAGAAAAGAAAAAAACAATCCCTCTTCTCATAGAGCTAACAATTTAATGGCAGAGTCAGCATGTAAACAACAATGCAAAGACGAAATATGTGCTGAATATTCAAGATAAATCTCAAGGGGAAGGCATTTACATTAAGCGAACTCTTTCCTTATCCTACTTCAGAGCAGACTTAACTATCCTCTGATTGCTTCCTGTCTGCCTTGAGGATACTTTCAGTTGTGCCAAGCTGTTAATTCCCTTACTTCCATCAATCTCATTTCTTTTCTAATTTTGTCCTCTAGCGCTTTAATTTGCAAAAAGAAATTGTTTTTAAACTTTTGATTTTAACTCTTGCTTCATCTCTTTCAGGAATTCTAGTTGAATCTGTGACCAAACTGTGCTCTTCTTGGAGGCTTTGCTTGTAGATGCTTTGGAGTCATTCATTTCTTCAGGGTTTGTGTTTGAGTATGCTGTCAGTATAATAATTTTTTTATGGTGGAATTATATTGTTATTATTTTTTGTTCATTTTTCCAGCCTGTTTCCTGACTTGAGACTTGATATTAGGGCCAGGCTCTGCACACTTCTAGAGGGAAGATATGGGCTGGTCTTGTTGCTGCTTTCTGGAAGTATTGAGTGCTGTTGTTTTATTTAAAGCTCTCAGGGATAGTTCAGGCTAGGGACCTGTAAATTTTCAGTGCTTCCCAAATGATTTGGTCCAGAACAAAGCTGATCTTTCTCCTGATGGTCTGAGCAACAGTAGGACACTGCAGGTGTCAGACATTTGGGCAGATGGTCTGGTTCAGAGTGACAGAACCTCACGCATCCCTTTGATCTGGTATTCCTGTCTTGATAATTCCTCTGTAGACTTCAGATTGGGCTGGACCTGAGACCCCACTCCCTTCCTGGGATCTAAGCCACAGGACTGCTGCTTGCTTCTAAACTTACTCCTTTTTTAGCAGGTAAACAGGGTAGGGCCCACAAGGACTCCTTACCATGGCACAGTAACCCCTGAGTGCAGATCTCTGCCTCAATTCACCCTATGACTGGGTAACAGGAGACAAAACTGACAATGGTCACACATTCCCTTCATGGTGCCCTGGTCTGGGACCAACTCTTACGTTGGTGTACAACCACAAGTGATGCTTCTGGCCAGCCCTCTTCCCCAGGGTCTATTTATATCTGTCTGTCTTTCTGTGCTGATCTGGGCTGAAAAAATGACTCACTCTGGTGGATTTTCCCATCAAGATCCAGTCTGGTGCATTTTCTAGATCTGTTTGGAGGAATTTGATGTATGTACTTGCTGCTCTCTCTTTCAGTGTTGCTCCACTTTTTCTCTACCTCTGTAGCTAATTCTTGCCACTTCAGCAAAAATTTCTCCAGAGATTGTTTCATTATCCATTATTAGTCTAACGCAGGTCGCTGTTATTCATTTGTAGCTCTTTTACTTGGAGGCCAGATTCCAGAGCCTGAGGGTCTTTCCAGCAGTGCGAAATGTTGTTTCTCAATTTAAAATAGGATCAGAAAATCTGGGGACCTGTTTTAGAATTTCCCAGGGTGGGGAAGGGAAAGGCAGTCATTGTTTAGAATGAGTTTATTTCAGTCTTTGGTTTAAGGCCTCAAATCCTCCAAAGATCACTAATCCTTGGGTCTTGTAAGAATGCCAGATTTTGTATTTGGGTCATTCTTAAGGGTAAACAGTATTTAAACACACAGTGAACAAGAACTCTTAAGAGTCTGAGGAGACTTAGCTGAAATTTTTGTTTGTCTTTTATTTTTAAAAAATGGTGTGAGGGGGAAAAAAATCATAATTTGCTTTGGGGATATTTCCTCTTGGCCGATCCTGCATAGTTTTAAAGATTGATGATGATTTTCAGAACAAAGTGCCTCTCCATCCTCACCGGGTAGGGACTTGACTCTTTGTGAACAGTATTGTTTATTGCATCGAGACAGGAGCCTTCCTGTGTGTGGAAATGATTGGGTCAAACTGGGATTCTTCAACATGGGGACTGCATCTGTGTGCATGAGAAGAACCAACATTAGGGACAGAAAGAAATCTGGAAAGCTGATCAGAGTCTTTGCATATGATTAGAAATGATATGAAGTGAACAGAGAATCAGAAGATCCTTGTAAAACTAACTAGTAACTATAGAATAATAATCACCATAGTATAGCATGATATGATATGTGATATAATATAACTATAATAGAAATAACTGCCTAGGACAGTTCTTTCTGACTCCAGGACCTGTGCTCTATGTAGCTGTCTATCCTACACACCACCTAGCGTTCTGTATATATAAAGATAGTGTTATACAAATGGGGTTGAGTGGACAAAGACAAAGGACCCAGAGGGAGGGAATAATTGAAAAGATATCATAAATATGTATAGGATACAAAGAGGACTATCAGGGACCTCAGGGGCCATCTTGTTCAGCCTCATCATGTTACTGATAGGAAACTGAGGCATTAACAGAGAGATTAACTCAAGTGCCTATGGATAATGTGGTAGGGTGATGGGGGTGATTTAAATTCGATTTCTCTGATTTCCTTTCTGTTAACTATGCTATCTCTGTATCCTAAAGGGGTTTTATTTATTTATCTATTCATCCATTTATTTATTTATTTTTAATATTTCATTTATTTGTTTATTTTAAACAGTATTTTATTTTTTCCAATTACATGTAAAGACAATTTTTAACATTCATTTTTAAACTAAAATTTTGAGTTCCAATTTTTTTCCCTTTCTCCCTTTCTCCCCTCTTCCCTACAATGGGAAGCAATTTGATATAGTTTACATATGTGCAATCATGTAAATCATATTTCCATAGTAGTCATGTTGTATAAGAAGAAACAGAACGAAAGGGGGAAAAACTATGAAAAAATAAAGTGAAAATAGTATGCTTTGATCTGCATTCAGACTCCATCAGTCCTTTCTCTGGATTGCATTTTCCATCATGAATCCTTTGAAATTGTCTTGGATCATCGTATTGCTGAGAAGAGCTAAGTCAATCATAGCTGATCATTGTACAATGTTACTGTGTACAGTGTTCTCCTAGTTCTGCTCACTTCACTTTGCGTCAGTTCATGTAAACCTTTACAAGTCTTTCTAAAATTCACCAGCTTATCCTTTCTTATAGTATGATAGTATTCCATTACATTCATGTACCACCACCTGTTTAGCCATTCCCCAATTGATGGGCATCCCTTTAATTTCCAATTCTTGACCACCACAAAAAGAGCTGCTACAGAAGTCCTTTTCCCCTTTTTATGATCTCTAGTTAGTAACATTGCTGTATCAAAGGGTGTACACAATTTGATTGCCAGCTAAAGGGATTTTAAAAAGGAATTTTAAACTGGCTAGCTCAGTTGGTATTCCAGGAGACTCATTTTAGGGTCACGGCTACCTTTGGGACATGTAGGTGTCAGTGGATAGAGAACTGGCTGTAAGAGTCAGTTCAGATCTCTGACACGATCAGTGTGACCCTCAGCCAAATCCCTCCGCCTGTGTCTGCCTCAGTTTCTCTACCTGTAAAATGGGAATGTTATTAGTGTCTGTTTCGCAGGGTTGCTGTGAGGATCGAATATGGTAACAAATACCAAGCATTTTGCGGATCTCAAAGCTTATGCAAATGTTAGCAGTATTTGCAGATGGAAGCTTACTTTTGCTATTAAATCATGAGTTCTTAATAAATTATAATGATCAGATAGAATAATTAGCTATTATTTTGTTATTAATAAATGGAGCAATTAGCTATTAAGATAATAAATGACTGAAAAACACTAAGGAAGCAAGCTAGTAACCAAAAAGAGAATACTCCTATTGGAGAATACGTAGAAATTGGAATGGCAATAAAAGTGCTCCCCTGGGGCCTCAGAATGAGCCTAATGGATTTCATGGGGGAGGGGGAGGGGGAGGGGCAAAGCTAATAAACATGGGTTGGGACTAACGAAAATATTGTGGTCTAAATATACTTCAGGAGGGTCAGAAGATTTTAGAAATCTTTTTGTAATTACTAAGCTAAAATAGGATCCATCTGGAAAGTATTCTTTGTAGGACCATGAGAGTGTTATTGATAATTCTATAGAATCAAAAAACTATTTTGAACAGCTTTGAGAGAACAGAGTGGAAAAAAGAATCAGAATATAAGGGAAATCAGAGAAATTCTATCAATTACCATCCATGTAACCTAACTGAAATTCTCAGGTGAAACTTTGGTGTGAATATGAACAGAGAGCATCTCTGTGTAGGTATGCAAAGGATAAAATACCAACTAGCAGAGGGAAAAATTGACTAGGGCTCATGCTAGACTAGAGTTTGGAATTGGATCTGTGATGTCATTGGTGGAAGGAACTATTGGAGAGAAAACTCCATTATAGGGAATGTTAAATGGCTTACCCAGGGTTATACCTCCCAGAGTTATTGTGAGAATCAAATGAGATAAAATTTGCAAAAGAGCTTAGCACAGTCACATAGTAGGTGTTTAATAAATGCCTTCTATCCTGGCAGCTCGGTGGTGCAGTGGATAGAGCCCCAGTGCAGGTGTCAGGAGGACCTGAGTTCAAATCTCACCTCAGACACTTGACTCTCACTAGCTGTGTGACCTTGGGCAAGTCATTTAGCCCCAGTTCCTCCTCCTGGGTCATCTCCAGTCATCCTGATGAATATCTGGTCACTGGATTCAGATGGCTCTGGAGGAAAAGTGAGGCTGGTGACCTGCACAGCCCTCCCTCACTCAAAACAAAGTCAAGTGCAAGTCATGTCATTATTTCTCTGATGGCATGGTCTTCTTTGGCAACGAAGGACAAACACACGTTTCCTTCCATCCTACTTTACAGCTGGGGCTCATTAGTGCCTCTACTATCCTAAAGAAGAACAAGAAGAGAGGTCATTTCCCAGAGAGAGACAAAGAGATAGACAAATCTTTTGTCAGAGTTGCAACCATCACTTGATAACTACTATGTTTCATCCTTCAGAGGACTGATGACATTCCTAAGGTGAAATGGATTTAAGTGAGGCAGAGCTGTGCAAAAATCTTCAGGCTCACTCCTCCAGAGTTCTCAGAGTTCAACAACAATTCATCCCTTCCATCTATGATCCTATTATTCCTTTCCTCCCCTTTCCAGCTAAATTCCTAGGAAAAGTCTATATTCTTTGTCTCTATTTTTTCACCTTTGATTCACTTCTCCACCCTTTGCATTCTGGCTTCTGTCACCCCTGCTAAAACTGTTCTTGGCAAGATAATCAGTGATCTCTTTATTTTTTAAATCCAGTGGGCTTTTCACAGTCTTCATCCTTCTTGACTTCTCTGCAGTGTTGGACACTATTAAACAACCCTTCCTTCTAGCTCTCTCTTCCCTGGGTTCCTGGGACA
This sequence comes from Potorous gilbertii, assembly GCA_028658325.1. Classification (NCBI taxonomy): domain Eukaryota; kingdom Metazoa; phylum Chordata; class Mammalia; order Diprotodontia; family Potoroidae; genus Potorous; species Potorous gilbertii. The sequence continues at coordinate 198,634,780 of CM053771.1, forward strand.
CTCTATACTGGTTCTCTCTGACCACCCTCTCCATCTCTACAGCAAACTTATCATGTATGTCCACCTATTCCAAGACCATCATAGGCTTTCTCTCTATTCTCTCCCCTTTGACAATCTCATGGCTTCTACTATGACTCCAATGGAGGGACTCCCAAATCCAATTGTTAGACATCTCTAACCAGGCATCTCACACTCAGCACAGCTGAAATAATTCTATTTCCCCCCTGCCCATTTTAGTGAATTTATAGGACTTGACAGGCTGGTTCCAGCCAAATTGCTCAAGGCTTGTCCTCAAGTACTTTACTATCCAACCAAACTGGTTTTGGTCTCCTGCCTCTGTCCCCTTGGTCTGAAACACTCTCCTTTTACATCTACTCCTGATATCTTCTTCAAGAGACCTTTCCTGATTGTCCCTGTTAGTCACCACATGAAGCCAAATCACTCTGTATTTATTCATTTTCTATTTATTGACATATATATATAATATATATATATGCCCCTGTTAGAACATAAGATCCTTGAGGGCAAAGACTATCTTTTGTATTTGTATCCCCAGCAATTATTGCCTAATCCATAATAGAAACCTAATCAGGGCTTATTGATTGATTGATATAAATCAGGGGCAAAATTGAATTTTACCGCTAGAAAATATAGACAATACAGATAGAAAAAAATTCAAGTTCACATAATTCACAGGGTCAGAAATTGGAACAAGGCAATAATAACCAGGCTTCCTGAAAGCCATTGTTACAAACTGAGTATTTGCAGCCCCTGGTGTCAGCATGAAAACAAGGGAGTGTTAACTGGAGGGAGCCAAGAGAAAATAGTGATTAAGGAATGGATGGATTTATGTCAAAAGCTGAGATGCACTAAAATATTCATAACTTGGTCAAGTAGCGATGAAGCAAGGGAGGTCGGTATGATTCATGTGTTGCTATCTTCTGTTTTTATATCACCTTCATTTCTGAATATATACCTTTCTTCTCCTCTACCTAGAGAGCTATCTCTCTCATCAAAGAATAAAAAAAGGAAAAAATCAGTTTAGCTAAATTAACCAACACATGAACTGAGCTTGACTGTATATCCAGTGTTCTATAGCTAGGTGGCACAGTTGATAGAGTGTTAGACCTGGAGTCAGGAAAACCTGCCTGAGTTCAAATCTGGCCTCAGACACCTACTAACTGTGTGACCTTGGGCAAGTCACTTAATCTCTGTTTGCTTCAATTTCTTCAGTTGTAAAATGGGGATAATTACAGTACCTGCCTCCCGGGGTTGTCGTGAGGATCAAATGAGAGAATATATTTAAGCATTTAGCTCAGTGCCTGGAACCAAGTACTTAATAAATGCTTGTCTTCTCTTTCTCCTTCCTATCCCACCTTTTCCACCTCTGCTAAGTAGGGAAGGAGGTACAATTTCCCATCTCTTCTCCTGGGAAAAGCTTGGTCATTATAGTTACATAGTGTTTAGTTTTTTCCCCCCTTTTGTTTACATTTTTGTAGTCTTTATTTATATGGTTTTCCTGGTTCTGTTTACTTTACTTTGCATAGAAAACTTCCCTTTGGGCCTCTTGTATTAGCTGAACCAAGGGGCGAAAACATCTTTTAGTCTCTTGGTGGTTGGTGGTGACAAGGTGAGGGGGGCTTAGAAACGAATGACTTTCCTAAGTTAATAGTATCTAAGGTAAATAATGGCTTGGATAAGGTTAGGATGGGGGGTGTGAAAACTTGGGGTTAGGGATATTATTTTACCAAGGGTAAGTCCCAAGAAAAACCGAGTCATCAAACCCAAGAGTTGGGTGAAACTTCAGGTATTATCCAAGTCTGTGACAAAGAATAAATTTCTAATTGTGATTTTTAGGATTTAATAGATACCTGATAGTGGGGGAGCCGTTATGGAGGAGGACGAATTGATCCCCTGAAATGACAATCTGTAGGCCACAGACCATTTCATATATGAACTGCTATGTTAAAAAATATTCCTCGATGAAGGTTCAGGGAGCAACCTATTCCCAATAGGTCAGAAAACTACTTTTTCATTTGCCAGAATAAGATAACCCTGTGAATTATGATCTCTGCAGCAATCTTAAAGGCATAGTCTGTAAGCTGTTTGGGCCACACCTCACCATCTTCCGTCTTCTCCCTCCCATCCATTGCTCCCATAAATTTCTTCCTGCAGCCCCTGCCAAGTCCAAATCAATTGAAGTACGTTTGACATAACCGGCGCCAACCTTACTGTTTAAATTAGATAATACCATCTTGCATGGTGAAGATGAGCTCAGTCTCCTACAGCAGTGAACACTATCATCTGCGGAGGATTCTGATTGCATCGCCTAGACAATTGCAGACCCAGAATCTCCCCTGGGGACTACACTAATCATACTGGACTTAGAAAAGGGAGCCAGGCAAAGAAAGTCAGTTGTTCAAATCCCCAGGGTAGAATGATGGATTGGTAAAGGACATCATCTGAACTGCTCAGGAATTGTGCTGTGGAATAAATCTCTTATATGGATGGTCTGCTCAGGGCTGAGGGGGTGTTATTGGGAAGAATGCTCGATGTGCACTTAGGAGGTCTAAATTCTAGCCCTGTTTCTGTTACTGGCTTGTTTTATGGTTTCTGGAAAGTGACTTAGCTTCTGTGTCTCAGTTTCCCTTATGTGGAAAACAAGGGCCACAATACCTTCACAAATAAATGTGATGCTTTTTGTAACATCAAAGGACTGAAAACTAAGAAGATGTCAGCTGTCTGAACAGACTGTGATATGTGAATGTAACAGAATAGGAATGGGTAGTGAGACATGAAGAATATTAGAAATTCTAAGAAACTTAAGGAAATTTGTATGAATGTATGTAGTGAAATAAGAAGAACTGGAAGAATAATATTTAGGTTAAATACAAAATATTAATAAAGAGAACACTAAAAGGAAGCTGAGACTGAAAGAAAGCTATAAGGGATAGTAACATAATGCCTTAATGTTTGCAAAATGCTTTGTATCTAAACTCTCATTTGAGCCTTTTAGCAACTTTATGAGGCAGATGCTATAGGTGTTACTGTTTCCATTTTACAGATAAAGAAATAAGGCTCAGAGAAGTTAAATTGTTGAAATAACTGAAAATTAACTGACTTGACCAGAGTCACATAGCTAGTATGTATGAGATTCACGTTTCATGGGGTTACAGATTTATAAGTAGAAGGAACCTTAGAGGTTATCAAGTCCAACTGGCTCATCTTACAGATGAGGAAACTGAGGCTTGGAAAGATTAAGTGACTTGTCCATGGTCATGCAGCTGGTGTCTAAGGGGGGATTCAAATTCAGATCTTCCTGATCCTCAGGTCAGCTCTCTCTCATATTCACACTCTCTCACAGTGTAAATTAAAATGCGCAATTACTAACAGGTTGAAGAGCTAGATATTACATTTACTAGGAAGGCAGCAACAAGGAGTAGGACATGTCTGAAGAAGGAACTCTGGGAATATTGACTCTTCAGTAGAGGAACCAGCTTTTTCGTGCTAAAGACAATGGTGGAAGAAGTGGCTGTAGGTCTTGAGATTAGCTTGCCCCTGGTTAATGAAGTCACTGCTAGTTAATTGAAAGTTAACTGTATAATAATAATTTGAAAAAGAACTATTAACAGATTTCTAGGTCACAGGACCAACAAGATGGAGGACTAGATATCCTCTGTGAAATTTATGACCTCTCAAACCTTTCCAAAACAGAAATTACACCTCAGTGATGGAGCAATTTCAGCCCTTTCTATGATCTGGGATGCCAAGAAGCTGTTAAGGTTAAAACACCCTAACTTGGGGTCATTCAACATTGTAGAGGCTGTGGATGGCTCAGTGGATAGAGTGCTGGGCCTGGAGTTCAAATCTACCCTCCAATGCTTAATAGCAGTGTGACCCCAGACAAATCACTTAACCTCTGTTTGCCTCAATGTGAAATGGGAATCATAACAGCGCCTACTTTTCAGGATTGTTGTGAGAATTAAATGAGGTAATATGTGTAAAGAATATTTAGCACACTGCCCGGCATGTAGTAGGTGTCACATAAATGCTTATTCCTTCCTCTCTTTCCCTCTCCTCAGTACCCTCTCCTACATTGCCCACCACACTCCCAGAAGCAAGGCTCTGCTAGTTGACCTGATCCCTGGGCTTGCAACAAAATACAATCCTACAGCCTAATTTCTCCCCAGTCGCCTTTTCCAGGGCCTAGATAATCCAAATGTCTAACTGCAGGAACTTGCTCAGGCCATGGTAGCCAGTTTGGCAGCAGGATTCTGGTCTACAACAGAGTTCTTCAAGAGAGTGGAAGAACAGAGGGAATGAAGAAGGATCTGTGTGTGGGCTTGTAATAAAGACCACCCTCCCCTTCCCCCAGTGCCATGGAGATCCAAACTCCAAATGGCAGACATTTGCCCAGGTTACAATAGCAGTAGTATAGTAGCACTCTATCTAGACCAAGAAACTGAAGGGATGAGGCAGGACCCCATCGTAGGGGGCTGCGTGGCAACTCCACTAAACCTGAAAGAAAGAGTCCAGCATTCAGCTGGAGTCTGTTCTGTTTCCAAAATGTCACTTGGTATAGAGACCTAGGCTAATGAATCATGAATTATCTAGCATGGGAGGATGAGATGCTTCGAGATCCAGCCCCTAAGAAAACCACCGTCAGAGAGGAGGGAGTCAGAAAGTAAGCAATAGAAGGAAATAAAGAAAGAGAGACTGCAATTTCCAAAAGATGTCAGGAGAAAGAAAACTTAAAGGCCTTGAGCACGAGGAGATAATTCAGCAGGGAAGACATGAATAGCAAAAGGAAATATGAATTCTAGATCTGAGTTCAGATACCTATAAATAAATATTGCAAAATGAAGGAAAATGATGCAACACTTGATGAGACAGAGAACCTCGTGACTTTTGAGGAGAACATGGAACCACCATACACTATTCCTGAGTGATTTAAAGGAGAAATAAGAATTGTCAAAGTAGAATTCATGGCCAGCGCAACTGAAATAATTAGCAGAATAGAAACACTTGAATCAGTGGTAGCAGAGAACAAATGACTGGCAATATAAATCCACAGATGTAAAGGAAAATACTGAAGAAGAGAAGCCAAAAGCAATAATGTTTAAAGAAAACATGGGTAAACCCAGAAAACAAAGTACTGATCTAAAGAATCCATAGATTGCCTGTAGGAAAATTCCAAGACTGCCAACTCTAAGTACATCATGTTTAAATCTAACAATTCCATTACAAAACAACAAATTCTGCAAGCAACCATGAGACAGAAACTCAAATACAAAGGAAGGTAAATTTGAATAACAATATTACTAGAAAACACGGGAGGGAGTGAAATAATGTGTTCTCAAGAGTAGTTGAGCTCAGGATGCAGTCTATGGTGACCAACTCTTCAAATCTGAGTTTAACCATGAATGAAAAAAGATGGGCATTCAGTAATAAAGAACCATTGAAACATACTTAGAAATAAGATATAATTTGCTTCTCAAACACCTCACATAACAGAAATACAGAAGAAGTACATAAATACAGCAACCAGGACAGCAGCACTAACACCAACAGAGACAGAGAGAGAGCAGAGACCATTAAAGAGACTTCTTTCTAAATATATGGAAGGAGATGGGAGGAAGGTGAAGCAGGTGAATGCAATAGTGGAGAGGCAGGCCTGTAGCATGGTGGAGTGATGCCTACAGATGAATCACTATTTTTTGTGGGACTAAATGATAAAGTGGGAGGGTACATGGAAGGGGGAGAGGAGGAGGAAGATGGAGGCAAGTATATGATCTAGTCGAGGGAGAAGAGGAATGTTTCTCCTTGGTGACGTAGGAAGAAGGCTGACTGAAAAGGGAATAAATGAAGAGGTGGAGGCTAGGTTGGTAAAGAGTGGGGAAAAGGAAAGCCCTTGTTTTGGTGGTGAGAATAGGTGCCACTGATGAATGCTGCTCTGGGTGAAGGGAGATAGTCTATAAGCAGAGACCTTGTGCCAGGTGTTGTCTACATGGATTTGGTGCTTAGAAAGACTGTTCATCCTATTTCAGTAGAAGGGAGTTGAAGCTCCTGAGAACAATGGGTGCCTGGAGGAGTGAGACTTAGGTAGGATATTTTGAGGCAAATGGGGGAGGGACAAGTGACCAGAGGGAGGGCAAAGGTCAGTTGTAGGTTGCATAACTAGTCACGTGTATGTGTATGGGTCTTGCTATGGAATGATATCCTCTCTATCATTTGTAGAAATTTGTATCTTTCTTGAAGTGGGGCACAATGAAAAAAGAGGATCAAGGGCAAGCTCTACAAGGAGCTTAGAGGGTAGAGCTGGAAATTGTACCTTAGAAATTCTGATTCCATGAGGAATGAAGAAAATAGAGAGGGAATAAATACATATAGGGGACATGTAGCAGAGAATGTGGGTCTACAGTAGACAGTTTGGGAGGATGGATAGTGCAGAGAGTGAGGGAGAGAAATTCTCTCTGGAAATGGGTACAAAAATGAAATTTGAACACTAATGAATAGGACAAATGGAAGAGGAGGAAAGGAAGGGAATTCTACTTGACTGAGAGAAAAGAAGAGAAGAAGAATTAAATAATCAGATGAAATCAGAAAAGAAAGAGATCTAATAAACAAAACTCCAAAGGTTAAAAAGGTAAAAAATGGGAGCTGGGGAACTTGGTGAGGAGAAGGAAGCATATAGGAGTAGGACAACGTGATACAAAAATTAGCTAAAATTTGAGGAGACAGAGTGCTGTGTTTAAAGTGGAAGAGAGAAACATCATTACTTTAAAAAATTCAACAGTGGAGGCAAATGGAGGAAAAGAACCTAATTCTCATAACTTTAGATATGAATGGATTGAACAATACAATAAAATGAAAAAGAGTGACATTGGATAAGAAAACAAAATCCTACAATTTATTGCTTACAAGGGACACATTTAAAAAGCAGATATATACAGAAAGTGGACTAAATTGAAAAAGAGAAAATGAAGGATAAGAAGGGAGCTTACTGCTAAATGGCTTCATTTTTTTCTGTTAATGAATACCCAGCGTAGTTGCACAAAAGAGCCACTCTACATGTATTATTTTATTTGATTTGGATGATTTTTCCACTCACTAACTGGGCATTTTTGAGCAAGTCATCTCACTTCTCTCCACTCAGTTGACTCACTTATATTCTGATGGGGTTGGGGTAAATGACCTCCAAGGTTTCCGCAAGGTTTAAGATTCTACAATGCTATTCTCTCATGATTAATGAAAGGCTATTTCAATCAATACCTAGCACCTGACAATAAATCCACAGAAGAAAGGCAAGGACTGTGTCTTTTTGAGATTTTGAAAAAGCCTTCTTCTAAAATCTTGTTCCAATACCATATTATGGTGTGCGGATAATTCAGCTTTCTTGAAGATTCTGTCAGTGAAGTGCAGGTTCTTACTAAGTCAGTCATTATTTATTAAGCACCTACTATGTGCCAGGAACTGTGTTAAGCACTGGGAATACAAAGAAAGGCAAAAAAATTATCCCTGCTTTCCAGAAACTCATAGTCTAATGTGGGAGACAAAATGAAAACTATTATGTACAAACAAGCTATATACAGAATAAATAGGGAATAAGTAGCAGAGGGAAGGCACTAACATTAAGAGAGATGGGGAGGCTTTTTGTAGAAAGCAGGCTTTTAGCTGGGACTTGGAGAACATCAGGGAAGCCAATAGGCAGAGATGAGCAGGGGAAGAATTCCATTTACAGGAGCCAACCAAAAAAGTCCAGAGACAGGAGAGTGTCTTGTTTGAGAAACAACAAGGAGATGTATGTTTATAAAGGGTCTAATGGATAAGAAGACTGAAAAGGAAGGAGGGAGCCAGTGATTGCACAATGGATTCTACTCCCAAGGCTTCTGCTAATATCTCTTCTACCTTTCTAATCCCATCTCATATTACTTCCCTTCATATAGTTTATATTCAGCTCAATTGGATTGCTTTTTCCTTAAACTTGTCTCATTCTTTTCTGCTCGTGATCGTTCACACTGCTCCCATCCTTCCTGTGCTTAGAATGCACTTTGTTTACTTCTCTCTCTTTCCTAACCACCAAGACCTATGTTAGATACCACCTGAAATTTTCCTTGCTTTCTTCTCATACCTAGAGACTTATACATCTCCTATGCGATGAGATGTGACATCCAATATTATCAGAGGCAGTGTTGGTGTAATAGAGTTCTGGTTTTAGAATCAGCCACATACTCATTGTATGATCTTGGGTAAATTCCCTAAACTCCCAATACCCTCAGGCAACTTCCTAAGATTATAAATTGTAGGAAAATTTGTATTTGATTTGTATCAGTAGACACAATTGACTCACCTAGAATTCCCTATGTGAGTGAAATCATTAGTCTGGACAGAAAAATAAAAGCCAAAAAAACCCAAATAGTTATTTATTTACATAGTTATTTACATATTTATCATTTTTATTCCATTAAAAACTTTTCGAAGGTGGAAATATATCCTATTCATCCCCATGATGCCCTCATACCTAGTTGGCAATCAATAAATATTGAATTTGTTGTTAATTCAAAAAATAGTGTTTCCCTCTGCTTTGTACACAGGTTTCTCCTCCACCCCCCCGTACAAGATGGTTACATTTGTTGCCCCCAAATGAGTTCAATACTAACACTGTCGGTAGTGCTGAGCCTTGACCTAGGGGAAAACTGACCCTGTAAACATAGTTATTCCTTGCTGAAAGGAAGCAAAGAGAGATTGTAATAAAATGAAAATTGTGTATCAAACATCACATCTTATGGAGCATGCTTGAAGCAGTCCCCATAAATTGGCAGGGCAATTCAGTGCATGCTTATTGGGATAACTCTTGCGAGGCCACCCACCAACATCCCTTATGGAATAAGATGCATGAACTACCACATGTATCTAAAACCCAAGGATAGAAGACTCACTGTAGAAATTAGAAGAAAAGATGAAAAATACTCATCTTGAAACCTAAAGGAGACCTGGGTTCTAACCTTGAACTTTCCACTAACTTGTTGTTCAACCTTGGACAAGTAACTGAGTTATTGAATCCTAGAGATGGAAGGGGTTTTGAAGATGATCTCCTACAAATTTCCCATCTGACAGAGAGGGAAAATAAGGCTCAGAGAAATGCCTTGCTTAAAGTAATAGAGTCTAAGCTGTTTCCTTGTATCTAAAATGAAGGACCAAAGGGAAAGGTTCAATTGAGTGATCTCTGAGAGGTCTCTTTCAGCTCTAACAAGCTCTGATTCTATAAATGATTTAGACCACCAGTCAGGCCAGGAAGTGGAATGAGAGGGGACAAACTGTTCTGATAGAGTCATCAACTATAAGGTGCCTGCCATGCCTCCTCTGAAATCTCATCTCCTTTCATGACAGGATGGAAGGTGATATATCAAAGGATCCTTTTCAGTCCCCAAGATTCTAGAATTAACCTTGCCCTCCTTGGATGTCTAAAGTTCCTCATTACACCACAGGAAATTGACAAGGAAGATTCAGTGGGCATTCTGACAGCAATAAAAAACTGACCACAGATTCTATATATGACCTCTACTTGTGTGCTCTGCAGAATAAAAGGCTATATTAGAAGCAATTTTTTATTAGTTCAAGTTGTGCAATGGTTAGAGAGATGGGAGTGGAGTCAGGGAGATCTGAATTCAAAACTTGTCTTAGATATTTACATGAGATGGTAAATTTCAGCCTGATAAAAGGAAAGACTTCCTAACAGAGCAGCCTCTAAAGACAGTGAGTATATATACCTCATTACTGGAGGTCTTTAAGCCAAATCCAGATAACCACTTGTTAGGGATACAAAGGAGAGGATTCCCTGTCCAGTGTTAATAGGGATGGTTTAAGAAGAGTCTTCTAATTTTGAGAATAGGCAAAGAATTAGGCATTTGCATCAACAGCTGCAGTAATCAATGGTGAACACAAGAGGGAGCTCTGGTCTAGTTTATATAATGGATGGTGTGTTAATCCTGTTTCTCTACCTTTCAAAGAATTCCTTCCTGTGAATTCCCTCCAACCCCACCAGTGGTTAGCTAGACTCTGCTAGAAGCCCCCAAGTGTTCCCAAACACACTGTACCTTCAGAGGTAGCTCTTTTTATTTTTAGACAATTCTAATTGTTAAAAATGTCTTATATCTCGCAAAGAAATCAGTCTCTATGTTCCTTTGCCCAGTTGGTACGGGTTTTGCCCATTGAAGACAAGCTAATGTCATCACATTTCTTCATATATTTGAAGAAAGAAATAGTGTTCCTTCTAAATCTTTGCTCTGGTGGTCAGTGGGGAAGGAAGGAGGAGGACGGAGAGAAGAATTTCCTGTTTTAACTGATTATTCTGTTTACTAGGGCTAAGCTCATTGGTTTTTACTTGCTGAAGGACTACAGGTTCTGTTACAGCCTCCAAACTTTGGTTCTTTATTCTTGGCCTTAGTTATGAAATTGTCTCCCCTAGAATTGCAAGACAGGATCATTGTGTTCATTAAATCAAGGTAAGAAAGAAATCATATCTCATTGAGCTATTTTTAAAAGTCTTGCTTATTTTGTTACAGTATGGTGCCCTACTCAAAGTGAGCTTTGACAACTTCAGAGCAAATTTTTAAAGTACAAGAAGTTCAGCTCAAGACTTCTTTACTGAGAACCTATTATATGCCCCAAACTTTCCAAAGTATTTGAATGCATTTACATGTCATATATGGGGCATTTAGGTGGCACAGTGGATAGAGCACTGGCCCTGGGGCCAGTAGGATCTGAGTTCAAATCTGGTCTCAGATACTAGCTGAGACCTTGGGCAAGTCATTTAATCCTTTTTTGCCTCGTGTGACTGAAACAACTCAACAACAGTATGCTATGTGTAGAATGGGAATAGGGAAGTACATACACAAATGTATGCTAGTCTGTATTCTGAAAGGGCTAGTTGGGGAAACCAGTCTGACAGGCTGCAAGGTGGCCCGAGTTTGAGTTTTACCACATATCCTTCTAGCAGTGTGACCCTGGGAAAGTCACAACTTTCTCTCAGCTTCACTTTCCTGATCTATAAAATGGGAATAATAGTAGTCCTTGCCTCCCAGGGTTGTTGTAAGATTAAGTGAGATAATATTTGTAAAGAGTTTTACAAACCTTAAAGTGCTAAATGCTAAGTGTTATCAGTACAAAACAAGGAGAGAGCTATGCAAGAAAGAAGATACTAGTTAAACCATAAGATACGCTGTGAAATTAATGTTTCACTGCACCAGCATCTTTTAAGGTCTGCCACCCAGCTCTGTAGTGCTTTTATCCAATGAAGTTATGAAGGGGAGAGCCTAATATGAGCCAGAATTGTCAGGGAAGGCTTTTTGGAGGAGGTGGGATTTCAGCTGGACCTTGAAGCAGGGTCATAGGATCCTACATTTATGACTTGAAGGGCCTTAGTGGTCAAGTCCAACTTCTTTTTTAATTTTTAAAAATTTTGTAGCAAAAATGTATAGCAAAACAAAGTTTCTACAACGGCTACATCTATGTGTGTATACATACATACACATATGTTCCCCCATATCCGTGTATACATACACATGCACTATATTGGTATATACATAAACATATACATATATATGTGTCTCTACACATGAGTCTATCACCTCTGTATCTGGAGGAGGGTAACATGTTTCAACATAAATCATCTGGAATTGTGCCTGGTTGTTGTGTTGTTTAGAGTTCTTAAGTTCTTAATTATATTCTTAATATTAAGTTCTTAATAGCTAACATTTACTATGAACCAACTGGGGTGTATGTGAGGGCTGGTTGAATTCTTTTCAGGGCTGTTTGTCCACTTGTGGTGTCTACCTGTCACTCAGCTCTCACCTGTGACTCACCTTTAGCATGTACATGGATACACCCTAATAAATCATCTCAGCAAATGGGCTAAAGCAAGGTAAAGGTAACTGAGAATGAGTTGCGGGGGTGTCTACTCCAAGCATGTGACGACTTCCCCCAATACAAATGGGTAGATGAAGACAATTTGTTCCAGTTGCCATGAAGGTAGCTGAAATAGGTGCTGTGGAGCACACAGAACTTGGTCAGACATACAAGATGCCAAGGTCACTCATTGTATCCCAGGTCATCATGAGTCATCTTGCCTCTGACTTGCTACTGGACTCTGATGACTCTGGAAGAGAGAGTGAGGCTGATGACTTTGTGTAACTCTGCCTCACTTAAGTCCAATTCATGCATGAGTCAAAACATCATCTTGGGATATCATTGGTCCTTTTAGAAAGCAAAGAACAAACCCCAACAACAATGCGCCAACCACTGTGCTAGTAAGCGCTTTACAATGATCTCATTTGGTTCTCACAACTTTTAGATGTAGGTGTTATTAGCCCCATTTTATAGATGAGGAAATAATTTTTCAAGCGTGTTCCTTTTTCACTATACTGTTGTTATTGTATAAATAGTTCTCCTGGTTCTGCCCTCTTTACTCTGCATCAGTTCATACAAGTCTCCCCTGGCTCCCTTAAACCATCTCCTTCCTCATTTCTTATAGAGTGATCGTATTCTGTACCATAACTTGGTCAGCCATTCCTCAATTGATGGGCATATTCCCCTTCTTTTGCAGATAAGGAAACTGAGGTTCAGAGAAGTTAAGTAACTTGCCCAAGAAAACCTTGAACAATCCTTGCCTAGTAAATAATTTTTGTAGATACTTAAGGATATTATACTCAAAGAATCAGTATTTAGATTTTAAAGGGATGTTGGAAGTCATCTAGTCTAACTTCATTTTAAAGATGGGGTAACTGAAGAGAAAAGAAGGTCAGAGAGGTGGTAAGTGACAGAGGCAACATTTAATCTTAGACCCTCTGGTTCTAAAGCCAGTGTCTTTGCACTGACCAAAATGTTTTTTGGAAAAATTATATTACTTGTATGGATGTTCAATCTTTTGATTAAAACAAACAAACAAACAGTTCTTACTATCAAACTTCTTTGTCCTTTCATTTTATTCTCCTAAAGTCGCTTAGGTCTTCTTGGTGGGGGTGGCTTTGTTACTTCAACTAAGGAGCAAAAGAAGGATGGGGAAAGAAGAGACATAAAGGGATTGAGAATATCCATTCTGAAGTTCACCGAGATGTCCTTTGTATGTCCGTAGTAACTCTCCACCTGGAAAATATTTTTAGTTATCCTGAAATCTGGGCGAGCAGTTTGCTACATATCAAGTGATATCAGAATCAGTTTCCATAAGCTTTTTTCTCAGATCTGTCCCATAAACTGGTATTGTAAAGAATAGCATATCTTTTTCTTTTTAAAAAATAAATTAATAAATAATTGATTTTTAGTTTTCAACATTCACTTCCATAAGATTTTGAGTTCTCAAATTTCTCCCCTTCTCTTCCTTCTCCACTCCCCAAGACTAGGTCCAATCTGATGTAGGCTCTACATATACATTCATATTAATCATATTTTCACATTAGTCATGTTGCAAAGAAGAATGAGGACCAGTGGGAGGAACCATGAAGAAGAAGAAACAGAGAGGGGGAGAGAGAGAGAGAGAGAGAGAGAGAGAGAGAGAGAGAGAGAGAGAGAGAGAGAGAGAGAGAATGCTTTGATTTGTATAGTTCTCTTTCTGGGTGTGGATGGCATTTTCCATCGTGAGTCTTTTGGAGTTGTCTTGGATTCTTACATTGCTGAGTAGAGCTAAGTCAGTTAGTTATTGTGTTGCTGTTACTGTGGACAATGCTTCCCTGGAAGAACAGCATATAAAAGAAATAAATGAACTTCCCTACACATGTCAGGTTGATGGCTTTGGACAGAGGAGTTGGCAAATTTCTACAAGAGGTAATATTTGTAATGCCATTTTCTTTCTCAGTACCAATCCTTGACCCAACCTTATCCAATGCAACTCAATCCAAACCAACCTAATCCAGCACAACCCATCCTAATCCAATCTAATCCAACCAGCATTTATTAAATGTCTATCATAACCAAGGCACTGTGTTAGTTGACAGGGATGCAAAGACAAGACAAAATGGAAAATGTCTCTACCGTCAAGGAGCTGGGTTTTTGTTTTGTTTTGTTTTGCTTTGTTTTTTGGAGAGGGATACCCCATGTGATCATTTAAGTATATCCTTGATAATTTCAGGAGGGAGAGAGCACTAACACATGAAGTACACTTGCAAGGGTGGAAAACTTCCAGGTCTTCTTTTAGTGGGTATCTAGGTGTCACTAGGGATAGAATGCTAGACCTGGAGTTAGCAAGTCTCATCTTCCTGAGTTCAAATCTGACTTTAGACACTTTCTAGCTGTGTGACCCTGAGCAAGTTACTTACCCTTGTTTGCCTCAGTTTCCTTCTCTACAAAATGAGCTGGAGAATGAAATGGCAAAGCTCTCCAGCATCTATACCAAGAAAACCCCAAGTGGGGTCACAAGGAATTGGGCACAACTGAAACAACTTCACAGCATTAGTAACAACAAGGATGAAAGTACTAGGAGCAACACAGGACCTCAGGATCATAGGTGGAGAGTGAGAGGGACATTAGAGGCTAGTAGGCTAATGCATTCTAATTACTCCCTTCATTTTGCAGATGAGGCATCTGAGGCTGAGAGGTTAAGACATTCATTCATGAGAGTGAAGGGCAAACGCAGGATTAAAACTTGTATAATATATATATATATGCATACATACACACACATATATATGGTTTTTATATACATATATATATATGTATGTATATATATATATATATATGTATATATATACATATATATATATATATATACATACATATATATATATATGTATGTATATGCCCCATATGGGACAAAGGAGGAAGGAGTAGTAACCATTTTGGAGATTTAAGTTCATTTTTAACTTTTTGGTCCATGATGTAATCACTTAAGGCAAAATTATACAGTCCCCTGTAATTTATGGGCCACACAAAATCTTTAACACTCCTTCTCCCCCATGGAATTCTGTGGCTAGATGGGAGGTGTTCTTTCAATGTTCCCATTGAAATGCTTCCACTTAGAGACTGACCTTTTCCTAGAGTGGTCATAAAATTTGATGTCTGTACTTAATTCAGTATTGGTGCTGAAAGGTGAGTGGAGTCCTTGAGAAGCCAGAGAACCAAGGTTTAGCAGCCATGCAGAACTCCCACTGAATGCAAATTGGAAGTTACTAGGCTACTACGACAGCATCTGAGCCAGTGTCCTGCCTCCCAGTCTTTCTGCCCTCCAATCTCCTCCACACAATGCCTGCTACCAGATTAATCTTCTTTAAGTACTTCTATCACCATGTTACTCCCCAGCCCCAAAATTTTCATTAGCTTCCTATTGTCTATTGAATCCTGTCCAAAGTCATCTGGCTAACATCCAAGGTCTTTCATCATTCCCCTTCACCCTATCTTCCCAAGAGAAGGTATCATGGGACAGGAGACTCAATGCTAGCCCTGGAGTTAAGCTTTGAATCTCACCCCTGACCCTAACTCTGTGACCATAGAAGTAAGCTATTTCTTCGTCTGTAAAATGGGAATAATATCTCCCTTACCTACCTTACAGGGTTAGATGAGACAATGTGTATAAAGCTCTTTGTAAACCTTAAAGTACTACTAAAAATAGCATTTCTATAACACTTGGAGGTTGGCAACGTACTTTAAATATGTACTACCATTTGATCCTCAAACCTGTGAGGTGATATTATCTCTGTGTGTGTGTGTGTGTGTGTGTGTGTATATATATATATACGTATATATGTGTGTGTGTGTGTGTGTGTGTGTGTGTGTGTGTGTGTGTGTGTTCACATTATCTTTCTATATATCCAGTAAACACCAGTTTAGGAAACTAGAACTGACAGAGGATAAGTGACTTGCTCAGGGTCACACAGCGGTCTGAAATGGAATTTGAACTCAGGTCTTCCTGAGTTCAGCTCTAACACTTTCCACTTCATTACCTAGCTGCTTGGTAAACATCAAGCTCATTAATGTCTTCCAGCATATACCCTCCTTTCTATGTACTGCTCCCAGTAATTTTATTTTCCCCTCCATCCTTTTGCTCATGCTCTTCTCTCTCTTTAAATTCTATTTATCCTATAATCTAATTAATTTCCTCACTCCTCTTTGTAACCTTTCCAAACTATTGTAGCTGACAAAGTTTTCCCCCTTTTTTGTGCCCTCATTTTGCTTAGAGCAGTGGTTGCTAACCTTCATTATGAATGCCTTTAGTAAATGTTAAAAAAAAAAAGGCTACATACCTTTCATAGGAGCCTAGTTTCAGGTTTAGTATCTATTGACTGAAAAATTACAAAGTGACAAAAAAATAAAACCCAAACTATAACGAACTTCAGAAAGACTTGTTGTTCCCCATACACAACACACAATCTCTTACCTCCATGACTTTGTGAATTGCTACTTAATTTATGGAAGTATGAAATGGGAAAAGGCAAGTCTGGTTCTTTGGGTACTTGTTGGGAAAGACCATGATGACAGTAGGGAGTAAGGCTTCAATCACATTTTAATAAGGCACAGAAGTTGCAGGGGTAAAGGGCACAAAAAGTACAGACAAGTGGCAAAAAATGGGGGTTACAGGGGCAGATGGGACGGAGCTAGGGTTTAGGTGGTAGAGGAAGTTAAGGAGCATGGGGAAAAGAATGGGTAAGGAGGCAAGTCACAGAGATTAATGAATTAGAGTTGGGAGCCCCCTGCAGCCTGGATCCATGTGTGATAGAAGAGTGCTGGGAGGGGGCAGGAATTTGGGGTGTCACTTGTACAGAGTTTTGGTAGAGGACAGATTAATTCTGGTCTGTGCCACCTTGGAGGTTAGTTCATTAATATAGCTGCATCATCTCAAAATTAGGTCTTGCTATGGATGTCTGGAGCATGTCTGAGGTTTACATATCATAGGACCAAAAAACTCTGACAGCAAGACCTAGATTTAGCATTTAGGATGTGATTTTTAGTTGATTTATGATATAGTTTGCTACTGATATCTGTACTGGACTTTCAGGTTCTCCTTTGCAATTTTACCACTTACCACTATTACTTTATACCGACTACTTATAAATTTACATGCTATACTAGCAAGGAGAGAGTGGGTGGGTGGTCAGGGGAACCAGAATGAGATATAATTTTAATACATTTTGCAAGACTGTTCCTTAGGCCTGGAATATTTTCCCTCTTCATTCCCTTATATTATTCAGGATTCAACTCAACTGTCACTTCTTACGGGAAGCCTTTGTTGAATCTCTCTATTGTTAGGATCCCCTCTGAAATGACTTTTACATTTACTTTGTGCGCGTTTTTGTATTTTCACATCAAGCTTTGGTGGTTCAGTCATTAGTGTAGTTGCCTTCGAAGCAGCTGACCCAGGTTTCCTTCTGGGCCAATGCAGATCAAATTTTCAGAAGCAGTGAAAATGTATTGGATTTGGAGACAAAGGTTGTTTTCATCTGTGTCTGATTCTTCTTGATTGCATTTGGGGTTTTCTTGGGAAAGTTACTGGAGTGATTTGCCATTTCCTTCTCCAGTTCATTTTATAGAGGAGGAAACTGAGGCAAATGGTGAAGTGACTTGGCCAGGGGCACATGGCTATTAAGTGTCAGAGGCCAAATTCATGAGTCTTCCTGTCTCCAGGGGAAGACACTCTATTACTATGGTGTCCCCCAGTAGCCCTTTGGAAACAAAGGACTTGAGTTTAATTCCTGACTTGGCTACAAGTGTAACTTTGGATGTCATTTAACCACTCTAGGACTCAGTATCTTCATCTATAAGATTAGAGTTCTATTAGATTTCCTTTGAGGATACTTCCAGCTCTAAATGTTATGATTTAGGTAGATTAGATTCCACCTTGCACCCCCCTCCCCCCAGAACAATGGATGATTTTTGAAGGTAAACTGTTTTCATTTTTGTCTTTGTATTTCCAGCACTTCGTATAGTGCTGAGTACTTTTTGTGTTGGTCTAGACCTGTGATTTCCATGGTGTAAGGAGCTCCTGATAAGAAAACTCCTCTACCAATGCAGAGAAAGATTAGTTTTTGAGTCTCTGGAGTATTTACTAATTAAGTGAATTGCCCAAGGTCAAAAAGTCAGAATGTGTCAGAGACGGGATTTGAACCTAAACTGTGCTGACTCTGACTACATCTCTCTCCATTTTACTGTACTGCCTCAACTGGTTCTTAGTAGGCACTTTAATAAATGCTAGTTGAACTGAGTTCACTTGTCGGAGCCAGTGTGGTGTATTGCGGCACACTGGGAGAGTTTGGGGAATTTAGAACCAGAGGAATAGTAAAGTTTTTTCTGGGTTCAGGTTCAAGTCTATGAGGGTGAGAAAGATGGAAAAAGGGAGGGTTAGGTGGGTGGAGCCAAGATGGCAGAGTAGAAAGATGCACATATGCCAGCTCTGCCCCCACAGCCCATAAAATACCTGTAAAGAAAGACTCTCAACAAATTCTAGAGCAGTAGAAGCCACAGAACAACAGAGTGGAGGAGATTTCCAGCCCAGGGTGACCTGAAAGGCTGATGGGAAATGTCTGTTGCAGGGACGCAGAGCAGAGCCTAGCCTAGCCTTGGCTGCCCAGCACAGCTCTGGAAGGAGGATGTGAGCAGGCCTCAGGGGTGCAATCTCCAGCCCCAGTATCAGTGGTTCGCAGATCCCTTCTCTTCCTCCCTCCCTCCCCACCCATCCCCATTGGGAAGGCAAGCAATTCAATATAGGCCGAATCTGTGTAGTTTTGCA
>CM053771.1:198653588-198991815 GCA_028658325.1 Potorous gilbertii
CTCCCTCCTCCCATTGCCCTCCCTTCTATCATCCCCCCACTCTGCTTATCCCCTTCTCCTCCACTTTCCTGTATTGTAAGATAGGTGTGTGTGCTATCACAGGATAGCAGCACCCTTCAGGGTAGAAAATGTATGTATGTGTGTATATGTGTGTGTGTGTGTGTGTGTGTGTGTGTGTGTGTGTGTGTGTGTGTGTGTTTTAACTCTAAAAGACCATCTTTGGCAGACAGCTTCAGTATGCCAACTAGAATTGTAAATTTCTTTTTGGGATCCAGGCACATTTATTGAAAAAATTTCACTCTCCTGTTTGGGTACAATGGGAGTTAAGTAAAGATAAATGAAATATCAGGTAAATGAGAGTGTATGAAATTAGCTCATTTCTTCTCTTTTTCCTTCTCCCCCTCCCTCTTTGCTGGAGGAGATCAGCTCTCTTATTCATCCTTGCTGATTTAACTCAATGAGGCGGCCAGCAAACACAGCCAGGGTTCCGATAATACACACCAGCATGAAGGCACCAAGAAGAATATGGTCCATGACCATTGCCACAAACTTCCATTCCTCGGCAGCCTACGATGGAGGAAGAAGGGTTTAGAATGGAATAGCTTTAAAGGAATCACTGGTCTTCTATGATCAATAGTTTAGTAGATTTGGTATCATTTAATGTTTCTGCAGAGCTCTTTTTTGTGTGGAGACTTCAAAGTACTCAAAAATTATTTGCCAACAATTATTATTCTTTGTTTACAAATGGATTATTTTTAATAGATGATTTTCTGAGCTCACACAATATGAAAACATGATGAAAATTTTCCTTGACCCCATCCCTGAACGCCAACTCGCCCACTAAGACTAATCTATTTATCCACAAGTATAATTAAATTATTTTTTAAACTCTCAAACTATTTCACTTACATTATTGGATTCTTGCTCTGATTTCATGGTTTCTGCAATATATTTGACTCCCTCAATGGCACTCTTCACATCAGGATGTTTGATGAGTGGGGAGTGGAAGGCCATGGTTTGGGGTCCTGGTTTACCAGAAATCTCAGAAATGTCAATATCTTCTGTAAAAATCTTCTTTTCTTGTTTTTCTCTGGATGGCCGTTTCATTGTTGAAAAGAACATGATATTTGGGATTGTGTGAATGAAAACCTAAAGAAGGAAAAATATTCTACTTTAAAGTATTGTTTCAGAAATGACCCCTCTGAAACGACTCTGGGGATGAACAAAATGTCACAGTTAACAATGATGTTCTGTAATATAGTATGTTTGCCACTGGAGGGAACCTGTTCTGCACACTGGCCTGCTAACTCAAACTTTCAGTGGGTTTCTCCCATTTCTTTTTATTGAGAAAAAGTGCTGTATAGATCTTCTGAGGAGTATTTTAAGACCCTGGCACTTAAAAACAAAACTCCTTCATGTGCCATACTTGTATAAAAATATATCATTCATTTGGTTTCCTGTGTGGTGTGTCAGAAAATCCTGGGATGCTTAGATTTTTAGCACTGTCTTTAATTCCTTCATTTAAAAGATTCTGATTTTATAGTTCCCCCATCTTGTATAGATATCTCTAAGACAAAGAAAGCAAGGTAAATCCCACCTCCAGTTTGTTGCTGTCTAAGCTAATGGCCCCACAAAAGAGGCCATGCAGGAAAAGCATCGGTGATGCAGATATTACCCACAAACTCCACACAAGATGAGATATCACCTGAATGTGATGTGAATATATAAGTCTGCAAGGGAAACTGCTCCTACTTCCTCAGTCCCCAGAGTCACTCGATGGAATGTTAAGGGTGGATGTAGAAGCAATGAAGTCTAGGAACAATCAGTGGTCTAGACTGCAGGTCCAGCCTGTGGCGATGCCCAAGAGTATCCTAAAAACCCTCAACACCCTCCTCAAGATCCTATAGCAGCCAGCAGGGACTTGGATTTGCTTAGGCTATTTCCTGGTCCGTAGAACCTTCTCTCCAATGTATTCTTTGGTACTTTCTACTCACTCCTCTCTCTGTTCTTTCTCTTATTTCCGTTTTTAAATGAGCAGCAAAGTTTGGCACCAGACGTACTCTGGTCTCTGAAGAAAAGGTGTCATACATCCCCAATAGACATTGTAGAAGAACTCAATAAACCAATGCATATAAACGTCTTTATGTACCTTAGGGCACTGTATAAATCTTAGCTTTTTATTATTGTTGTTAATGAAATGTGGTGCACACAGACTTAAAGAGGCCTTGTGCAGTAGTGGCTAAAGTGAGCCTTGGAGCCGGGAAGACCTGTGTTCAGGTCTCTCCTCCGGAGCAGCCTGGTTCGGTGGTGCTGAGCAGGTTGTGTGACCTCTTAATGCTCTTGGTGAGTCTCTAAGACAAACCGCAGAGTAGGTTCTGATCAGCACTAGTAGAAGATTATTCCTTATTGGAAATTTCCTGTACCAGTGAAATCACAGGTCTGATCCAACATGTATGGATAGGGATGGGGTCTGTGATGAACAGTTTGGGGATCTCTCGGGTGAGGAAACTCTTTACCAATGTGGGGCAGCACCCTTTTGGTCCCTCATATTCTGGGAGAGTTGCTTAGAGTTCAGAAAGGTTAAATGATTTGTCCACGGTCATAGAACTAGCATGGGGTAGGAAAGGGATTTTGTATCCAGATCCTCTTAACTCCAAGTCTGATTCTCTAGACCCGAGTTATCAAACACACTGCCCACAGTAGCACTGTAGCCATAGCCCATAATACTCCAAATTATAGCCCAGATTAAATGTAGTTGGGAAATATTTAACAAACAAATAAAAATACAATAAAACATTGATAATGTTAGCATGTGATTTTCTAAGTCAATATATAGCCCACGGGGACAGTTTAATGAATGGCCTCAGTTTGTTTTTGAGTTTGACACCATTAGTCTATCTATCCACTACTCCATAATTTCCTCCATAGTGCTGTAAATATTCTATTTCAATGATAATAGTAGCTGACCCTCATACAGTGCCTTAAGGCTGGCAAAGTTCTTTATATAGAGGATTTCATTTGACTCTTCTACCATTTCCTAAGTCTACATGATGTGAGAAGTGGAAGAAATACAGGGAGAAATCTAGACAATGCTGAAATAAAAGAGATCAATAAAAATCTATTTAAAAAAATCTGTTAAAATGGTCTGCTGTTTCCAAACCCTCTGTACCCCTAATTCACATCTTTACTGTCTTCCATTATGAAGTCTCAACTATGGAACCATTCTCTGATGGCCCCTGTCTTCTTGTCATCATCCTGATCCCTGCAGACCTCTGCCTTGTCTTTTCATAGGGAATTCCATCTACTTCCAGCCTCAATCCCAGGTCTGATTTGCATTTCTCAATAGGTGGCCCCTCCAGCAGACATTCATTGGTTTCCACAAAGAAGATGAAAGTAAAAAGTTATTTCAAAAATCTTACAACCTGTGAGTAGGAGGAGAAGGGATGTTTAATCATTCTCCCTGATTAGAAAGATTCTTTGAGGTTGTATTTGGGGTGGGATTTTCAATTTATGCTTTCTGTCCCTCAGAGATCTATATTATATGTTTTATTCATGTCGAGAAAGAATTGAAAGAAGGCTCCCACAAAGATACGCTGAGAAAGAATTTTTGGTTCCTTAATATCAGAATTCTGTCAGCTTTGGTGTATTATGATGGACTTACAGATGTCCATCATGGCTGAGCATCCTTCAAATGTGCAACACAACATGTTTGGAAATGGCCCCACTCACCTTCCTCACCCATTCGGGCATGACGTGAGTACTTGGAGAGCGGTGGTGGGTGTTGATGACTATCACGGTGATGATGATTGATGCAATGACAAAGACCATGGTGAACAACATGTATTTGCCTATTAAGGGCACTGCGCTAGAGGTGGAGGGAATCAGCTCCACAATAACCAAGAGGAACACAGTCAAAGAAAGTAAGACGGAAATACTGAGCGTCATCTTTTCTCCTGAAAGAAAAAAAATGACAAAATGATGATTTGGCTGGACTAAGAAGGCTTCTTCTTCCCCTACCTCTGAAATAATGCATAACCTTGTTTTCTATTAGAGCTTCTGATATCAAAGAGTTGGAAAAGATTTCATCATTATCGAGTTTCATCCCCCCATGAAAGGTTCTCCTACAATTACTACTAGACAAGTGGAGGTCTTTTGACCTTTTCAATGATTTTTGAAAAGAGACTTTAAAAACAAATGTTCTCTTCTACCTTGTAGGATTTTGTCTTCCTGTATAACTTCTTGTATCTTGAGTTTTTCATAGGTTAAATAAAGGTGCTTTTTTCTTTTTATCCTGTTCCCTTTTTAAAGTCCCATGTAAATACACAGTTTTGTCTCATTGTCTTGAGTTGGCAATATCAACAGGGAGACCAGGGATGAAATGAAATTTCAGGAAAAGGGGAAGGATATAAGTATTTCTATAGGCCCTACTATGTGCCAGACACTGTGCTAAGTACTTTATAAATATAATCTTACAAATTACAAATATTTGGTCCTCAAAACCACCCTGTAAGGTATCTGCTATTATTATTCCAATCTTACAGCTAGAGAAACTGAGGAAAACACAAGCTAAGTGACTTGTCCAGGGTTACACAGCTAGGAAGTAGCTGAAGCAGGATTTGAATTTACATCTTCCTGACTCCACGCCCAGTGACTACCTACTTTGCCACCCTGAAAAATGAAGAGACTCCAGTATTCTAGAGATGATCTCTCCTATTCAAACATGTCTACCACAGCTCAGGCTTGTGCTGGTGTTTGGGGATAAAAAAAAAAACCCCTCAGAAATGTAAGTCCCAACCATCAAGGAATCTATATCTTGCTGGGATGGTGGGGAGATCATACCATATACACAGATAAGTAAATGCATATATTTACAGGAAGACAGTACTAGTCGTCAGGGAGATCAGGCTTTCAGTTGAGCCTTCAAGGAAGTTAATGATTACAAGATGAGGAGGGAGAACATTCTAGCCATGGGGGACAGACAGTCTATGAAGAGATGGGAAATGGGGTGTCAAATCTGGGGAACAGCTAGTAAATCCAACAGTTTGGTTGAAATATAGAGAAAGGCAATAAATTTAGAAAGAAAGGTGACAGGTGAGTGTTTTGGGGTTTTGTTCTAGAAGGAATAGGATGCTACTCAAGATTTCTGAACAAGGTAGTGGCATAGTCAGATCTGTGTCTTTGGAATATTAACTTAGCAGCTGTATCTCCACATCCTGGATTGAAAGAGAGAGACACTGGAAGCAGCAAGGCCAAGGAGGAGGCTACAGAAGTCCAGCTGAGAGAGAGTAAAGGTCTGAACTAGGTATCCAGAGGAGTAAGGCTCAACTTGAGAGATGTTTGAAAGGTATTTGACTGAATGTAAGGGTGAGGAAGAGAAAAAAAAACAAGGATGACTCTGAGATTATAAATATGAGCGAATGAAAAGATGATGGCCATATTCAACAGAAATAAGAAAGTTTGGTGGAGAAGTGGGAATGGGGGGGGAAGGAAAATAATGAGTTTAACTTTGAGTATGCTAAGTTTAAGATGCTAGGGACCCCCAAATGGAGGTATCCAGTCTTCGGTGGGTAACGTGGGATTGGGAGGAGGATATATATAACCTCTCAGTATTGTAGGTTCATAAGATCATGGTATCTAGGGCTAGCAGGGCCCGCTAGAAGTCATTCAGTTCAACTCTGTCATTTTATAGGTGAGGAAACTTAGTTCCAGGGAGGTCAGTAGGATGTAAGCTCCTCGAGGCTCTGTTTCATTTTTGTCTTTCTATCTTCAGCCCACAGCGCAGTATCTTTCACATATCAGGTACTTAATAAATGTCTATCTAATTGAGGAAATTTAGGGCTGGATGCATAGAGAAGGGAACCATTGGCACAGAAATGATCATGGAAACCAAGAACGTTGATGAGGAGCCAAAAGACAGAGGAGAAGAGGACCCAGGATAGTGCATTGGAGGATGCTTATGTTTAAATGGGTCATCGGAAAGATGATCATCCACCAGCTAATGGGGACCTTCCTTCAGTTCTTTGGGCTTTCATGTGTTTTGCAAACTCTTTGCTTTCTTCTCTTCTCTGTCTGGTGCCCTTCACTGGCATACAGTTAATTAGACAACCACCCGGTCTGCCTTTTTCTTTGACTGGCTTGCTTCCTTAGAAACATTTTATTCCCCTGTTTCTAGGGGCTTTTGCAACTAGCAGATGTGCACCTATAGTAATTACCTGAACTTATATACTGCTGTTCCTGGATAATGCCAGGGAAAGCTTTTTAATGACAAGTTGCTGATAAACACAGTACTCAACCACCCAGCTTTAAGCTTTGAGTGACACTCTTG
Organism: Potorous gilbertii; assembly: GCA_028658325.1. Taxonomy (NCBI): domain Eukaryota; kingdom Metazoa; phylum Chordata; class Mammalia; order Diprotodontia; family Potoroidae; genus Potorous; species Potorous gilbertii. The sequence continues at coordinate 198,659,914 of CM053771.1, forward strand.
CTTGGCTGATCCCATGAACTACAAATGCACCCGTGGATAGCTTTCAAAGACATAAGGCAACAAGGGAATTGTGGAATGATGTTTTTTTTTCTCCCATATGAAATGAGGTCTATGTGAGTGCCAGTTTTGGAAAGGAACTTACCTAATTTACTTTGTTCACAACATTTTTTCCTAGCCTGCCCTCCTCACAGCAGGTGCACAGATGGTGAAATAAATCTAGGTTCTTCTTGACTCCCAGTGACCTGCCCTGGTGGTGTTCTGCAATTTACACCCTTGTACTTATGGTCATTTTGTGGTTATGATTGCATTATGTTTAATGCATACCATACTATTAATTATGATAGAGGCAATCTGGTGTACTGGATAGATTGGTAGGCTTGGAATCAGGGAGACCTGGCTTTGAATTCTCCCCGTGCTATGTTACCCTGGACAAATCACTTCACCTCTGTATGTCTTAGGTGATATTCTAGGACTTTTCTACCAAGTTGTAGACTGATTTCTGGCTATGTTGGTGGAAGGAGTTCCCACGTTGGTAGTTTCCCAAGCACAACTCCTTCCCTCATTCCTTCTGACATTTAAGATAGGCAGTATACAAATGAACATGTTGCCTAGCCAGTTCTGGGAAAACAGATTCTAATCTGGAGTATAGCAGAAACACTACCAATTTGACTTCCTGTGTATGTATTTGGATCAGAGCTGCAATTTCATTGGTGTAGGGGAGTCCCAGTGAAGAAGTTCCCTTTTACCAGCACAGATTTTATACCCTGGTGATGTCATTGGGAACAAAGAATAAGCAACAGCTACAGTGGTCTAAAAGACTTTTCTGGGGGCATTAATTTGTAAACTGAAGTGTCCAAGGTTACTGGGTCAGTATGGGGCAGAAATGTGATTTGATTAACCTGGGTCTTCTTGACATCAAGGTCAGTTCTTTAATCACCCAGGATACTGGGATACTGCCTCTCTTTTAAGCTTACAGCACCCAGGATTCCCAGGTGATCTCCCATTCAAGGACCACCTAGACCTGACTCTACCTTGCTTGTGAGTACAAACAATTCCGGCACATTAAGAGTGGGATAGCCAGAGATAATACTACATCTATCTACTGAAAATACCAACACATAACATATTGTGGTCATGTAGCTTTTTGTTTGCAAAGTGTTTTTCATAAATACCTTATTTGATCCTAATAATGACCCTGTGAAGCAATTTCTAGTATGAGAGGCAGCTAGGTGGTGCATGGACAGATAATATAATATATCCCAAGAGATATTATAAGGACAAAATGAGAGGACATTTGTAAAGCACTTTGAAAATCTGACAGCACTATATAAATGCTAATTATTGTAATTTTTCCTATTTTACAGATGAGGAAAAAAACCCCAGAGTTTAAGTAACTTTTTTTAGGGGCACACAGCTAATAAAGGACTAAGGGAGGATTTGAACACAGATCTTCCTGACTCCATGCTCAGTTCTTTATCTACTGTGTTACCTAGCTGCCTTATACGTGTGCATGTATGCACACATAGATGTCTCTACATATAGAATACATACATATCTATAGGTAAGCAATTTTACTTTGGTGAAGCATAATGAATACTGCTTCCAATAAAGTGTTAGTATGATGCCGCATGATGACTGGAAGTTTTCCTAGGGTTCTCATGGAATATAAATTCTGGCAGTTCCTATGATACAAGAATGACTTTGAATATAGGCTTTGGGAGTGTTTGTATCTGATGATTTTTAATAAGAAGAACCTCCTGACTAAGAACTGATATGATGAGATTTCCCAGGGGTTAGAGTGCTGGATTTAGAGTCAGTGAGACCTGAGCTGAAATCTTGCCTTACATACTTACTGACCCTGTGACAAAACACTTAACCTCTGTCTGCCTCAATTTTCCCATCTGTAAAGCAGGAATAATTAATAACATATATGATAACTACCCTTTCTGCCTTTTTCTTTGACCTGCTTACTTCTTAGAAACAAACGTTTTATTCCCCAGATCCTATGGGCTTTTGCAGCTAACAGATGTGTTGCTGTTTTTCAGTTGTGTCTGGCTTTCTATGATCCTGTTTGGGGTTTTCTTGGTAGAGATACTAGAGTGATTTGCCATTTCCTTCTTCAACTCATTTTACAGATGAAGAAACTGAGGCAAACAGGGTAAGTGATTTGGCTAGAGTCACACAGCTAGTGAGTATCTGAAGCCAGGTTTGAACCCAGGATGATGGGTCTTACTGACTCCAGACTCAGCACTCTATCTACTGTGCCACCTAGCTGCTTCTAGTAATTTCTTGAGGTCACACACTGCAAGAAACACGCAGGGCGCACATACGCACGCACGCACACACATTCACTCTCTCTCTCTCTCACACACTCACACTCACTCTCACACACACACACACACACACACACACACACACACACACTCACACACACACTGTGATTGTTATTTATCTCAAATGTCTGACTTGCTTCTAATCCAACTGCCTGTGAGTGCTAACTAGTATTTTATGTTGAAACCCTAGCCCACATTCTTGGAAATTTCCACCTCATGTTTTTAGTCAAGTTCTTGACATTTTTCTCTCCCTGTGTTCCTACTGGCTCTGGAGTGTTAAGAAAGTAGGTGAGGTTGGCAGGACCCTAAGGAATGCTTTTTTGAAGAGAGAAGGTCCTGGGTTCTACAAGACAGGATGTCCTGTCATCTTGAAATGCCTTCTTTAAAGAAGGGATCCACCAGGACAGGACGGGAAAGGAAAGGGGCTCACTTATCTGAGATTCTACTATAACTGGAACAATAGTATATGATAGGCAACTCAGGGAGCTAAACTGCCCCATCTAGGGGAGACTTGTACCACCCCATCCCCCTCCTCTCAGCCCCCAGACCTTGGCTTAAAGTCATTACTGCTAACCACGAGCTCAACATGACTGTGACATTCATACAGCATCACCTACATGACATGATGGTCCCATAGAAGGCTCTAGATGATCCTGGACTCCTGTCATGCCAATTCTCTTCCAAGTTTTGTTAATGTATGCACATGTGTTTTCACTTAGTTGTAAACAGGATGTAAATTCTACGTTGCCTTTTACTTTTTAAAAATACAACATGTAATGGAATGCCTGTCTTTGCCACAGGGACATTTACAGTGAGAGGAGGGCAGCAAAGCAGACAAGCACCAGGCACCCATAAGTGACTCTAAAATTCTCTTTGAAGATGTCTGTCAAAATCTTCTCAAAGGAGAAATTTAATTCCATGACTTCTATGGAAGTGTGCTTTTATATTCTGACTTTTTGCAGTTCAAATTAGTCAGGAATTTCAAATAAGTAGAATAAGAAATGTGTACTGAGTTCAAATCCTTCCTAGAATATGAACAGCTGTATGACTGTGGCAAGTGCCTTAACCTCTCTGAGCCTCAGTTTCCTCAATTGTAAAGTGGAGACCATACTACCTACAGAAATTATCTCATCAGGGTTGTCATGAAGCCTATGAGATAGTATAATGTGAAATCCTTTTTAAATCTTTAAGCCCTATATAAATGCAAGTTATTATTATAGACAGTAGTACTTAAATAGGACATAATTTTAAGTCCTATATATATTGTTACTATTACTCCACTAGTACTTAAGTAATATTGTCTTATATAAATGTAAATTATTATTTTTATTACAGACAATAGTAGGACTTCATTTAAGTCCTGTATATAAGTGTAAATTATTATTAAAAATAGTAATACTCCAGTATTTCTTAAATTAAGTAGGACTTGATTTTAAGTCCTATATAAATGTAAGTATTATTTTTACAGATAGTAGTACTAGTACTACTGGAGTATATAACACCTTTCTGTTTCCTCATTTGTAGTAATTTTTGAACTCCTGGACTTACAGGCTTATTGTGAGGAAAAAACTTTGTAAGCCTTAAAGGGATTTGTTGTTGTTGAACCGATATTACACATACACACACACACATAATCTCAATGCCATGAAGAATGCATATATACCACTTATAATTGATTAAAATAGTTGATTAAATATGACATTTCTGATTCTTTTTTGGGGGGAAATTTGGTATCAGGCCTTCAAATAGGAATATAAATCCATATTACAACATTCTTTCTATATTTGCCATATATGCAAACAAATACATGAACACATGATTTTATGTGAATGTGTGTACACATATACATATAGATAATCTAGTGTCCTTTCTTTGAAGTTTTATTTTCATAAAAACTACCTTTTAAAAATGTTTATCTTTCCTTGTCTGTTATAAATTGTTGATAAGTAGTGAGCAGTGTAGTACACACACGTACATACATACACACACACACACACACACACACATTTTCTACCCTGAGGGGTGCTGCTATCCTGTGAAATATATTTCTGGCTTGATTCCTGAAAGAACTGGCAGCTAGGGAATATGTGGGTTTATTTGTCTCAGATATAAAGGGCAAGAATGTTAGCTTCTGCAAATAGATCTATCAGGGCTCCTTTCCAGGGTGTGTGGTGAGACAATGTTGCTGTAGACTAGTGAGGGCACTTTTAGAGAGACTTTTCAGAGGAGTTGAGTGATGAGATAGTCTGGTATCATACATCCAAGAAACCTGGGATGAGAGAAGAATGAAAACATCACTTTGAACCGACTAATTTTTCTCAAGTGTGGCGTTTTCTTTCTCTGTCCTACAGTCTCTGCTCCTAACTCTCTCCATTTCACCTCGTCCTATCACTCACTGGATTACGAGCAGTTGGAAGAAAAGTGAAGGGGGTAGACTGAGAGAAGAGAGTAGAAGGGAGGAAAAGAGGTGGGAGAGAAGGCAGGTGACCCAGAGCAGGGACAAAGCTGGGATGAGGGTTTAAGAGCACTGACTGAGTAGTGATGTCCTTTCCAGAATTTAATGACTTGAAATACTAATACTCTTTTCACCTGACCAGGGCAGAATATGGGACTGACTTCTTCATTCTGAATTCTTTGCTTGTTTCTGTCAGGCTAAGATTAAATTAGTTTTTTTTTTTACTACCTTATAACATCCTTGACATATAAACTTGCTGTTCATTAAAGCCCATGGGTCCTATTCACATGAACTGTTTTAGCCATGTCTTTCCCCATCTTGTACTTAGACTATTGACTTTGAACCAAATGCTATATTTTCTATTTATCCCTGTTAAATTTTGGCATATTAGATTCAGCACATTGTCCCAGCCTGTCAAGATCTATTTGGATACCAATTCTGACATCTAACACATTAGCCATCCCTCTCAGCTTCCTGTCTTTTCCATATTTGATAAGCATGCCATTTGTCTGCATCTTCTTAATGTCTGTCCTTAACAATGCTGTCTTAGTTTGTAATAAGCTCTAATGCTTTCTGAGGGAATGAAAATTTTGTGTCTCCCTGCCTATCTTTCTTTGTTAGCACTGTGAGGTAGGGAACAGAATTCTTTGGCATATAGCACAGTAAATGACTCTTGGTCACTCTCCCCTGAAATACCAGCAGGAGACCAATTAACATACTCAGAAATAAACTCAGCAGATGTACCTACCTGAATCTGTAGGCAGGTAGAATACCAGGCCGGTGAGGAAGGAGAAGAGTAGGCAGGGAATAATGACATTTACAACGAAGTAGAGAGGCAGACGCTGCATCACAAAATGGTAAGTGACATCCAGGTAGGGAGTGCCAGGGCAACAGGCGTAAGAAACGTTGTGTTTCCAGCCTCTTGATTCTTTAATCACCCATTCTCCACTCTCCATGAAGTTGCTCAGGTCAGGTCGGTCATTTTCCTGGGAAGGTGCAAAGGAAATATGAAATCTTCCCAACAAAACAACTATGAATAAAGGCAGCTTGTCTTAGCCAGGGGTGAGGCACTGTAGCCCAGTGGAGGAAGCATTGACTTGTTTAACTATCCCTAGGTTTCACTCCAGGCTCTGCTACTTATTAGCTATGGAACCTAAGGCAAGTCATTCAGTTCCTCTGGATCTCAGTCTTCTCATGACAGCAACTCACATTTTATATATAGTAATTTAAGGTTCACAAAGTGCTTTCTTGCCAACAGCCCTGTGAAGTAGGCACCATGGGCATTATTCTGTATAAGTATTTTATAGATGAAGAAACAGAGGTTTGGATAGATTAAATGGCTTTCCCAGGGTCACATAACTAGAAAATGTCAGAGATCAGAACTTAAAATCAGATTGTCAGATGCAAAATTAGTGTGATTATTTTTAACAATAGTCATGGTTGAGTGAGATTATAAACTAATGGACAAAGCTTTCTCTGAAGTTTATCAATTTTGTGTTATGTTGGGTCAGTGTAAACATAATCAGTGGAATCCAATCTTCTTGTTGTATTTGGGCATTAAAAAAAAAACAATCCAAGGCATTTGTTGAGCTTGGATGACCTTCGACACTTGTGACCTTGGAGATCCACTTTGAATGTCATTTGTGGAAAGTACCATTGATGGAGAAGTGATGAGGACAATTTAATGACCATGCAGCTGCCGATTTTTGTAGCTGGAGATGAGTACAGAGTTCTCTGATCCAGGGAATTAAGCAGAGAGGCTGATGGGAACATCTCCAGATTGCTGTATCAAGACTTTACAGTAAGTCAGAGCTGAAGTGGGCAAGGGTGGGATGGGATGGAATAGAGGACAGGGAAGGGATGACTTTTTTGTGAAAGAGCCTGGTGTTTTCCCCTTGACCCTAGCTAAAGCAAATGTGGCATCTTGCTCCCTCAGCTCCTGCTTCTGATCTTGCCAGTCCCAACCTTTGCTTACTGGATAAATGACAACCACTGAGCCATCGTAGGTCCATGTGCCCAGTTTCATGCTGCAATTCTGCTCATCAAAGGGAAAATGGGTAACTATGATTTCACAGTAGCTTTTAAAGATGGCTGGAGGTGTCCATGTGATGTGTCCAGTGTAGTCCAGGAGAACTTTGGTGAACTTGACAATGGCAAAGTCACCATTGGCACTAAGAATAAGAAGGGGAAGAAAGGGCTAATGTTTAGAAATTAGCAAATGATTCTTAAAAATTAAGTTTCAATGTGTGAATGGCAGAGACAGTTAACTAATTTATTCAGTTTGTCATTCTTTTCTTCACCTTATGCTTTGGAGATTTTGGTTATTTCCCACCACCACCCCTGTTCTGCTCTTTAGCATTTACCTTTGGACTCCCCTTTGCCCATTGTGGGCCTCTTGCCCACAGACAAGAAATTTTAGTTTGCAAAGGCTGCCTGAAGTAAGTATCCATTGTGCTCCAAATAATGAATTGCATGTCATGAAATGATGTGATTTCATTAAGCCCAGGAGTTTTTAAGATAAAAGTATGCTAAAAAATGAATTCTCAAAAAGTTTACTATCCTTAAATCTCTTTCTTGGACACCTTTCAGAAATCATATGAATTAGAAGAGATGAGCTATGCATGAAGTGGCCCAAGTGATAGTATTGGACTTGGCATCAAGAAGACGAGTACAAATCCTGCTTCAGACATTTAGTGTTGTGTGACCCTGGGCAAGTCACTTAATTTCTGTCAGTCTCAATATCCTCATCTGGTAGAATGAAGATAATTATACTACCTTTCTCATAGGGTGGTTGTGAACATTGAATGAATTTGTATATAAGTATACAAACATATGTCACTGAAAATCTAAAGTTCGTTCGTTCGTTCTCTCTCTCTCTCTCTCTCTCTCTCTATATATATATATATATATATATGTATATATATATATACACAGACACACATACACACACATACGCTACAGTTAGTTATTATTGTTGCTGCTGTTGTTATCCTGAATAAGAATTATTTAATGTCTGTCTCCCAAATTGCATGTTCACAAGTCAAAAGATCCTGATATTTCCTTTATAGATCTCTCACTCTCATTTGTTCTTGGAAATGCTAGTCACCCCTGAGTGTAACTCATTTCTGTATCCTCCTGAAGCAATATATGGAAAAGTATTGGATAAACTAAACTTCCCTTTCCTTGAGTAAACACCAGTATTTCCTCCTCTTGGTGTTTTCCTTGGGTTAGTTTATAGAGCTTGTCAAAAACACCATGGGATTGTAATTGCTTCTTTCCAACTATTACTGAAAAAAGAACTTTGCCTAAGGTACTTCTGCTATATCAGCATATTTGTCCTCAAAGGTTACACAAATGATTAGGTAATTTGGCTGAGCTTGGAATCTAGGGATAATAAGCAAATATATGGTAGAGAGTTAAAATTGGGGAATAGTTGCTTCAAAGAGCATCTTTGCACTCAATAGCCCTTACTACTTTCCCTGGTAGGCATGATATAAAACATAGCCTACTCTTCCTCAGTCCTTTGTAGTATACTGGCAGACTCTACATCCTTGAGCCCGACATTGAATGCTCCAGACTATAAGAGATGCTCTCTGAAGTGAGCATTTTGTGACAAATGAAGGGCATATGATAATGAATGTGTCATTATATCCAAATGTCTGGAATCACATTATCATTTCACAACATGAAGTCCATCGTTTGGAGCAGAATGGATGCTTAACTCAGGCATCCTTTGCAATCAACAACACTAAGTGTCTTGGGATGATGTGTAGACTGTGATGAATAACAACCCCAGTTCAGGCCTATTTGGTAGAAAGGACATTTAATTCCAAGCAACTCCAATATATAGAGCTTGAGTTCCTTGGACATTTGCCATACACTCGTCAGTAGCTCTTAGGGATTAAATGCCCCCCACCCTCCAACCCTGATTTAATTTGGCTCCAATCAGAGTTACTATTCATAACACGATGTACCATATGGCAACCAGCATGGCAACTCCATCCTTTCTTTTTAAGATTTATTTAATGTTAACATTGCCGAGCAGTCTAGCAGGTGCAAAGCCAAATGCAGACTTTGCATTTTTGCTTTGTTTTGTGATTCCACAGAACAATCTCTGGTCTGTCCATTTTGCTTACTTGTTATAGAGAACAAAGTCTGGGCGCCAGATATTTTCAGATGGAATGTGAATTTTTTTCAAGCCACCATAATCTTCTGGATTCCATTTTAAATTGTAATCTATCCATTGCTAAAGAAGAAGAAATTTAGCCAGTTGAAACACTGCTCACAGTAGTACAAATAAATCTAATGTTGACAAGAGCTAGGGATGGCCACTTTTCATTCAGACACTGTGCTTCTGTAAGAAAGAGTTTGAATAAGAATTCAGTTTTCACTTTAAGAACCTAGAACGCCCATCAACTGAATTTTTTCTTCAAGAAAATGGCATTATGAAAAGAATATTGGATGGTTATTCATCCTGTTGAAAACATGGCAGGTCCTGAAGATAAACTCAATATCAATGACCAGTGAATTTAAATAACATATGATAACATAAAAGTATTAGTTTGAAGAAGGAACACATTTCCTATGAGTAAGAACCCTTTGGAAAACCCAAATTGTTGACAGAGGACAGGGAATCTCTTTCCCAGGAGATTCTTTTATATGATCTGTTATTGACTCCAGATAATTTCAGTTAATGTTAACCTAACTTAGAGATGGGGAGCTGTCACTCCCAAGAAAGCCAGATAAGAGTTTAATGTTTCTGGGCTAGAAATCAAAAGAATTCTTAGAAGTCTAAAATATCACATCACAAGAGGATCCTTAAGAGTTATCCAACTCAACAATTAAATCCCACATTGAAAAAATAAGCTCACCTTTACAGCCTTAAAGAATAGTTACAATTTGAAGTACTGGTCCAGAGAAGATGTAGCAATAGCTCCAAGGCTACTGTATCTATGTAGTGATCAGTGGAAAAACTCATCACCTAGTGATGAAAGTAAGTAACTTAAAAGTATGGGCCCAAATTCCTATTTTTCTTACAACTCATCCTTTTCACCAAATTGACTTTCGCTGAGCCCAGGTGAATTTTCTGGACTGAATGGGAACATAAATTCTTTCTGGATTACCTGCTTTAGACGAACATTGGTGGTTACAATTTGATTTACTTCATCCTAAGGGGAAACAAAGGAATAGCCATTATTTGGGGAAGGGAAATGGGCTAGGTAAAGGGGAAGCAGAGGTGAGGAACCAGTTCTGAGGATATATTCAAAGCATGTGTGCTCCTATTATTGAGGTCTCATACCACGTTGATGAGCTGAATAAGCTGCAGACCCACAGTGACCTCCACTACTTGCCGGTGGTCTTCCACTGGCCTCACTACACTGTTGTAGTTTTCAAATAACTTCGTGACCAGACGGGTTTCATGTTCAGAGCCCAGGACAAGACCAGCTGCAGAAAGTAAAAGACACACTGTCAGATTCCTCCTGACCACTGTACCAGACATGGGTAATTGATGTGTAACTGACTACTGGAATGGCACACTAGCAGTCTTGCTAAAGTGATCCCTAATGAGGCTATTTACTGCCTTAAACTCTCTGAACACAGCTGCTGGGGTAGTCACTTCCCAGGGAATTTAACACATGTCCTTTGGACAGGTGACATTCCTTAATAAGAGAGTCAAACAGAACTGGTTTCCCAATATGTAGGATGTTGATGATAAATAAAAATAATATGGATTTCTAGGACCAAAAATGAATGCCAGTCTAATTAAGCCAGTCAAATTAAAAAGCATTTTATTAAGTGCTCACTGTGTGCCAGACACCGTGCTAAATCTTAGAGATACAGAGAATGGCAAAACAAAACAAAATAACCACAAAACCCATCCCTGACTTCAAGGAGCTCACAATCTAATGGAGGAGGAAACATGCAAATAACTATTTACTAACTATAAATACAAATATATACATGTAAAACTATATATTCTATTGAATGTAGTTAAAGAAAATGTCACTTTATAAATTATTTTTTAAATGGTAATTTTAAAAATAAAATATACTATTTAAATATAATCCTATATATACTGAAGGAAGTTACTAGCACAAGGGAATCTAAGATGACATTTAGGTTGTGAGCAAGGATGCCTGGGAGGATGGTGGTCCCCTCAAAAATAATAGGGAAGTTTGGAAGAAGGGAGAATTTGGGGGGAAAGATAAATTAGATTTGGACATGTTGAGTTTAAGATCTCTACAGGACATCTAACTTGAGATTTTTAATTGGCAATTGGAGATATAAGACTGCAGGTCAGGACAGAAGCATGGATTTAATCATCATATCTATGCAGATCTGCATAGATATGATGATTAAATCCATGAGAGATGAAGAGATCACCAAGTAAAATAGTATAGAAGGAGAAGAGATGAGAACCCAGGGTGTCCTTGGGGGATACCCATGGTAGGCAGCTACAATCTGGATAAAGATCCAACAAAAGAGGTGGAGGAGGAGCTGTCAGATATGTAGCAGGAAGATCAGGAGCAAGCAATGTCTCAAAAACCTAGAAAGAAGAAAACATTGAGAAGAAGAGAGTGATTGATAGTGTCAAAAGCTGCAGAGAGGTCAAGAAAGATGAGGACCGAGAAAAGGTCATTTGATTTGTCAATTAAGGTATCACAGGTACCTTTGGAGTGATGAGTTTCAATTAAATGATGAGGTCAGAAGACATACTATAGAGAGTCAAGAGAATGAGAGAAAAGAAAGTAGAGGCAACAATATTAGAAAACTTTTCCCAAGAATATAAGCTGCAAAACATCATAACTAGCAGAGATGGACAGATTAAGGGAGAATTTTTTAGGAATGGGAAAGACCTGAGTGTCCACTGAGGCAGCATTGGACAAAGAGAGATTGAAGATTAGTGAGAGTGGGGTAACAGAGGAGGCAATCTTCTGGAGAATATGGAATGTAATGGGGGTCATGTGTGCTTGTAGAAGGGTTAGTCTTCTTGTCTGTAGAAGGGCTACCTCTTCATGTGGGACCAGGGTGAGGGAAGGCAACTGAGAAATGTGAGACGAATAGGAGGGCAGAGGAGGAAGCTCTTGTGATTGTGAAAGTCTGAATATTGCCTCCTGTCATTTCACACTTTGAGGACTCCGATTTCATCATAGGTTATGGCCTCTGCAAGTGTAAACCACCATGTTGTTAGAGATACCCTGACTGAACAATTTCATCATGAAGTCACCAAATTTTCAGTAAAGAGAGTTTATTTTTCTCTAGGCTCGTCCACTCATGGGACATTTTTATGTTGCAAGATGCCGATCTAAAGCCTTTCCAGCACAGTAGGAACTATCAGAGCTTATGTTTCACTGGAGGAGTCAATAATGTCCCAGAATTACCTCTGTGCCATGGAAAGGCACCAAAATAGAAGTTTGCTAGAGGTTGCTCTGTCATGGAAGGCATTCCAATGTCAGTTATTATGTTGAAAGAGAATATATATATATATATATATATAGGCTTTGTTGGCATGGAGGCCAGAACTCCCTTTTGAAGCTTAAATTATGACAAAGGACTTTATTAGCGTATCATTAGTCTTATAGCTTCATCTTGCTTAGTTCTGAAAAAGACTTTAATATTCAGGATCATATGTACAATCTGGTCAGTGTATCTTTGTAAAATGGAGGTAAACATTCCTCAGGTGATATAAAGCCACAAAAGTGCTTTGAAACCTTAAAGCACTATATAAATTTCAGTTGTTATTTTTTGTTGTTGTTAATAGATGCAAAACGGGCATATGCTCTTTACTTTGGTCTATCTGCAAAAACACATGTCCTTCTAATTTAGAAGACCGAATCTGGGCACTCAACAGGTCTTTGAAAGATTATTTGCATCAGGACAGAGAATGTCTGCATCATCTACATCTTCTTTCTCAGCCATGTGGAAATGATCTTATAAGTTGGCTCTCTTGCTTTTTGAGCTTCTACTTTTCTCTTCAGCTTACTGTCCTTTACATCTTGTCATGCCTCCCTTATCCTTGCACTGACTGACTAAAACCATTGCTTCTTCAGAACATGGAGAGCTGAGACAGTTGTATGCACGTATACTGTCTTTTTCCACAGGGCTAGTGATCCTGCTCTAAGGAAAGGTGTTGAGCTTTTATGAGTGGAAGTGGTATCCACTCCCTCCTTGCTGGTTTATTTTACCACATAGCTAAATACAGTAATACACTGCTTTGTGGGTATGATAATAGCTAACATTTATATAAAAGCTCACTATGGATCAGGCTCTGTGCTAAGCACTATTACAAATGTTAGTTCATTTGAGCCTCACAACCACCCTGCAAGGTAGGTGCTATTACTATTCCCATTTTACAGATAAGGAAACTGAGGCAGGTGAAGGTTAAGGGACTTGCCTAGGATCACATCATGAATATCTGAGACTGGATTTGAACTTAGGTCTTCCTAACTCCAGGCCTAATACTCTATCCACTGTTCTGCTTTCACTTAGTCCAATTCTGAGTGCCACTCCATTTTTATACAAAGTAAAAATTGGCATTTGCTCTATTTTCAGAAAAAAGGCAAAAAGTCAGTGTTTGGGCACAATTCCCTAGTTCAACCTGTGTCTTCATCTTTGTTCATAAGCATACTAATCTCTAAGGCTCTAGGGATATGAAAACTGCCTCCCACAGTAAAACCTGAAGAGCTTTTGCATGTTCTCCTCATGCAACTTCCTGATTTCAATAGGACTTTAAAGGAGAGTTTACTGAGGAGTTCCGCAGTGCACACTTTTTACAATTCATTTCAGAACAGAAAGAGTGAGGCTTGGCACCCTTCTTAGTTTACTGACTCTGCAGGCCATGGGACAGGACTGGCAAGGCTGGTAAGCCTGTGTGCCAGCTCTTTGGGTTGCCAGGAGTGGCATTTGAAGAGCCTGTTGGTGCTCTCCTGTTGCTTCCGGGCAGCATGGTTGTTTTTTTTTTTTTAAGTGATTGGTCATCTTTAATAAATGGGGAAGGAAGCATATGGTAGAAAGCAGAGGATCTTTACTGCATCACCAAGAAAATGTAGAGACCAACTTCACTGCCCACCAAGGAGAAGAAAGAACAGAATTGTAGCATCAGGGCAAAGAATAGTTCTGTAAAAGTCTTCACGCCCCCTTCTTCCTCTCTTAAAGTTTCTTCCCTAACAAACTGCATACCTATCCTGTTCTTTCTCAGCCAGTATTCCAGATGTGAATTTCTGAAGAGCCCACACTTGTATAGATGCTAATTAGAAGTATTAAAATTCTCCTCATTCTTTTCAGCAGGGGAGGTTGGATTTCTCAAAATCTTTGTCGCTACTGCTCATCATTGCAGTCAGTTGGTCAGTCTTTCCTGCTACAAATCTATAACATATGGCAACATCTGTTTATAAGTATAATTGTTTCTGGCTGAGTAAGTAGTATAGAGAAGCATTTATTAAGAACTTGCTATGTGCCAGGCCCTATGCTAAGTGATGGGGATACAAAGATGGGCAAAAATGTTATCTCTACCCTCAAGATTCTCACCTTCTAATGGGGGAGAGAATGTACAAATGATTGTGTAACATGAGGTATAGACTGTGTCAATGTAAGGTAAATTCAGAAAGGAAAAAACTGGGGGGAGGAAAGGAAAGGCTTCCGCAGATGGTAGAATTTGAGCTGAGTCTTTAAGGAAGGCAGGGAAACTGTGAGGTGGAGGAAAGAAGGGAGAACATTCTAGTCATGGAGGATAGTCAGTGAAAAAATCATAGATTTGGGAGATGGGTGGCCTGTATGAGGGAGAGTTAATAGGCCAGGGTGTCTGGATCACAGAGTACATAGAAGGGAGTTAAGTGTAAGAAGACTGGAAAAGTAGGAAAGAAGCAGGTGGAGAAGGGCTTTAAATGTTCCACAGAGGATTGTAGATTTTATCCTAAAAGGGAACCATTGCGTAAGGATTGGGGGAAGGTGATAAGTCCTTTATTTTAGGAAATTCACTTTGGTAGCTGAGTGGAGGATAGATTGAAATAAAGAGAGACTTGAGGCAAGGAGACCAACTTAAAGCCTATTGGAAAAGCACAGGCATGGGATGATGAGGGCCTACCAGGGTGGCAGCTGTGTGGTTGGAGAGAAGGAATACAGGAGATTTTTGTGAACGTGGAAATGGTAAGACTTGACCACAGACTGGATATGTGGTAGGAAACAGTTAAGTACTTTAGGCCTCAGTTTTCTCATGTGTAAAACGAGTGGGTAGGACTAGGTGACCTTTACAGGACTTTCCAGTGACAAATCCATGACTTACAAAGTCTACTTATAAGCAATATTGTTCTTGGCTGGATAAGTAGAGTAGATGACTCTGGGGGACCTTGATCTACATGGCAGGCTAGTAGACCAGGAAAGGGGCCAAGACTTAAGGATTCTGTTTCCAATCACAGTTCCTTGTTCTGGGACATTAAATCATAGGTTCATTTGCCTTTTTCTTGAAATAATAATGGTTACCTCCTCCAAAATCAGACAAGAAGAAAATGCGGTACTCTGAAGTTATTAGAATCAAGGGTGTTATATAAATAGAACATGATCAATATCCTCATGTGATATTTTATGAGATCGGATATTTTAACAACACAAAAACAAGCCTTCCTGAATGGATTTTGCCTATGAAGGCTTTTGGCATGGGGAATGCAGTAATGAATCTGAGTGTATGTTCACCCTTCGTTGCCAAAGAAGACCATGCCATCAGAGAAATATTGACATGACTTGCACTTGACTTTGTTTTGAATGAGGGAGAGCTGCGCAGGACACCAGCCTCACTTCTCCTCCAAAGCTACCTGAATGCAGTGACCAGATATTCATCAGGATGACTGGAGATGACCCAGGATGAGGCAACTGGGGTTAAGTGACTTGCCCAAGGTCACACAGCTAGTGAGTGTCAAATGTCTGAGGTGAGATTTGAACTCAGGTCCTCCTGACTCCTGCGCTGGTGCTCTATCCACGGCACCACCGAGCTGCTCTGAATCTGAGTAAAAGTTCCTACTGAACCTCCCTGGCATCTATATGGAGCCTATAATAATAATATGGGGAGTGGGTTAGGGAAAAAGCATCATTTACAGTTGATAGGTGACTGTGTACTTGAGGGAATGCCTTTGACTGTTTCTGACACGATTGTTTGACAATCTGCCACCAGTCTATCTATCTCTCCAGGTTGACTACACATCACTACCCTCTACTCTCCTCCTGTCCCCCTCCCTGCCATATTCCATTCCAGTCAAACTATCCTACTTCCTGTTTCCCAACACAAGATTCCATCTCCTGCCTTCCCACCTTTGCCCACATGCTCGCCTCTGACAGGAATGCTCTTTCTTCTCACTGCCACCTTTTGGGATCCTCATCTTTCTTCAAGAAGCCACTCAAAATGTCATTTCCTACAAGAGATCTTTCTTAAATTGTTAATGTGGTAATCCCTTGAAATATCTTTTTATTTATTTTCTTTTTATTTGTGACCATCTTCCCTTTCAGCAGAATGTAAATTCCTTGATGACAGTACTTAGCACAATGCTTGCCACACAATAGGTGCTTAATAAATGATTTGCTGATTTGACTGCGACTGTTTTGATTTTGTCCTTGTACCTCATAGCCTAGCACAATGCCTGCAGAGTAGGTACTTAATAAATGCTTATTAAATCAAATTGAATTGAACTGGATCAACTGAATATATTCCTGACTGTATTTATCTGAACTGGGGTGTCCCTTTGTGCCTCTGACCACATTTCAAAGTTAAATATAGACTTTTTGCTTAAGCACTATCCATGTGAATTCTCTTCCAGCCAAATTCGATTCTGCCAGCATCTCTAAATACTTTTCATATCCTTCAGCACTTATTAGTGCTATGGCTTCAGCCATAGAATGTAGGACATGTCCTCAGGATTCTAGAGACCTAGGGAGCTTTTCCCTTTCTGAAGCAGGAAGTTGTGTCGAACAAAGAGCAAAAACGTACCCCACCTGGCCCGGATTTAGCTAGATCAATTTTGGACCTTCCCTGGTCTCACTCATCTTAGTTCAGGTCACCTCTCCCAGGTCTGCCTTTGCTACTGACAAAATGAGGTACTGTGTTCTTTTTCACCAACAGCCTACATTTGCTGAAGAAGTATTAGGAAGGGCAAGATAAGGTGACATCTATAGTAAATTTTATATTAAGGGCTCAACCAACATCTCCTGTTTCCCTTGACCGGAAGTTCAGGATTTAGGATACTGTTTCAGCTGCTATGTTGTGATACATTCCAGACCTGAATATGGGTCAAGGGCTATACAAGGTTTTATAGTTTCAATTCAAACTTAAATCCTTGTTGCATTTGATATCCTGGAAAAGTTGGTATAATACATATATATATATATATATATATATATATATACACACACACATATATATATATATTTGTGGGGGGGGGAGAATGTCATTTACTAGATAAAGTGTTACTATTGTGAGGTATTTCATCTTTATAGGGAAAGTTTAATTGGAATTATTAATAGATCTCAAGCACATGTGTCTGTCAATCACTCTCTCTACCTTAGCCAAATTCTCCAAGAGTAAATAAAAGGATTTGTTTAAAAGTATATTGTTTAGGGAAATAAAAATATACAAGAGCCTAAAAAACTCAAGTATTTGAAGAGATCATTCAGTTGGGTTGAAGCTTAACTAACAAATATTTGTAATCAGAAAAATAAAAATAAAAGGGATGAAGTGGGCGTTAAGCGACGGGATCCCACAGTTTGTAAATCTTATACCATTCCACTTTTCCTTTAAGTAAGTAACAGAGACAAGCATTGTGTAGCCAGAAACTGGTCAAGTGAACGCTTGGGGCAGCATTATCAGAGTAGCTTCTGGCTTGGAGAATTGAAAAGTTATCTTCTGTTAGAGGGAAAGAGACACTGGTTCAGAGCTCCCTAAGACTCCCTTATCCACCACAAGTCAACCCAAAGGGAAAGCTGCCCTATCACACTTACCTGAGCAGAGACAGAGAAGCAGAATAGGAGCGGACTCCATGGCTGGGTGCTCCCTGCAGGGTCTGGCTGTCAGCCTTTATGAGGCAGAGACTGAAGGATCCTCTTAGTTCCCGTTGGCTTTACTGTTTCTTTCTAGAGGGCTTAGGAAGTGAGTCTGCAGAAGTATTTATTTACACCACCTGTTCCCAACTGTAACAGCTGAGACCTCTGGCAGCCCCATGTGTGCAGAGACTCACTCAGTCTGTGCAGGTTTCTCCCGCTGTACACACAAAAAGCTATCCTCCCCCGAAAAGTCCAGTCTCCCCTCAATTTGGTAAATTGAGTCTTGTTTTCAGAGCACTGGGAAGTCTTCTATTTAGCAAAGTCTTTAAAATAAATGAATCCTTTGGTAAATTTCTGGCAAAAACTCCTCTGGGACAAGCATCCCTCTAATTTACATTTGAGAAGCAAAAGAAATACAAGTGGAAGGGAGACTATGATCTGAGGTTCAAATCTCAGCCCTTCCTTTTCTTGATCGTGTGACCTCTGACAAGGCACCAGATTCCAGTGAAATGAAAGCAGCAAAGAACCATTGGGGTCACATCACCAGCCACCTCCTTCTCCAGCCCCATTTCCAGCCCTAAGCAAAAGCTGGGCTCTGGTAAACACTCTTCTGCAAGCAATACCGAGTGAAGTTTTAAGGCTGATAGAAACTTACCAATATCGGGTGAGCGGGAGAAGGGATGGGGGTGGAGTAGGCAAGGACATCGTGGAACAACTGCTGGGTTTCTTTGCCCTATAATTACACTAAAGGGTTTCACTTGAATAACAGCACATGGTACAAGGAAGCAATTTGCTCCAGATAATGGCCTGCCCACAGGGTAAGTATTACAGCTTATAGAGAGATGGGTTTTGAACAGACACTCCAGGGCCCATACAAACCAGCTTTGTAGAAGAGGCTGTCTTTGTTAAAGGCCATACCAAATCAGCCCCCAAACTCCACAGTGGTGTCCCAGCATGAAAGAGCAAGATGTGACTCAAATCATACTTTTTTCCTCAGCCAACTTAGCTGCTAACCCTGGGGTTAGCAAGTCCCAGAGAGGAAATTCCATATGGTTAGTATATATGGGTCTTTGAGATTTACAGTCTCCAGTGCCTTGCAAAGTTGTTTTCTGCTTCCTAGTGAGAATGATGCTAAGTTCATCACAACACAAAAGATCTGAGCCCCACAGCCCTGGAATAGAAGTACACTGCATTTTAAGCAAAACTGATACATGAAATTCTGAATCAGAGTATTATAGATTTAGAGCTGGAATGAACATTAGAGATCATCTAGTCCAAACCTCTGACACTTTTCAGATGAGGAAACTGAGACCCAGAAAAATTAAGTGACTTGCCTAAGGTCACACAGTTAGAAAGCAGCAGGACTGGTACTTAAACCTAGACTCTCTCATTCCAGGATCAGTGTCCACCTTCACCAGATGAATGAACCTTGGGATTTTAGAGTTGGAAAGGACCTTGGAGTTCATCTTGTTCAACCATCTTTTTTACAAATGAGGAACTGGGGTACAGAGGTGAAACATGATTTGAGTCATATTTTTATAAGGGACAGAGTTGGGACTTAAACTATAGTCTTCTGGCTCCAAGGTCAACGATTTTTCTGTTGTACCATGTTTTCCCATTACCTAAGCAGTTCGGTGTCCCATGATTACAGAATACTGAGCATCATTTCTGAGGGAGCTTGCTATTCACTACACTTCCTTCCCTGCCTTAGTAAAACAAACAAATAAACTAACTAATAAATAAATAAAAGGGCACTTTATATCCCTTCTCTCCCAAGACTTGGGACAAATGCTTGATTGACCTTGGGATAATCTCTCTGTCTCTGTCTCTCTTTTATCTCTCTCTGTCTATCTCCCTGTATCTCTCCCTCTCCTTCCCTCCCTCCTTCTCTCTCTCTCTCTCTCTCTCTCTCTCTCTCTCTCTCTCTTTCTCTCCCTCTCTCCCTCTCCCTCTCTCTCTCAGTCTGTCTCTCTTCTCTCTCTGTCTCTGTCTCTCTCTCTCAGAAAGAACAATGAATTTTGATAAGAAGGTCCATCCCTTAGTAATTTGTGTATTTTTGGTTAAGTTATTTATCCTCTCTAGGTCTCAGTTTCCCCACTTGCAAGTTGAATATAATACCTGCCCTATTTCTTCCCTGATTGTTGTGAGAATCAAGTGAAATAATTTCTATGAAAGTGTTTTGTTAACCCTAGAGTACTATATAAATAGATGGAAAATATTAGTGTTAACTCTTCTTATTTTTTGTCAGTCTTCCCTTTCTTGCTCCAAAAACTCTGAAAGGAAAAATGGAATCAAGAAATAAACCAAAAGTCCCTTGAGAATAAAAATGAGTTTTAATTTTGCACATTAGTCTGTCTGAAAGTAAACTCCTGAGAGCTCTATTCATTCTTTTAAAAAAGTTTTATTGATGAGTTTTGTTTTTATATTACAGACATTTACAGATTACTTCCAGTTTTTGAGAGGTATTTTATCACAAAGTAAAATAGTTAAGCAAAATTAATAATACAGTGATCTCACTGGAAGGAACATGGCACGTTTGTAGCAACCTGTGCAAGAATCTGTAGCATACCCCATTTCTCTATTTAAAAAATGAACAGAAGTCTACTTTCTCTCCCTTGTACTTCAACCTCAATGAAAAAGAAAGAAAAGAAAAATGAATTTCTTGTAACAAATATGGATAATCAAAATAAAACAAATTCATTCAATGACTGTATATTATATATATATGTGTGTATGTGTGTATACATATATATATACATTTATATGTATACACACATGTTTATACGTCTAACTTTCCATCCTAGATCCATCACCCCTCTGTAATAGAAAATTGGTTTCATTATCGGTCCTTTGGAATCATGAATGGTCTTTGCAAATATTAGCATTCTTACAGCTTTCAACATTGTTTGTTTTTACAGTATTGTCACTGTATAAAATTTTTCCACTCATTTCATTCTTCATCAGTGTATAAAAAACTTCAGTATTGCTCATTTTTAATAAGATTGATATTATAGTAGAAATTGTTCCTTTGGTTATTCTTACTTCATTCTGTTGTTCATCCAGCCAGACAGTCCGCCTCTCAGAGCCACCAGGAGAGATTCTTTTCTTTGAATGGGTATTTCTCTCCAGTTGTAGGATTAGACATTAAACTGTGCAGATAATCTAGCTTGGGTTTTCATCCCGGTGCTTGTTGTCATATTTCCCCTCCTACTCATTTGATTGTTTCTTCTCAGTGTCCTTCATGGGATGATCACAGATGTCCCTCTCCCAATGAGTGAGTACACTCCAGGATCTTTCTCTCTTCTTTCTACACTAGGGGTTCTTATCCTTTTGATGTCATAAACCTCCTTGGCAGCCTATGGACCCCTTTTCAAAGCAATATGCTAAAGTAATTGAAGAAAATGCTAAATTTTGGTTAGATGTTAGTGAAAATAAGTATATATGCTCCCACTCCCATTCAACTTCATGAATCCATTGAAATCTATCCATGGGTCCCTTGGGGGTCTGTGGATCCCAGGTTAAGAATCCTTACTTTATATCCTCTTTCTTAGCAATCTCATCAGCTTCCATAGAGTTAAATATCATTTCTATGCAGATGATGACCAAATCTATGTATCCACTCCTCTTTTGTCTCCTGAGCCTCAGTATCTCCTTTCTACTTGCCAGCTGGACAACTCTACCTAGACATTTAATTGACATCTTAAATCTATCTCCAAAACGTAGCTCATCATCTTTTCCCACAAACCCGCCTCCACTCTTGCTGATGACTCTGGAGGAGAGAGTGAGGCTGATGACTTTGCACAGCTCTGCCTCACTTAAATCCAATTGACTTGAAGTCAGGACATCACCCTCCTGATATGGTTGGTCCTCATCAAGAATGAAGGACAACCAGTAAACCACAATCTGACCTCCTAATTTCTTTATTTCTATCAAGGGTATATTGTCATTCTTCTAGTCTCCCATATCACAATCTAGAATTAATAATGGTTAGCATTTATGTAGCATTTTAAAGAGTGGTATGACATTTCCTTCTCCAGTCCATTTTATAGATAAGGAACCGAAGCAAAAAGGGTTAAGTGACTTACTTAGAGTAATGTATCTGAGGCCAGATTTGAACTCAGAAAGAGGACTCTTCAGACCAGGAACTGCACCAGCTCACTGCCCCACAAACAGCCACATTGAAGATGTTAGGGATGATCTAAGAGGTGAGGCACTATAAAAATGGGGAGGGGGAAAGGCTTCCTGGAGAAGGCATGATTTTAGATAAGATTGGAAGGGAGTAAGGGAGGCCAGGACGCAGAGACAAGGAGGGAGAGAGTTCTAGGCACAGGAACAATCAGTAAAAATACCCAGACCTAGGAGATGGAAGCTAGTGTCACCGGATTGGAGGGTATATGGAAGGTATAAAAAGGCTGAAAAGGTAAGAAGGGTCTAGATTATAAATGTTTTAAAAGCCAAACAGAGATTATATTTTATCTGGGAGGTAATGGGGAGCCACTGGAGTTTCTTGAGTATGAAAGTGACATAATTAGACCTCTGCTTTAGGAAGATCAGTTTGACAGCTGAGTGGAAGATGAACTGAGAATTGGAAAGAGAATTGTTGTTCTTCACTCATTTTAGACTCGTCATGACCCCAGTTGGGTTTTGCTTGGCAAAAATATTGGAGAGGTTTGTCATTTCCTTCTCCTGCTCATTTTACAGATGAGGAAACTGAGACAAATAGGGTTAAGTGACTTGCCTACGGTCACACAGCTAGTATCCGAGGCTGAATCTGAACTCATCTCTGTCTACTGTGCTACTTAGCTGCCCAAAGACACTTGAAGGAAGGATTATTTGTTGCTTCATGTCTGTATGAGAGATGGGGTTGGTGAGCAGACAGAAGAGGGTTGGGATCAGTGCCCTCTTTTTAAGAGACACTTGGAGTCCCGCCGAACATCCTCACCCAGGTCTCTCATCATTTGCTTTGTTATGTATCTCATAACTGCTGCTAGAATTCCATTCCTACAAAACTACTACATTTTGTGGTCTGTAAATTTGGCTTGAAAGAAATGGCAAAGGAGAAGTCCTCCAAAATGTTTTGGCCAGTGAGAACATAATTAAAATGAATGTATTTACACTGAGAGATGGCAGACAATATTCCTTTGAATGAATCTGTTTTGGCATGTTTGCTTTCTTAAAAAGTCTCATTCAGTCAGTCAATCAACATGAATTTATGAAATGACTACTATGTACCAGGCACTGTGCTAGGTATGCATAGACAAAAGTGAAGCAATCTCTGCCTGCAAGGACCTTACATGACAACAATATACATAAAATATACAATATGAATACAAGGTGACTCGGGGATGTAGTACACTGGTGAGGAGTGATCAGGGAATGTTTCATGCAGAGAGCAGCCTTTGAGCTGGGACTTGAAGGAAGTCAGTCCTCCGATGTCTCATTGTATCTTAGGAGTCATTCTGGGTTCCTGAAGGAAGCACCACCAGGGTGTAAACTCTGATGGTTCTGACTGAGTTAGAGAGACTTGGAGCATGGGTTCAGCAACGGGATATATTTCATTTTCCCATGGACCAGTCTAGTGAAATCTGGAGATGCTCATTACTGGTGTGTTAGCTATTAGGTGACAATTATGAAAATGGAATCATGAAAATAGTCTACCAAAGCGTAGGAACGTGGATATCTGTATGTGTGTAAGGGGACAGTTCTCGCTCTGATTAATCAATCAGTAAGAATTTACCTACAATAATAATATTAATAAAAATTGCTGTTATTATGTGCCTGCTTCTCTATGCTTCACACTAGAGACATGATTACATAGAACGAAACAATCCTTCTGAACTTACATTCTAAGGGGAGGATACTCAGAAAGATTTTAGCTTAAAAAGGCCAATGTCTCCCATCGCATCTGGGGCCACCTCCAGTTGTCCTGACCTATATCATGCCACTGGACACAGATGACTCCGGAGGAGAAAGTGAGGCTGGTGACCTTACACGGCACTGCCTCACTTAAATCCAATCCTCTTGCATGTCATGGCATCACCTTCCTGAGGTCGTGGTCCTCCTTGAGAATAAAAGGCAAACAACAAGGGGGAGACAACAAGTATAAGTATATATGAAATGAGGGACTGGGCAGTGAACTGCCAGGCTATATATGTATATGTACACTCACATACGTACATGTATGCGCATTTATATATACACACTTATGTTATAGCATGAATATAAATTTAGCTATTGAAAATAGGTACAAAGTTGTTACGTATAAGCTCATTTGGGAGGGGGATGCTAGCATTTGAGGGCATCAGGAAATGCCTCATGCAGAAGATGGTGTCCAGGAATGATAAAACCACAGATCCTTGAGGCATTGAAATATATCCTGGTCTCAGCATTTGGCATCACCACACAATGGCCAGCAGGTGGCAACAGATGGTTGTAAAAGGAGCAGAAGACAGATGAAGGTCACCATCCGCAGGCTGAGGAAGAGAAGCTGACAAAAATGTTCCATTTTCCCACAAGGAAGCATTTCAGCCCGCAGTAGGGGGAGGGTGTAGGTAAAGTGTAATGAAAAAGTTCAGGGTTTTAACCCAGGAAACATTTCTTTTATTTGGATATATGGGCTTCGTAATATATCAGCCACATTCTCGCCATGCCAGTGTGCAAGGGATGGGCAGCTGCAGGGGACTCTCAAAGATACTATAGGCCAGACTAGCGTCAGAAGTAATCCAATCCTGCTCTTGGGTCAGGAAAATGTGTATTCCTCAGCAGGTCCTACAACGCAGCTCCAGGTGAATTCATCTGAAAATCACTCCTCTGTAGCCTCCATAGGCTGGCCTAGAGTTAAGGGGTTCAGACCAAGCTCATCTTCCCTGTATTCGTGTGTCTGCTTGCTGTCAATGGGAGGCAGCCGCTATAACCGAAAGGACAGTACATTTGGAATCAAAAGGCCTAGTCCAATTCAAAGTCTGAAGCTGCTACTAACTACTGATCTCCAGACCTGGGGAAAATCACTTGAACTCTCTGAGTGTGAGTTTCTTCATCTCTAACACAGTGGTGTTACCCATTCTGCAATGTTCTTTCTAGCTCTAAAATCTGTGAAGTCTCACCGCAGTGATGAAGGCCCTTCTGAAACTGTGGATTCTTTCCAGTACACCAAACTTGGAGTAGCAGGATCTGGGTTCTGGATCTGGGTTCTGCCACTTAACTTGGGGCAAGTCACAACCTCTGAATCAGTGTCTTTTTCTGTAAAATGGAATAACACTAAGACTTTCTGTACTTACCTCAGAGGGTTATTAGCAATATCAAATGAGATGATAAAACATTTTGCAACCTTTTAAGGACCTTATAAACTGAGCTGCTAAGTAACAGTGGGCAGAGCCCAGAACCTGAAGTCAGAAAAACCCAAGTTCCTATAACAACTCAGACACTCACTCTCTTTATGATAAGGCAAATCACAACCTCTGTTGGTCTTCATTTCCTCCTGTATAAAATGAGAATGTTTATACTACCTACCTCGCAAGGCTGTGGGGAAGATCACATGAAACAGATAAAGCACCTTACAAATCTTTAAAGCACCATGAAAATGCAAGTGATCACTGTTATCATTGTTAAGTATTATTATGTTAATTACCACTTTCTAAAATTATTAATTATTTTAATAATAAAAACTAGAGGATATCTGATAAGTGGGCCATAAAGCCTTAGCTTAAAGGCCTGGAAGAGAAAAACTCACCTCCACCAGAAGGTTTTCTTTTCATTTTTGGACACCTCTCATTGTTAGGAATTAGTTTTCAATATAGATTACTGCTATTGTTGTTGCTTTAATCTGACCATGGTCAACTTTCCATCCATTTATGACTATAGTTGAGCTTCAGCCGTTGAACTATTCATGTTAATTTTCTACTATATTTACAATGATGATGCTATTGCCTTAGCAGCCGTTGGGTCTGCAATTTGATTTGTGTTTCTTAGAGTATGAATAGCTTTGCATTGATTTTTCTACACTCTCTCATTCAGGCTTCCTTGGGATCGAGGGCATGTATTTCTAAATTAGTAGATTAGGGTTAAGGGGTCTTGTAGTCATGTGAAGATTTCCTCTGGTGGAATGGGTGCATGAGAACAATTTGTTCCAGCAGTCATGAAGGCAGCTGAAGCAGGCCCTGTGGAGCACTTAGAGTGTGGTCAGACGTCCAAGAAACCAAGGTCATCCACTGCCACCTGGGATCTGTCAACAAGGGGAAAAGTCAAGTTGTGTTGACCTTTGTCTTGCCACTGGACTTTGATGACTCTGGGAGAGACAGTGAGACTGACTATTTTGTGTAACTGTCTCAAATCCAATTCACCTGCAAGTCAGGACATCAAACCATGTCGTCACTGGGCCTTTGAAAAAATAAGCATAAACAAAAAACATGGAACAGAGTACACTGACTGAGCCCAAACCTTTGCCAAATGAACTCTGCTCTCATTAAGTCTATGCACTGAACCAATCAAGAAGCATTTATTAAATGCTGACTGTGGGCCAAGCACTGTGTTAATCCCATGGTAGGTGTTTTGTTAGTTCCTTTGAAGAGTTAAATTTTTTTTTAACTTCAGCATGGTGTAAAGAACATATTTATATGTAGGTTTTCTCCTTCTAAAATGAATTGAAAAGAAAATTGGGAAGTCATTTTTGGCGCTGTTCCCTGCCCTTAAGAATTGTGCTGGATAAAAATCAGAATCTTTGCAGCATCTCATCTCCAGGCTTACTGAAATTGACTGAAAAGAATATCCATCAATAAATCTCATTTGAACTTCAGGTCAAGCATTCTCACTCTTCTCTCTCTAGTGTGGATGCTGATTTACCAGAGTAGGCATTTGCCACCAAATTTGGGAATTAAAATGGGTAGGAGAACTTGGTCAATTTTTCATTTTAAGAAAAGGTAATCCTGGAAAATGAAAGGTATAATATTAATTCAACCTCAGAGTGAGGTCTGATGATATTCCTGATCTGCCTTCTAAACCTTTAAAGATGTAGGAAAATTCCTCTCTTTCTCCCAGCTTATCAGAACAAAAGCCTTTTAGAACACTTCTCTGGGTGCTAGGTGGGTGGGGAATGGATGCAAGTTGTGGACCCAAGTGTGGTGTTGAATTGAGCTGAAAGGCAGGAGGGGACTCAAGGACCACTCAAAGATACATTGAAACCTGAAGTGAAGCATCCTGGGCCTGGGCTGCTGAGCAGTAAGTATTGTGCCAGGCCAACTTTGGTGGGTAGCTAACACTTGAGAAAGAGGCCGCTCTGTTTGGGCAAAGATGAGACCTATTCAGAGATGCAGACCTTGCCAAGCCCAACAACCAGCAGCTGCAGCTCCAAGGACAGCTTTGACTCCATGTTCCCAGGGTGGAAGGGACAGTGTGGTGTGGGTCTGTCTTTTCTGGGCACATTGGCAAAACACAAATGATAATCATCCTTTCTTCTGAAGGAGAGTGGAGTGTTTGTGTGAATATGCCTATCCATGCGAGATTGTGCAAATACCTATGTGTGAGCTTCAATCAAGAAACATATATTAAGAACCTACTATATATTAGTCACAGTGCTATGTGCTAGAGATGGAACTGCTAACAATGAAATGATCTCTGTTCTTAAGGAGCTTACATTCTCTCTCTGTTTCTCCTCTCTCTGTCTCTCTCTCCCTACACCCAAACACACACACATGCATACCTCAAATATGTGTAGGTATAAGACTATATAGAATACTTATTTAACAAATGATTGTCCATTGATACACATGTATATATGCATGTGTATATTATTAGAACTGGGGCAGCTAGGTAGCACAGTGGATAGCGTGATGGGTCTGGAGTCAGGATGACTTCAGTTCAAATCTGGCCTCAGACATTTACTAACTGTGTGACCTTGGGCATATCACTTAAATCTGTTTGCCTCAGTTTCCTCATCTGTAAAATGAGTTGGAGAAGGAAATGGCAAACCACTCCTGTATCTTTGCCAAGACAATCCCAAATGGGATCATGAAGATTAAGAAACCACGGAACAATATATGTGTGTGTGTGTATGTATGTATGTATGTATCTATACTTAATAAATGGTTGTAAATTGAGACATACACATACATATATGTGTACACACACTCTTATCTTGTAGGACTGGGCTGGTCCTGTGATTTCATTCATGTAGAAAGCTCCCTCTGAGGGAGCTTTGCAAAACTCACACCTCCTCTGCACTTTAGAATTTTAAAGTACTACCATATGGCACTGAGAGTTTCAGTGACTTGACCAGGGTTACTCTGCAGTAGGTTTCAGAGGCAGGTCTTGAATCCAGGTCTTTCTCACTTTAACCGACCCTCTATACACTATTGCCTCTCATTTGTATGTATAGGCTAGGCATAGGAACTAGAACTGGGATGTCATCGTTCATCCCTACATACACACTTATATGCAAACACACACACGCACACAGCTAAGCTCAAGTCCAGCTTCTGACAAATACTGCTTGTATGACCCTGGGCATGTCAGTGAACCTCTGAGATTAGAAATGATGCAATTGTGAATCTGTATTGGTTGAAGTTTTCTTACTAGAAGTCCCCTATGCCAATGAAATCATAGATCTAGACAAGTATGAGAATAGTTGACATTTCCTTGTAAGATTCTTCCTTTCTTAACTATTTATTGCTCTCACACCATTTGCTTATATTGAACTCATGGTCCACTAAAACTACCACGTTTTCATGTGAATTATTGTCAAGCCGGGACTTAATTACCTATATAATTTATTTCCCTTCCCTTTCTTTACCTTCCTTTCTTGTGTTTTTATCTCTTTCCCCCTTTCCTTCCTTCCTTCCTTCCTTTTTCTTTCTTTCCTCCCTCCCTCCCTTCCTGTTTTCTTTCCTATATCACCCAGGCTAGGCAGTAGCAGCTACTTAGAGGTAGCCAATTCTACTACCGATCAGGAGCAGAGCTTGGACTTACTCCTTTTATGCCCTGGCTTTGCCCCTCCTCCGGAAGCTGTAGGTTCCCTGCTCCCTCGGGCTTACCGTAATGGTGCTGGACTGAGCACAGACCCTGAGTGGATTGGCTTTAGCCCTACTTAGGCTCAGCACTCCCAAAGTTGGGTGATCCAACAGCCACAGCCTCTTTAATAGCAGGGAGAGGAGGCCTGTACCACCACACCTAACAATTTGTTTCTTTTTTTACTTAAATGCAGTAATTTGCTTTTATTGCCTTAAAATTTCATCTGATTTTTTTCAGCCTATTGTTTTAGCCTGTCTAGATCTTTTTGGATTATGATTGTGCCATATAATTTGTTAAGGATCTCTCTCAGCTGTGTTTCATCCACAAAGTTGGTATTCATGACATCTATGCCTCTATTCAACTCATTGATAAAAATGCTAGCCAGGGCATTTCACCAGAGAAGCCTCTCTTACAAGGATGACAACAGTTGGCACACCAACTACGCTCACTGATCAGATGCCAGCTGGCATATACATGCTGGGTCCACTGATGTGAATAAACACC
Source organism: Potorous gilbertii (assembly GCA_028658325.1). Classification (NCBI taxonomy): domain Eukaryota; kingdom Metazoa; phylum Chordata; class Mammalia; order Diprotodontia; family Potoroidae; genus Potorous; species Potorous gilbertii. The sequence continues at coordinate 198,689,230 of CM053771.1, forward strand.
CATTTCCTCAATGGCAGCTTGCTGCCTCAGTCTGGCTGCTTGGTTCCCAGGTTGTCTGCTACCAACCCCACTCTCCCATGGTTGGTTCCTTAGTTTCTCTGATCATACTTTGGTCATGTTTAGTTTTACTTCACCATCGGCCCATATCGAACAATTTCTGCCTCCCTCTGCGTTGATTTTCTCCACTGATTCTGATTCAGAATGATGATGGCAAGTCTCCAGGATCGTTTTCCAGACTACTTTTCTCAAGAGGTCACACTGAGGGGAAGTTCCAGTTTGCTCCATTCAAGCCTCATTTCCCACTTTTTCTTTCCTCCTCCTCCCCGACCTCTTGGCCAGCTTAAACTGAGTGGCTTCCAGCTGCCTCCAGGAGCAATCCTCTGTTTGGCATTCCAAGTCCTTTTAACTTTGCCCCCTCCTACCTTTCCAGGATTCTCACACCTCACTCCTTGACGTGTACTCTTTGATCCAGTAACACTGGCCTGGATGTTTCACAAACAATATCACTGGGCATTGTTTCTTGCTCTCCCCCATTCCTGGAATGTTCTCTCTCCTTCACTCTGACTTCTGACCTCCCTGGCTTCCTTTCAGTCCCAAATAAAATTCCACCTTCTACAGGAAGCTTTTCCTAACCCTCTTAATTCCAATGTTTTCCCTCTTTTAATTATTTCTTATGTAATCCTGTATGTAGCTTGCCGTGTATATATTTGTTTTTGTGTCTCCCCTATTAAATTGTAAACTCCTTGAGGGCAGGGACTATCTTTTGGCTCTTTTTGTATTTCCAGTGCTTAGGACAGTGGCTGGCTCATAGTGGAGTCTGGAGAAATGTTTATTAAATGAATGGCTCCTCAGACTGAGTACTCACCATTGGTTCACAGTTAGTATACTACCAGGTTGCTATCCATCCAGCAGTCAACCCTCTCTGGATGCAGTTATTCAAGCAACTATAAACCCACCTAACTATGCCATTCTTTAACTCACCTCTTTCCATCTTGTCCGTTGGGATATTGCCCATGAAGGACTTGATCAAATGCCCCATGTAGATAAAGAGCCAAACTGTCCTTGGCTTTGTTTTTAGAACCTTTGTCACGTGCATTAAAATTATATTTCTGCTTGATGTTATCACACCATTTTCATAAAACAGAAGCAAAATAAGCCAACCAGAGCAAACATTTTCTGGTGGGATATACAACATTCCACCCCTGGAGTTGCTCATCTCCTTACCAAGGGGAGAGACATGGGTTTTTAAAACTGTAGTCTAGATTGAAAATTGGTCACTACAATAAGCTGCCTTTTACTATTGTGTTTATGGATATTATTACAGTAATGGTGCGTAACATTCACTTGACTCTGCATCACTGTGCTTCTTCTTCACTGTGTGGGGCGGATGTTGTTACTCAGTAATCAGGCCCTGGTTATGCTCTTGGTAGCTTTGTGGCACAGTGGATGGGGTGATGGACATGCAGTCATGAAGACTGTATTCAAATCCTGCCTCAGATAGTACTAGTATTACTAGCCATGTGACCTGGTGCAAGTCATTTAATTTCTCTCAACCTTATTTTCTCGTCTTTACAATGGAAATAATAATAGAACCTACATCACAGTACTATTATGGGGACCCAGGAAGATAACATATGAAAAGTTCTTTGCAACCTTGAAACACTATATTGTTGTTAATATAATCCCATTTCCACCCAAACCTTCATTGGTCTCCTAAAGGATAGACCTTTGATTTTGATATGAAGGGAGATGTGACTTCTGCTTGGCTGAGAGACTGCTGAACCTACATACTTGTGTCAATGGAAAAGAAACTTCAGATTTGGAGACACTTCTGGGGAAGCAGTGAGAGAGTCCAAGAGGAAACAGGAGCTAGATGGTAAACATTATGAATGGCAGATGAGGGAAATCTTCCTGAGCTGCAGACATGTGGAGAAGCCCTAGCATGGTCCCTTAACTTTCAATGCCTGCTACTCTAGAGACTGCTAGGAACAGACTTCATTGAGATGGCTCTCTCCTTGGTCCAGTCGAATTCTCACTCTTCAATTAAAGAGCTCATTCACTCTGGTGTAATCTATTTTCTAACCCACCATCTGGGCTTCATTACACCAGCAATACTCCTTAATACACCCAACCACTTAGTATATCCAACTAGATTAAAGCATAACTGGTAAATATTCAATAAAATAAAAATACAACAGGACAAAGATAATATGTGGTTTTCTAAGTCAATATGCTTAGAGATGCTTACATATGATTTGGTGGCCTCATTTCTATTTGAGTTTGATACTGCTGGTCTATCCTAATATGTATCACCTCCTTGATTATTGCTTATGTCTTGGTTTGATAAAGATGTTTATTACTAGTTTTGATTGAGTTACATAACCAATGCTTGAGCTGCTAAGTGGCTCAGTGGATAGAATGCCAGGCCCGGAGTCAGGAAGACTTGAGTTCAAATCTGACCTCAGATACTTTCTAGCTTTATGACCTGCTCAAGTCACTTTACCATGTTTGCTTCATGTTTCCTCATCTGTAAAATGATCTGGAGAAGGAAATGGCAAACCTCTCCAACATCTTTGCCAAGAAAACCCCAAGTGGGGTCACAAAGAGCCAGACACAACTGGAATGACTGAAGAACAACAAGAAGCAATGTTTGACAGGAAAACATGAAGCTGGCCACAAGTAAGCTAAGTGTTACCCTTCCTTTTAGTAACAACCAGGGAAAGTGACTTTTATCTTGACCCCCTAAGACAGCATCATCCATTGAGGCTACCAACATCTGAGCTCTGGTAATTCTGTTCCTCTTGGATATAAGAGAATAAAGGAGCGATTGCCCAGCCACAGCCAGTGCTGGCTGGATCCTGCCTGTCCCTCCTTCTCTAGACTTCTGACAGCACAGACAAGACCCTCCTTTTCCTCTCCACAGAGATGGAAATCACAATGTCCTTCTTGAGATACTGAATGAGACTTTCTAGACTATACATCTGATATGTATCTAAGTGACATGTAGTCCAGTCATTTTATAATATTCACATCAACCTCTATATTACCTGTGGGTTGGGAGATGAAGTCTAGATTCTGACTGTATGAGCCATGACTATTAGGGCATTATGGTATTCTGCTACATTATTATATCATAATTTGTTCAGCTACTCCCCAAAGATGGGTACCCACTCATTTCTAGTGTTTTTTTTTTTTGGCATGCTTTAAAAAAACCTTTGTGGTGGCAAATATAATATAAAATTGTTTGGACCTAAGTCTTGAACATAGATGAGTGTATGGAGTATTCAAGGAGGATTAACACCTCTGGTGTCGGGGCTTGCTGACCCTTTTTAGGGCTGCTCCTTTTATGTCCATCTGTGGCTTCAAGAAACTGAAGCCTGAGCAGTGGCCACACTGTGGTAAAATGCTTTCAGCAGATGGGCTAAACCAGGATGAAGGTAACTGAGAGGCCTTAAACATGGCAGTGAGTTGGGGGATGTCTGCCTCAAGCAGATGAAGACTTCCCCTGGTGGAATGGGTGGATGAAATCAATTTGTTCCAATGGCTACAAAGATGGCTAAAGCAGGCACTGTGGAGTACTTAGAACTTAGATATCAAAGATGCCAAAGTCACCCACTGCATCCCTGGGCCAGTCCTGACCTTTGTCTTGCCATTGATTTCCAATGACGCTGGAAGAAAGAGCGAAGCTGATGACTTTGTGCAAATCTGCCTCACTGAAATCCAATCCATATATGCGAGCCAAGACATTACCCCATGATGTCCTTGGTCCTCTTCAAAAATGAAGGATAAACAATAACTATTTTGGGTAAAAAAAAATACAATATGGCTATGAAATGAGCTTAATTTCCTTGCTTACTTTATAAAGTGGCTCTAAAAGTAATTAATTTCTTAAAAGTGGCAGTGAAGCATTACGAGGAATAACTATTGAAAAAGGAGCATGTTGCATCTCAAGGATAATGCTCTTTAAATGTAAAAGTTGTCTTTTAAAAGTCCTGTTATTATAGGATCAGAGATGTAGAGCTGGAAGGGACCTCAGGGACCAGCTGGTACAAGCCTTTCATCATATAGATGCAGAAACTGAGACCCAGAGAGTTAAAATAACTTGCTCTAGATTGCCCATCAAGTAAGTCACAGTAAGAATTTTAACCAAGGTCTTCTGACTGAAACAGGATATGATAAGCTGTAACCAACTCTAATCACTCTTGAGAGCTCATTGCTAAATTTTCAGTGTGAGCAGTTATGCTTTGTAAGCTGGTAAAGATTACAAATCATGACTTGTCTGTTTCGTTGATTGCTTAGTCTTAAGAAAGTGATGGAGAAAACTTTATTGTTGTTCAGTTATTTCTGACTCTTTGTGATCCCATTTGGAATTTTCTTGGCAAACATACCGGAGTGGTTTACAATTGTCTTCTCCAGCTCATTTTATAGATGAGGAAACTGAGGCAAACGGGATTAAGTGACTTGCCTAGGGTCACACAGCTAGTGTCTGAGACTAGATTTGAACTCAGGTGTTCCAGACTTCAGGTCTAGAACCAACCACTGTGCCACCTAGATGCTGAGTAAGCCTTTTTATCTTTTTTTTCCCTCCAGAGAAATGGTTGTTAACCTTCACCAGCACATCCCTTGTGGAATTCCAATTCAGTGTTCTTTGTTCAACATCTAGATTGTTAGATGATACACTATATCATTTCAATATGTGCTTTCTGCAACTAGTATTTCAAAATTAGGTTATTACCCAAGCAGAGGGTCACTGGTGGGAGCTCACAAGAGAGTCCAGAGGTTAGACAGATTATGATAAAGTTCCATAGTGAGGCTTCCCCAAGATCACTCAAAGAGAAACAAATTTAACAGCCTTGTTCTGACAATGGCAGCTTCTATCCCTCTCACAACCTGTCCAGTTTGCCTGAGCAGCATCTCCAATTCACAGTGAACAGAAAGACCCATTTAGATGGGTATGGACAGATGGTACCAGATTGAGTACCAATTCTGCCCCAAGCTCTTTCCCATTGTCCTCTGTCAAATTACTTGGCTAAATAGAATTCTGACACTCTCCCGGGGCACAGAGGGCCACAGCCTGTTCCTTGATCCCTAAGTGATGATGCAGTGACCTGTTTACTATAACATGTTTGTCCAAGCAATTTGTCTAAGATGAAAGACAGGCACTACTCAGGCCCAATTCCCACAGCTGGATTAGTCAGGGTTGCATTGCTTCACACATACAGGAAGAAATCATAGGGTCCCAAAGGCAATAACACGCAGTCCAAGGAGCAGTTATCTAGTCTGACTGGACCACTTTTGTAAATTTATCCTGATGTTGAAGAAATTCTCTTCCTCTGAAATGTCCACACAGCTTTATTCACTCTTATCACTGCTGATAGGGGCCATGCCTTTGATTCCTTATAATAAAGAAGGCTCCAGGGGCCCCAAATATTTCTCCTTCTCCCTAATTATTTGCAGGCCCTTTCTACCTATTCTGAGCATCAAAGGACTTATAGGTAAAAGAGATCTTATATATCAATTAGTCTTACCCAACAATTTTACAGATGAGATCTGGGGACCTAGTTTCACACCAGATCACAGAAATAATTACAGACCTGATATCTGAAAGCCGGGCTCCTGATTTGGAATTTCTCTTGTTAAGATGCTGAATGACTGTTGAGGTCTTTCAGATTTTGACTTGGGTTATACAATACTTTCTAGTGTATTGAGATCTTTGAAGTATAAGCACAAACAAACTCAAATATGAAAAAAGATGAATAATTTAAATTTTGTAACCCAAAGAAAAATTTTGCAAAACTTTGTGTCCCCAAACATCTTTGCTTTGTGGTTTTCCGTCTTTTAGTTGGGGGGTTGGGCAGAGGAGAGGAAGTGAGACCAAGTCCTTCTGAGGCTGGTTGGGCAGAAGCCATGCCTTCTTTCAGGAAAAGAGACAACTAACAAAGATACTTCTACTTGTAACCCCTGACCCAAAATGCCCATTGATATGAGATTCTCTCCTTATTGGTGGAGATGAAAGCCCTGTGCTACATGAAGGTCAAGGTGGAGTTGGGGAGAGGTGAGAGAACTACAACCTTCTCCTGTTCCTTATGGAACTCTCCAAACCAGAGTTCCCTCTGATTCCCAAAAAGCAGAGTCCCTCTTCAGGATTCTTTAGGGCCAGACTCCTCAAGCTTCAGTCTTTGAGACTTCAAGTGCTGGGTAAGTTGCTTCAGGTGCTTCTGATTTCCATCTTCAAGAGGGAAGATGGGAGAAGTTAAGTCCATTTCAGGCTGACTGAAGTAAAAGACTCTGAGAAGATATGAAAGGAGCTGGCAGTCTTCACTATGTACCTATATTCAGGTTGGCACTCTAGAGACTTCAAGAAACTTTACCCTGGGTGAGATCTAGGATACTCTTAGCTGAACTGATTTACTTTGCTCCCAATGGAAAAGCTCCTTCACCCTGTATTAACTCCTATGTATGTCTTCTCTGATTTCTATTTTGTTATGATTTGGATAAATGAGTTTCTTTTGCTGTTTCCTATATGTGATCATGGGGAACTGGTATTAGGTGATGTTGTTTGTTTTTCATTTTTTTTTAAAAAATATTTATTTATTTTTAGTTTACATCATTCGGTTCCACTAGTTTTTGAGTTTTAAATTTTCTCCTCCTCCCTTCCCTCCCCAAGATGGCAGGTAATCTGATATATACCCTCTCTCTATGTATTCATATTCAACATCTTTTCACATTAGTCATGTTGTAAAGAAGAATTAGAAACAATGGAATGAACCATGAGAAAGAAGAAACAAAATAAAACAAAAAAGAGAGAGAGCAAATAGTATGCTTCCATTTGCATTTAGACTCCAAATTCTTTCTCTGCATGTGGACAGCATTTTCCATCATGAGACTTTTGGAATTGTCTTAGAACCTTGCCTTGCTAAGAAGAGACAAGTCTTTCAAAGCTAGTCATTGCACAATGTGGCTGTAACTGTGTACAAGGTTCTCCTGGTTCCGTTCCCGTCATTCTTCATTTTCTAAGAGGATCAGCGACAGCACAGGATAATATTTTAACTTGTGCATGAATTGGATTTAAGTGAGGCAGAGTTGCACCAAATTGTCAGCCTGACTTTCTATTCCAGAGTCATTAAAGTTCAGTGGCAAGACAAAAGTCAAGGTGATTGGCCATGGCCCAGGATTCAGTGGATGACCTTGGAATCTTTGATTTCCGACCAAGTGCTCCTAAATGCCTGCTTCAACCTCCTTCATAGATTTTGAAAGAAATAGTTCTCATTCTCACATTCCACCAGGGGAAGTCTCAACATGTTTGGGACAGCTACTGCCCTAACTCAACAGCAGTTCTGATGCCTTGCCTGGTTTAGCCCATCTGATGAGAAGGTTTTGTCAAGATGTGGTCACTGTGCATACTATAGCTTCTTGCTTCTTGTAGCCCAGAATCAGGTGCTGGGTGAACATCAAAGGTGGATGAGCAGCCCTGAAAAGAACTTAGCAAGCTCTCCCAGCAGAGGTGCTAGTCCTTCCTGACCACTTCATTGACCACTGGTATTAGGTAGGAAAGGGGTCAAGCCTTGGACATAGAAGCTGGGATCCTACTCTCCCCCTTACCCCCAAATGACAAAGATCAGAAGTTAGATGGAACCCATTCATATTCTCTAGATGAATAGCATTTACAGAAGCAGATAGATATACTTCTAGCCTTGTACTCCCTCTCTCTCAGAAGATTGGCTCCAACCTCTTGCTTCACCTCCTGGCAAGAAAGGAAGTCTCACCTGGAGAAGGGTGGGGGAAGAAGAATCTAGAGATGTCTATTCTGTGTTCCTTTGAGTCACACAAGGTTATACCCTTTGCCACATGTGGACCTCTCTATACATATGGGGCCTACTCCTTTCATTACATATTAACTACATATTAAAACAACATTCATTCCATGAGAAACAGCCATCTATCTGTCTACCTTCCTTTCTTTCTCTATTCCCCATTCAAGATGTTAAAATCATTTTAAGAATTACTATTCCTGGACTAGAAAACCGATGCAGGAAGAATTCCATTTTCCCTTCTCCAGATGTGCACCATGTGGCCTAGTTATAGAGGCAATGGGGAATGTGACCCTGCATTTCCTTCAGTGCAGTTAAACCCAAGTTATTATGCTTCAGTAATAACATTTGTGCATTTCATTTCCTTGTAAGTTAAAAAAAAATTCCACAGCCTGACCGCCTGCATTCAGATGCATTCAACGAGCAGTGGACAATATTGCAGTGAAATAAACCCAGCTTGCTTAGCATTCAGATACAGCTCAATTTCTCATTCAACATAAACTTCTGAAGGGAGTGGGGGGATTCAGCGGATGATAATGTTATTTCCTGCCTTTGTCTGGGAGCATCTCATTAAAGACAAGCTTACAGTTTCAATGAGAGTAGCTGTTTCTCCAGGGCACTGATAAGAAAGTCCCTTCCCATGGTGTTCCAGGAGGAAATAAATAATTGGCTATAAAACCCACTTTTTTTAGGTCATTCCTGCCAGATACAATACCAATTAGCAACAAAGCTTAACTTAGAGAAACACGCAGAACATCAAAACACCCCATATTTCCAATTGGGCATTTGGAAGGACTACACATCTGGATGTAATCTGAAGGGGTGGGGTGCCTTAGTGATTTCTGAAGCTTGGAGATTCTCATAACTTACCCACCCCTACAAACAGAGCATCTCTGCAGATGAACTACACAGACCCCAAAAGGTATTAAGCAATCAGAAGTCAGCCTCTGGCTCTCGAAACCTAGAGCCCCAGATCCTTTGGTCCTTTTTTTCTGGGCCAGGTGGATGCCAGGGAAGAAATACCGGCATTAATATAGACTCCTCCCTCCCCTTCCAGTACTTGCATTGCTTTACTAAGATTTGTGGGTGTGCTAACACATCTCACAATGGTTAAGAGTCACAGCCTTTGGTGTTACAACAGAGTCAGACAAGTTTGCTTCTGGACGTAGGAGCTGAGTCTCCGGCCTAGTGTCCCAGGTGGATTTCTGCCAACGCCGCCTTTTAAGCCAATACATGCCAAGAAATCCAGACTCATGATCAGTCATTAGATTTGTTACAGTTATTAACTCTAATGGGTACTAAGGTGATCTATTTATTATTGACGTTATTAGTAGTAATTGCTTTATAATGAGGCTAGGAGAGGCATCCTGGGCTCTGTGCTGATTGATTTAATTAATTCAGACTCTCTTTAGAAATACGGTGGTAACTCAATCAAGCAAGAAGCTTCAGCAATTATTGCACTTTTGAGTTTTAAAACAATTTTTTGCACTAGCGCATCTTTTTACAAATTGAAGGTTTGTGGCAATCCTGCCTTAAGCATCTATTGTCACCATTTTTCCAATGGCATGTGCTCACATTGTTTCTCTGTGTCTCTCTTTGGTAATTCTCACAATATTTCAAACTTTTTCATTAGTACTATGTCTGTTATGATGATCTGTGATCAGTGACCTTTGTTGTTATTGCTACATTTGTTTTGGGGAGCCACGAGCCATGTTCATATAAGATGGTGAACTTAATCGATAAATGTTAAGTGTGCTCCACTGATTAGCTGTTGCCTGTTTAGTCCTTTCCTCTGACCTTCTCATTCTCTGAGATATAACAATTTTAAAATTACATCAGTTAATAACCCTGTAATGGCCTCTAAATGTCCAAGTGGAAGGAAGTCTCAATCTATATGGCAAACTCCATTGTTGTCTTATTTTCATATATTGCCACAGCCACCTCAACCTTCAGCAACAGCTGCATTGATCAGTCATCAGCCATCAACATCGAGGCAAGACCCTCCACCAGCAAAAAGATTACGACTTGTTGAAGGCTCAGGTTATAGTTAGTATTTTTTTTTAGCGATGAAGTATTTTTAATCAAAGTATGTGCATTGTTTTTTAGACAACACTGTTGCAATACTTAGTAGTCTACAGAATAGTGTAAATATAACTTTTATGTGCACTGGGAAACCAAAACATTTGTGTGACTCACTTTATTGTGATCTTCACTTTATTGTAGTGATCTGGAACTGAGCCTACAATATCTCTGAAGTATGCCTGTACGGCATTTGGAGTCAGTTCCAGGATCTGGAACCTGGTTCTGCTGTTTATATCCTGTATAACCTTGAACAAGTTATGTAACTAATTCTCTGGGCCTCAGGCTTCCCATCTTTAAAATGAGGTTGAACCAGATGATTTCTGAGTTGCTTTAATGCTCTAATATTGATCCAGAGAAAAGCTAGACTTGACTTACAAAGGCCTTAGCAATCTTATTGGAGTCTGGTGTTAGTGTTTTCTCAGGACACTGAGCTATGTTCAGCTTGGTCTGTTTGCTGAGTCCTCATATCTCTGACTTTGAAATATCTGTTCTTTTGATCATGAGGATGTGATGGAATATCTTGCAAATTTTCTACACAATGGGAAATTGGCCAGTTCCCTGAAAAGATTCAAGATGGAGAGGTAGGGAATGGGGTCTTTGGATTTTCTTTTTTTATTTGACTTTTATTCGACCAATTGACTATTTGTCCACATGATTGAAAATGGCCACTCTTGTTCTTGAACAGACACTGGTTTTAATGAAAGGACTGGCTTTTTTGGTCTCTTCTCATAATTAACTTTACCTGTCGGTAGTCAACCCAGGGTCTCTCACATAGACTCAATTGTCCTATGCTGCAGGATGTTCTTAGGGCCAGAAATTGAAGGGAGCTCTGCAGGAAAGGTTAGGAGAGACTGCTAGGTTCAGAGAGATGCTTTCTCTGTATTTCAGATAGCATGGGATGTCACAGTGAGTCTTCAGAGGTGTCTTTTAGCACCCCCTCTAACCCATCTCCTTTATTCACGGCCTGATTAATGACTTGGTGTATTCCCTACCCCTTTCCTCCCATCTGCCAGTTTCTTAGTTATCGCCCCCATTTTTAATCAACAAAGCATAGTAGAAGGAACAGGAAGAAAGAATTGGAATTGGGCATTTCATGATAATACTAACCTACATTATACTGGGATTTAAGGGTTAAAAAGTGACTTACCTCAGTGTGATCCTCACAACTCTCTGAGGGTTCTATTCCTATTATACTGAGGAGGAAAAGGAAGCTCGAGAAGTGACTTGCTCCTAATCGCACCGCTAGTAAGTGTGACTCTTGAGTGAATCTGGAATTCACAGAATCTCAGGCTACTAAAATTAGGAGGAATTTCTGAAGCTATCTAGTCCAACTAGGGGTAGGGAACCTGCAGCCTTGAGGCCACATGTGGTCCTCTAGGTCCTCAAGTGCACCCCATTGGCTGAACCCAAACTTTACAGCACAAAATCCTGGGACAAGACACTTCTTTTACCGGCTGTCCCCCATGACTCAAATATTCTTTCTCTTCATCTCTTCCTCCTGACCATCCTGACTTTAAGCCCCAGTTAATATCTCATCTTCTACAAAAAGTCTTTCCTGCTTCCCCTTAATTCTAGTGCCTTCCATTTACTGATTATCTCCAATATATCATGCATATAGCTTGTTTGTACTTAATTGTTTTCATGTCGATTCTCCCATTAGACTGTGAGATCTTTGAGAGTCCCTTGAACAGCAAGGAGATCAAAGCAGAAAGAAATTAATTCAGACTGCTTGTTGTAAGGCAAATATTGAAGCTGAAGCTTCTTTTCGTATCTCCTGTACCTTAGCACAGTGCTGGCACACAGTAAGTGCTTAATAAATGCTTATTGTCTAACTGTCCCTTTCTCTTTACTTATGCTACAGTTACTCTAGTATTGGCTTTTGTGACAACACTTCCTGCCTAGGCTTTTGAAGTATGTTGCTGACCTCGGTTCATGCCTTTCCTTCCCTTCTCCAAACCCTCCTTTATGCAGCTGGCAAATTGGTATTCCTAAAGACTATGCTACTGCTCTACTCAAGAAACTTCCATAGCTACTCATTACCTTTAGGATATGAACTCCTGCATCTGGCATTTCACTGTAGTCTAGCTCTAGCCTATCTCTCCAGTTTAATTAGACATTAGCCTCTCTTATGCACTCTGTGCTCCAGTCAAAATGGTTTATTTGCTCTTACTTAAATAGCTATTGCTGTAAGTATGTTTCTCATCTCTTTGCTCTCGTTGGTCTAAAAACTGTAACTTTTTTCAAGTGTCCTTTTCTGATTCACCACATCCTTACTGCTTCCCCAGTTACTGTGTATATTTTGTATATATACTGTATTTGCTAATCTATGAACATGTTGCCTCCCCTTAATAAAAAATGTACATTCCTTAAGAGTAAGGAATACCTCATTTTTGTATTTATTTTCCTACCTACTTGTCCAGACCCTGGCACATGGTAGGGACTTAAATGTTTTTTTGAATGAGAAATTTTCATCAACCTTCCCTTTAATTATATACTTTATCATTTTGCTAGGAATCAAAATCAAGCTACTTGGTCTGTATTTACAAATTCCTCTCTCTTTTCTTTTATTTGCCCTTTCCCTGACCTGTGGAACCTTTCCCTTTCTCCAGAATCTTTCAAAGATCATGGGCAGCTGCTCAGCAGCCACACCTAACAGTTATTTCAGTTCCTTCAGATGTAGTTGATCTGAGTTTGTTGATTTAAACTCATCAAGGGCAGCTAGTGGCTTTCTCGTCTCCCTATTTACTTTTTCCTCTTTCCAATCATTTCTTTTGGTAGAGAAAACAGAAGCCACAAAGAACTAGACCTCTGTATTATCTCTGCCTTCAGTTAACTCTATCCCATTTACCCCTTCTTTGATTTTTTAAAATTTGGCTTTAAAATTCTTATTTCTTTAGCTTTCTTTGCCAGCTTCAGGTCATTTTGAGCTTTAGTGTTCCAGAAACCATGAGCAAGGAATCGTGCCTCACTTCCCCAGCTTTCATCTCCTGCCTTTGCTTCCATCTTCTGTACATGGTTTTTAAAAGTTTAAGCTGGGTGGTATGTTCTCTGTGATGCCACATTGATCTTTTATTCTTGAGAACTTCCAATCCAGAATGTTAATCCATAGGATCCTACCTTCACTTTCTAGATCCTCAGAAATCTGAGCTCCCCAAATCTAAGGTGCATTTTGGACTATTCCTGCTTTTCTTTCCTCTTTCATAAATCCTAAGAAGAATAGTTACTTTTCCCCAAGTTTCTTATCATTTGCACTACAGCAACAAGGTCCTTCTTTTAAGTGAGAATTGTATTGAGAATGGAACTGAACTTTGTAGGTTTCTCCACTTTTGAAGGATGAAATTATAATTAAATCAGGTCAAGAAATTATCAAGTGCTTTGTTTCGGCATGAATACAGATCTCCAAATGTCTAAATGAAACCCCTGTCACTCCCAGAGTATTCTTCTGTGCCAGGCTTATGATGTTTTTCAAGTCCTTCAACTGTGACAAAAATGATGTTTTCTTAACTTGCTTCCGTTGACCTTCACTGGAATATTCTCCACAATACTTCTTCCTGCTCTGCTTCCTGGATTTGCTTTCAAGTGGACTTTATTCATTTTCCAAAGACAATTATAATCTAGTCTTCTCTTTTCCTCCTGTTTAACTATGGGCCCAGTTTATTGCCCATAGACCATATCTGATCAAGGTATGTGTATTGAGAGATCAATTCCATCCATCAGCATATCATAATACTGATTTCTTAGTTAATGGATTGTTAGGAGGTCCTGTTTGTAGCCATGTGAAGATTAACCCGGTGGAATGGGTGGATGAGAACATTTTGTTCTAACAGTCATGAAGACGGCTGAAGCAGGAGGTGGAGACCGTAGAGTTATCCAGCATGGACAGTTAGGCTGACTCAAGTGCTTATGGATTTGTTTTTGGAAACTCTGCAATTTAGTTCTAGGACTGATGCAATTGGTACAATGTTCCTGGAAAACATGAGCATCTGGAGGACCTCACCATTGCTAGGCAATCCAACCTTCATCTGGACTCTGCTGAATATCTATCATGACACCGGTGAAAACCTTTGGCAAGCAACATTTTCGTTTGTTTCATGTATTGTTTCTATCAATAATCAGGGTGTTGGTGAACAAAGTAATTTCTATTGCTACCATTTTAAAGAAATTTTGTATGATTTTGACGTGTATAAGGAAGACAATTTATTGAAGGAGAACCTTCAAGGTAGCATTGTGCTCTATGGATTCAAAGTGACTTTTCATAATAAATAAACTTTAAGCAGCATGACATAGTAGCAAGATGGTCAGTTATGGAGTCTATCCAGGTTCAAGTCCTGCCTCTCCCAATACTGGTTGTGTGACCCTGGGTAAGTTACAAACAGTTCACAAGGCAACTTTCTAAGATTATGCAACGCAGAGCGGGTGTTATGTATTAGTAGAGGGAATTTTCTCATGGTATTTCCCTACAGTCATGGACATGATTTCATTATTTGTCATTCATAATCAGCATAGTTTGATTTTGTATCTCTGTACCTTTCTGGCAAATGAATGATTGTAGAGATGGGCTCTGTGGCAGAATAGTTTTTGGTATAGTCTATGTATCTTTTCTCTTTTCACTCCTTCATCAATTATGCCCTCAATGTGAATGTAGATTATTCTCCAAAAGAGGTTTTATAAATGGGAATGTGGGCATATGGATTCATAATTAATATTTTCTCAATGGGTTCCTCCCATATGGCTAGTGATAATAAGGTACATGATACTCCCAAATGTCTGAAAATGTTCCCATACTGCAGACATTTGATCTTTCAGCTGTCTTGAGAATCAAACCTCCAATATCCTAATAACTAATGATGTTCCCTCCAACACAGACCTTGGTGTCTGCTTGCTTTAGTTTAGATGCTTTTCTCCTGTAAATGTTGTTCAGGAGTGTCCAATTCTTTGTGAGCCCCCATGGAGTTTTCTTGGTAGAGATACTGCAGTAGTTTGCCATTTCCTTTTCCAGCTCATTTTACAGATGAGGAAACTGAGGCTAAGAGACTTGCCCAAGGTCACACAGCTAGTAAGTGTCTGAGGCCAGATTTGAACTCTTGAAGATGAGTCTTCCTGATTTCAGCTGGGTACTCCATCCACTGCATCACCTATGTAAATAGCAAGAACTTTAAATGCTGTATTGTGGGTGTTACTTCACACAGCTCTTCCCTCTGAGGGCTCATCACTTCAGTTCTATCTGTGGACAGCATTGTGTCATAATAGATGGAGTGCTGGATTAGTAATCAGGAAGGCCTGGACTCATAATCCCGCCTCAGATACTTAACAACTATGTGACCATGTCTGAACAACGCAACTTTTTTCTACCTTAGTTTTCTGATCTGTAATATGAGAATATTAGCACCTTTTTCCTTTTTTACATAAATAGAAATATACTATCCTATGATACTTATAACTGAGCCTGCAAAGAAGAAGGTGGGAGGTGATACAAGAAAGAGTCAATTTTTTTTTAAATTTAAGGTTTTAAAAGTAAGGAAGTTTGGAAGTAAAAATTTCAGGTACCAGAAAACATTTGCCATAGATTGGTCCTTGGAGTAGTAATGGCAAAACTTTGCTTTGGGATGCTGCAATAAACCAGAGAAGTGTGGTGGTTAGACCTCCCCCATCACTCTCCACCCCCTCACCCCATGTAGAGACAAAACATCATTGGCTGAAGAGCATTGGAAGACTTTTGGAACGATGGTGACAAATCGTTTTTTCCTCCTGGATTCCACAGCCCATCTGCAATCAGGTCTCAGAGTAAATTAGATAAATTTAGCACAGGAGAAAAAGGCAGCAATCCTTCCTCCTCTTTGCTCCCATTTATAGGTGAGGAGGAGGAGGTAGCGTGGGGACTAGTGAAGGATCTGGTAAGCTCACCAGCTGGCATTCCAAATGGAAGAAAGTTTATGCTAAGAAATATTCATCTGCCTGCCTGCAGAGGGGCCACAGGGCACACAGAGGGGGCACATGGATTGCTTCCTGGAACACTGGGCTTTAGAGGGGTCATATTCTTTTCCCCGTACCCTGCTTCTTCCTGTGCCCATTACATGGTCAGACTAGGTAGCTGCATATTTATGGGGGGCCAAAAAGCCCCACACCTCCTTTGCATCTAGATATTACTCCCAGAAGTCCTCACAGGAAATGATGCCTCCATTGCTGGAAGCACTCCTTTGAGATAAGGTGTTGTTTCTTGAAGGTCCTTGTAAAAGTGCTTGGTGTGTTACTTAAGCTTGGTAACATATTTACAACCAATTCCATGTAATTCAATGAATATTTCTTTGATTCTTTCTGTATTTTTAATCCATAGTAGAGATAGCAATGCATGGATGATTAAAGTCTAGCCTTGGAATCATGGAAAATTTGGGATTAAGGACTGCCTTTGACATGTAATAGTTTTGTGGCCATGGGAAAGTCTCTTAACTTTTTAGTGCCCTAGGGAACTCTATGAAATTTTATGTTACAAATTATGTTCTGCATTGTGGAAGGGAGTTTCCACACCAGGAGTTTCTCTACATGAATTAAACACATCCACATACATAAATGCACACATAAAGTCTATGGAGGCCAATGTTCTTGGTGCTGTGGGATACTCAAGTATAAACAAGCCCTTACCTTTACATAAATCACTATCTAATATTAGTAATAGCCAGTGCTTTGAAGCTTACAAAGTGTTTTAACAATAATAGCTAATATTTCCATAGCGCCTACTTTGTGGCAGGCACTGTGCTAAGTGCCTTACAAATACGATCTCATCTGATCCTTACAGACCCTGGGAGGAAGGTACTATTGTTATTCCTTTTTACAGATAAAGAAACTGAAGCAAAACAAGGTGAAGTGACTTGCCCAGGACCACACAGCTAGTATCTGAGGCCAGATTTGAATTCAAATCTTCCTGACCTGAGGTTCCAGTATCACTTGTCCATATATCCACAATGAATTATAATACAAAGTATCATATGGCAAACTTATAGAAGACTTATGAACATGATACACTGAGAATTCGAGGGAGAAGAAATCATTTTTTGGAAAGGAACAGTTCACCTTCTAGAGAAAGCCCACCTAGGAAGAATGGGAAGCGGGGGCAGCTAGTTCAGTGGATAGAGCACTGGTCTTGTAGTCAGGAGGACCTGAGTTAAAATTTTACCTCAGATACTTAATAGTTTTGTGACCTTGGGCAAGTCACTTACCTCCAATTGCCTCCAGGAAGAAAATGGGAAGGATCAATGGATGGAGATAAGTTATTAGCACTGACACCTCTAGCAATTTAGCTAGCTAAAAAAATTACACACACACATACACACACACAAAGAATGCAATAAGAGAAAGGGAGCTAGGATTGTAGACTTGCTAAAGGGCACAGAGCTGGTTATGCTTTGAGTTAGGGAATTCTGATCAAAAAAGGCAAACAAAGACAGGGTGTCCAATAGAAGAAGTGGGTTTTCTGGGGCAGCATGGAGGTGCTGGGTACATGGGGAAAAGGCAACACGCAAAGGGGAAAAGCATGTAAAATGCAAGGTGAGGGGTCAGAAGACACAGATAGCATTCATTTAATTTTCTCTCAAGTCAGTCCTTCATGCCCTTCAGTAAGCAAGGGTAAAAAATGAGGGAACAAGGAATGAAGAATTGTGGAAATAATTTGAATCAAATTTACTCAAGTGTGGTTATATGATTACAGACTTAAAGCTAGGAAGGAGCTTAGAGATCATGAAGTCTCCTCCAATTTTATCAATGGGAAACTGAGGAGCAGAGAGGGGAACTAAATGGATCAAGGTTAAAGAACTAATAAGTGGCAGAACCAGAATTTGAATCCAGGACTTCTCACCATCAGTCCAGTTTTTTTTTCATTGTTCCACCTCTTTGGATCACTTCAGGGTCAAACAGCTTCATCAGCATGCCTGATAACAGTAATGGCATGGGCGAAACTAGGTACCACAAGAAGGAAATATTATTAACTGGGACTCCTTCAATCCAAAATCTAAGATTTTACAAAAGTGCAAGCTTTATTCTGGTTTCTTTTAGAGGCTTTTTTCTTGACCTTTGATTTCCTCATGGGTAAAAATAGGGATGATAACAAATAGTATCCATAATACCTATTTCATAGGATTGTTGTGAAATAATGAGTATGATAAAATAATGTAATCAAGGGAGCTTCCATACATACAGAAACAGCATAAAGAATTGTTATCAGAGAGCAGAAAAGGATACGGGCCAGTTATGTAATACAGGATATGTATGCAATTGGCATCCTTGGAATGTCAAGAATTCTTGAGGAAAGCCCCTGGCTCGTTGAGGGGACCATCTGTGTAGGATCTATTTGAGGACATAGACAAGAGTCACGTAGGATGAGAGAGAGCAGATGAGCTGCTATCAATGAAATCTCAGATCATCATATTATTTCAATTGACCTTTACCCTGCTTTGTGCCTTTGGGATTTCTAGGGGTGTTTAGTGGAGAGAGACTGAATCCTGGTTCCTGATTTTCACTTGTGTAATCCTGAGCAAGCCTTTCAGTTTTTAATCTGATGGTGATGCTATGGCTTTGAATCCTACCTTCGCTACTCACAAGTTATATGACCTTGGGCAAATCAATTAACCTCTCTGAGTTCCCATTTTCTCATGAGGAAGATGGAGTCTGGAACTAGATTTCCAATGTCCTTTCCAGCTTTAAATCTAACTCTATAGCGGCCTTTGACATGCCAAGTCACTTGGCTTTGTAAAGCAAGTCACTTAACCTCATTTACCTCAGGCAGTTCCTGAAAGACTATAAATTGAAGAATCATGACCAATCTGTATTGAGGGAATTTCTTTTGTAGGAATTCTGGGAACCAATAAAATCACAGATCTTGTCAAAAAATACAAAACAAAACAAAAAATCCCTACCTCTGGAAATGGTTGTGAAGAGTGCTTTGTGAAACCCATGACTCAGCATGCATTCCTTCTTCCTCCTAAGTCTGAACTCACATGACAAGGTCCAGTCTTGGGGACTGACTCAAAATGTCATTCTTATTTGACTCATTCTGCTTCAATCCAGAGTTTACTCCGGGAAATTTCTAAACATGTTCCTATGTTGTTTCCCCAAACATGGTTACTAGACAGGGTCCTCAGACCTTGTGTAAGCACTTAAAGAAACAAATACATGTCAGGTAGACTTTACTTTATCCTATGGGAAATTGCAGAAGATGAAAGGATTCAGAAGAGTCCATACACAGTTATACAAACACATAAAGTACATAAAGTAATCCACAAGATCCTCTCCTAAGGAAACTGAATTTTATTTTGCAAATGAAGCAATACATATTCTGGTGAAATTCCTTCCTTGTACTCCCCCTACAATGCCCATTCTGTGCCTCCCTTGCTCCCTAAGGCGGATATGTTTTGGGGACCACTGAATAGGCAAACTTTTATCCCATAAGACTTGTCTGAATAGCTCATGGAATAGAGAGGTACAAAGTATAGGTCTTTTACTCCCCCATGTTGAGGTTCATATCTTCCCCTTTTCCTTTTTATGGATTGCTTTCCCCCATATAAACTCCTTGAGGACAGGGACTATGTATCTTTATAATTATATTTATAGTCTGAGTGACCTGCACACAGAGAGTGCTTAATAAATGCTTATTGACTTTACCTGACATTGCTTTTCCAGCTAAGGGACCATATGGATCATTCTTTTCTGTCACCAAGAGGATTGCTGCCCAAGAACTTTCTTTTTCTAGTCCTAAGGTTCTTAACCTTTTTGGAACATGGTTAAGTTTAGAGAACCCCTTCTTGGAATAATCTTTTAAATGAATTAAATAAAACACATTATGTTAATACACATTATTTTTAAATACAAAATATTGTTTGTTTAAAAATAAACATTAATCTAGGATTGCAAAGTAAACCAATGATTTTAAAATATGGTTATCAAAGTATTTAAAAAACAAGTTAAAAGGTGTCAGGTATGAACCTCTGAGATAGATGGACAAACCTAGAAACTTTAGAATTTTGGGATTACCCTGAGGCAACCGCCCCGAGCTGAGAAATCTCTGTGATCTTGGTGACTGCGAAAATTCCTCTCCTTTATCTAAGAGAGTTAGGAATATTGTTAATGTTGGGTGGTGCAGTGGACAGTGCTGGAGCTGGAGTTAGGAAGACATCTTCGTGAGTACAATCTGCCCTCTGACACTAGCTGTGTGACCCTGGGCAAGTCACTTCACTCTGTTTGCCTCAGTTTCCTCATTTGTAAAATGAGCTGGAGAAGGAAATGGCAAAGCACTTTAGTGTCTTTGCCAAGAAAACTGCAGATAGGATATGAAGAGTCAGATATGACTTAAAAGCACACACTCCTTTCAGGCCATTTGGGGAGCACATGAGTGCTTTTTGCCATATATTTCCGCAGGAACTCTTTGATGTTCTAACATTTCCCTCACTGTGGCTAATTCATGGCCTGAAGAATTGCCCCCTCAAGTTCACAAACTCTGATCTGTGCTCAGAATATTATGGGTGAGGTCTTGTATCTCCTGATCCTCTGCTTCAAAG
The DNA here is from genome assembly GCA_028658325.1 of Potorous gilbertii. Lineage (NCBI taxonomy): Eukaryota > Metazoa > Chordata > Mammalia > Diprotodontia > Potoroidae > Potorous > Potorous gilbertii. The sequence continues at coordinate 198,709,667 of CM053771.1, forward strand.
TGGCTACTAACGGCTCCTGAGGAGAGGTTAGGGGAAGACTGTAAGCAGAGACACAGAACTTAGAACCCTGGAACCCAGGTTCATTCTGTAGAGCTCTGCTCTGTGTGCTGAACAAGTAAAAGGTAAAAAAAGGCATGGGAGCAGGCTGCTGGTTTTATTGTAGGTCAGCACACCAAATGTGGCACCTCAGACGAGAATCTGTCCTGCTAGGGGTTCCAGTCAATCAAATCATTCCAGGGGCAGCCCTAGTCCTTGAAACCTATCCCTGGGAAGTGCCAAGGGGCCAATCCAAACCATCACTTCACCTTGGGAACAAGCTTTGTCTAAGGGTTAACAAGAATCTTCGTTGTCTTCTTCACAAGACGACAGTGAGTGCATCCACACTGTATAATATAGGCTTTTAAAAGTCCTCTAGTATTGCAGTTAACTGGGGGACTCCCTTGATTGATCCTTCCTTCTCCCACTTAGCTACAGAAAATCCTTTGGGCATTCTTACAGCATCCAAACAGTAACTCCCTTTCCCAAACATAGGTCACCTTCCCAATTTCAGAGGTAGTTACCCATGTGGCACAAGGGACATCCAAGTTTACAGCTGTCAGGGGAACATTGTTCAATGCAACCCCATCGGGGAGCAGGAAAGGGATCCGCCTTCACCGCCTGGTTCCCCAGATGGAGTGCAGATAGCCTGAGTCATTCTGGCACTTTGATGTATGTTTTACGTTTGGTAGACACCTGGGCTCTAGGAAATCTAAGCTTTGCCTTTCTCCCTTTTAGGGCCGGTCATTGTTCATGCTTGAAGCCAACAGAAAGTCAGGATAAAGGAGAGATTGCTGAGCTGGGATTCCAGCATGATGCTTGTAACCTGTATGCAGTAGCCTGTGCCCCAAAGCCTTGTCTAATGGCTTAGCAGATACAACTTTAGCCATGTAGTTAAAGAAATACTCACAAAAAGAAAAAAGGAAACCATTATATAGGAATGATTAAGAGATTAACAGGAGTAAGCATCCATAGCATAAATATTCATTAACTAATATTCCCTTAGTATATTGTGGGGATTTTTAAAGGATCCCTGAGATCAGGAATGTATTTCTTTCTCTCTTTTACCTCTTAGAATCCTTAGGATTCCTTTCATGTTTATTTGAAGTGCCACCTTCTGCATTAATAAGGTTATCATGATCCAATAGTGCCCTACAATTCATGACCCCTCAAACAAAAACTTAATTTGTATATGCCTAGAGGCAGCTAGGAGGCACAGTAGATAGAGTGCTGGACCTGGAACCAGGAAGACCTGAATTCAAAACCTTACTGCTGTGTGACCTTGAGTAGGTCACTTAACCTCTGTTTGCCTCCATTTCCTAATCTGAAAATGGGGACAATAAGAGCACCTACCTCCTAGGGTTTTTAGTGAAGATCAAATGGAATAATATTTGGAAGGAGCTTTGCAAATTTTAAAATGCTTTATAAAGCTGGCTGTTGTTTGTATCTGTCTTGTTTTTATTTGTCTGTGTATTTGTTGTTTTCCTCCAATAGAATGTGACTGTACTGAGGTAAGGGATTGTTTGTTGTCTAAATGATTCTCTTAAATTGGAATCTACCCCTACCTTCTTCACATACACACACACACACACATACATATACATACATACACATACACACACCAACATCTGTTTGACTCCAGTTAACCCTTTGAGTTCAGTGCCAAGTGCAGAAAGACACTCAATGGTTGAGGTCAGTTGAGTACTTGGGAAGCACCATGGTCCATTTCTGCTCAGGAGGAAGTCAAGGCTGCATTTCAATTTTTGTGAGGGCAGTTACATAATGTTGCATTGGTTTCACCATTTGTCAAACAGCGTTAATAGTATCTGTCACGAAAATACTGACATAGAGATACTATAGAAAGTGGCAAGTAAGTATAGTCATCTGAGTTTTGATTCTGACTTTAGTGAAAAGAGATCTGTGAGACAGGGAGCCTTGATTGACACTTCTAAGCATTGTGACTGTGGACCTCAGTTGCCTCATCTTTAAAATGGGAATAATAAGCTTTGTACTATCTACCTCAATAGGGATGTTTTGAGGAAAGAATTTTGAAAATGTTGACACATTATAGAAAACTGAGCTATTGTTTTCCAACCAAAATTTAATGGAAGAGGCCCCTCCTCCTCACAGCCTCTAGGGACCATGTTATCATCCTTTCTCCTTTCATAGGTTCCAAGCTGTGACTATGAATAAGCCTTACTGAGGTCTTCAGTAGAATATATTGTTTGTCTACTTCTTTTGCTGTAGAAGGGATACAAAAAAGTATATAGACATAGACCTTGTCCTACTGGAAATTATACTTTACTGAGGAGAAAAAATCCATATAGTAAAAATAAGAAAGTTATTAGTTACACTGAAAGTAATAGATTGATAAGAATAGTCACCTATAGCAAATAAAAGAAAAAAAACAAAATAAAATTAAATGCTTTATGGTTTAGTCTATGAGTGCTATAGAATTTCAGACAAAAGACGAGACCAATGAAGGCTGATGTCATCGCAGAAGACTTAGTTGAGGAAATGGGACTTGACCTGGACCTTCCACGTTGAATGAGATCTGGAAATAAGGAAAAGAGTGGCATTCCGGGTAGGGGGTTCTATGTAAATGAAGACCCCGAAGTGGGAACAAAGATGGCATCTTTGCAGTGAGAATGTTAGTCTGATGAAAAGTGGAGAGTGCATCTTGGGGAACAAGAAGAGATCAGTTTGACTAGTCAGTTGGACACCAGACTACAGAAGGCTTGGAAAGCTGTGTGTGTTATTTTGACTCTTCCAGGGGAGCTCTCTAACAATTGATCGATGGTGATCTCACTGACGTGGGTCAATTCCCTCTGATGATACAGACAGCACCCCATCCATGCCTGCCCCTCCTGTGAGACTCTTGTCCATGTCCTCTCATAAATGTTGCCACAGAAAGGAACCAATAGCTAAGAGCCATCCTTCACTTTCTCTTGATCTTGCAGGGATATGAAGAGAGCCAAGAATTTCCTCTTGGTTATCTCTTGCCAAATGACCAGGCTTTCCAGTGACATACCCATCTTAGAATATCAGATGTAAGGATGAAGAGCACCCGCTCCTCACAGGAAAAGTCAGAAGAAAAATAAATTTGGAAACTTGGAAAAACCCACTCGAGAAAAAAAAGAAGAAATGTATGTGGGAAAATTAGCAATTCAGCAAAGCTGAGCTCATTTCTTACTTCTTCTGGAAACAGATTACCATCTGCCCTAGGAAAACCATCTATCAAAGGTCCATAGAGCCATTTGTTCCCATATATAGAAGGAAAGGAGATGGGTCAGAGGCATAAAATGATTCATCAGGTGGCAAACAAGAGAGAAAATAGGATCAAATCATCCTGGTTTGAGATATTCTAGTGAGGAAGAACATAGATTTTTTTTAAAGTCAGACTCTTAGAAGAAATGGTTGTCTCGTCCCCATGCTCCCCTTACTGTCTAGGGTTGAATTAAAACCCAGGTAATGCAGAAATGATCTGACTATGGTAGAAAAGCTGGCAAATAGAAATGAGGCCTAAACAATTTGCAACTGTGTCCAAAGGGCTAGGACTGTATCCCAAAGAGATCATAAAAATGGGAAAAGGTCCCACATGTCCAAAAATATTTAGAGCAGCTCTTTTTGTGGTAGCAAAGAATTCAAAATTGAGGTGATACCCATCAATTGGGAAATGGCCAAACAAGTTGTGGTATATGAATGTAATGGAATACTATTATGCTATAAGAAATGACGAACAGGCAGACTTCAGAAAAAACTGGAAAGACTTATGTGATCTGATGCTGAGTGAAATAAGCAGAACCAGGAGAACATTGTACACAGTAACAACCACAGTGTTCGAGGACTGTTTTTGATAGACTTAGCCCTTCGCAGCAATGCAAGGACTAAAATATTTCCCAAGGACTCATAATGCAAAATGCCATCCTCATCCAGAGAAAGAACAGTGGAGTCAGAACGCAGAATGAAGCAGACTATTTTCTCTTTTGCCATGTTTTGTTTTTCTCATGGTTTCTCCCATTCTTTTTAATTCTTCTAAGCAACATGATTAATATGAAAATATGATTAATAGGAGGGAAAGGAGGGGGAGAAAATTTGAAATTTATGTAAGTAATTGTTGAAAATTGAAAACAAATAAATCAATGAGTTTGGGGGAAAAAAGAAATGAGGTCTAGTTCTTCTTTCTCCCCCTCCCTACTCCATACAGAATCCTGGAACTTCCAGAGGACCCACCCCACTGAACTGCTATGCTGGGAAATTGCCAACCTTAGATGCTACCAACAGAGAAAAAAAAAATCCTGGGGCTGAAATTTGTTTGCATCTGCATGATGGAAAATTTACCCCTCTCATTGCTAAAGCTGAAAATCTTACATCCCCATAGCAACAAAGTCCCCCTGGGAAGCATGTGTCCCTGATAGGTCACCCACCCATTCAGAAGCAGGGTATGTGCTGTAGTTTTTCAGCCCTCCCCTAGCAAATGCATGCAGTGTAAAGCATAGAATCTGCAACTAGATTGCCAAACAGTCTGTATTTTTGAACTTGGAAGCAACTGAGGTGAGTGATTATACCTGGGGATCCCTGATGAGCTGGGGAACCTTGAAATCGTGACCTCTTTTTTCTGTACTCCAATTTTCTCATTTGGAAATGAACAAGACATCTTCCCCTGCTTAGCTGAACAAGGCATTGTGATAATCTACTGGAAAGGATATAATAACATTCCATGTCTTGAGTTGCTGAGGAAAAATGAAATGGTCATTTAGCCAATGCTGCAGAGTCCCCTTAGGTCTCTGGATTTACCTTCTGTTTGGGTTCTGGGGTCTTGATTCGAAGAGGGTTGGTTTGAATTTATCCAGGAAAATTTCCAAGTTGAAGTTTAGTGATAGCTTCTATGCAAGTTTTCTCAAATGTGGGTAGCAGCATCCCTGACATCCTCAGAGGAGCTCAATGAACTAACTGCATTCTGGGTATGAAACAACATTTATTTCCTCCCCTAGAAAATGCCTAAGATACTAAGGACTCAAAGGAGCCCAAGAGCAGATAAAAAGATATTACGTCTTCAAATAGCCCCTTCAGCTCCCCTGAAAGTGACCTGAACTTGGGGGTCATCATTGAGGCAAGTCATTGACAATCCAGTGATCTCCTCTTTCCCATAGGGTTCTATATATTTTTTCCAAGACTCATAGGACCACCCCATGGTTTCGATGTCCCCTGCAATCAGTTGTATAACAAGTAAACTCATCATCAGACCTTCACTGTCCTAGTAAATACTGTCTTTTCTCTCCAAATGGTCAGTCAGTCAACATTTATTAAGGGCTGAATATGTGCCAGGTGCTGGCCCTGGGGATATAAATACAAACAAAAATAATGGCAGTCCTTGGCCTCAAGGACAAAGATGATGAAACAGAACTGAAAGGTTGTTGTGAGGCAGGTACCATGGAAGATGCGTGTATGGTAGGATGGTGGCAAAGTCTAAAGAGTGAGACGTGGACAAGAGAGGGATGAAGAAAAATTGATCTGCATCCTCCCTCCAAATGGAATTTCTGCAATATGCTCCCCAAGGGGCCCTCAGAAGGCAGGGGGGAATTCTAGGGTGAAAAGGCCATTGATGCTGAGGGGAGTTCCGAAATAATTGATGATGCAGTGACAAAGTCTGGAAGTAGAGCCACGAGGAATGTTGTGGGATGTTTTGTAGGAAGTTGGTTGATGATCCTTTACCCAAAGAGAGTTGCATCAGAAAACCCCGCCATGAATTGGAGTTCATGAACCTTCCCCGGAGATGTTTCTCTGAGGCTATGTGTCAGAACATCTTCCAATGTCATGGGCTTTTGATTTAGATCTTTATCACTGTTCCCACAGGGTGGGGTCCTGAAGATCCACTGATAGTGAAGAAGAAAAGGAGGGGGAGGGCTACACTGGGTCTTAGAGATAACTTTAGTGAAACTAGAAGAATGGTAACTGATTTTCAGCCAGCCAATCAGCGGCAGGCAATCCTGATCCAAACCCTGTGCCTCTGCTCACAATTGGTGAAGGGGTAACAATGGATGGTGCCTTGTAGCATCATCAGGTTCTGTGGCAAACCTCTCATATCAGCTGGTAATTTCCTTCTATTGCCTTCCTGCAGTAACTTAATATAGAATAGAATACAATTTTTGAGTTAGAGGGACCTCATGAATTTTGTGATTTAACCTCCGCATTTTACAAACAAGAAAATGGTGACTCAAAGAGATAGCTATAAATGGCCCAGTGAAAAGAAGAGTAGATCGTTTTTGAGTCTGAGGACTTGAGTTCAAATCACACTTCTGCCACTTACTCATATGATGTTGGGGAAACTCTGATACTTCTCTGACACTTTCCTCATCCATCTAATATAGGCATTAGGCCAGTTGAACGACTTGTAAGGTTCCTTTTGACTCCAAATCTAATGACTCTCAGTTCAGTTTTTTTCCATCACAACAGGATTATCCTCTGCCCTTAAGAGGATTTTTATTTTGGGTTGGGACTGGACTTCTGTTGCGAGGAAGCCATCTTCTCTCAGAAGTACTCTGGATGGGTGGGAGTGGATGGGATCTAATTATCTTCTCATAGGTCTTAATGATTTTTGCCCCTAGCGCAGACTTGGCCTCAGAGATGAAATAGTGTCAGGCCTTGTCTTAATAAATGTTTGCAGTATCAGTCTGGAGATAACTGGGCAGGGCCCAGCTTCAGCAAGCCCGAGATGAAGTATTTGATGTGATATGGATTTCACAGGTTGAGAAAGTATGGCTTTGCATTACAGACTGATTACAGCTTTAGTTGCCGGAAGCCTCAGTACCAAACCATAAAATAACATGTGGGAAAAGAGAGCTGACCCAGCGATGGGAACCGTTAACTTTCTACTCAGGAAAATGGATCAATGCTCCCAAGAGAGCTGTCTGAGCCTGGGCTGAGCATTTTCAAATGCCTCCTGTATTTTTTCTTTATTGCTCACTAAGTGATGTGTTACAGGTTCCTCCCCTGGGTGCCTGTGTTTTATCTGGCTATGAAAAGCTAAAGCTGAAGAGGAACGGAGCTTGTCTTCACAGCTGTTGCCCTTTAATTGGTGTAATTAATATTAATGGAAATTAATATTTAATGAGGACGTTAAGGAACACAATGGCAAAATGCTGGTTAGTAATGCGGATAACCTTGACTTGGGGAAAGGAAAAGATCTCTCAACTCTGCCACCTGTTCATCAGGCAAAGCTTTAGATCCTTGAAGCCTGAAATGGTTTATTATTTCCATGTCCTCAAGCCAAAACAGACTATTTACTGACGGTAGCATCCATCAGTGGGATAGTGGAGATGGTACTGGACTTGGAGGCAGAGAGATTTGAGTTCAGATCCCCCTTTAGATATTTACTGACCTAGGCAAGTCACTCACCACACTGTCTCAATTTCTTCCTCTGTAAAATGAAGGTGTTGGACTTGATAGCATCTAAGGTCCCTTCCAGGTCCAAATCTATTAATGTTTCTTATGAGCAAAGCACCTCCTATGCTACAGGCATTGCAGACAGAAAGATAAAAATGAAACTATAATTTCATGAACTTTTTTTTTTGGTATAAATAACACATATAAAATTAGATTAAAAAATAGAATTGATGAAGTTACAATTTAAGCTGTCTCACTGTGTAAGTTTCCTTTTATAAGAAGGGAGTATCCTGGAAAAGAAACCTTTTTTGATATAGTAGTAAGAGCATTGACCTTGGAGTTAGGATACCTAGATTTTACTCTGCTTTGATATTAACAATAAGCTGAGGAAAATGGAATCTCCATTTCCTTATGTGTGTAGCAGTGTTAAGGGGATGGCATAGTGATTGGGGTTGTTGGATTACTCCTTTTTGCCCTTTATCCTACCACTGACTCATCTCCCCATAGATTTCCTGGTATTTCTCCACTCTGGAAGTTAGCATGAATGGGTCTGGAAATCATTTGATCTCTTTGCTAGTTTCAGACCCTTAGCCAGAGGGTTCTGGCAAAATACTCATGAAAACCCGCCTCTTTGTCTTTACTGGAGATACTTCCCTTTCATTTAATTCTCTCATCTTGATTCCTAATAAGTACATTACAAATGTTGATGTTTAATACTATTTTATAAAGACAAAGAAAAGTAAACCGATTTTTCCCTTTCCAAAGAAAAAAGGCTTCAGACTCTCACAAAGGAGTTTACAAGGAGAAGGGAGATATTGGATTACTGTCTTGGGGGCCTGTATTGGGGGGAGTCCCCACTCATTACAAAGCTTCTGTTCTTATACACCTTGTGCCCAGGCAAGCTGCCTTGCTCCCAGACACCTGGGACTTCTCTTTTGGAGGTCAGTTAGATGGTCAGTTAGATGTAAGATAGAAGGCCAGCCTGGGGTCAAGAAGACTCATCTTCCTGAGTTCAAATCTGGCCTCAGACACCTACTAGCTGTGTGACCCTGGGCAAGTCACTTAACCCTGTTTGCCTCAGTTTGTAAAATGAGCTGGAGAAGGAAATGGCCAAGAAAATCCCATATGGGGTCACTGAGAGTGGGACATGACTGAGACAAATGAACATCCATCCAAGCTCCTGCTTATGAATCTGTTTTCCCAGTTCCACATGATTTCTTATAGCTTCCCTTTCCCCAACTCCATGTACCTTCTAAGGATCCCATAGGAGCTAAATTTCTCTTTGAGGCTGTCTCCTTGACTCAAGTGAATTGACTTTTAAAGGTCACCAAAGTGTACCTTATCATTCTTTATCCTACTTTGTACTTTCTGATCCACTCAAGGGATTAATTAATACCTGGTAAGGGGCTCAGTTCACTACATTTTTACAGTCAAATCCCTTTCTCCAATTAGGTCTATGAAAATGAACTCCCTTATATCTGCAAAATATCACAACCTAGGAGTCATTTTCAACAACGCCCTCTCATTCACTTCTGTGTTAAATAAACTGCCAATTCTTATTGATGCTACTTCTAGAACATCCCTTGCATTTCTTGCTTTTTTATTTCTATTCATATAACTACTGTCCTAGACTCCTAATTACACCTTCTCCCTTCTCTGATCTATTCTCCACACAGCTGCCAAATCAATATTCCTAAAGCAATCATCGGATTGTCCCATTCTCTTGCTTAAGAAATTTCAGTGGCTCCCGATGGCCTCCAGAATAAACTATAGCTTTGTGACCCAGTGGAAAGAACTCTGGTTCTGGAGTTAGGGTGCCTGGTTCAAATCTTCGCCTTGATAGTTAATACCAGTAACCTTGGGCAAGGGATCTTGTTCAAGTCACTTAACTTTCTCGGGCCTCAATTTCCTCATCTATAAAATGAGGGGGTTGGATTAGATGACCTCTGAGGGTTATTTCAGTTCTAAATCTGTTATCCTCATTGACTTTTCACTGATCTCCTCTGTTGGCCGCTACCTAGCTGAAACTGGCTCCAATCTATGTTTCCAGGTAAATTGTACATCACTCCTCCTTAAACCCCCCATATTTTAACTCAACTGACCTATTTTGAGGTTTCCCATTCTATTTCTGTGACAGAATCTTGCCCAGGTGATCTCCCATGTCCACAATGCTCTCCTTTTGCATTTCTGCCTCTTGGAGTCTTTTGTTCTCAGTTCAAGTGACACCGTTTGTAAGAGGGAAAGACTTTGCTTGATTCTTCCTGGTTTTATCACTCCCCTCTGCTCTGAATTACTCTACCTTTATTTTTGTATCTATGTGTTTATGTTCTTTCCTTCCATCCTTCAAAAGAATATATGTTGGTAAAGACTGTTATTTTTATCTTTGTATTTCCAGTATTTAGCACATAATAGGTGCTCAATAAGTGTTTCTCCTAGGGTTTCTTTTTGGCCCAGATTTGTGATTTCATTTGTATAGGAAAATCCCAGGAAGGAAACTTCTAGCTATGACGATGTGTCTCTATTTCGCAATTTCTATTGTCAGAGTTTCTTCCTTCCCTAGGGGTTTGATTTGTTTGGGATTCCACCTTCATTGTTTGAGGTGGAATCTTCCTGACTCCGAGTCTATCTCTCTCCCCAAGTATTATTAAGATGGAGATAATTTATGCACCGCATACCTAAGCCTGGAAATATAGCTAGGAATTATTTTATCTGGGAAAATGTAATTGAGAGGAAGGAGGAAGGGACTGTGGTAACTTGTAGGAGTGTTCAACCAAGTGTGTTGGGAGAGGGGGTGGCCCTCCTCTAGAGTGGTGGTGGCAAACAAATAAAAAATGGAGACCACTAAAACTTACATAAGGATTCCCACACATTGCCTGAGAAAACCATATAGTAACATTATCTATGTTCTATTACATTTTTATTTCTTTTGTTAAATGTTAACCGTTGCATATTACTCTGGTTCAGGTGGCACTCTGGAGTGTTACAGGTAGCCTGTCTCTTGTTTGACACATCTGTTTTGGAAAGCAGCCCCCTCTCCCCAATTCCTATGGACTTGGTATCAGGAGTATGGAGGAGAGGGCGGGAAATAAGCCTCCAACGAGGACTTTGGGGGTGCTTGTGTGCTTCAGGGCGGGAAGAGGAGCTTGAAACAAGGCAATGGGATGATACGTGCTCCTCTCCTCTATTTGGAATCCAAAGGCAAAGTTCTATTTGCCCTTCATTAGTTACAACTCTGCTGACTTCATAGAGTGATAGTGAAGGAAGTGCTTGCTCCCTGCCATAAATGTGAATCCCATAATTCTAGCTCCATCTTTGTCACTAATTAGCATTCTGAGCTCAGAGAAGTCACTTTACCAGGTCTTAGTTTCCTTAGCTATAAAATGATGGCGTTGGACAAGATAATCCATATTGTCTCTATGGTCTTGTCTAGTTCTGAATCTCTGATCCTGTGTTTTGGGGGTTTAACACAGAGTCTCAGCTCTGATAAAAGAAATATTCTTTGACCTTTTAACATCACCATGCAGTATAGCATCAGGAAAAGGATTATCTAATTGTTTCAATTAGCCTGGGCAAAAGGAACTGCATTCTTTTGGAATGAACAGAATAATGACCTTTTCCAGATAGTTTTATGGGGTCACAATAAAGGCTCATTTATCAAGAATGTAAGAAATGTACTAGATCAGAACCATGGCTCATCCAGAACAACATGGTCTCTCTTACCAAGGACAAAAAAGCATGTATGAGTGCATGCATGCGTATGTGCATGCCTGCGTGTGTGTGTGAAGGGCATAATTATACCCCACCTTGACTTCACAGGGTTATGGATACCCTACCCCTTTTCTCCTTTCCTAGCACCCCAGCTTTAGTTCCCTTAATAACTCTTTAGAAATCTGCTATTGAGGAATTGAAAACATTGAAAACAATTGAAAACATCCTTGATTTGATTTATATTTATTTATTTATATTCATATGTATATTTATAAATATATTGGAGGCGGGATATGAACCTAAGTCTTTCTGACTCATATATATAATTTAGAAATACATATGTAAATAAATAAATATACATAAATAGTATAAATATTTATATATTTATATTTCCATTCTGTATTAATTGGGAGGATTGAATGAGGATGGTTAATGTATTCACTAAATTGGCTGGTAAGGGTGACTAGGTGGTGCAGTAGATAAAGCACCAGGTCTAGAGTCAGGAAGACCTGAATTCAAATCCAGCCTGAGGCACTTACTAGCTGTGTGACCCTGCCTCAGTTTCCTCATCTATAAAATTGAGCTGGAGAAAGAAATGGCAAACCACTTTGCCAAGAAAACCCTAAATGGTGTCAGGAAGAGTTGATCATGACTGAATAACCACAAAACTTTCTAGTTAATCTATCCTTGAATATAGATTGCACTCCTTTAGGACACTGCTCTTTCTTGATTTCTCTCCTACCAGAGGAGCTCTCTCAATCTTGATCTAGCTCAAGCCCACTAACTTTGGGGGTCTCTCTTTTGAGAGTGATCTGATCACATCAGTTTTTTCATGTGTCCTGTTATATCTTTATGCAGATGATTCCCATATCTCTATATGTAGCCCTCCTTTCTCTCCTGAGTTTCAGTACTGTATCACTAACTGCCTTTTAGACATCATGAATCGGGGACCTGAATATGTCTGAGATCAACTTCTTATCTTTCCTTTAAAATCTTCCGTCTTCTCAGTTGTCTTTAGTGTTAGGGGCACTGATTTCTGCGACCCTGAGGAAACCTTTACAATCCAATAATGATATTACGGGTTTGAATCTTAGCTCTCCCACCAACCAGTTTTACGATTTTGGGTAAATCACTTAGTCTCCTAGAGTGCAGGCTTGACAATGTCACCCTCCTCCTTTCTTACTTTCAATACAATAAACTCTGCTGTTGTTCAGTGGTTTTATCACAAGGAAAGTGATAAAGATGAGGAGAGGAGTGCCAATAAAAATGAATGAAATAATTCATTTAAATGGAAGGAAATGTGAAATAATCCATAGTAAACACTTTAGTACCATAATTTTCCATAATTATTTTTAGTAATTACCTACACATTTAAAAAACCAATTTATTTTAGGGGTCTGTTCTATATACAGGAGTGGCCTGTATTCAAAGAAATACAGCACTTTTTTTCTGGATCTTAAACTGATTTTCCTCCATCTTGCAGGCCCCTCCCTACTTTTAGTATTCCTGGACTTAGTGACCTAGAGGAGGTTCACTCAGATTTCCTTCTCAACTTTTATAGAATTTGATTTCTCCCCTCCTCCCTTCCTAAAGAGTCTCATTTGGATTTAGGGGAGGAAAGGTCACTGGAATTAAGGCAATGTTGAGATTATGAAGCAGAACAGTCAGGAGTCAGGGGTGGGTCACCAGAACGGGGCTGGAAGGATGGAGAGCAGGATGTGGGAGAGGCTGATGCAGCAAACAGGAAGTAGGGTCAGAAATGACAGGAGCAAAATCAGGCTCACAGGCTGGGGTAGGGCTAGAGAGACAGATCACCAGCAGGGAGGATGGCCGTCACTTGGGCCTCTCAAATGTTTGCTTGTAACTGGTCCAGTCTCTTGCCTCTTCAGGATGCTGGTTGGAAAACTAATATTTATGTGGTCAGCCAGTCTGCTGTCCTATAGGATCTTGGCATGTCTGATGGTAAACCAATTCCTGAATAATTGATTGCTCATTATCATTTTCCCTACTCCTCAGAGTAGAAAGTGCCTCAAGGGAATGTGACTGTCTTGAGAATCATTTCCTAATTTACACTGGGAGGCCAAGGGCATTCTAACATTCCACTGTTTTCTGAGAAGCAGCAGAGGGCAGCTGATCTAATGCAACTGGTATAACAACCTGATTTTTTGTCTTTAAGGCCTGTTCCTAGATTTCTGACATTTTATTCCCCAAAGATTCTATTTGTCCCCCTTCTCTGAGTCACTCCAGTCAAAACACATCAGCTCCTCTGCTTTTCCATGACTTACATGAGCACCACAGTTGGGCTGGGCAGCTAAGCAGTAATGTAGATGGTCAAGAATAAACAACCTCAAGATTACTGGCTTCACATGCTGATATTTCCTGTGACAATATAATTGCAGCTGTATTATAAAAACATTTCCAAGTGTTCACCAGGGCTCGAAAAAGTAGGTCAGCACTACAGACCTGACTCCTCCTGACCTTGCTTTGTATTCAATTGAATAACTAATAAAAGAAATGTTTATAATATGAAATACATATAAAAGTGCCAAGACTGAAGTGAAATTAACTATATGAAACAGGATTTTCTTTATAGTCTGTTGTGAAGGATAATAGCTTGATGGTTTAAGACAGGCCTTCATTTCAGACTTCAGTATCTGAAAGTCTTGACTGAGTGTATAGACCTCCTATGAAATGCATAATCTCTGAATTTTAAATGTACTTTGAAAATTCAAGCACTTGGGCATTTTGTGATGATACTAGTCACCTAAATGGATGCAGAAGCTCAAAATTAAAATAAATAAAAGATCAGACTTGATAATGGAGGTTATTGGAGCAGAACTTGAATGAATGAATTTGCTAATTCATTCCTCTGCTGCACCTATTAGCCAGGCTTAGTGGAATGACCTCAGGCAAATCATCTACCCTTCCTGCTATAGAGCTCAATTTCCTCATCTCTAAAAATGTAGGAGTTGGGATATATGATCTCTCTCAGGTTCTTTATATCTCTAGCAATGAGATATATTTCCATACCTAATTAAACCAGAATGTAAAAATCACACAACAAACAGTGAGTTTAGGAATTTTTCTTTTCATTTGTTGAATTTTAGACTATATAGAGTTTCTTTTTATGTCCAGTTCCAAACAAGTACTATCATATTAGCTGTATAATTGGAAACCTCTCTTTGGTTTTAATATGATCACATCCCTGGTACAGGATAATTTAGATGCCAGTAGGCAAAGTGACTGATGGCACTACATAGGAGCGTTGACTGATTGACCAGGGTCAGTTGCTGCCAATCACCTCAATGAAGGAGAGAGCTCCCCTGGCCACCAGCTCTGTGGCAAAGGAGAGCTGCATTATCCCTTGCCATGGGCTGACTGGCAGGAACCCAACTGCATAACCACACAGTGGGTTAAAATACTTTGAAGTTCCCAAACATATATGCTTGAGGGCCTGTGTGAAATCAGCTGTTCTTCATTTCACATCTTTCTCTGGTTGTTGATCCAATATTCAGTTGTTTTCAGTCCTGTCTGCCTCTTCATGATCCCAGTTGGGGTTTTCTTGGCAAAATACTAGAGTGGTTTGCCATTTCCTTTTCCAGTTTATTTTATAGATGAGGAAACCGAGGCAAGTAGAGTGAAGAGACTTACACAGGGTCACACTGCTAGTCAGTGCCTGAGGCCAGATTTGAATTCACAAGGATGATTCTTCTTGACTCCAGACCCAGCGAGGTGCCCCCTAACTGCCCCTGTTAATTCAATAAGGATTTACAACTCAATAAGGATCAGTTTGAAAGCACCAAGTGAAAATGTGAAAGGGTGTAGATACTGAGTTGTACTTTAAGAAAAAAGGAAGATGCTCCAGGCCGCTCTAGGGTTAGGAATGGCCTAGGGAGGATGGAGACTTTTTGGGAATAAATTATTCCTAACTTCTTTGAATACAAAGTCAAGCTTGATTGAGATTGAATGAACATGGACTGGTGAATGTGGGTATGATGGACTGCGTAGGGGGTTAGAGTCCATACCTGGACCTAAGGAGAAAAGAAGTCAACCATTACCTCACAGTTTTGTCCTATATTTCCCAGGCAGCCTACCCCTTCATCAGTAAGGCAAGAGTTTGTTTCTGGCAGTAGGTACAATCTGAAAAGTGGAAGATCACTTACAGAACTGATAACCAAACATGATGCAACGGAACGGGCATTATTTCTGTGAGCAAAAGCCAGGTACCAACTCAAAAAGTATTCCAGGGAACAGGATTGCATTTATCATGATTATAAATTACCTTTGTGTAGTTATACCAAAAAATGTTACTGGGCAAAAGTTTCTGGGCAGACTAATATCTACTCTGAAACTGTTTGGTTATGATTTTTGAATGGAAAGATCTGCTACTACTCTCAGATTAGAGATCAAGGGAGTAACTAAAACATGTAATTAAAAATGAGAACTCTCAGAGGCTTGTTTCCCTTGCCTGTGGACTACCTGCCATCGGAGACTACTTAGCTTTTCACTTGACTTGAGTTTAAAAACCTAACTATAAATGGGAGAAGGAATATTTGTTCAAGTGTTTGATTATTACTTCTGGGGCCAGGCTGCTAAACTAGTTCACATTCATGGTAGAGAAACATTGAGAAAAGAGACACTTGATTGCTCATTTGATTTCTTGAAAGCCTTGCTGACATTACTCCCAGCTGTCTTCTCCAAAGTGAAATTGACTTATGTAGGTATATATTCCCCCAATAATATATAAATTCCTTGAGGATAATGGCTGTATTATTTTTTTTTACTTTTTATGCCTAAGGACAAGCACTACGTCTTGCCATAGTTGGCGCTTAATAAATATTTGCTGAGTTAGTTTGAAAGGTCTACTTTCAGAGTAGTAGAAATCTAGGGGAGAGCTAAGTCCCTACCAGAGACTATAATTCACCCAATGACTTCTCAATAAGACTCAGTGTCAGCGCTGCCAAACCTGTGGGCTTTCTTTGATCGTAAGTTGTTTTAAATTTTTTTCCCCCTGTATGCATGTGTTATTGTGAATCCCTCAAGAAAAACCCAACTAAGATTACTATGCATTTTAACTCCTTTTATAGCTACCCACAGCTTTCCGGGCTTTTGCTGATGACAGTGTGTGCCTGTGGCACACAATCTGTAGGCAGTAGCATCCTTGGGGCATCGCAAGAAGACCTTGTTTCTGGCAATATTAGTAGAATATGAGATTTTTCTTTAGATTGAGCAGCCTAAGGGCAGGAACCACACAGCTATCTGTTTTAAAAATTGCCAAGTTGCTTTACACAGAAAGGGCTGAAAAAACAACCACTTTACTCTGAAAGGACCCTGGTTTGCAGAGGTGTTGATTATACCTAACAACGGCTTTCTGTATCCAACAAACATGTAGAGAACATCTTCAGTGGACTTGAGTTTGTGGACAATTCCTTCCTATATCACATACAAATGGTTTTGACACCTTCTATGCTACTATCTTGTTATGTGTCCTTGGGCAAATGACAGCCTTGTGACAAATGACAATGAAAGACCTTGGGCATGTGAAGCAACATGATGTTGTTCAGTCATTTCAGTCATATCTGACTCTTCATGACCCCTTTTTAGGATTTTCTTGACAGAGATACTGGAGTGGTCTACCATTTCCTTTTCTAGCTCATTTTATAGATGAGGAAACCAAGGCACACATGGTTAAGTGACTTGCCTAGGGTCACATAGATAGTAAGCATCTGAATCTAGGTTTGAATTCAGGAAGACTCATCTGACTTCAGGCTCAGCAAACTTGCCCCAGGTCACACAGCTGCTAAATGTCTGATGTCAAATTTGAACTCAGGTCTTCCTGACTTCATGCCTGGTGAAGAGTGCTAGGTTCAAATGCTACCTCTGAGACATGAAAGCTGTTTGACCATTAGCATGTCATTTACTTTTTCTAAGCCTTGGTTTCCTCATCTGTTAAAATGAGGGAGTTGAACTAGATGGCCTTTGAGTTTGTTACAGCTCTAAGTCTATAATCTTATGAATTCCTTGGGATCATGGTTTTCTTATCTTTAAAATGGGAGCAAGGATTGATCTTTAAGGTTTCCCTTCAGTCATAATAACAAACAAAATTTATATAGTAGCACATAATATATGCACATGTTTTATATATGTGTGTGTGTGTGTGCGAGTGTGTATACACCCACCCACACCCATACACACATGAATAAAATCATTTGTATTCTCACATGGGCCTGTGAAGCAGGAAATGCAGATATTATGATTCCAATTTTAAAGATGAAAAAGATGAGGTAGAACCTGGATTCAAATCTAGATATTCTAACTTTTAGTTCTATGCCCTTTTCTACTATGTTTCAGTGGCTTTCTCTAATTGTCTTAGTTTACTAAAAGTAATACCTTACTTTCCCAATCTCCAGCTCTATTATCAAATGAATTATATTTTTATCATGAGCTTAGGGCTAAGAAGAAGACAGGACTGAATTACTTCTGAATAACTGTCCCACTTCTTCAATGGCCTTGGGATCTTACTGAGGTGGACAGGCTCTCTGGTGATATAGAATGTCACCCATCCCTACCTCCTTGTTCTGTGGAACCCTTGTCCATGTTCTCCCATAAATTTATCATGAGAAGTCCTCTTAACATGCTGGGGGCCACCTTCACATTCAGTTGATGTTGCAGTTCCATGAGTATCAATGGACTATACTGGCTGTCCATGGGTATTCCTTTGACTTTTTGACAATTTTTTTCTGGTCACACATTTCTCAGATGACATCCTTCATACTATTTCTCCATCAAGTTCCTTGTTTATAATATGTATTTCCTAAATCAAACATTAGCTAAGTACCAGCTCCTCTACTCAATCTTTTAAAAAAAATTATAGCATTTAGTATGTGCTAAGCACTTTAAAAAAATCAAAATATTGTCTCATTTGATTCTTATAATGACCCTGGTGGACAGGTACTATTATAAGGCTCATTTTACAAATGAGGAAACTGAGGCAATCAGAGGTTAAGTGACTTGCCCAGGGTTATACTTAATAAGTGTCCGAGGCGAGATCTGAACTCAGGTTTTCCTGACTCTAGGTCCTGAGTTCTATCTACTGTGCTACCCTGAATCTTAGTTTCATAAATTATTAAAATTCTGTGTCTTTTGCTAAGGTATCCTTGAAAGTGTCTGAGTATCAATTCAAGTAATATTGTAAATACCAAAAATGTATTTTTTGTATTAGATGCATCTGTCTTCTCTACTTTTTCTTTAACAGTCTCAAAGCCATTTTAGTTGTTGGTATTCTTTTTAATAGTGACAAAGTGGTATAGTAGATAGAAGAGGAGCCCAGATATCAGGGAGATCTGCAGTTAGTTCTGTCTTGGACAGACTGGTTGCATAACATCAGGCAAACCTCTCAGTTCCCCAGTAGCCTCTAAGGTTTTATGTTGTTGAGAAATTACTACTCTTGTAGAGGGAATTTTCTCCCTTGGAGTTCTAGTAACAAATCAGAGGTCTGGTATAAAAAAATTCTTGGTAAGGTTTTTAATGATGGTAACTGCATAGATAAATACTAAGTTGCCAAGAAACAGAAAAAAAATGACTCATATTTTTTTCTCCTGCCAATTTTCTCCCTAAGAGCTTGGAAAATATTCTGGATTCCACCTTCTATAGGAACTTCCAGAAAAGTTGAGATGCAATATTTTATAATGAGTGAGATGTTGATAAAAAACATTTCTGAATGCTTTCATTAGTTAAAAAATAAAACTATCACTATGTTGGGATTTCTAAAAGCAAAATTTAATAAATTAATATAAGCATGCCAGATAAAAATACAATATTACAACAGAAAACCAATAATAACAATATAAAAGAAAATGTTCAGTGTTGTACATTTTATTGGCATGGATAACTGCTTAAAGTAACAATCAGAAAACACATTTTGTTCTTGTTGGAAACAAAGTACTACATGATAGAAGAGCTGAGAGAAACCAGAAATAAGCCACCTGATAAAAGCTGGCAAATGATAATAGAGAATGGCAATGCGTGAGCCCAAGGTACTGTTTCACACACTTTTTTTTTGTAAGTATCAGAAACTAATGATCTAGAACATAAAAGCAAAATCACAATAGGTTTACGCTGAGAAACATGCTGAATTACAATCACAGACTATCCAGGATGAAGAAGCTGTGTTGTTTTGTTGTTTCTTTAGTAAAGAGATCTCTAGCCCAAAGGGGAGCCAATCATGCGATAGCTTGAGTTTCCTTTAACATGATAAACACCCAGGATTACTAGTACTGGAGCTTAGGCGTTAATTGTTGGACAAGGACAGCTGAGTAGCACTACACAAACAACAGAAAATTCCTTCATTTTTATCTGGTGCATACCCAAAGCTCTAATCAAGAAATAATTCAGCTAGAAGAGCCAATTAAATTACTATAAAACATTCCTTCATCTGTAGAACATAGCTCTCTTCTCTTAATGCAAAAGGGAAAATTCAAAATAAAATGTCTTCATTTTTGATAAGCATCTCCACCACCAGTCTCTGATACCGTATATCATTCAGGGCCGCCATTGCATCTAATTCTGGGGATCTCATGAGAGTGGGTCCAAAGACAATTCCTAGATTCTCAGCATTCATGAGGTTCTCCTTTTCATGAAGGGTTACCCTAAAAGAAGCATATACATAAGAGCAGTCAAAAATCTTTTCATTAATAAACTAGAGTTTGTTTCCTCAGGGTCAGATAGCTAGGGGGACAAAAATATCCAGCTTAGAATGTAGACTTGTTCCCAACTGAGTAATATTAAATGCTGTGCCCTGTCAATTCAATTCAAGTCAATTCAACAAGTATTTATTCAAAATATTCTGTGCGCCAAACATTCTGCTAGACACTAAGATTACAAATCTCTATTTACTCATTTCCCTTGAAATGAATTCATTTCATGATTGATATGAAAATTTCACACAGTTCACTAAGCACTCATGCCTGACCTAAGGCATTGAACTAAGTGGGTTCCGCCCGGTCTCTATTTTCCCCAAGAAAATGAATAGTAATAATGTCTTACATAGCACTTGAAGGTTTAAAAGAGCACTTTTGCTACAAATGCCCTGTGAGGTAGGTGGGGAGATATAATAACCCTACATCTTATGGATATGGAAATGAGGAGGGCTGAAGAGCCTTGTCTATAGTTATGCAACTTCCTCATTTTCTTATGCCTTAGTGTTACAGGTACATAAATGATGAAAATGATGGAAAGGAGCCTGTGCAAAGAACATGGCAGATTGCATTGTCCTTATCTATAAAGGTGAGAGACCCTGGGGACTGAAGCATTTTTGAAGGTGAATTTTGGTAAAGAGCCAAAAAGTGATATCATTTCCTCTTGGCATAACATCAGAGATTTAGGGCTGGAAGGGGCATCTGTCCCTACCTCCTCATTTTATAGATGACAAATCCCAGACTCAGGGAAATTAAGTCATTTGACCAAGTATATATCTAAGGAAAGCATTTGAGGTGGGATTTGAAGGCAAGTCTTTTGACTTCAACATTTTCCCACCTTCCACCACCACAGAAGACAAAATTTACTGCCTATACAAGAGTCCTTCATCCCAAACAAATCATGGCTAAGAAACACAGTGAGGAAGAAAAAATATCTTTTTTATTTTTACTTTTTTAAGGGACAGGTCACTGGAATACAAGCAGGAAGCAAACTTTGACTTGTACCTGAGGCTGCACACATTAAATAAAGATTGTAAAATAACATGGAGGAAACATCTGGTCTTCTATAAAAAGTACTAAATATTCATTTTTGGGAAAGCTCATAACTAATGAAAATATTTAACTGTTTTTGCTTCAGGGCCATTTACTCTCTTACTCTTGAAACTTTTAAAGTTACAAAATGGTCACTACCATCTTTCTGGCACAGTGCTCTGTACCTAGCAGGCATTTGTCAAATTTGGTTTTGTTATAACTTTGTTGCTGTTCTCATAATTTTGTCTTTTTGACTGGCCGTGTGATTTTTCAAACCACTAGAATTCCATCTTTTCAGTTTGGAGAGACATCAGAGTGGTTGATAAATCATATACAACAACATCTGTACTCATTGTCTTAGTATACAGAACCAGACCTTGAGAAAGTCACACACTCACTTCTCCTAACCTTCTAACTCTAACCTTCTCATACCAACCCACTTGACTCTCTCTACCTACAGCATCGGCAATGCTTATCCAAAACACTGAAAACTTGAGTGGAGATTTTAACATTTAAGCAAGATTAAAAAAAAAAAAGTCAGCCTCTCAAATTTCAAAGGTAGGTTGTGGCTTCAAATTTTCCATGCTAGAATCTGTAACGTTCCATTCTTTGTATTCTCTGTTGAGAAGACTTTGTGTATTTGGCAGAACGTGAATATTTCTGGCACCGTCACCACAAATAGATACTGCTTTGTCAAACTTGTTTCTGCCCTAATCAAGTCTGCATTCTATTTGGTTGTGCAGAATGCTGTTGATGCTCTTTCAGCAATATCTTTATAACTCTTGCAGTTTTCATTTTCATGTGTCCTATTGTGATTCAGGTCATGGATTTCTCTGAAAGTTGCTGTGTCTAATTCACAATATAAAGGTCAGACAGACTTGTTCTTTAGCCACTTTCTACTTTGATCTGAGGAAGAGGTGTTCTTGGACATGAGTACACTCATTACTAGACTGGTCAGAATTAAGAAGGTTTCCCAGATTGACCCTCACAAGTCTCATCTAGCAAGCAAGAGCTTTGGGGCAGTTAGGTGGCACTGTGGAAAAAGCAGGGGCTGTGGAGTCAGGAAGACCTAAATTCATATCTGACCTCAGAAACTTGACACTTTCTAGCTGTGTGACCTTGGGCAAGTCACTTAACCCCAACTGCCTCAAAAACACAAAACCAAGAAGTTGGTTATAGGTGAGGATAATTGTTCTTCTCAAGTGTGATCCTTTAAAAAAAAAAGCACAAGAGAGGTGTCTTTGTAAAGTTGTGCATAAGTTAGCCTTTTAAAAATTGATTCATATTTTAAGGTGCAAAGGGGTCTTCATGTCTTACGAACAATATAGGTAGATAATTTCTTAATATAGATCCTGTTAATATGAATTTTAATCCATCTTTCATTTTAATATAGAAGCTCTGTTTTCTATCTAATAAAGGTATATAGGAACCAGTACCACCCATTCATTTTCCTATATCAATAAATAAAATAAATCATCACACTTTTCAGGGTTTGCCCCCTAGAATTAGACTGACCGACAGATATGTAATAGGACCCATCACCTACTCCCTCAGCTACCCATCCTATCCAAGTGCACAATTTTAACAGTCAACCAATCAAACATTTGTGTGCCCTACTATGTTACATGATGGGCCATGTGCTAAGCATTGGGGATACAAATGCAAAAGGGAAACATTCCCTTCTCCAAGGAACTGACATTCTATTTGCTTCTATTGAGAATCTATTCCCTCATTTCGATGAAGCTTCCATCTTAGGACCATTTGGTATTTTTCAGTAAAAGTCCTGTTAAGATTTCCATGGCAGATGATGGAAGAAACCCTGGAACCCCACCTTGGGAGGTAGGTTGTTATGTTATTCATTTATTTTTGTTGTCTGGCTACGAGTCATGCTCAGAATACAGGATAAATCACTTACCTCTTTAAATGTGCCATGAGATAACGAAGCGTTTCACAGTGCGCAGGTGGCAGTAGTTTCAACGCTTCATGAAGTGTTTCCAGCTGTTCATCAGGATCCAAAGTCTCTGAAATAGTAAGTCACATGTTATAGGGAATAATCTTGGTGGCTGACTGATATGGATGACCAGTATAGCCCAATTCTTAACATGTAGTTTCTACCAATGTTGAACAATGCTCTCTTACAAATCCACACTTGCAATGTTTTCTCCCCAATTTCTAATGTTCAAATTGAAGATTCCCATGGGTAGGAATTTCAACTTGTAAATGCTATTTATTTGAATTTTGGGGCTGAATCTAGTTTCCTTAAGGATGTTTTTTTGGAATCTGATACTTCTGTCTCAAATCTGCTGAAGAAAATTGGCCATGACCAGGAAAACAACATTGCTATATATATAATGGGACAAGAAGGCAGTGAATGAAACTGTTAAAAAAACAAACATACCAGAATCTATCCTCAGAAATGAGCGCTGTCCTTCAGAGGAGTCACCTTGGGGGTGGGGTGGGGGGCTGAAATATTCTAACAAGGCTGCTATTGCTCTAAACCCTTTTGGAACACTTCAGAACTCAGAGTCAATTTATGAAACATACAAAATGAATTTTCTTATAGCTGCTTTTTGACCAAAAATCGTATTACTCAGTTAGGTCTTCTATGGGAAAGTAACCTTCAGTCTTGGGTTTAAATGATTTTTGGCTCTTTCCAGACATGAAATTCATCTTCAAAAATGGTACCCTTGAGGAGATTCTGAAGAGCCTATAGGCTCTCAAGGCACAGTTCTAAAAATGGCTTTAAAATGGTAGCATATTGAAGTAGTTGTATTTAAAGGCTGTTTTAAAGAAGTAAATACTAGTATTTATGTATAAGTTTTGGTATTTAAAAAACTTCACAGTTTATAGCAAGTCATCCCTTTTATTTCTAATCATCCATCATTCCCTTCTAATTTGAGCTGTTTTAATCTTTTGAATTTTAATTCAGGCATCCAAGGATAAAATATAGTATATTCTTAATTATACCCCTGAACCATTCATCTAGTCAATCCCTAGTTGGATCAACATCACATAAGACTTAAAATCCAGGTTTCTGATCACCCATTTCCTAGACTGTACTCCACTTTATTCAAACTCTCAAGAAAATAATCAAATGATAATGAGTTTGTCAAGTTGATATCACAAAGTACCACTGTACCCAACCAAATGGCTAGAGTTTTTGGTTTATAAGTATAAAAGAAAGGGACAGATTTGAAAGCAGCTTCAGAGAAGGAGTAACAAGTGAAGCCTCTTTTTCCAAGGAACTATGACTCTGTACAATTCCTGCCCAAAGCTACACAAGTCCTACTTCATGTCCTTGCCATAGAGGGCACATTGTTTGACTTTTCCATGATAACTCCAAGACAATTGTCACCATGAGGTGACAATTTATAGAAAAAGGGATGTTATGTCATATTGCAACTGATGAAATTCCTTGGAGGGTTTCAAGATCAACTACTAGAATTTAAAAAAATAAAATTTAATTTATTATGTACTTTTTTTCTGTGACAAACTTAGTCTCATGTGACACTAAATGAAGAATTTCAAAATGAATTAGAGATCCTGAGGAAAATCTCAACTCTCAAAGTAACATTATATCAAGAAGCCACCAGATGGTGCTATTCTGAGACTGTATTTAGAGACTTTTATCTTTTACATGTGAACAGGAAATCATAGAATGATAGATATTTAGATATGGAAGGGAATTTAGAAGGGCAGCTAGGAGACACTCCTCATTTTGAGGATGAGGGAAGAAAGGTAAATGGATTACCTAAAACGACCTAGAAGAAGATCTTGGATTTGAACCAGGAATCCTCTTGTTCCAAATCTAGGGTTCTTTCTATTGTCCCATTTCACATTAGCGAGCTAACATACCGTAAATGATACTGTTTCTACTGGTACTTCTCAAGAAAAGCAGTAGACAGCATCAATATTCTTTATTGCTCAGATTTCTGAATAACAATCATTCTTTACTATTCTTTTGTAGTAGAATAAAGAGGTCATGAAAGCAGAGACGGGTAACTTTGCTCAAATTTTCCAAAGAATCCAAAATATTCCTGAATTTTATTCTGGTGATTATATTCACAAGAACATAGAGTAGATGGTCCCCCAAATCAACCATGACTCATTAAATAAGCTGAGAGCAATAAGTCAGAAATATCTCCTTTACTCAAATTAGATTACTAGTTACTTGTCAATTGCTAACAGAGGTGACAACATGGAGTCCCTTGCCCTCCCCTTCATTCCAGTTAGAAGTGCGCTGGTAAATGTTTAGCAACCATGTTTCTGAAAAAAAAAACAACCAACCTGTATTGTTAACATTTTCTCTACCATTTTCTTAAATCTAGACAATAAACAAAATAAGAAATCAAGCTCTGATTTGCATGTTCACTGATTTCCAAGGTGTAAATGCTCATATCGGAAACAGAATGTACTCTGGCTTGAGCTGTCTTCAGCACATTCCTGGCCCAAGAATTAAGCAATTAACACATTTTAAGAGGGGCATGAACAAAGTAGAGTGAGAATGATTAGCGTGATAAAAAGGTCTGAAAATCATATAATCTGAAGAATACTTAAAAAGAAAGAAGATGTTTAGGCAGAAGAGAAGAGCACACTTTAAATGATGTGTTCCCATAACTGAATAGCTGCCTTTTGGATGAGGGAATGGACTAATTCTGTGCAGCCCCAGATAATCAGAATAAGAACTAATTCAATGTAAAGAATAAGATCTCCACTGGCTTTCCATTACCTATAGAAAAGAGTTCAGTTTCCTTAGCTTGCTCAAGTCAAGGCCTTCCATTCTCTAGGTCCAACTTACTTTTCCACCTTAATCTCACACTACTTTCATTCACATGCTCTTTGCTCAATCTTTACAGGTCTGTTTGTAACTACCTGAACACATCCCACCCTTCCTAGATGTAAGCCTTTTTTTCATATTGTCTTCTATGCCTAGAATGCACCCCAATCCCTCCAAATCTTGGCCTATTGAAAGTCTATCTATCCTTCTCAAAGCCTACCTCAGAGACCACTTCCTCTACAAAGTCCTTCCTGATTCCCCTACCCCTAAATGATAGCTCCCTCCTCTGAACTATTATCATAGTGTAATGCGCATCCCAATTATTTGGGTATAGCTTATCTCCCATACCAGATTTTAAATCCCAACTTTTCTTGTAGCCTTGTGGTACCTTGCAGTACCTTGCACATAGCAGGATCTCAATAAAACCTTCTGAATAAACCAAGAAATAGGCTGTCTGGGGAATCGGGAAACATTGAGATGTTTGAACACAGAAAGAATTCAAGCATCAAGTTGCTCTTCTAAGATCCCTACTGACTCTGAAGATCCTGTGGCGTAGTGTAAAGGACACTCACTTCGGATTCAGTAAACTTAGCCTGAAGTCTTTGCTCTGACACTAGCTGGGTGATCATGGGCAAGTCACTTAACTTTTCTGAGGCTCAGATCTGTAAAGCAAGAGGACAATATACCCTACCTTAGAAGTTTATTGTGAGTAAAAACTTTCTGCAAGTCTCTAAATTATATATATGTAAGCTAGCTATAGAAATAATAGAAAACACTCTAGATTTCATGGAGAGGGCTTAATATAAGGGTCTATAATTATAAGTTCTTAAATATTCATGATCAATTTCTTATAAGAGAATAAGAATATATGAAGAGCTAGAGATAGATTGCTAATCAAAGAATAAGTCATTAAAGTTAAGAAGAAAAAACAGAGATGCTCTAATTACCAGACTTATGTTCTACTTGGGAAAGTATCGATTGAATGGGACAGAGAATACTGAGTACTATTTCTAGAGATTCTCTCATTTCTCCTTTCATTTGATGATTATTCTTTTGAGAAAAGGGCTTCCTTTTTCTCAGAAGAAAATTAGTAAGGTCATTAGCATTTTTTACATTAGCAGTATTACCCTCTTAAATTTTGGAGTACCTTTTACAGTACATCCTGACTGAAAAACATCCATGCATAACTATGTACAGTGAAATAAAAGAGAAACTTTTCTTGATCCCTCCAGAGGATTGGTAGGTAGCTCTCCCTCTAGTTTCCAGGTGCTGTTGGTCCTATCTTCCTATGGGGCCAGCTGACCTCCTGCATCCATCCTGTCATGTAACAGAGGACCAGACATGGAGTCAGGAAGACCTGAGTTTGAATATTGACTCACTAGTTGAATGACTCCAGGCAAGTCGCTTAAACTCTCTTAGTCTCAATTTTCTTATCTGTAAAGTAGGGACAAGACCAGCATCTTCCTCACAGGGTTTTTGTGAGGACCAAATGAGAAAATCTATGATTATCTTCTTTATAAACCTTAAAGTGATCGATAACTGTGAGCTGTTATTATCTGCTATAATAAATCTCTTTTATACCTCAAGGCCTGCTCAGACCCATGTAAAGATGATCCAATAGAACCTAAAACAGCTTCTCATGGAGAAACCTTCAAGTTGAACAGCCTAATCTACTTCAGGGAGGGTTGGTTTGATGGCAGTGACAATAGATGGGAAAAGCATCTTTAGACTGTAGAAATCTCTTTGTGCAAAGGATGAAAACATTTGAAAGACACTGAATTAGAAGTTTATTGAACACTGATCAGAACTTAAGAAAGACTTGCTTCCAGCCCTCCCCCCACCCTACCTCACTTTCCTAACCTTTTCTCTTTTTCTCCCTCCCACTTCTTGGCTTTCAATTCCTTTAAGAAATACCATGTGTTGGCAGGTTGTGTCTCATCTGAGCTTTTAGGAGGAGAGGCTGTCCATAAATCTATAAATAAACAAAACCTGCACTCGATATAGAGAGCTCCATAAATGATGGTACTAACATCAGACATGTAAATTAAATGCTTACACTATGTTCAGGCATTTGTGCTTAGCAGACCCGGACTAACACATGGTGAGTTCCTAAAATTATATCATATGCCACAGCACTGCCCCTTACCCCAAAGTATAATATGAAAGGGAAGTGAAGATAGAAATGAAATTTTGTACTTGAATATACGTCTACATGTGTATATATGTACATATGTGTGTATGTATGTGTGTGTGTAAGAGGAAGGTAGGAAAGGAGGGGAGGGTGAAGAAGTGCCTCACTGTTACATATTGATGAGTGACTCTGAAGAGTCAAAGGCTATAGAACTCAATCACTGACAAAGTCCTTAAAAAACTAAAAAGACTCTAAAAATGGTCTCGGAACAGAATGGATTTCTGCTTTCTGAAGACCAGCTTTGCTAATTTCAAAAAAGAAACCCATCAGAGAATTGAAGATCAAGGGAACGTTGTTTTGGGGTGGGGGACAGCAACTTCTTATATGGTCTGCCTTAGTAGAAAGGTATATCCATAAGGTGCAATAATCTTTCTGAATTGCTCTCCAAAGTTCATTCCTGTTCTTTTTTAGCCATTAAAAAGAGCATAATGTTTGAATTTCCAAAGAAGTGGGTAACCTTGGAAATTCCCAGGGAAAAGAAACCAACAAACATAAAATAAGAAAATGGTATAATACATAACAAATGTTTTTTTCATTCAACCATCCATATCAATACTTGATCAAGGATACAATTTAAAACGAATATTACAACTTAAACCTATACTTTTTAATTGGCCTATATGTATACAAAATAGATTTAAGTGAAGGTATCTTAATGATTCTTCACTCAGTACACATAGAAACATATCACACGCTGTAAAAAATAGTTACACAACTTAGTCCTCGTCAGGTAGAAGAAGCCCCGTACTATTCACTATATGTTCTGTACACGGTAGCATTTGAAACATTCTTCTAGGCCTTTTGGAGAACAATGTTACTGATGATGTTGTCAAATGAGACATAAAGGTTAATATTTTCAATACCTTGACCACAAGCCCTTCATACCCATCCATGTCAGCCCCATCCCTCTACTGTCCTGAACCTACCCTTGCCTACATCAAAGCCGTCCCACTTCCCTAAAATTCTTTGTATTTTTCTTTATGCCCTGCCCCCTCCCTGCCCAGAACATAAACTCCTTGAGGGCAGATGCCATTTCATTTTTTTAAATCCTTTGTATCCCTAGCACCCAACATTTTTGATGGCATAGTAGGTGTAAATGTCTGTTAAAATACATTGATTTGAATTAAAAATCTTTTTAAAACAGTCAAATTTCTCCAATAAGGATTTGGTATCCAAGATATATAGATAACTAACAGACATATCCACGTATCATATATATGTATATATGCATATATATGCATATATACATATATATGCATATATACATATATATATATGAGGGAGGGATGGGAGAGAGAGAGAGAGAAAGAAACACACACACATAGACACACAGAGAGACAGAGCTAGTGAGAGAGAGAGAGAGAGAGAGAGAGAGAGAGAGAGAGAGAGTTTAACATTGCTGCTTACATCCCATTCCTGGTACTTTTAAGCTGTGAAAAATTATCTTGTGAGCAGTTTGTTATCATTAAGCTAAAAAAGAGCTGCATTATTGCCTCTACATTAGCAAAAGGCAATGGAATCTTACTTAGATGATGCTATGAATTCAGCCCTGTTGCCCGTGTTCTTGGTGTCATGAAAACTGCCCATCAGAAGAGAAAGTAGCTCAGGGGTGACTCTCTCACAGAGAAGTTCATCTGGGAGGGCTTCACTAAGATAGAGAAGTTTCCTGAGTATGGGGAGCAAGGAGGGAGTTTGGGAAGACATTCTTATATTCTTAGCATGAAGAAAGGTTCACAGGATAAGGGGACCAATTCAATTCATTAAGGAGGAGATGATTCAACAGCATTCATTAAGCACAAGTGATCACAGTTTGGGCTGTGATAGACTCCGGGTTTCTAAAACCCAAAAAGTTCCTGCTCTTGAAGAGTTTAAGTTCCCCAAGGGTGAAACCACATGTACACAGATGAATAAACACAAAATAAATATGAAGTAATTTTTAAAGTAATAGGTTCTCTTCTGTTCCCGTGGGTTTACTTTTCATCTTTACGTATATGACTCCCAGAAGCACACACATACATGTATATATATATATATATATACACAATACGATACATATGCATATATGTATATATGTGCTAAAAAGTCAACAAACATTTATTAAGGGTTTACTATGGGCCAGGCACTGTACTAAGCACGAGGAATACAAATCAAGCAGGAAGATATGCAGTCCTGTTTTTTTTAGGAGTTTGAATTCTCACAGAGGAAGACACAGAAAAGGGAACTGGAAAGGGGAGGGTAAAGATGGGACACAGTAGCACCAGGGCTCCAGAGTGGGGAGTGTAGCCTAGAGACTAATGAAGATATAGGGGGCCTGGGCATCCTTCTTAAAATGGAAGTTCTAGGAAGAACCAACCAATCAGAGGGAGGTCCTATGGGGATGGAAGGTGCTTCCATCCAATATGTGAAGGTCAGAGTTGAAGTGGGCCTTTAGGATGATGAGGTTTCTAGGGCATTATAGAGAAAGTATAGGAGGAGAGACAGGAGTATAGCCTGCATACACATACAGGTATATGCATACACACAGACAGATATATGCATATGTATGCATGCATAAATGTATAAA
This sequence comes from Potorous gilbertii, assembly GCA_028658325.1. NCBI lineage: Eukaryota > Metazoa > Chordata > Mammalia > Diprotodontia > Potoroidae > Potorous > Potorous gilbertii. Next base: position 198,740,056 of record CM053771.1, read on the forward strand.
TATGTATTTATATACATGAATATATATGAATTATATTTTTGTATAAGAATATATATGAATATCTTTATATCTACCTATATCCAAACACAGTTTCTCTCCTGAGCTTCAGTTCTGAATCACCTATTGCCTAATAGGTATTTCAAACTGGACATATCAGAGACTTCTCCAATTCAATATGTTCAAAACTGAACTCATTTTCCCTAAATCCTCTCCTTTTCCAAATGTCCCGAATTCTGTCAAAGAAAGTATCCTCTCTAAGAATCTAACCTCGGTATTATCCAGGATGCATTACTCTCCTTCACTTTACAGACTTAATATGTTGCCAAATCTTGCAATTTCTTTCTTCCACAACCTCTTTCACAATCTAACCCCTTATCCTCATTCAACCCCTCCCTTAGGCTGAGTCCCTTCCATCATTAGAGTAATTAATATGACAGCCTTCTAATTGGCATCCCCACCTCGTCTCAATCCATTCTAGTCCATCCTACACACTGCTACTATGTTCAGATCTGATCATGTGGCCCCCAGCGCCCATTCAGTCAAGCTCTAGCAATTTTCTATTGACTTTAGGATAAAATATGAACTCCTCTGTTTAGTCTTGTCTCAACGTATGTTACAAGTTTTGCTATACATTATATTTTCTCCTCTTACATTCCATGATGCAGCCAAAGTAGCCTTCTCCCTCTTCCTCAAACACAGCACTTCGTTTCTCATCCCTCTTCCTTTGTACTGGCCTTCCTCTGTCTGGAAGGTACTCTCTTAGCTGTTTCCCTCTCTTCCTATAAGATACATCTGAGATACCATCTTCTATATGAAACTTTTCCTCATTCCATATCTATATCACTATATTTGTGTGTACATGTAGACATGTATATGTAATTTATTTGTATTTATTATTTATGCTATGTATTTAGTTACATATGCACTTATTGTCTCCCCTCTCTTACAGTCTCTTAGAATGTAAGCTCTTTGCCATTGGTGACTATTTCATTCTTTGCACTTTAATCCCAGAGCCTCACACCGTGCCTGACACATCATAGGTGCTAATAAAGGCTTGCTGATTGACTAACTGGTGGCCAGAGCTTGGCCGGACTTTGTCTCAGAGGTGGCACTTGAATTGAGGGGGTCAAGGAAGCTAGAGGTTCCAAGGAGGGGAGACAGAGGAAGAAAACCATTTAGGGGTGGTGACAGCCTGTGCAAAGGTATGAAGGTGGGAGATGAAATGCTGGTAACGAGGAACAGCAAGCAACCCAGTTTGGCTGCAATATAGATGACATGTGGATGAGTATAGTACAATTAGTCCAGAGAGATAACTATTAAAGTCAGACTGTGAAAAGGGTTTAAGTGCCAGAGACTGATAGGATAATGCATATTTTCCCCTTAGTGCTGTGGGGGTGGGTAGAGCTAGTGAAGGCAAGTTAAGTCATCCAGGACAGCCTGGTAAAGGGTAATGTGGCAAGGGTAACGTCACTGATGTCGCCACCAAATGAAATACAAAGGTTATCCCCTTTATGCCCGTAAAGCAACAGAGAAGTTTTCTTTTAACAAGGCTCTCCAAAGTTGATTCTTGTTCTTTTTTCATCCATGAAAGATGAAAGCATAATGGGAAAACTTCTGAAGAACTGGGATTTGGCCTCATAACCTAGGAAATTCCCAGGGGAGGAAACCAACATAAAAGAAAACAAGAAGCCAGGGTAATTCCCACCCTCTTCCCTGGCTATCCCAGAGTCTGCTCTGTGTCAGTTCTCCAATATAAAAGAAGTTAATGTCCTAGGGTAGAAACCCAGGATTGTTCATGCATACCAAAATGGAGATCCCTGAAAGCCAGAGAAAGGAAGCCTCCAACTCCGAATTTCTCCTCTCTACATAGAAATGCTAGCTCAATGGCAGGAATTTAGCCCTACATGGGACCAAACCACAAAAATCCTCAACAAAAGCTACATATGGGAAACTACAGACTCAAACAAAGAAAGTTTGTTCTCTGGTTCCCGAGTCACAAAGCAAATCAGTGTTGCTAAGGAAATGATGTTATTATTTAAGGATCAAGGCAACATTTGGTTTGGGGCTGAGAAAAAACCCCCAACAAACTAGCAGAAATAACCTGTCTTTTCTGAGTAATGGTGACAGCAGTGTTTAAGATGAATAACATCGGGCTGTGTGTGTGTTTTGAAAAGAGGTCTGAATTACAAGTATGATTTCCACAGCATAAATAAAGTTCAGCAAATGAACCTTGAATTTGTAGCTGAAACGTGCCTCTGAGAAAGAGTTTCTCTGTGACCTAAACCTTCTTTAAAAATGTCCTAGCATATTAAGAAGATATGTTTAAAGTAATGAATAATTACTTTAGGAAAGAGAATCTGAAAAATCTGAGTTAATGTGATGAGCCACATAAGGTAACAAGCTACTTCTCAATCCTAAATTTATGAGGCACATTTAAGACACAGAGAATTACAGGGAAAAGGAAAACTCAAAAGCAAGTATATGTAATTATACCGAATATACATACTCATACTTACTTGCAGAGTCTATAAATTTGGGGTAGGCATCATATGTGATGAGTGGAATTGGCAAGTCCCTGAAGTACAGTTTAAGTGCGCCAGTGATGATATTGATATCTTCATACATGTTCACAGAAATGTCCGCCTTTTCACCATCTTTTAAGGAAGTTAAAATTTAAAATCAACAATTACTCATTATTGTTCAACAGAAAAATGACAAACTTGGGGTGGGGATTGGATACCATTTGTAAAGAACTGCCATTATTCAATCAAAATTTCCATCACAATTCCAAATCTGGGATTTCTTTCAGTGAAAAGCAAAATCCGTTCTTTCAGGATGTTCACACAAAGGTTGCTCATTTTCCCTTGTTTAAAGATGGATCAGAGAGAAGGCTCTCCTGGTTTTCCAGTAATCTAAGTACTGCTAATGGAATACTGCAGGTTTATTTCTTTTAGAAACATATAGGAAGTTTAGAAAAATTGCAATATATTTTGTTATAAAACCGGCTCATCAAAACCTGTATTAATTGAACATGTTATCTCCTTCCCAAAGTTAAAAAATTTATGAGTTTAGTTCAGTTTTTTTCTTACAAGGTATTTAAGATTTAATCATCTAAAATATTTCTGTTCCTCCCCATTGACTTCTTTACCTTTTTGAGTGAAATGGTCACAGTTGTGTGCATGGAGGCATATAATTGCTTAAAGTTGTGCAGAGGAAAAGTGAAATTATTAGAAATCTAATGTTATAGAAAGATGAAAGTGAGATGCTGAATTTTTGAAAACATTGCTCTTCACAGCTCACGCCACATTTTATGGTGGAAAGACTGTGCATGAGATGGGGAGTCAGAAGACTTGGGTTCAAATTCTGACTCTGCTACTCATGATCTAATGCTAGCTCAATGGCAAGAATTTAGCCCTACATGGGATTAAACCACAAAAATTCTCAAACTCCTCAAAGCACAAAAAACATTTAATCTCTTTGGACCTCAATTTCCTCATTTAAAAAATGAGGGGTTGTAACCCTAAATCTCTTTTAATTCTTAACTCTGTGATACTTTAAACTCTGGTCCAAAACCTTTACTAGTTCCCCTTTGTCTACTGAAGAAAGGCCAAGCTACTAAGTCTGGCATTCAAAGCCCTTCACAATTTGATTTTTCTCATCACTGAACCCTTATCTTTCATTTCTCCCAAATATTGTATTTCTGCTCAGTGGAACTGACTTTTTCAGCGTTTCCTCAAATACACGATGGGCAATCTCACCAAAGTACCTTCACTCATGATTTTCTTCATTGCTTGGGATACTTTCCTTCATTCTTTCCAGTCATCTAAGTCCTATATTGCCTCTAAGATTCTGCTCAAGATTGATATTTTCTATTCATCTCCCAGGACTCCATGATCTCTCTCTTCTCTGAACTATTACAGCATAAACCCCCAATACCTTTCATTTGGCTCTATATACTTTATCAACTGATAAGCCCATTGAGGGCAAGGACAAAATCTCATACTTTTTTGGGATACTTAGGATTTGGGCTAGTGCTCCTTATGTAAAAGGAGATCAATACACATTTGAGTCACTTGTCCAACAAATGAAGAGTACTACCTACTATGTGCAATACACCATGCTAAGAGGCATGGGGGATACTTTACTCACTATGGACAAAATAGGAAACATATGCTCAAATTTCTCATACAGCTTCATGTTTGAACCATAAATGGCACTAACTCTACTATCCAACCCATGATCTCTAGTCTTGGCTGATTATTCTTATATATCTTGTTTCCTCAACTATACTAAAAGTTCATCAGATATGGAGGTTGCATTTTTATTTCTTTTATATCTTCCAAAGGGCATATCAAAGTATTGGGCAGTTAGTAGGCATTAAATATGTGGATATTGAACTTTATTTCTGGGTAGGACAGCAAAACCCAGAGTCAATTGTTTTTAACTACAGAGTATATTTAAAAAAATAAAAAGACTCCTGGATTTCATTTTATTATTTTATCCATTTAAAGGTAAAGTACAATAAACTACTATTCATTTTAGCCCTCTGTGGTTCTTACATTCATTTTTGTGGTTTTATCTTATTTGAGGTTAAAATAATATTCCCAAATTGCGCATACCGTTAGATATTTCTGATTCACTTCATCTTCTTCTTTCTCTCTTTGAGAATGGCCCTAGGGCAGTTCAGATCTTTTGAATGAGCCCTATTTCTGACCCACATTCCTGGGTATTCACAAATACCCCCTTAGAGAATATCTCTGTGGGGCTGAGCTTTTTACCCCAACTGTGAATTTTCAAAGCTGTCCACTGCAGTCCCCTGGGAACTGAGTTTCTAGATCAGAACTAGACCAAGTAGATGAGGTATCACTCAATTGTTTCTGGGGGTCATGGAAATATCCAATTCCTCTATCAATGCTGGATTGCCTCCAGAGACTATGGTCAGTCTCGGAGAGAGAGAAAGAAAAATATCCCCATAAAGTTGATTTTGCATGAATTCAGGACTGCTCCTTCTGTTGCTTATCTGGAATGTGATCTGATCTCATCACTTCAAGGAAGTAAAAGCCTGGGATTTTCCCCATTTTTCTTTACCCTTTTCTATCATATGAAGCAGACTTCACCATATTTCACTGCTATTTGGGGGAAAAAGCCCAAACCTTTTCCTACATTGCACATTGGATAGAACACTGGACTGGGAACCAAGAAGACTCATCTTCCTCAGTTCAAATCCAGCCTCACAAACTTACTAGCTTTATGACCCTGGTCAAGTCATTTAAGTCATCCTAGAAAAGGAGCTAGAGAAGGAAATGGCAAACCACTTCAGCATCTTTGCCAAAAAAACCCCAAATGGGGTTACAGAGAGTCAGACATGATTGAAAAATTGCCAAATGAGTTTATTTACTGGGAATTGGGAGTGGATGGATAAAGGTTTCTCCTAAAAGAAAGATGGAAAGAAGCATGGGGAGAGAATGAGAACTAGAATGACAAAACAGACTCTTGAAAAAGATCACTTATTTTTTGTCTCCTCACTCTAACATTCTAACTTCAAGGCTGCTTTTCCTCCCCAGCACCACTCTATTGCAGTGTTTAAGTCAAATATCACACTGAAAGAACATGGAGATATCTTAATTTACATTTGTGTAAAAATAAATCCTATTGGGTTTCCCCTTTGTTTGCCCACTCTTCTAGCGGGAGAGCCTGCCCTGAATACAGACAGCTCCCATGTCCTCTAGCTCACGCTCTCCTCAGCTCCCCAGTACAGCATGCATGACTCAAAGGCTTCTTTTTCATTACTTTTAATCGATTTTTAGTAAGATGCTGATGCTGGTGCAAGGGAAGCTCAGATAATACAAACAGAAATGGGCTAGCAGATTTGCACCAGGGAAATCGGAGATTAGCATCAGTTTCAATGTTCTTTTTTCCCTTTTCCTTTTTTGTTTCTAGCAGCGTCCTTGCTCTGGGTCTATTTTGGAGGAAACGGCATCTAGTTTTGGCTCAACCTTGGTACGGACGCTTTGTTGTATCTTAGAACCCCCTGACCCACTCTCAGCTCTGGCAGTTTGCGTGTCGAACCGCTCAAGAAATGAGCCGCAATCATTTTGGTGCTTCACTGTAACTATTGTCAAAGTCACTTTCCAAAGATAAATCGGCTACATAAAATGCATGACTATAATAATATAAATAATATAAAAAGCTATAACACTGCTTGGGTGATACATCAAGAATTCTTGGTGACAACAACAAGCAATAACAAACCCAAGAATAACCAAAGCAAACAAGCTGGAAACACAACTGGGTGCCCAATGCCTGGGGAATGACTGAACAGCCTCTGTCATATGAATGCAACGGAATGAGGAATAGGAAGAATTCAGAGAGATGTTGGAAGACCTGTGCACAACAATGCAGTGATGGAGGAAGAACCAAGGGAACAAAGACATAGGGAGTACAAAAATGTGACTGAGCAACACAAGAGGTAATTGAACTCTGATGAGTTGTAATGGGGAATCTTGATGCTGAAGAAATGATCATTAATCATAACTCCCCCTTGTTTTCAGCAAAGAGGTGGTGGATCATAAACGTAGAATGCAGTATGTACTCTCAGACATGTAGTCACTGTGTTGGTTGGTTTTATGTAAATGTTTTTCTTATAAGGAAGGATGGGGTCATAAATATAAGTGGAGATTGGGCAAAATAACAGGTACTTAAAACCAAAAGGCAACAATAAAAACTTTGGATTTAAAAAAGAACCTTGTTGTTGACAAGTAGGCAGGGGAACATACCTCTGTCAAATGCCATTTTTACATCTTCGATAAGGTCACTAAATCCTGAGACTCTGTAGAGTCCTTCAGAGTTAAGACCTGTAAATAAAGAACATGTGAGTCAAATGAAATAGTTTAGAATTATACACTTTTCCTCTGAATTCTAATTTCTTTTCTTACTTCTGTGAGGGGTAAGTAAAATACCAAAAAGATTTGCTCATAGAGATGAGCATTAGAAACTTAGCCATATTTTTAATTCTAAAAGTAAAACCACTTTATCTCATCCTTTAACCCTGACCTACTGTCAACTGAGATCTCATATATAGTTCACAAGAACTTTTTAAAATTAGATCAAATATGATAAGCCTTAAGGGAAATAACAGCAACAGCCCAATTATAAAATAACTTAAAAAATAAAAAGAACATTGAGATTAGCTGTATTCAGAGAACCATGGTATTTATAGGTTGGTGTAGTCCCCAGAGGGAGAGAATTAGGGTGCAGATCTAATTCTTGGCTGATATTATGTTGATTGAGCATATTTCCTTATCCTCTTCATGCCCAAGACATCTATGACCTTTGAAAACTGTACAGATATTTACAAGTTCACCATGTAGCAAATGCCTTCACAATAAGCAAACAATTAAATGTTTGTGGAAGTAAATTTAAAGTTGACTTTTGCAGACTGGAAATAGGATATTTAAATCTATTTTCTAAGCAAATCTCACAGTTTTTTAACTATACCTTGGAGTGCACCTTTTAAAGTAATGGTCATGGTAATTCATTTCAGGTTTATGGATCATTTGATATGTAGATTATAGGATGACTCTCTTTATTCCCTACTCTTTCCCCCACTCCTTTAGAAAAGGTGAAAATCAGGAGAAGTAGCTTTAAAGAACAAGAGGGTATCCATAAAATTATTAGGATTCAAATTCAGGCAAACTCCTGGTAACCTAGATCAATCTAAACAGGTAAGGAAGAAAGCAAACCATGTAAGAACATCTCACCTCTAGATTCAATTTCTCGAATGCACATGTCCACCACCATTGGCCTTTTAGTGATATGAGCTTTTACTAGTGTTGTAAGGTCACAGCTATACACTTTTTTGACATGCTTCAGGTCTGGCTTACAGTCATTGGGGACCATCTTGGAACACTGCTTATGAACATTTAAACCACAATCTAGAAAAGAAAAAAAATGGAAAGAACTCATTCCTGAGTGAATATTTCTGACTTGATTGCTTCCAGAGTTTTCTAAATAAATTAGCTAAAGACACCTTCTCTCTTGTACTCATTTGTAGCAATGTAGTCCCATTGCATCAGAATAAGAAGAAAGAACATTTTTCCCAATTTATACTTATGTTTTTCAAATCACTGAAAACCTTAACTATACTTAAATGCTATATTCATCTAAAGTTACAAACATACAAGTAATTTATTTTTTAACCTTTTTACCTTTTACCATTTTTTAGCCTGTAGACAGTCACTACCAATTATCAGGATTACTATAATCATTTGAGAGTTTCACCTCTATGAATTAAGTATGTGACTTAAATGTATTCCTATCTCTTCAGTTCACAGGATCCAAATATTTTCTAGATACAATACAAATTGAAAAATACAAAAATATTTCTGAGATACTTTTGTTTCTCTATTTCAAGAGAAGTCTAATGAAATTTTAGGGCTTTTTTCCCCTAGAGGGCTTAACAAGAATAAAATAAAAAAGATCTGCTTTCATAACATTAGCCAAACTATGTTAAGAACAATAAAGTCTCAACTGGAAGGTATTCAGTAACAACAACAAAATTACTTTCCTTAAGTCTTTATATGCAATCTATTAATATTATTAACCAAGTGAAAATCTAAGAGTTGGTCTTTTGTGAGCCCAGCTGGAGCTGAACTCATGTACTCTGGAGCAAAAACATTATAGATTACTTTTGAGCATAACTTTTGTTTGATTTGATCAACTACAATCTATTTCGTAGTGGTCAACCAACCAAGACCCAGAATTGAACACTCTATGTGGTTGTAGCATGTTTCTGGGTTTAGAAATAATAAATTAGATGATAAATTATTTTTGAAAGTTACACAGCTAAGTATGCATGCATATCCCAAGTTAAGTAAAAATGATAAAGACTCAAGCAGCCCTCCATAGCCTGTAGTATAGAGGGCTTAGACTTACTTTTGTATTCAGAATAGAAGCAATAGGTTGAAGCTATTGTGGCAGATTTCAGTTTGATGAGACAGGAGCAGGGTTTGTGGGAGGGATACTTCCCAATAATTAGAGGTAATGAAAAACAGAATGTACTGCTTTTGGGTTTAGTAGGTTCCCCATCACTGGAGACCTCCAACTACTTATAGGGATTGATTGTAGAGGATTCAGGTTGGGCTAGACTAGATGACTTCTGAGATCCATTCAAATACTGATTCTGGGCAAATAGAAATTCCTCACCCTGGCATTTAAGGTTCTCTGCAAGTTGTCTTCAACCTACTTTCCCAGACTTAATCACTTGTGCCTCTTTTGTGGATTCTACTTTTCAGCAAATCTGGACATTCACTATTCAAAAAAAAATCTTCACCTGCCTTCTTCTATCTCCATGTAGTTCTATCTCCGATACCTAGGAGACAGTGCCTCTATATCTGCTGAAATCCTTCTCTTCTTTTAAGGTTCAGCTCTGATTTCTCCATGTAGCTGTCTTCACTGTCACCAGCTGAAAGTGATCTCTTTCCCTTAAATTTCTTATGGATATTTTTCTGACCTCTCCTTTGTACTTTTACATTCTGTCTCATATCATACTTAGCTGTGTACATCACATCCCACCACTCCCTTAGGCTATAAACTCCTTGACAGAAGGGATGGGGCCAGTTTTTTAATCCTCTGTGTCCCTGGAATTTAGCACAGAGACTCAAACCTGACAATTACTTAAAAAATACTTGTTGAACTGGATTCACCAAATATTTATCCCTCCCTCTCTGTCTGTCTCTGTCTGTCTGTCTCTCTCTCTATTGCTTTGTCACATGCAGTGGAAAGCAAAGGACCTGTCTCCCTGGGCCCACGAGTTTGTAAATGAATGAGCAGTAGACTTAGTGTCAAAGATTCCACAGTATTACCACCATGGAAACACATTAGCTGGTGATTTAACTGAATAATTCTACAACACCAGAGCCCCATCTGAATCTTCTTTGCATAAATTATTTATCTGATCAAAGAAATGCTCTAAGAACTTACCAACCAAATATCTTTGTAAGGTCTTCACTAGATAAGACAAATGTTTCCCCATTTTTCCATGGAGGAAAATCCAACACAACTTAATAAATAAAACCCAAGTGGTCTTCCCCAACGACTTACTGCAGTTAATGACAAAATGTCTAATCAAACTATTGCTGCTTTCCCTGAAATTTTTTTTCCCTTTTTAGTAATTTTTCTCATGTAATGTAATTTTGGGGTCTCTGTGTATCACACAAGGTAATCAACATTTTAAGTGAAAAAATAAACTAAGTTTTAAGCTTTAATAATTTAAAAGTACACTACGGTTTTTGGCATATCCTGTGTTGGTAGAGCTTTGTAATCCACGACATGTTAGCTAGAATTTTACAATCAACCACATCAGAGAGTAAAACCATTTTTCCATATGTGAAGTGCTCTTTAATTTTCAAGACCTATCCTCGGATATTGTTTGATTTAATTCAGTTTGAGTTCTGAGTGAAAACACTGGTTGCATTATTTTACAGGATTGTTATTTTGCATGAGAAAAATAATTTATATAAAATTATATAGGGAACTGTGACAAAGCAATAGAGAGAGAGACAGACAGACAGAGACAGACAGAGAGGGAGGGATAAATATTTGGTGAATCCAGTTCAAGGAAAATTGTAACAACAATTTATAAAGTGGTTTTATTTATGTGATTTTATTAAAAATAATAACAGCAATGTTATCTTCCACATATGAAGAGGACTGTTTGTGTCTGAGCTGTCTTTCCAGAGACAGGTGTCCTTGAATTAATTCATGAATATTTCCTAACCCAGTAATAGATATTAGACCCACATTTATTACTGTGCACTTTGGTACACAGTAACAAAGGATGTACTGTGATATTTTGTCTGAGTATCTCATTGAAGGTCCTAAGAAAATTTCAAAGTTATAATTCTAAAAGCTGCTTACAAATAACTGGTTTATTACGCTTTTTTTTTTTATATAGCATGTGATGAAACTTACCATACTGTTATATTTCATTACAGAGTACCATCCCTGTGTGGAATCTCTAAGTGGAAATTCTTTAGAAGGCAGAATGATGGCATTTAGGTTGGCTGTTCATCATTATACCACAACATCTGGATAAAAATGTAGTCAGTCAAATATCCAGATATTCTGGTATTTGGCAAAATATACATTTTCCAGTTTTCATCTGGATTTTTTTATAGGAATAGTCTTAATTGACTCTTGTTTTAAATTTCTGCCATTCCTAAGCTCATTTGTGACTCAGTGAAAAAGAAACGAAGTCACAACAGTCATATTTGGATATTTAAGGAAAAGGGAGGAAAGTCTTATTTAAATGGCCTTTCTGTATTCCATTAAAGAAAAGAAAATTGCCAGAAAACTGAATATATCTGCACGTTGTAGTCACTTTTAAAGACCTGATTTTTGTCAGGTGTAGCATGAAGTTCGTCAGAATTTCAAAATACTGGCAGAGTCACTATAACAAAGCATCCTTTTATTTCTTTAAGTTCACTGAGCAATATAGCAGTTCTGAGCTCTCTCAGAAAACTGCTGTTTTGGAGACTGGCAGTATATCAATACTCCAGGAGGCCAATAAGACTTTATTTTTTATACTTATTTATAAAGTCATATAACTTCTATAAGGTTCTATTTCCCCCCCTGAGGGAAGTGCTAGACTAAAAATAGTAGGGGTAAGACCATAGAAGTAATATTTCTCTTCAATGAGGAAGGATATTTAGGTTGATATTAAACCACATCTTTTCTTCTCCAATTGAAAAAAATTAACAGAAATGAAGCAAGTATATTAAAATAGGTATTTAAAGCACAATCTGAATAATGCTTTATTCTTTAAGGATAAAGTATGGGGGAGGACATAAGAATTTTATTTGGAACACTCAACTTCGGCTACCTTCTTTACATGCTCCATGCCTTGAATTTTTGAATAGGAATTATGCTTCAAATCCAAGAAGCTGAGAAAACTTCTGAAGAAAAATAGTTCATGTTGACTTTGTTCTGTTAGTGGAATGAAGTGTTAACATAACTCTGCTCCCATGCTACAGAGCTAAGAAACTGATATCAATATTGCCCTGTGCCCACAAATTAAAAATAATTGGGAACAAAAGTCTTGTTTTTAAATTCTTCTGGTTGCCCCTCCAATAGGCTTCTTGAGGGGAGAAACTTTTTCATTTTGGTCTTAGTGTCTCCGGAGCTGAGCACAGAGCCTGGTGCACAACAGGAACGCAATAAATGCTTGTCAATTAATGGCTTGCTTTATGCAAAAAGTAGCAGCTGAGTATATACCAGCATATATCAGCATAAAGAGATTTAACGCCGAGGAAATGATTTTTTTGCTCTATTTAGCTTGAGAGAAAATTTACTATTGATAGAAAATTTATCTTCAACAGCATGGGGATTAATTTTTCACAGGGTTTTGAGCAACTATCCATTAGGTTATGCTGGCTAGCTGTTATTAGGTACAGTGAATCAATACAGTTTACATAAAAGACATTGATTCCATTTTTAAAAATTTCAACATTAAGTATATCTAGTATATTATGTTTGAATTTTATCATTAGAAAAACTTAACAACAAAATCATTAGAAAAAAAACCATTTCCTTCAGGGGAGAGCCTGGAAAAGGGTAGACTAAAATAATAAAGGAAGAGGGGTGTGTGTGTGCGTGTGTGTGTGTGTGTGTGTGTGTGTGTGTGTATGTGTGTGTGTGTGTGTGTGTGTGTGTGTGTGTGTGAAGTTAGAAGTCAATGCTAAAATGCCCTTGTTATTAGGATGCTTAGGAAAAAGGCATACACATGATAGCACACAGTTGTTAACTTGGGGTCTCACTTTAAAAAAATGACCATGCTCCTTAATTCCCTTGGCTTTTTTTTTCCTATCAAGGAGCAAAGGCAGAAAAGAAATTCAATATAGGTCCTGGCAGATAAGTATGCTTTTCAGGAAGGGAAAAAGAACCCCTTCAAATCTCCATGGACACATGGAGCTGTTTGCATGTCGTCTCCTTCATTAAACAGGGAGCTCCATGAGAGTAAGGGCTGCCTTTTGGCTTTGTTTTCCCAGCCCTTCGCATAGTCCCTGGCACATAGTAGTTATTTAATAAATGCCTGACTGACTGACAGATGTGAATTTCTTTAATGCACAAACTTGCATTTCACAAGTCCTGGGTTTAAAAAGTTCATATCTATTTGAGGAAATTCTTTATGCTTTCCTATCCATGAGATAGGTTTCAAACTTTTCAAAGGCCAATATGCTTTACTGTGATAAATATTTGAGTAACAGTACCAACATCAGGGCTAAGCCATAATTATATAATCCATAGCAATATCATTTTAGTAGCTTTAAAGAAAGCTGGAAGAAGGGAGAATTCTGGGATGGAGAGGTTAGGATGCTAATTTTTTTTCAATGCCAGATTCTATAAAGGCTATTTAGTGCTTCACACTGGCTCCATCGACCGTGCTGCCTTGCCAAAAGCTCCAATCAGAGGCTGGATGCTCAGCCCCAAGTCCACTACTGTCCCTCAGTCTTGAAGTAGACAACTTGCCTGCTATGAGGCAAGAGCAAGTGACTGTTAGCTATGTGCTCTGATTGCTTATGGTAACTTTGCTAGCCTGATGGCACTGTCCAAAAATAAAGGCTAAATTGATGCCCGTGGCAAAGTAGGGCTTTACAGATCCTTCTAAACTTTATTCTGGCTTCATGGTCAAAGGAACTAGCCCAAAGGCAAGCTGTCTCAAGGATCGCAATTACATAAATGCTTCTGTCTTCTGATGTACAGTGACCTATTATCTTTCTCTGCAGTTATTTCCCATAATTCTTGCTCAGCTCTTAGCCTCTCAATTCTGTATTTGAGAAAGGTAGCAGGATCATGTGCAGGGGCGCTTCACAGAGTACTTTAAGGAGGCAGTGTGAGGAGGAGCAGGGCTTGCCCTGGACATGAGAAACAATTGTTATGGAAATGTGGTCAGCTGTCATGGAAAACTGTGAACTGATTCTGAGTCTGATTCTTCTTTTTAAAGGTTCATTTGCTCTTAGGATTCAAGTTAATGAAGTTCGGATCATACAGCAATACCAAGAAATGATGCTTCAAGGACATGTTATGATGCAGGTGAACATTTTTATGAGACTTCACCTTCTAGTTCATTCATTCCTTTTATTCTGCACCTTTATGCCATTTGAAATAACAATTTAGACAGTGTGAGAATTCTATCCCTCATTTGTCCCTGCTCATTTTAAAGGCACTATTGTAGCCCGATGCCAACTTTAGAGGTTATTTGAGAAGACTCTTCCTTGATAAGAGGAATTCCAATTCAAAGAGTTAAGGTGATATTTTTTTCTTCACTCTGAGCAAACTGACTCATAAATAGTCCTCCTGGTATCTTTTTAGAGAGAAAGAGGATAGACGTAAATCCGATTTTCATCCTTCTTTGACAAAAACCTTCATATAGTTCATGGTCAACATCTGTAAATTTCTCACTATTGGCCTTGCCTTAGGGTAGTCGTTGAGTACTTTATGGAGGCTATATAATTGTAGAAGTTTACTTCACAGGATATTAAAGCTGGAATGGGCCTTGGAGAACATTTATTACAACCTTGCCTTCTCACAGATTTCTAAAGTGAGACCCAGAGAGGACTGTTAAATGACTTGCCCACTACTGCACAAGTGGATCCTGGCAGTGACAGTGAACCCACATCTCCTAACTCCTAGTCACATGTTGCATAAGGATTCAGAAAATTGTGGTTTTCAGCATTCACTAAAGTGAACTAAGACTTTAGAAATATATAGCTTAACTTGTTGGTAAAATAAAAATATAATTATATTTTATACAAATATATATATTTATACAAATAAGAAAAAGTTAGACCCCAGAACTTCCTGGGTATTTTTGGCAATGATACCATCCAGAAAGTTTCATTTATATTTGAGATTTCAAAGCCATGACACAAAAGAAAGAGGGATATTCAGAATGATGAACTTTTCAGAGTGGTCTAAGTTAAAGTTTATTAATTTTTCTTTGCTTTTTGTCATCTTGCGCTACTTTACAATAAATAAACATACTTTAAAGGACATATAGGAAGTAATTTTTCACTTTCATATTTTCAGGTAACATAAAGAAATCTCTATAACGAAGTATTATAAATAAAAATGAAATGTTCATTTTTAGAAAATGAAAAGAAGTCTGTGCTGGAATTCAGATTGGTTTCAATAAAGGCCCAGTTTAGAGTACAGTAGTTCTATAGAGATGAATTTCATGTGATTTGAATAACAACTTTATCTCATGTCACAAAAGTGTTTCAAGTACTCTCTGAATGGGCCATTTCTTTAGTGAGTGAATCTTAAAATTATAGCAGCATTATAATTCACAAATAATACACAAAAGTTAAAAACATTACAAAGAAAATATTATGGATTGAATGCTTTTTTCAGCGTTTTCATTTAAAGGTTTTTTGATAAACCAAATAATCGTCTTTGACAAATTTACAGAATTTTTTTTGTAAAAAAATCAAGGTTTACATCTGATTTCACAATGCCTTAGTGGGGAAAAAAAAGTCAGCTTAACAAGTTACCTTTAAAATTCAGTTGCCAAGGCAACAAACATAGCTCTCTGTACATTGCTTTTTTTTGACATCATTTTTATAAATTTAGCTACTTGAACATCAAAGGAACATATTAAATAAAGCCACTTTGCTTTCAACTAGTTTCATATCCTTTTCTAAACAAGCTGACTGTCCTTCCATTTAATAATCCAGCATCTGAATGCAAGAATATACTGACACTCATTATTAGCCAAAAACATATATAATACTTGAGGTCAGAAAAGTGGTTTATGATTGTTTTTTGTGAAGGCCATAACTCTATAAAAGAAGCAGTAGGTCAGTACTACCACCCCCACTTTATATAAGAGGAGACAAAGTCAAAGAAAAGATAACTGAAATCACATACACAGTATGTCAGTATCAGAACTAGGATTAGAATTCTTAGCCTTGGGAAGTCGGACCACCATCTTACTGCCCAAGCCATGCTGTCTAAGCCCTGTGATGTGTGAAAAGGAAGATGCTCCCTTGAGCCCATCCTTCCCAGCGTGGGAGCCTGAGTGCCTGGCTCATCACACATATTTATTAATGAACAGCAGT
Source organism: Potorous gilbertii (assembly GCA_028658325.1). Lineage (NCBI taxonomy): Eukaryota > Metazoa > Chordata > Mammalia > Diprotodontia > Potoroidae > Potorous > Potorous gilbertii. The sequence goes on from CM053771.1 coordinate 198,756,174, forward strand.
GTTATTTGTTGAAGAAAAGAGTGGAGAGGTGGTACCTGCACATTTCACTCCCTGAGCAATGAGACCCCACATAAAGTTGGCACAGTATTCACACCAGTGTGGACCTCTGAACGTATGCACCTGAAAGAGAGTAGAGGAGGGGGAGGGGAGGGGAGGGAAACACACACAGATGAGGAGGTTGTTTCACAGGCAAAACAGTTATGTTCATAAATGAGCCACAAAGGCCATGTGAAAGTTGAGAGAAATGGTTGCATACAGTAAAACCTCAATTAACTGAAACCCAACTCCCCAGAATCCTGCTTAAGAGAGGCATTGCAACAAAACAACTCAATGCCAAGGATTTGCTCAGAAAAGCCATTTTCTGAAAAATTTCCTTTCAGGCAATATTGGGGGCTCAGAAAGACTCAGTCCCTTCCGATATCTCCTCAAGCCACAAGGCTCTTTCTTCATGAACACTCTGCTTAAGATAGCAGTAATGCTTGTTGACTGATCTCAAGGCACGATAAGATCCTCAATCACCAAAAGGTCAACTGAGTTAACTATACTATACAGGAAAGAGAGCTCTGATATTCTAGAAAGATTTTTAACACCATAGGTAATGGTGATTTTTGTTTTTAATGGAGTTTTGGGTTAACATTCAGTTGACCAGAGGATATGATTAACCAGAATATTTGTTCACTAAGTATTTGAGTTAATGAAGGTTTTACTGTATTTATTTATCCTTATGCCTGGAAAGGAAATGAACTCTGAGGAAGGGTGGAGAGCTAAATGCCAAAAATCCCAGTAGACATCTATATGTATGGAAAAGAGGAGTATAAATCAGGAGAACTCTTTCTAAGCACAAAATAATTCTTGTAAGAAAAGGGAAAAAGGCCGATTGACAGAGAAGTGAAGGATAAAACGTGAGGACATTTATTTTTCTGCTTATCCCAGCTTATCCCCAAAATGAGATTTTTAAAAGGAAAAAAGAAATCACTCAATTTAAGATTTCCAAGAAAGGCTAGAACAAAGTTGGCTAGAAAGCTGCATAAGTAAGAAGTTAAAAGGAAAAGGAATATTTTTAGAGAAGTTAGTTATTTTTCTTATATCAAGTTTGCTTGTGATAATTCTATAGATATTTTCTGTAGCAGACAATAAATAGTAACACCAAAATGTGAAAATTATACTTGGTTTAAAAGTATGGACATTTCCTCCGATAAATATATTTACCTAAATATCCTAGTGAAAAATAATGAAATTCATAGTGAAGACTGAATTTTCTGAGCAGGTCTCATGGAGTCAACCAATGGATTTTTAAGATACATATGTCAGCATCCAATGGTACTCATATTGATTGCATTATATGTGTATACTATGGGTGACCTGAAAGATCAATGCATGACCTTCAATCCTTTTGGTTCCCTCCACATGTGAAGCTGTAACTGGGTGCATGCCTCAGGGCATCATTTGACAAACTTCCATAATGTTGCATAGACTTTGAAATGCTGTGTGGTCCATAATTCCTTTTACGTTTTCTTGCAGATGAGATATAAGGACATGGTCCTGAGAAAACACAAAAGCTTCTGGAATGACTAAGGATGTTTCTAGCCTGTTTTTAAAAGGGTTGGGTAGAATACAGGAAGCATTGTTGGATGTCTTGAAAATTCCTCCACAAAATAAAGAGCACACAAGTATCTTTACTCTGTGGTCACCTCACTTTGTTAGGAATGAACTGAATAGCGTGCTACCGGCACAGACATGACCCATCACAGCATCATGGTTTAGCTTTAGGATTTTAAGGAATGTCTTGAGGTAGCAAATTTTTTCCGAAGCCATCTCAACTCAGAAATGGATAAAACCAATTGGGGGAGGGGTCTATGATTTTATTAGTATGGGTGCTTCCTGCATTGAGTCAGGAGGGAGACCTTGGGACTCTTGTCCAAGTCTCCTCCCCATGCCCCCAGACCCTTATAGACCAGAGGTTCTAAATCTTTTTTGTGTAATAGACCTCTTTGGCCTGAGTCATAGTGTCCAGATCCCAGTCTGCTGAAGCCTATAGACCTCTTCTTAGAATAATGCTTTTAAATGTTTATGCTAAGATACATGATATTATAAAAGAAACCAATCATATTGAAGCATAGTTGTCACAATATTAAAAAAAAAATACCAAGTTCAAGTGTCCCAGGTTAAGAACCCTTGTTACAGAGGATCTACCTAATGGGTTGGGTGCCTCTATATTATTCTAATATCACAGGGCTTCCAGTGCAGAACTCAGGCTGTCTACCCATTTACTCTTACTCTTACTACGTGATTTTGGCTTTGGGAATTTCTGGTACGGAATAACAATGTCTAGTACTCTTATTCAGATACCTCCAATATAATTAGCAATTTTACCTTTATTCCTACCCAGGTTGCATTCCTGCCTCCCTGGACTTTTTCTACCATGCTACAGAAGTCTCTTCACCCAGAAAATTTATCTTACCTCTGGAATCCTTACTTTGGAAACACCCTCCTCCCCTGAGGCTATTTTCTGTGATCAGTGCTGGGGAATGTAAGGTCACATGTGGCCCTCTAGATCCTCATAGTGAGGTCAGCCCTTTGAATCCAAACTTAACAGAACAAATCCTCTTCATAAAATCTCTTCATAAAAGAATTTGATTTGTAAAACTTGGCCTTAGTCAAAAGGTTGTATCCAAGGAGTAGGAAGGTGAGGTCGCAGGTTCCCCACCTCTGCCTCTGATGGTCCGAGAGCTCCTCAAACCTCCAGGTCCTCCAGGAGGACCCCTAGGGCACCCATGGTTTCATTCCTCTGCAGGTCACACTCCTGACTCTTGTGGATTTTCTCTATCATGTCCCAGGTTGGGGTGAGGGTCAAGGGGTTACTTCATCTTTCTCTATCCCAATGCCTGCTTTTCAACTTTCTTTATGTTGTCTTCCCCATTAGAATAAAAACTCCTTGAGGGCAAGAATGGTTTCTTTTGGCTTATATCTATATGCCCCGTACTTAGCACAGTGTCCAGCACATAGTAAACACTTAATAAATGCTTCTTGACTTGATTTGTGCTTCCTTCTCTTTCCTTCTCTCCTCCCTCAAAACAGAAAAAGAAATAAAAAATTCTCTGGTAAGATCAATAAATGTGATTGCGGAATCTTGACGAGGCTCCTAGGAATGACTCATGATCTATCTCTGCCACTTAGGTGGATGTCATCCATTCACACAGGGTTTTTGTCTGTTTTGTTTTGTTGCAGAATTTCATGATTAACCTTGTTATAGGACCCCTGACCCAAAGAACCACTTGCCAGTCCTAGCTAGAGAGAAGAGTGATAGCTGAAAGTTAGATAGTGCTTTATGGCTGGTTTATAAAGTACTTTACATCCACTCTCCTATTTGGAACTCACGGCTGAATGTGGTAGGCTAAGGTCATGGGACATTCAATGACCTCCCCAAGGTCAAACATCTAGCAAATTGTGAGATGCCACAGTAACTATTACAGGAAGCTTTCTAACCTTATTCTTCACAATAATAAAGAACATGGTATCTTTGAAATCCTGTGACAGCTTTTTGTTTTTAATTTTCTCAGGGCTAAGGAAATGTTTATCTGACTCTCTGAGGAGAACTTATTTTCTCTCATTTTAGGATTACATGATATTAATCTGTGGAATCAATCTTTGGGGAATTATATTTTCAAAATTTGAACTGTGGGTACGTTTTTGTAAAAGCATACAGAGTCGTTTTGGTAGTGATAAAAATTTTGCCCTCTCTTTTGGATTATGTAACTAAACTCCCCAGGAAACTGTTCTAGAAATATGTTATCTAGTCCGGGAAGCCTACAGATAGTTTATTTAAGGAACAGAAGACTGCTTGCTTCTTTTTTTTTGCATTCTTAATAGATTATTTTCTCTGTATTGTGACCTCTGTTTCTGCAGGACACTTGCATGGAGGTGGGGGGGATATTAATAGTTGAAAGGAAATTAAACTAAATGACATATCCATTCATTCCCAGCTGTAAAGCCATGCCATAATTCTACATCTTAAAAGCAGGACTTCTTAATCTTAGGTCCATGGATCTGTTATTAAATTATTTTGATAACTTCTTTAATATAATTGATTTCTTTTATAATTTTTGTTTTTTATGCATTTGGAAACATTATTCTGAGCAGGGGTCCATAGGATTCACCAGACTGTTACAGGGGCTCGCAGCACAGAAAATGTTAACAACTCTTGTGCTAGAGAAACATAACTATACTGGATTGTTCTTTGCACTTTTTCTTAAATAAGTAACACATTTTAAAATGGACTAATATATTGCTACTCTCTCAATCAACGAAGGAGAAGATGACATTCTGATTTTTTTGTAAACCCATTATAGATTTCAAATGGGGAGCCTCGTCCTTTCCGATGGCAATCTGACACTGATTTGTCAGTAGTTGCAAATGCCAGTGATTGCAATCTCTTTTGGCTTGGTGTTTTTCTTAAATGAGAACTAATTCAAACAACTGAACACTAGCTCCAAATTAGGAAGTCTCTTTCTTTTCTGTATCATTAAAATCAGAGATGAAAAAGAAAACCACTAAGTCCATTAAAGGACAAAGTGGCAAACACATAAAACAACAAGTGTTCACCAAGACCTGGAAATGATTTCTTTTTCATTTAAAATATTTGAAGTGATAATGCTATGAGATACAGTATAGAATACTGGCTAGAAAGCTAGCCTTGGAACCAGGAAGCCATAGGTTCAAGCAGCATTGCCTCTGACACACACTTTCTCTTTCTCTCTCTCTCTCTCTCTCTCTCTCTCTCTCTCATCACTTGCCCTGGGTCACATAACTAATAGGTGTCTCTGGTTGCATTTGAATTCAGGTCCTCCTGACTCTAGGATTGATGCTGCATTCACAGAGCCAAGTAGCTGACCCCTACAATTTACTTTTAATCTCTCAGTTGTCTTGGACAACTCTCTAAGACTACTGACCTGCACTAGCTAAGAGAGTTCACACCAGTGAAACCTTAATTCCATTTCTACCATTCTGCAATCCAGTGCTCTCTTCAAATGTCTCATACATGCTGTTTTCTGTCATTAGTGCTGTTCACATAATTTTTGTTTTAGAAATTAAGTGAAAAAAAGAAACTCGTTTAATTAGTTGAATTAGATATACAAATCCAGAAAATAACCACAACAGCAAAGCTGTTCCCCAGCTCAGAATAATACTGATTGTATTGTTTCATTTTGCAGACTGGAAACATCCTAGACCCTTAGGGCAGGAAGTTAGCACCTGCAAACAGTTTCGTGTTGATTTAACACTGCTATTGACTACAATATCCTATTTTGTATGTTTTAACTGCCCATCTCAAAGGTCAATTGTTAAAAACAAGATTTCACTGGTATTCACAATACTGCAATGGAATAGTGGAAGGACATGACAGTCAGCCATCTGTGACAAGCCCTGAACTCATCAGGACCTACCAACAAATAAACCCTTTTCTTTTACTTAGAACAACCTAAGCTGTCATTTAAAAAATCATCTGTGTGCTTAAAAAGTATTATAAGCATAATTTAGTGCTCTCTATTTATCTGGCATCATCGGAGAATGAACCAGTTCCTGAAAATGAAACTTTTCCCATTTAACTTTCCAACTTTGTATTCTATTCTCATCATTTTAAATGGAAGCATTTCTGAAACATACTTCCACATTTCTTTTTTTTGAATACTGAATTTATTTCCACTTTACTTTAAAAATTTTTTTATATTTATTCACTTTCAACTTAAATACTAAAAGGCAAAAAAAGAACATTTTCATATACACAGCAGCACGACATAAAAGAGGAGTCAGTATAAAACTATGAATTTCCATTTCAAACTGTTAGTTTTTTGGAAAACTATGTAATAAATACTAGACATGATTTTCATAGCTACCCTGCTTTTCTGTGCTTCCTTCTAAATTTGCAGCATTTCCCTCTTTTATTAAACAGTTGCCTGAGCATAATTTATACTTTTACTGATAACTCGGTTGTCTTGATGACCTCAAGTCTTGTATTGTGCTGTGATATGGGGACACCCCTAGAGGTAACTGGGTTGTTTGGTGGGTTTTTCTGCCCCTGCACTGAGTGACCATAAACTGCTGCAAAAATATTTATATTTGTATATGATTTTACAGTTTGTGGAGCATTTTGACATAATTCATTTGAGCTTTGAGTTCTTTTATCTACTTCTTTAAAAAGTTTTCTCTCTACTCACAGACTCTCAGTGGTAACATCTTACTTCTATCACCTTGCCTATGTCCAGAGGTGCATCATCACCTCCTCATCCTCTAATTTACCTTTTCTAATCTGTTTTGGATTGGCATCCATGGGTTCTTAAAACTGTAAAATATAAGTAAACAGATTCTAAGTGAGGGCCTTTGGGACTACTCTATAAGTAAATTGTATATATAAATTTTAGCACATAAAACTCTATAGTATATATCTTCCAAGTCTCACCTAAAATCTCCCTTTTTTCCCATTTGTCCTGTACATAGCTTTCTCTCTCTAGAGAACCTACATATAAACATATATCTATACATATATGTTTGTATGTAGGTTCTCCCATTAGATTATAAGCTTCTTGAGGGTAGGGACTGTCTTTTGCCTTTCTTTGTATCTCTAGAGCTTAGCACCATGCCTAACAGGTAGTAGGTACTTGATAAATGTTTATTGAATTGAATTACATAGAAATAAACATTTCTTCTGGGCTTCTGGCTCCCTTCTAGATAGTAAAAGCTTCTGCGTTAGTGATTTCCAGATATTTAAATGGTTCAAATTTAGTTAATGTATTAATATAGCAAGAACATAAATTTGAAGTTTCCCTTGGAGATGTAATATTCTCAACCACCACTGCTAAATCCCTTCCACCTCTGCCTATTGGCCCAAGGGGAAGAACTGAGAGGTGTACTCCTCCTAGGAAGAAGGGAGGGCTATCCATTTATGTTATTAATGCAATTTCTTGTTGGGATTGTTAACAAAGTAAAGAATTCCTCTAGGATGAGAGAATGCCTTAATTATGATATCCTGCGAAAGAGTAACCATCTCAAAGTGATCTTATTTCTAGTGAGTTCATTATCTTTCAGACAGGCAAGTCGTGGTTTAGACATGAATCTTGACCAGCATCTTCCCAAAGCTTCTCTGCCTTCCTCTGGCATATTTTATTTAATGTAAAAGACAAGTTATAAGTTACAAAATAATGACCAACAGGAATGAGCAGCGAGACATCAAGTCCACTTTCCTTTCCCAAAGGGAATTTAAGTTTCTCAACATAAATAGGAGATTTGTAGTTTTAGGGAAAGAATTTTCATCTTTACCACACTGCTAAATACTATATGAAAATTATCCTCACACCTAGAAGGCAGTAAGCCTTAGAAAACACACAGAGAGAAGCCTGAGGATGAATTCAAATACAAGAAGTTCTCCTCATCAGAGAAATGTCACATAGAGTTTGTAGGCCAACACCCCAAAAGCTGAAAAGGACAAGACAATTGGGCATATAAGCACAATCCTTTCTATAGTGTGATGTAGACCATGAGACAGTATGTATTCTAGGTAGTTATCTATGTAAAGGTTAGCACCACAATTAGAAACGGTGGCCTACAAAATGACCAGATAATACTGCTAATAGCCCTAGGCTCGAGAGTTGTCTGCTATAGATGCTGACAAGAGGATCCAAAAGTTCTGAGTGGCTTATACACTGGTCTTATCTGTCACAGCTTGACCACAGGAAGGGTCAAATCTGTCAGGAGCAACATCTGTTTCACCTAATAGAACCAGAGAGGAGTCAGGACAGGATCCAATATATCTCTCTCTTCTAAAAAGATAGATGAATCTTACGGTCCTTTCATATGAGCAATAAAAATAGGGAGCATTTATTACAGTGATTTAAGGTTTGCAAAACAATTTCCAAGTCCTATCTCATTTGAAGTACTCTGCATGTATAGCCACATCCACTGTAAAAACGTGCTATAACATAAACAGTTATAAACTTGAAATCCCCAAATCAGAAAAGAGGAATATCAGGGTTCTCATAGCAACGTTTTCTTTTTGGCTCAGGCTTCATTCTACATATTATATAATAAACAATGTGCAAAAAAGATAAAATCAGCAATTAAGAATGCTTCCCACTTAAAACTGTATTTATTTAAACTGTTATTATAGAGTCTGCAACTTCAATTTTTAATACTTTTTATATAAATGAAAGTTTTCTATAATCACTTTCTTTTTCATAGGAGATGCAGAGAAACATCTTTAGAAGAATCACAGATTTAGAGCTGAAAAGGATCTCATAGATATTCTAATTCCTCCATTTTACAGATTAGAAAACTGAGTCTCAGGAATGGCTAAGCAGCTTGCCCAAAATTCTCCAAGGAGGTGTCCGAGGCAGGGTTTGATTGCAGACTCTGACTTCGGAGCCAATACATTTTTTTTAATAGTACCATACCCCTTGTTCCTTAACAGTGATGACCAGGAAAGAGCTTTGAGTATAAACTGGGATGTGTGCATGCATACATGTACATACACATGTACATACATATACATTTATGTGTGTATGAATACATATTTGGAATATTTTCACTAAGCATAAGATGTCAAGATGGTGAATTTGTAAATTCCATCAAGTTAATAGTTAAACAGTTCTTAAGAAAACGACTCATTCTATATCAAATTCATCCTTTTCCCATTTACTATTATAAAGACCTAGCTGAAACATGAGTGGCTTTTTAATAAGTTTGAATGTGCTTGTTGTTCAGTAGTAAATTTCTATACCCTCTTTATAGGAAAGTAAACTGGTATACTGAATGAGGAAAGGATATGAAATTAATCTAAGTCATTAATTACTAGCTTTTCTAAGAGAAACAGTCAGTAATTCTAATACTTTCAGGTCTCGGTGTTTACTTAGCTTGGCCCCATCTCTTTCATGAACTAATTATACACCCTTGGGCCAAAGAGTCGCTTGGCATGGTAGAAAGAGAGCTAGTCTTGGATTCCAGAAAACCTAGGCTCAAGTCTCTCTTCCAACACAATACAGTTTTGTGACCTTGGGAAAGTCACTTAACCTCTTAGTGCTTTTAAGTAAGCTTTTAAAACTGTAAATTGCTGAGCAAGGCAGTCTGCATTAGTAGCTCCCTACCAATGGGTCATGGGTCTTGTTCAGGAGGGGAACCTCAAGATCTTAGACAAATGGCTTCATTTGTTTGTGCCTCAGTTTCCTTATAGGGAAAATGAAAGAGTTTTGGAAAATGGTCTCCAGGGTCACTTCCAGCTCCAACATTCTATGAGGTCCTTTTAAACATAGCACCATATTAAAAAATATTGTTAATACATATTCTACTATTGATGATAGCATCCCCACTGCATACCAAAAAGGAGAATTTATTACAGTCACTTAGGCTCTTTGGATTTCAGTTTCCTCATCCACAAATTGAAGGAGTCCAGTCAGATGACCTCTGCTCTAGATCCTGTGATCATACAGAGTCATCTAAAATTTGGCTAAAACTATTCTGACAGACCTAAGGGAAAGTGAGCAGAAAACAGCTTTCATCTGTAAGGCCCATGAGAACAAAATTTAACAGACACTTTTAAAAAGACTGGGTTTTTTTTTTTTTCTAAATTGAACTATCTGTTTCACAAATCAATTCTGAGATAAATTAATCAGTAAATATTTATTAAGTTGCTAGTATGTTCTAGGCACTGTGCTGGGCCCTGGGGATACAAAGAATGAAAGGATCTCACAGTCTAATAGAGAATTAGATAAATACAGATATAGGCACATAGAGAATAAATACAGAAAGGATAAAATACCAATGATTCAATAGGTACGTGTGCAGGGAGGCCACACAGTCAAGGACAGAGCTGGCATGTACTTGTATTCAGAAGCTGATTTGCTTCCCTACATCCCTACATCTCCAGTCTTTAATATGGAGGCAAGATTGGATTTGATTTTTTAAAAAATCCTGGTTTCTTCCACTTGTTAGCTGTGTGATTTGGGGCAAGTCACTTCATCTCTCTGGGTCCCTCTATAAAATGAGGGCCTTGCACTAACAGACTTCTAGGGTCTATTTATAGCTTGAAATAGATGATCCTCTGAAGCCATCTTGATTAGTTTTTTACCTTCCTCCTACAGGTATTACAGATAAATTTTTCTTGCTAACTTGTCACATAGCAATGGGTTTAGCATCCTTCAGCCATTCAGCCTTGTCAAATTTCCACCAGCAGATCTGGGCTGTAACAAGCATCATTTCAGTTTGTGGTAGGAGGAGCTATTGGTGATGGATCTGTTTGCTCATTTAATGTTAAATAGGGATCATAAGCTAACAGATAGGCTGGGGTAAAGGACAGGTGGAAGCAATGTGGCCATGGCAAATGCAGATTATTTTGGCTGAGAGCAAGTAGTCATGATATGTCCAAGTCAGAGTCATAGGCATTGATGAACCCCACAGGAAGGTCTATATCCTCAAAACAATTTGTGTCTTTATAAACAGGAAGTAGAGCATAGACAGCCAATAATGCATTGGCTTTTTCATTCCATCAGCTCACAGGGAGTGGTGGTGGTATTGAGTCATTTCAGTGGCATCCAATTCTTTGTGACCCCATTTGAGATTTTCTTGGCAAAGATACTGGTGTGGTTTGCCATTTCCTTCTCTAGCTCCTTTTACACATGAGGAAACTGAGGTGAAGAGGGTTAAGTGACTTGCCTAGGGTCACAAAATTGGTGTCTGAGGCTGGATTTGAATCCAAATGACTCTCCATGTCTATCCACTGCACCACCTAGCTGCCTACAGGCTCACAAGGAGTGTGTATATGTATATACATACATACATATACATATACACATGTATATATATATATACACACATATACGTATATATACAGATATACGTATGTATATGTACACGTGTGTATGTGTATATATACACACATACATACATATACACATGCATGTATGTACATGAAATATTTTATTCAATAGAGCAAAATGCCATCTTAAAAGCCTCTGACAAGAATATTTTTACATGTGTATATATGCTGCCAAATATATTTTTAAAAAAGCTTTATAGTTTAACAAAGGATTTTATAGCATGTTGATGTCTGGTCATCTCAACAAGCTTGTGAAACAGACAGGGGAGGTATTATTATGACTAATATACAGGTGAGAGATCAGGTGACTTGTCTAAGGTCACACACCAGAAATGGATCAAGAACTGGGGGCTTCTGACTTAGAATCCAGCCTGCTTTCCTTTTTGCCACAGCTGCCCCATCTTTGAACACAAAGGACAATATATTGTTACAGGATCTAATGAAAATCACTGTAAGCCTCTGAGCTCCATGCTCAGAAACAAGGGTACTGTTGTTTATTATGTGGTGACAGCTCTTTACACAACACATAAAAAAGGCATCATCCGTGCCCTATTGACTTATCAAAACACAGAAAACAAGCAAGCAGCTGAAGGAATGATGAGACATCTCAGATATGTAAGACTTGCTGGGGTTGCTTTGTTCTCTCTTTTTCCCCCTTTTCTGGCTTCTCTAGTTAGTCATGAGGGTGGAAAAGGACCTTGGAGATCACTTATTCTGACCATCTCATTTTATATATATGAGGAAATTGAGTCTTGGAAAGATAAAGTTTCACAGCTAGCTAATGGCAGAGCTGGGAATTTTAATTCAGACATCTTGACCCCTTCCCTCTATAGAACATTGTCTTGGTAAGAATTTTAAGGAAGCAAGAGAAAAGAGAAGAAAGCCTGATGACTTTATTACCAGCATTCAGTTTATGAGAAAAATACATTGAACTTATCTTTTGAAGATCTTTACATCTTCAGGGGTCAGACCCCAAACAGGGAAAAAACATGCTGTTTTTAAACTATTCTCATTCTTTCTGGGTTTTTGGGGGGCTTTTTTTCCCAGTAACTTCTCCTGGAGCTTTCTGTGTGGGCATGTTTCTATAGTAGTACAGTAGAAACAACAGATGTGCAGTCAGAACACTTAGTTCTCATTTTCTGCCTATGGACAAATCTCTTAACCTTCTTGGGTTCAGTTTCCTCAGCTGTAAACTGAGGAGGTACATGATCTCCAAGGGCGCTTCTAACTCTTACTCTAGAGTTCAGTAATTTCTATTCTCCCCACTTTAGACAATAATCTCTGTGGATGCAGGGAGTAAGCAATTTGGGGCTAGGTTAGATGTCGTTGTAGGGAAGAAGTAATGAGACTTTACTTGTACCTTGCTCTTCTCTCTGCTTGATTCAGTCTACAAAGGGACCTCCAAGATGTTGGAATAGTGACAAGAAATAAAGGAATCCTGACAGAGTTAGTTAACTTGAACAATAACTGATGGTAAGAAATTATGACAACCATCTACAATACTTGGAGCAAATGCCTCATTAATGCCATCCCAGACATCACCCTTTATTTTAGAGAGCTGGCTCCTGGGGGTGCCAACATGTTGGGCAACATGGAAGAGACACACACAGGGCTTTGCAGAGCATTATCCATGCAAAAAGGACTGGAAAAGAGAAAGAGAATAATTGAACTGTGGGCTTCTCTTATACCTTCCATATTAGGCAGAAAGGAAGACAAACTCAATTATCACTATCAAACCTATGAGGGGAAAAAGTACACGCAGCTATATGGAAAACTGGAATGATGTTAATAAAATTTAAAGTAATGCCAGCATAGGAAGATTCAGCCCCAAATCCAAGAGGAAAGTCAGAATTCTACTAGGTTCTATTGACTTAGTTTAAATTACTTTACAACTGTGTTAGAGGTCCCCAAACTTATTTGATTGTGCATCCCTATCAGTAATACTAATATTATACTACCATATGCACACTAATATTATATATATATTAATTATAAATTATGTGCTCATACTATTGTATTTATTTCCCACCAACTGCTCTGGTTGGTCTGGACTCCTGGGACATCAGGCTTTCCCCTGGGAGAGACTCATCACCAGAAATCTCATCATCATGTAGACTGCTTCAGTTTTAGCATTCAGCATTTCCTCAGTACTCTCAGATGCTTTGAATGAAGGGCTGGGGGTCCTTTTCAAATTCCTTTTGTGTACCTTCTTTCCTAACTAGATTGGAAATTCCTTCAGGGCAGGGACTGGTTTTTTATCTCTTAGATGTATCTATAGGCTTAGCATAGTGGGTACAGAGTAGTATAGAGTGCCAAGCTGGAGTCAGGAAGACCTGAATTCAAATCTGGCCTCAGACACGTAATAGCTGTGTGACCTAGGGCAAGTCACTTAACCCTCTGCCTCAGTTTCCTCATCTGTAAAATGAGCTGGAGAAGGAGATGGAAAACCACTCTAGTATCTTTACCAAGAAAACCTCAAATGGGGTCACAAAGAGTCTGACACAACTGAAATGACTGAACAGCTACAAAAATACATTATGTACATTATAAAATGTGCTAAAAATAGAAATTTTAAAGGGACAAGATAGAGGTAAAACAGATAATTATTTAAAGAATAATTTGTATTTTATTTGTTAATCCAAACCTTTTTACTAATAAAAATAATTTTACTAATTTCTATCAGATCTGGTTAGACTCATTTTTTTTAACCTTGTAATATGACTGATAAAGACCTTGTTATGAGTGTTGAAATGACAGCGCTGACATTTTCATTGTTTACTTGTGCTTATATTATTCATTAGCATTAACTACAACCCACCATTCCTTTACAAGAATCTTTTGAATCTGTTTATCTGTTTTATGAGGGTTAATATGGTTAAAACTAGATGATATATTTTGTAAATCCACTTAATTGGGCACATGCAAACTGCAAGATGTTGCAAGCAAATGAATATGGAGGCTCTGTTATCAACATCGTCACTTAGTGAAGCTCCCATCTGACATGAACTGAGTGAGGGTGTCAATGCCCACCTATATATTACATATTAGTGAAGCTTAATCATTTTTTTTTTATTTCGTAGAATTTGAGACTTGGAAAAGAATGTTAGCAGTCATCCCACTTCATATAACAAAGGAATCCCCACAGTAATGATAACTGGTCATCCAGCCTCTGCTTGAAGACCTCTAGGGATGGGGGACCCCATTTAAGATAAAAATTAGTATAATTATACAGTCTGATACTTTCTTTTCAAATGCCAGTGGATTATCTCGCCTGCTTCCTGAGATGCAAGCACTGCACTTTGGAAACCACTGTGTTAGGGGATCAGGGAACAGGTAATGCTTTTTCCCCTTGCCTCCTTTTCCGGTACTAATTTCATCAAAGGGGCCTTTTGCTTCAGGAGGATAAAGTTAGTTACGAGAAACAGACTCGGTTAATAGTTGATTGTTCAGTAACATTACGCAATAGTCATCAGCTGGAAAGCAGACATTTGTCACTGGATGGTACCTGTCTCAAAAAGAGTAAAAAGTGAAGGCTATTTTGCTTTTCTAGCAATTTTTGTGCCTGGGGCAAGGACCACAAAATGCACCCAGGCAAAGGGGACTTCAGCTGTTTGCAGGGGTGGGGGCGCGGGGGTGGGATTGGAGAAGGTTGTATCACAGTACAAACCCTGTTCTGGAAAGATCGCTCTAGGGGAGAGGTGCTGAGAGTGGACTGGGGAAATGCTTAACCCATTCCCACATCTGGTGGCTTTCTATCTGAAGCAATTTTTCTTGCTCACTAAGACCTAAGCTCCATTGTTCCCATGCTACTCAAAGACTACACCAGTGCGTCCATCCACTGGGATCGCTGGGGCTCCCAATGTCATGTCGTGTAAATTCAGAAGCCTTTAAGCTTTGTACACTGGGACAATGGTTGCCCTGGCCTAATTATTGCTCTGAATATTTGACTGAGCTATACTCATAATACTGTTTTTAGTACTTCATGGATATGCATTGTGTCTTCTACTGCATGGGAAGCTTTCTTTTCCTTTTTGGTGTTAGTGGGGGATCTAAGTCTTATAAATCTTTGTATCTTCTGAATAGAACACAGGACAGTGCCTCATACATACTAAATGCTCAATAAATACAAGTGGATGGATAGGAAAAAGTGTCAGGGAAATTACAAATCACCTTTGTTAACACAGATTAGGCCAATAAATTTGGGAGAAATTTTTCTGTATTGTAATGCTGTGATTTCCCCTAAGAAAGATTGTTTCCCACAGTCACCCAGATAGGAAGTGTCAGATGCTCACCAGTGATTCATTCCCTAAGTATCTCAGCCAATGGCTTCTACCGGGATTAACCCACACACTATAACAGCACAGTAACAAAGGCAAGAACATGGACTGCGCTATTCTTACAGGCCAAAGAATTTTGGGGGGAAAAATATTACCATGAAGACATATTTCTTCTTCAGATACTTCAAATCGATAAGCATTTATTAAGCACTTACTATGTGCCAGAATGATGATGTACTAAAAAAACAACACAGAAGAAATCTAAAACACATGCTCTCCCCCCCTCCCTTTTTTTTTTTAAAGAAACAGTAACTCATAGCAGCAAAACAGTTCTACAGGGAGAAAACATTTTTGGAACCTGGGCATGGATGCATATTGAGAGCCATCTATCTTAGGCACTGAAGGTCAGAGTCTAGGCAAACTTTGTAAAAACAATACATTATGGGTTTCCAGGGAATGAATTATGACATATATAACTCTGAAACCAACAGGCCACAGAGTATGAAGACATGTTCCACCATGATTAAGGCAATATGGAATTACAAAAACAATTCTTACACTTATTGACATTTTAGTTTACCTTAACTTGCTGTCGTTTTGTTGATTAGTTGGGTTCAAATCTTTATAACTCCATTTGGGGTTTTTTTTGGGCAGAGATACTGGAGTGATTTGCCATTTCCTTTTCCACCTCATTTAACAGATGAGGAAACTGAGGCAAATAGCATTAGGTGACTTGCTCAGGGTCACACAGCTAATAGGTGTCTGGGATTAGATTTGAACTCAGGTCCTCCTGACTCCAGGTCCAGCACTTCATCACTGTGCCACCTAGCTACCCCTTGTTTATCTTAATGGTCTTACGCAAACTTCAGAAAATTCTATAATCAACTAACTAGTTCTTCAGCTCCTCAGAAAAGTGACCTGAATTCTGATTCTAACACTTAGTGGTCATGTGACTGTGGGCAAGTGTCATATTTTAGAGCTTTGGTTCCCTTACCTGTAAAATGAGGGATATAACACTTGTAACCCCTAGAAATGCTCCTGTAGTTAAAGGGCTTTGCAAATCTTTAAAGTGATATAGAAATACAAACTGTGTTTATTCAGGTCAATATAGTACGTTAGAAAGGGTTGAAAAGTAAAATACTTTTAATTTCTTCAGTGTATGTATTCTTTATATACATATCTCTATACATCTTGATTCCTCCAATAGAAGGCATGCACCTTAAAGACAAGGATTATTTTCTTTTCTTTTTACACTTTCAGTGCCAGGCACAGAGCTTGGCACTAAGCAAATGCTCACAAAATGCTTGTTAAATTAGATGGAGAGCAGCAGAACTCAAAATCTAAATACATGCCTGCACATTCTCATATCTGTCTATATATCATGTACCTAGGTATATTATATGTATATATGCACAGGTATATACCCAGATATAAACACATACATATACATGTATATTTACAGGTATGTGTATATATGTAGGTATTATATATACATAGGTATATGTGTATATGTATATGTGTATATATATATATATATATATATATATATATATATATATATATATATATATATACAGGTATGTGTATGAGTTTAAATCTGGCCTCAGATGCCTATTAGCTATGTGACCTGAGCAAGTCACTTAATTCCGTTTGCCTCAGTTTCCTCATCTGTAAAATGATCTGTAGAAGGAAATGGCAAACTACTCCAGGATCTTTGCTGAGAAAACCCCAAACAGGGTCACAGAGTTGAAAATGACTGAGCAACATGCGTGTGTGTGTGTGTGTGTGTATATGTATGTGTGTGTATATATATGCACACGTGCATGTATACGTAGAGAGAGATACACACATGTACAGATACATGTGTTTGTAGATATAGATATAGACATACTGACACATACAAACATCTCTCTACTATCTACGTGAACTCAGAGGTATCGGAACTTCAGACAGAACTGGAAGGGGGCAAAAAGCTGAGGCATTTTTGTTTTGTTGTTAATACCTCTGCTTCTGCCTTCTTAGATGCTAAGGGGTTTGTCAGATTTTATTGCTTATTTTCTGTTTGTTTTTCTTGACGGTTCTTCAGTTTATAAATCTAAAAATTAAAAAAAGAAAAAGGAAGACAGAACGGCCCCATCACAGAAGGAAGGTCACAGGAATGAGACACAGATGCACAGGAGAAACCTTCGCAGCCCTCTTCTGCATTCAGAGGCCAGCTGGTGGTGCAGTGGATGGAGTGCAGGGCTTCAGTCAGGACGAACTGAGTTTAAAGCTGACTTAGACACTAGTGGTGTGACTCTGGGCAAGTCATTTAGCTTCTGTTTGCCTTAGCTCTCTCATCTGTAAAATAGGGATACCTATCTTCCAGGATTGCTGTGAGGTGTAAATGAGATAATAACGTCAAAGCATTTAGTGTGGTGCCTGGCACACAGTAGGCACTTTATAAATGTTAGCTGTTATTATTATTAAGAGGGGGCAGAAGAGTAGGTTTGTGTACTTAACAAGTTATCATTTTTGGCTTCCACAACATCTGGTGAGTACATCTGTTAAATGCCCATTGAAGGTAAAGGTTCAAAGGGACCCTCCCCACATTCCTCTGTCAGACCTCTCTGGTGCCAGGATCTGACACTGCCCAGGGCTCAGGGATGCTCCTTCTACTTTCACTTGCAGCTGACTTACATTTAATACATCGGTTTAATTTAAATGCTTCCTTATAAAAAATTTAGTTCAAGCTCATATTTGGATGGACATTTGCTATTTAAATGTGATGTAGAAAGGTATTTACATGTCAGTTTCTAGGGGAGACACTGGTGAGTTGGCTCAATAACTGAAGATTAGGAAGAGTTTATGGCCTGTTGTTTCCAAATTGTCTTATTGCATTTGTCTGCTTTTCAATTAGAGCAAAAATTCAGAAAGAATTCAGTCACTGGACACTGGAATTATTATAATGAGAGCTAACCAGTGACCCAATTCCCTAGACAAGCATCAGACTCTACATGGAGGCCTAGAGAATTATATAAAGAGTGATGATATTAGAGAGGGTCTGATTTTGTTTTTAAATCTCACAGGAATCTGATGAGAGGAAGCCTGGCCTGGTAGAGTTTGGTTGGCTTTGGGAATCAGGAGGATCTGGGTTCAGGTTCTGCCATATCTGACACGTACCAGCTATGTGACTGCAGGAAAGTCACAATTCCTCAGTGTTCTTGGGAAATCTCTTACGGCTACAAGCTGCAGAGCAACTGATTTTATCTACATGAGTGGGACAGGCTTCCTATATAATGAAATCACAGGTCTAGGCATCACCTTTCTCTTTTCCTTCTCACCTTCCCCTCAAAATATGAATCTGGTATAAATACAAGGCAGTGAGGTGGTTCAGCAGATAGAGAGCTGGGCCTGGAGTCAGAAAGACCTGAATTCAAATGCAGTCTCAGATACCTATTAGCTGTGTGATCCTGGGCAAGTCACTTAACCTCTGTCTGCCTAAATCCATTGGAGAAGGAAATGACAAACCGCTCCAGTATCTTTGCCAAGAAAACTCCATGGACAGCATGATCACAAAAATAGCTCACAGAACAGGACAGCACTGAATGCCAAATAGCAATGACCTAGTGCCCCAGAGCAGTGATTCCCATCCTGGGAGTAGAGGAATGACTTGATATTATTGCAAGGAGTTTCAAAACCTGTATTTGAATCCATAAATAGGCCAATGAAGCTAAATAAATGAAATATCAGACATGTGTCTTTTAAAACGATACTTCTGTGACAACAACATTTTGTAACGCTCTCAAGCTTGCAAGCACTTTACAAATAATTTATCTAATCTTCATGACAGCCTCGGGAAGCAGATATCATTATTATACCCATCTTACAGGTGAAGAAACTGAGGCAGAAGGTTGTTCAGTGACTCACCCCTGGGTCACACAACCAGTAAGTGACAGGCCAGATCTGAAGCATGGCCTCCTGACAAGGGGTTTAGCACTCTCTGGTGCCACCTTTGTCTGGTTTTAAATTGTTTTCTGTTACATCTGACTCTTCATGATCCTTTTTGGGGTTTTCTTGGCAAAGATACTGCTTTTACAGATGAGGAAACAGACAAACAGGGTTAAGTGACTTGCCCAGGGTCACACAGCTGGCAAGTGTCTGAGGCCAAATTTGAACTCAGGTCTTTCCAACTATAAAACCAGTACTCTACCCACTGTACCACTCAGTTGCCCTGGTGCTACCTAGCTGCCTCAAAAATCCAGTAAAAGTATTAATGAATGCATATTTGAAATCATATATTTACTCAATCAACAAACATTGATTGCCAATGGAGGTTCATGAATTAAAAGAAAAAGAAAATATTGGGAACCAGTAAGCTCCAGTTGGTAGCAAAATCTCCTGGTATCATGACAAGTTTTCTCAGTTGTTGCCTTCCACAGTTTGACAAAAACATAGGATATTCATTTTTGTGAGACTGTCATTTATTGAACAAATATTGATGGAGTAAAGATTACCTTGAGGAGGGTACTATTCCCGCAACTGGAAGGGATGTAAAGAAGGGTGACAAGAGGCCTTCTTCTGACTTTAAGTGGACACTCCTCAATTTCCAAACTATTTTAGCTCTTACTCAGGGCTAGTTAGCTGTTACTCCTTCTGTTTTACTAAACAGAATAATTATATCAATAAAATTCTATGCATACATTATTAGGATTCTAGAATGTTTGAGCTGGAAGGAACCATATCTAGTCCAGAGGTTGTTAATCTTTGGTCTGTGAACTTGTGTTTTATAATATTTTTATAACTTTACTTCAATATAATTGATTTCCTTTATTATCCTATGTATTTTATTTGATGCAAGAACATTAAACATAGACTTTACCCGATGACTTGAGGGGGTCCATGATGTAAAAACAGGTTAAGAATTCCTAGATTAGTCCAAATCCCTCACGTGGCAGATAAGGAAATGGATTCTTTTTATCTAATAGCACAGTAGTGTGTTGACCTGGATTTATTGATCGAATGTTGTGGCTCTAGGCAAGTATAAATTATTCTATTTTATTTTTCAACAATAAACTTTTATTTAAATGACTGCTCTGTTCAAAGCACTAGATGCTAGGGATATAGACTAAAAACAAAAGAGACCCTGCCTTCAAGGACCTTACATTCTACTCTCCAGCCCATTAGATATCAGGCATTTTCTAAAATATTCTTAAGTTCAGACTTTCTATATTGCTTTCTTTAGTTTAAGATTTAGATTATATGTTGAGTCTCTTAAGATCACTGCTTCTATTGGTATAATACCTAACAGGTTTCAATTATAAGTTGAATGAATATTCAAGAGCACTCATCCTTCAACTGCATCATCAGTTGCTTCACTTGTCTCTATCACCAACCAGCCAGATGCTTCAAGGCTTATTTACACGCTGTAATGATTAAAGTATACAAAGTGAGGCCTAAACTCACTTTTATTAGTAGCTTGAACAGGTTCCTTGCTTATAATTATAATCATATTATGAACATTCAGAAACTAAAGCCAAAATGAAACAAATTTGAATAGAGCACCGGATCCCGAGTAAGGACATCCTCAACTAAACTATCCATGCAACTGACAGGAACTCTCATACTATGAAGTTCTGTGCCAGATGTGTTTTATCTTAGATCTCTATCCTGTGAAATGTGAAAATAGTACTTCAAACAATCTAAGAGCCGACCACTTAGTGATAAACTAAAGATGAAAGCTATGCCCTCTCTGCGGGAAAAAAAAATGAAAAAGTTTAACATTTTGTCTTCAAAACTACTTTCTCATATAAAAATGATTTAAAGACTTTTGGTGGCTAAATTTCTCATGGTTACCAAATGTGCAAATACAATGCTTGACTATTTCTGCATTTCTATTATTATAATATGTAGTTCTACTGTGGTTATTTTTCAGGATCATCTGAATTAAGGGACATGTAAGTAAGTACAGGATATGAAGAGAAACCCTTAAGGTGCTAATATTGGGTCATCAAAAAAAGAAATCCTTCCAGAGGCTTTCACAATAATCTAGGATGCAGAAAGCTGCAACAGCCTTTATATAACATTTTACAGTCATTGAAAGGAAGAAAACAACCAAGAACCTTCCTTGTTCTCCATCAGCAGGCCAGGGTTCTTTTCTTTAAATTCAGTTTTTATTTTCAGTCTCAATTTCTTTCTTTCCCTCCTCCCCTTCCTCCATCTATTGAGAAGGCAAGAAAGATAAAACCCATTACAAATGTTTGATGTTCAGTTGTTCAGTTGTGTTCAACTTTGTGACCCCCTGAGGTTTTCTCGGCAAAGATAAGGGAGTGGTTTGCCATTTCTTTCTCCAGCTTATTTTACAGAAGAGGAAACTGAGGCACACAGGATCAAGTGACTTGCCCAGGGTCACATAGCTAGTAAACATCTGAATCCAGATTTGAGCTCAGGAGGACTCATCTTCCTGACTTCAGGCTTGGCACTCTATCCACTGACCTACCTAGCTGCCCTTACAAATATGTGTAGGCATGAAAAACAAATGTCCGTAAAGAAAAGGATAAAAAGGTGCATTTCCATCTGTACTCTGAGTTATCTCTACCTGGATATCAAGCTTCATCCTGAGTCTTTTGGAATTGTGGTAGGTCATTATATTGATTAGAGTTACTCCTTCAGAGCTGATTATAAAATTACTACTACTTTATAAATTGTTTTTCTGGTTCTGCTTCCTTCACTCCGCATTAGTTCATACCAGTCTTTCCAGCTTTGTCTGAAATAATCCCCTTTATTATTCCTTATAGCACATTCCATCACATTCATATGCCACGATTTTTTAGCCATTTCCCAAGATGGGCATCCCTTCAGTTTCCAATTCTTTATCATCACAAAAAGACATGCCAGGGTTCTCAGTAGTTTATGAACATCTCTAATTCAGCATCCAGTCCTTAGCATAATATCAGACACATAGTAGGCACTTCATAAATGCCTGTTCACTTCATTGACATCTTGACATTTCTCCCTCCACCTCCCTTTCCAAAATAAAGCAGTGCCAAAAATTTCATCCCCAAATGGAGACATATGGATGTAATTTTACAACCAAATTTATGGTTCAATTTGGCTTCTCTTATTTCTTACAAAAATGACTTTCCCATCTCTCAAGGCCTTAGGATCATAAATTTTGCAATGGCAGGACCTTAGAAAGCATCTGATTTGACCTCCTCTTTTTACAGATGAGAGAACAGGCCCAGAGAGGTTTGGTGATTTGTGGAAGGTCACGCAGAAAATAAGGGGCAGACAGGGATTTGAAATCAGCTTCCTCCAACTCCAACTCTAAATTCAACACTCCATCTACTACCTCCATCTAGTACCTCATACCTGATTGGCCCTGATTAAAAGGGGTTTTGTGATTCATGATAAGGAATAATAAATTTACGGTAATAATTGTAAAAGAAAACTGAATCCAGAAAAATTAAATAGGTCTTTTTAATAGTATATTATTTATAATAGTAACTTTTTAAAAAACCAAATACTCGGATACATCTAAGGAACATGGACACTCCCTCCAACAAGGAAAATCACTAGGATAATGAATAGTGGCTCGCATCTGTATGGTGCTTTATACTTTGTAAAAGGCTTCCTTTGTAACAACACTTTCAGGTAAAGAATGCCAATACTGTTATACCTATTTCATGGATGAAGGGACTGATCCTCAGAGGAACAGTGACTTGCTCAAGGTCACATCACTGGCACAAGTCTCCTGGCTTCACCTCCAGTGCTATTGCTTACCATCCTTTAAAGAAATATTTATACTGCCCAGATTTCCATCTATCAATCAACATTTATTAAGTATCTCTTATGTGTGAGTCTCTCTCCTCTCCAGGGCTGCCTCTTTATCTCTGTATACACATGAAATGAAACTTAAAACTTTCCCTGCTAATCAGAACGGACTTCAGAGAGTGAGGCATGATGATTTTTAAATAATTAAATTAAATCATTAACATGATGGTTTTCACCTGGGTAAGTGATTGCACCAAGGATGTAAGCTATCCTTGGCTTTTGCCCCTGAAAAGAGGCTTGGCAGCTGTTCAACTCACAGCAATATTACATAAGAGGAGAGTATAAGAAGCAAAGAGAAATACCACATTGAAATGAAGCTGCAAGGGCCTTTGGGTAGGCAGAACACATTCCTAAAGGGAAAAGCATCAATGGCCAGACCACTGGGGTGAATACCCACAAGAAATTGGTCAGGGTTGGTTTTTTTTTTTTTACAACAATTCATCCATACTTGAAGCAGGGTCTTTGGCAGTGAGCATGCATGTGGGAGAGTTTTGCTGCTGCTTTTAGAGCCTGAATTCGATCATGGGATCTTTGGAGAGCTTTAGTATGAATTTTTCCCTTTAAATTTTTTTCTTTAAAACAAGTCAAGGAATATGTTTTCAATGACAAAATACACATTTAATGGAAGAGGATAAAAGTCTGAAGCTGTCGACCTTGTTAGTAGCTCTAAAAGTCATTCCCTGATCTAGTTTTTTTTCTGAATAGAAAAACCTTTTTTTTTTAAAAAAAAAAAAAAAGGAATTACAGGATCATAGAATTTGGAGTTGGAAGGGTCCATAGAGATTAAATCTGTTCAAGCTGGTTTTAATTTTTCAACTTTAGAGGAGAAAGAAACCTTATCCTCTTTATAGGTTTGTTTCTTTAAAAGGAAAAAAAACTATGTCCAAGACCAGTCTTAGTCCCAGAATAGGAGCCCAGCTCATTCCACAGTCAGCACTTTCTGGCTTTACAGCATTTGCTGTAAGTGTCAGGTTTTAAGTTAAAACTTAGAAATACCTGGAATAGACAACGAAAATACCTCGAGGATATGCTATTTCAGAGGATGGCAAAATAAAACCCAGCAAATTCCCAACCAGACATACTCTAGAGTATTTAATGAAACTAATAGAGGGAATTATAATAAATAAGATTCAACACCAAAATGGCAACCATGATAGGTCATTCTTTTACTGCATAGCAGATTAGTGTGTGTACCTTGGAGCACATGCTTCAAATCATTAACCATTTCACTACAGGGAAGAAATAACAGCCCTTATAAATCAAATGACAATACTTGGGGTGAAGTGTTTGTACAAATTCCTATCTACAATAGGCTTTATAGTCTTGGGGGGGCTGTTACTTTGCTGATAAAAAGCTTGTGAAATCAGCTTGTTCTGTTAACCCTATTTCATGCACAAGGAAACTGAGGCAGAACATGATCAGGTTCACATGAAAAGACTACCTTAGATAAAAAAGCATTGCTGCATTTTGAATCAGGTATTAAGTTCACTGACCTCCTGCTTCATTTTAAGTAAAAGTTATTTACCAGATCAGAGGCATGCGTGCATTAACCAAGACTGAGCTGTGCTCAGTAGCTTTGAAATATTAAGAATGCTTGAGCATTCCATATACTTGCTCTACCTGTTAGGAATGAACTCAAATATATGTTGCATATCATGCCTTTATCAGGTATTTGATGTGAATGTAATTCATTTCATATATTTGGAAAGCCTACTTAATGATTATATTCTTTATGAAAAAAAAGTCCTGATTCCACAATAAGCAATTTTTTTCACTATGACTGCAGCACATTTGGAATTTTTAATTGACATCTAAATAAATGAAATGTAAGTTTTAAGATACCAGTTGGAAAGCAAGTTTGGAAGACGAAAATATCCTTTCATGTTACACACTTCTGTGGTCTAGTTTCTCCCTAAAGGCTAAAAGATGTTTAGTTTGAGCTGAAAGGATGAATACTGCAAGCACTTGGAGTCAAGTTGCGTGACTTCTGGGATGTAACCCTGTAACACCAGTGCACACAACTAGGAGATGGCCCTGGGTCTGTGTGCCATGCACAGATCGACTGCTACACATGTGCTGAATGGTACTGAAAGAAGCTTCTAAGACTTTGCAGGGCAGGCATCCTGTTATCAACATGCTGCACTGACATACACTTTGCATCAACCCACCCACATATCATCTTGATGGAAAGATAAATGCCTGGAGTACAGTTGATAAAACACATTAAACAATAATTAAAAGCTACATGAAAGTGTAAGAAAAATATGCAAAAAATGAAGAGTAGCTGTTAGTGTCAGTGCTTCAATAGTCCCAGGGTAAATCCTACTCCTTTCATCATGGTCAATTCATTAACTCAGGAGAAAAGCCAGAAAGGAAGGGAAATGCAGACCATCTGCTCAATCCAGATGCAAGAGCACATGCTTCTCACATCCAAGGCTATTTAGCAGAACTGAACTGAGCTAAGATCTAATCCTCTAATCAAGGATCAACAAAGGTCTTTTGACACATTTGCATCATAAATAAAAATTAATCTGGCATCATAATGAAGTGTCAGTTTTCTTTATTTCAGTAGGAACACTTAGTAAATTTGCATTGATCAGATGAAATTCCCAAAGAGGTATTACAGAAAATGAGCTTGGATTTCTCAACTTCTTACCTATTCTGGGAATAAAATAAGCCTAAAAGCATCTTATTCTCATAAATAGCATAAGCATTTTCATTATTACCCTTGTTCTTAAAATTACAGAAGCAACTCTCTCTTTCACACTAAATCTTTCTGCTAATAACACACTTTTTCTTTCTCAGAAGGGGTTAAAAAAATGAAGACATTCTTACCTTGAAATTATGAACCTTTTCATATTTCGGAATCTGCTCATTTTCTTTCAGAGTTGCTCTTCTAACGAGGGATGTCAACTGCGAATAAGCAAAAAGTTTAAGAGGTTGCCAAATTGTCACAGATGACTTTTGAGAACCCAGTTTCATTCCCAAGGCTGCTATCAACACATCTTGCTGACGGTTCTCTCGTTTTGATTTGTGAACTGCAGGTCTATTCGTTTTCCTCCCTGACCAAGATTCTTTGGATGGCATTTTGGAATGCACAGGAAAGAAAGACCTATATTGATCTATGTCTGTCGATGAACTGTACTCAGCTCATAAAAATGAGCATTCTGCTAGCAACCCAGACCCCTAACCTACAGAGAGCTGCAGAGCAACATCACGGAGAGGTGGAGTAGAATGATGAAGCACTTCTTAAAAGGAGGTCGACTTTAACTAGACAAATTCTTCTGGCTTCTGCCTTTTTTTTTTTTTTAAAGGGATCTCTATTTAAGCTCTGGAAAACTTAAGGATCTGAACTGAAAAAGAGTCGATGCTAACATACAAAAATCCAAACATCTCTCGCCGACTCTCTTTTAGAAACCACGAGATGAAGACAAATTATGCACTTCTAAAAGCTTTCCTGCCTATTCAACTACAGTGATGTCCATTTTGAATGAAAGATGCCCACATACTGAATGTAATCAGTTTCTACCAACAGACACCCCGCTAACCTCACTCTAGCAAAAGGAGGCTGGGGGAGGGGAGGGCTGGATTGGACTGGTCACATTAAGAAAGTAGATAACCAATGAAAGCTCCGCAATGGTATTTAAGGACGATATTCCTCAATATTCTCTCTCTCTCTCTCTCTCCCCTCTTCTCCCCCTCTCTTTTCCTCCCTCCCTCTCCTTGTCTCCTCTCCCTTTCTTCTCTCTCTGTCTCTCTTTCTCCTCCTCTTTTCCTCCCTCCCTCCCTCTCCCTTCCTCTCTCTCTCTTTCTCCCCCTCTCTTTTCCTCCCTCCCTCTCCTTCTCTTCTCTCTTTCTCTCTTTCTCTCTCTCTCTCTCTCTCTCTCTCTCTCTCTCTCTCCTCTTCCTCCTAATTCCCTTCCCCTCTTCTCCCTTTCCCTCTCCTTTCTCCTCTCAGACTTCCTGCTGGCTCAAGGAAAAAAAAATATCAGTAGGAAGGTAATGAGCAATGAGTGAGTCATGCATCATTACCAAACGGCATCTCATACCAAGCAAGGTGAGACTGAAACACATAGTTGGCGTTTTATAAGAAAGAACTATTCAAGAAAGAGGCTAATCTGTGGCTCTTACTGTTCAGTAATTCATATGTAATGTATGTAAGTATATATGTATGTATATAGCAACTGCAGCACAACTCTATTAAAGAGACAAGTTTAGGAAGCCATTAGGTGAAGAACAGAGAAGTCTTTGACTATCACATAGATCCAAGTACATTTAGGAACATATCTATTGTGCAGCTAAAGAAAATGGATGAAGCATCATTTCTCTCCTTCACAATCAACCAAAGTAGCTTTGCCCTGGGTCTAAATTGAAACATATCAGTGGTCTCCAGGCAATTCTTTAGGACCATAAGTTGCAGAAAACTTGTTAATCTGTATTGATAGTAGGTGTTAACTTACTAGAAAGTTCCTGATACCAATGAAATTGGAGGTCTGTACGTTTTCCCTGCTCCTGCTACTCCCTCATTTCCATCCCCCACTTGACAAACAGTTGCAATACAGTCAAGCATTGCTTTATCTTTCAATTATCAAACTTTTTATCCCATAGTTGTGAATCACGGCACTGATTCTGCCCAAGGTCTGTTAGAGTTGAGCACTCAACTAGACAATAAAGGAAATCTTTAATGATAATGCCGGTGTAGTCTGTGGACTTGTGCTTTACATCTGTAGGACTTCAGGTTGAGAGAAACACTGGGTCTAGGAATCAAATCCAGCTCAGCTACATGTAGTAACACTGAGCACATTCATTAAGGTGCTACAACTTTCAACCCCACTAAAACCCCCTTTTCGAATTATTTCTTATCTGCCTGCTTTAAAAAAAAATATGCTATATATTTTAACAGTACGATTGAAAAGGAAAACTTATTTTTTAATCCATTATGAGTAAAACTGAATCAGTACAACTTAACTTTGTGCTCATGATACTTGAAATTACTCAGAATACAGCTATTTGTTCTTTGTATAACTATTCATTTTCAAATAATGGGGTAAAAGAATTCATTTGAATACACTTTTGTAATAATATGCTTAAATTTAGCTCTCCTTATTCCTCAGATGATTTTTGTTTTTGTTTTTGCCTTTTGAAACAATGAATATATTTCTAATCACCCAGAACAGTGACAAGGAAAATAATTCCTTGTTTAGGGAAATTAAATTTAGGGAATGAGAAAGGAAAGGAACTTAGCCCAGAACAAAACCACAAGACAGGAAAAGGTCAACCTCAGACAGCAATAATGTTGAAAAAGCCTATAATTTGGAAACAAGTTTATGAAGATGATGAATTTTGATTCTAATCTACATGGCGCTTGAAGAATCTAGATATCTTCCTACTTGAATACATCAAGTCCAACTTCCGCAGCACAAATAATTCAGTTCAGAGTCTGTATTCTATAGGTGGTGTGTACCAATTCAATTCAATAAACATTTATTAAGTATCTACAATGTGCCAGGCACTGTGCTAAAGGCTGGGGATACAAATAAGAAAAAAGAAAGACAGTTCCTGCCCTCAAATAGCTTAGAATCGAATGGGGAAAAGATAATACGCAAAAAGAAGCTGTTAAGTTAAGGGTTGGGGAAGAGACACTAAGGGACACATTGTTCCACAGAGTTTAAACCAGGAAGGGCTGCAGAGGCAAAGTGGAATGAACTGGAAATCCAATTTCTACCCTCTACAAAGAAAGACTTTGGGGGGAAGTTTGGTATTCCACCCTCCAGCCCTCCAGTTATATACATTTTAGTCTGATCAAGGCATGAAGGAATCCTTAATTTGTTCCAGGTGATCAAACTGTTTTATGTTTGGTTTTTCATACTTCCCAAAGTAATTTTTATTTAATTATTTATTTTAATTATTTGATCTGCTTCCAACCTGTCATGACTATTTTAAATGAATAAAGACATAAATCGACAATTTACATTTAGGTGTATCCCAGTTTCATGTCTCCATACCCCTTGGGTTATTTCTGTGGCCCATAAAATGCTTCCATTTCAATAGAAAATGCAGTTTGACTTTTTTTTTTTTTAACTCAGGTTATATAACCAGGAATGTGTAGCAACACCAGGTGACTTAAAATACATACTGACTTTTTAAACATCAGCAACAGGTTAGGACAAGACTTCTACATAGCTGATTTTTTTTTTTTAACTAAAGACTACTCTATAACTATCTCTAGTATCAAAAGGTATAAAACATTAAAGACCTCCCCCAAAATAATCTCCCTATATTGCACCTTGTGACCCCTGATGGTATCTCCAAATCATTGTTCCTCACTTAGCTGACAATTTTCTAACTGGCAATCTTGGCCTTTATGCCAGGTTTCCTCTGTGCTAGGGAACAGAGATTCCAGTAGGGTGCTACAAGGAACAGTTGAGAGGTCTGATGAGTGAGTCCTCAGAAGGGTGAAAGATCAATGATTCTAGTGGGAACACAGAAGTGGGAATTTATTTGTGTTATTGTATTAAATTCATCCCAGAGGAAATAATAATAGTAATAAATTGCTAGAATTACTAGAGTGCTATGGGGCAGCTAAGTGATGCAGTGGATAGAGCACTGGACCTGCAGTCAGGAAAGTTCATCTTCCTGAGTTCATATCCAGCCTCAGGCACTCCATAGCTCTGTGACCCTGGGCAAGTCACTTAATCCTGCTTGCTTCGGCTTCTCACCTGTCGAATGAACTGGAGAAGAAAATGTCAAACCTCTCCAGTGTCTTTGCCAAGAAAATCCCCAAATGGGATCAGGAAGAGTTGGTCACTACTAAAAATAGGGAAGGAAATAGTGAAAGACTCTAGTATTTTTGTCAGTAAAACCCCAAATGGGGTCTTGAAGAGTCAGCTGTGACTGAAATGACTCAACAACAACCATAAAAACGAATTGGAGAAGGAAATAAATGGCAAATCCTTCCAGTATCTGTCAAGAAAACCCTAAATGGGATCACAGAGTCAAATGTGACTAAAAATGACTAAACAATAATATATAACAGTGTAAGGTTTGCAAAGGACTTCAAACATGTTATCTTATTTGTTCTTTGCAACAATAGGTAATTGTTACCATTTTACAAATAAAGAAACTGAAACTAAGATAATGTGACTTGTCCAAGGTCATGAAGCTACTGAGTATCCAAGGCAGGATTTGCATTCAGATCTCCTTGACTCCAAATCCAGTGCACTATGCCACTGAAGTTGGACCACGTGTCAATGTCACCCAAGACTATCTTACTCTGGATTTTGCATGGGACAGACATAATCCCACTGTAGGAACATTTGAGTCTGCCTCCACAGTTTTTAGCAAAGCCTGATTCTCACGGTAAAGATAAACAAAGAGCAGGTGTGAATAAAAAATATTCAATAATATTTTTGGTTGTCTCACAAGTTTCTCAATCGACTGACTGATTGATTGGTGTTAAATTTTCCATTAAATCTGGATAAGACGGTAAGAAGTCTTGAGAAGTCACCTCATTCCTACTTCAGTAGAGAGTGAAGCTTACTCCACATAAAGTAACGAGAAAACAAAAGTCCACTTAAGGTAATTTTACTAATCTACACCAACATTTTAGCCTGATCACTACCTTGAAGGAAGAGGCAGCATAATGTTAATAGCATAGAAAAAGTTCTTGTCCTCTTCCTTACATGAAAATAAACTGAGGTTAATAACAATACTAGCTAGTATTTAGATACTATTTTAGGATTTGGAAAGAATTCTTAATATGTTATTTCTCTTGATCCTCATGGCATCCCTATGAGTTGGGTACTTTTATTTTCTCCACTTTACAAAGGAAGAACTAGAAAAAATACCAAATTGACATTTTCTGTTGAAATGGAAGCTTCTTTTTCTTTTATTTTGCATCACACAAATAACCTAAGGGATGTGGAGACTTGCCCAGGGTCATATGACTAGTAGATGTCTAAAGCAGTATCTGAACTCAGCATTTCCTTATTCTAAGACTAGCACTGCATACTCTGTGCTACTTAAT
Source organism: Potorous gilbertii (assembly GCA_028658325.1). NCBI lineage: Eukaryota > Metazoa > Chordata > Mammalia > Diprotodontia > Potoroidae > Potorous > Potorous gilbertii. Next base: position 198,787,147 of record CM053771.1, read on the forward strand.
AGATACATATACATCAGCAGAAATAATAGTGTTGGGCAATCTGTATAGTAAATGGAAGCTGCAGAACCATGATCATGGCAGTAAAGGTTTAAAATGGAACTGAGAGTTCCATTTTTAGAGTTATTTTGAGGAAATGACCTCAATCAAAATGTTCTTTTACTAAAAAGGTTCCTCAAAATTGGCATGAATTCTTGATCCCACCTTCTCAGTTACTTCTCATGGAGAAGGAGCTGCTTTTGTCAGATTTCAGCATCTGATCTAGTAAACACTACTCTTCTTTATGGTTTGTTCATCAGCCACTGGCTCTGGCCAATGCTCTCATGCATACGGTTCCCAGATACACTGCATGTCAAGTGGCCAAGATAATACAATGGGAATCCTTTGGAATTATGTAATTTCTTTACATGAAGTATCTTTTATAGGCAGATAAACCTCATATTTATGGTTTGCAAATGGCTTTAATTACTTTGTCAGTCTCACTGTTGGCTACTCTATCTCACTGGAGAAGCAAGTTAAACTGCACAGCTTCTGTAAAGTTGATTTTGATCAGCCTAAAAAAGTAGATTAGGGAGGTCCTTCTAACATCAGAACTTTTACCTTAAGAATCAGCTGGGGCAGGAGACTCAAAGGACTGGCATTTGATAGTGACCTTCCAGGACCATAATTAAGCCTGTTGTCATAAGCATAAAGTTTCTGGTGACACAAATATGGTGACTAATGGTGCATGTAGATATCTCAGCCCTTCAGGAGGTATGTAAATGTCCATCTACAGATGTAGGTGTGGGATTTACTCAGGGCACAATAATAGCAGAACTTCTTTGTCAACTTATAAAGAATTTTATTCTGTGGTGAGTACAGTACTTGAATGTCAAGCGTTTGATGCCTTAGTACTACGAGCCTCCTGTGGCTAAATATGGTTCCAATGGAGTGTAGTGAAACATCAGTGGTAAGAAGTAGTGGTTTATGATTATTATGTCTTAGTAGTATGGATTTAGAAGTCCACTACTTGCCATTGTACAAAATATTATAAGAGACCTGGATGGGGATCCCAGAGGATACCTAGTCCAATATCCTCAGAAATTGAGAAATAGAGAATTGAAATGACTTGCCCAAGGTGACATGCGATATTAAGAGACAGAGCAAGGATTTGATTCCAGGTCCTCTCACTCTAAATCTGATGGCTCCAAGAAGCTGTAGCACACACAGTGGCCACACAATGGCAAGAGGGGCTAAACCAGGATTAGGGCAACCAATAGACCTGAAACCTGCTGGTGAGTTAGGGAGATGTCTACCCCAAGCATATGAAGACAGCTCCTGATAGAATGGGTAGGTGAGCACAATTTGTTCTAACAGCCATGAAGGTGGCTGAATTAGGCATTGTGGAGAGCTCAGAGCTTGGTCAGGCATCAAAGATGCCAAGGACATGTACCGAATCTCAGCCTAAGAAGTTGACATCAGAAAAGCTAATTTCACATTCCACTTTTTTTTTCTGATCAAATACTTGATGTAAAAAAGAACAAAGAACTTCCTGAAATCTCTTCTTAAGGTCACTTCTTGATACTCTGATCATCAGAACTTAGTTCAATAATAGTACCACAGTTTAGAGTCTTTGAAAATAGGCTCCCAATTGAAATTGCAAATTGAATGTACTTTAATCACAGACTCCACTGGCATTTACAGCTCTTCATAATATGGTTTCAATGTATTTTTTCAGATGAATTTCACATCACTCCTCCTCATGCCCTGTTCTAGCCAAAATGGCCAACTTGCTGTCCCTAGTACAAGATGTGCCACTTTTTGCCCTTATGCTTCTATAAGGCTAATGCATGCCTAGAATGCTCTTCTTTCTTACTTCTCCTGCCCCTGTGGAGGCTCATCTTAAGTCTGTATTTGTATACAATGTTTTTCATGCTGCTCCCAATTTTTTTGTGCTCCCATCATCCACCCCATCAAAATTAGTTTCTATTTAGAATCAGAAGATGATAGATTTCAATTTGGAAAAGACCTTAGAGGCCAGTGAGTCCAACCTCCCATTTTTTTTTATAGATGAGGAAAGTAAGGCACAGAGAAGTAAAGTGTCTTGCCTAGGGACACAGCTTAATTACGTGATGCAGGATTCAAACCCAAGCTGGTCTTTCTGACTCCAAGTCTAGCTCCCTGACCATTATGCCTATTACTTTGATTTATCTTTTGCACACATGTTACTTCCCCCTAGGAGAATGTAAACCCCTTGAGAGCAGGGACTGTTTCATTTTTGACTTTGACTCTCTAAAAGCTACTCCATAGTGCATGCTCAATAAATGTTTGCTGAATGAACCAATCTGCAAAGACTCTCTGCAAGAAGTAACTGACTGGATGCCTGGAGTAACATAAATGATGCTAAGCTACTGGTAATCTTTGTTAAGGTTAAGGTTTACAAAGACATCTCTGCCTGGTGCCCTTGTATTTCCGCAAAGTGTCAACACAATTTGTGAAGCCCACTGGATAATGTAACTAGCTCAAAGCTGTTTTATTTCATCAGTGTTCAACCTCTTCTTTGTTCCCTTTTGAGCAAAAGAAACATTGCTAGCTCTCATGCAAATTGGTGAAATGTCTAGATCCTGACAAAAGACCTGGTTCTTCACACAAACTTTCAGACAACACCTAAAGACCTCTGTGGCTGCTATTCAATCATTTCACTTGGGATTTTCTTGGCAAAGAGACTAGAGTAGTTTGTCAATTCCTTCTTCAGTTCATTTATGGATGAGGAACCAAGGCAAACAGGGGTAAGTAACTTGACCAGGGTCATATAGCTAGTAAGAGTCTGAGACTAGATTTAAACTCAGGAAGATGGGTCTTCCTCACTTCAGGCACTGTGCCATCTACCTGCCCCAAAGGAACCTTTAGCTCTTGCCTATCTTGGGCCCACCTTGAAGCCTTAGTACTTAAAGGTTTTTCTCTCTTGAATTTTCTTTTATTGTGCTTAATTTATATTGCATTTATCTATAGTATTTAACTGATATATTAATTTAGTTTTAATTTAGATTTAATATAGTATTTAATTGAAATATTTAATACTACGCATTTTAATTTTATATATTTAATTGCTGTTGTTTGTTGTTCTTGCAGAGGACCACTGATATCAGGAAGGTGATGTCATGAATTGCAAATGAATTGGATTTAAGTGAGGATTAATTGGATTTAAGCTGTGCAAAACTACCAGCCTCACTTTCTCCTTCAGAGACATTCAGGTCCGGTGATAAGATATAGATCAGAATGACTGAAGATGGCCCCAGCAGTGGGAGATCTTCTTTTATTATAATATCTTCCAATTAGAATATAGACTCCCTGAGGGCAAGAACTATCAATTTTTTCTGTCTGTACTCCCAGACTTAGCATAATGCTTAATAAATGCTTTTTTCCTTTCATTTATTCATTCAACATTTTACAATTTTCTTACACTTGGGGTATTTGAATGATCATCTGTGCTGGGGATGTAGTTACCTATTAGCATAAGCCACTTCCTTTCTAAGAGTTTTTTCTTGCCCCACTCCACTGCCACCGACAGTAATGAGTAGAAGCTTTGAGTCTACTAAAGATTGACGACACAGTTTCTAATGCTATTAACTAGTAGATCCTCATAATCTGTAGGATGCATGGTGGTTCTTCCAACTCTGGTGACAGGTTTTACAAGAAAGTCCTGTCGAAGGCACTGTCACCAATTACTGATACATTTTTAGCCATTTAAGAGGAAGGCTACACTGACTCCAGGATCCATCTGGAAGCATCATACCATTGATCTTTCCAATATGACTTAGCTCCAGGGCATTTATGTCACTCAAATAATCAAGACTGCCTAATGCTAGGTGATGTGAACAGTTATGGTTGTCCCTGGCTTCATTCATATGGAATTGGGATGGTCTATTCTCTCAAGGTGTTTCTTGATCACAACAAGCACTTATCATCCTTTCACCTGCCTGATAAGTGTTAACATCACCTTCTGAGTATCAAACTTGACTCAGAGTCATTTTGGCTGAACTGACTGGCACATAGCTGGGGGTAGCTATTCCCTGTATTTTGAGGACCCTATTGTCAAGATTTCTCTATTTAATAATGATAATGCTAGGAGAAGGAGGTGTTAGCATTTCTGTGATAATCCCTTTACGAATAATATCCTCATTTGCTTCTCACAATAATTCTGAGGTATGTGCTATTGTTAACCCCATTTTACAGATGGGGAAACTGAGGCAAACAGAGGCTAAGTTAATCAAGAAACGTTTATTAAGCACTTACTATGTGTCAGGCTCTGTGATAAGTGCTGGGGATACAGAGGAAGGCAAAAGGCAGTACTTGCTTTCAAGAAGCTCATAGTTTCATAAGGGAAACCAGGCATAAAAAGAAGCTGAAAAGGGAGGAGAAGGTAAGAAGTGGGGGCATGATGAAGTCCTGCCGTTGGATAGGAAATGAGGAGGGGTCTTCCCTGGGCCCACTCCTTGAATGCTAGATCTGGGAGAAGCTCTGAAATGTCCACCCTCTTCTACTCTCTCCAATCAGAGAGAAGGAGGCACTTTGGAGACAGGGAGTCCTAAGTCATAATCTAAGGAGATAATGAGTTTCAGAGCTGATATCATCTTCCAGGAAAATGAATATCTGGAGGTAATGATAAAGTCCAGGTGGGAAAAGTAGTGTCTGAGGTGGAATTTGAACTTAGCTTTTCCTGACTCCAGGCCCAGAGCTTGATCTACCTTTCCACCTAGCTGTATACTGCACATAGTACTGATGTTGAAAGCTGCTCCATTAATTTCTATGGCCTACAGTGATGGAATCTTACTATCTTGAGAAATTATAAATTAATTTCAATGGAGAGGCATGTTATTGAGAAGTCTTGAAGGCTGTGTATTACTGTAATGCTGTAACATACTCAAATACTTCCATACCAAAGGGATCTGTGCTTTCACTGATTCTAGAGTTCCTTCCAACGATGCAGATCACAAACCATCCATTCTTGCCCATCTTGTGTAACTTTCACTCACATCCTCCCAAAAGCTCAGCACAGAGAGTTTCCTTACCCAATGGGATGGAGGCTATCTATGCTTTGTCTGTCTCTACCTTGTGAGGGCAGCAGTGGGGCACTCTGGCCATTGAAGAAACCCCCAAAGTTTAAGTATTGAGACAGAATTACATCTTGGTAATATAAGTAGCAAATATCTTGCTGATTCTGAATATGAAATTTAAATCTCTGTTCATGGACTGACAGTTTGGGGTAGAGGAAGAAAAAATGGAGGAGTCTGATTTCACCAAATCCTTAAGTTCTTCCATGGTCTTAATGAGTGGTGAAGAAGTAAGGACGGATCTTATTATGGCATGTGTTGGTATCCTACAGACAGCAGGAGTGAGGCAGGAATCAGTTCTAGACCCTTAGCCTTGTTTAAATATAGAAGCAAGCCCATCTACCCATGAATCTCAATGAGCTGCCCAACTAACATCAAATACACCCCTGAAGTGGCCATTCTAAGATGAGAGCATCTCAACTTTCAGTCCAGAGGCCATGTTTAAGCCATTCCCCAATAAAACTAGAAAACAAAGTCTCATTGCTTCAGGTCGTCTGGTTTTTACTGGATCCTGTTCTAGTCCCTGGGATGCATGCTCATTCATACTAGGTGTCAGCCACAGGAGAGGGACACATGGATCTTCACTTTCTCCTTTATTACTGACGAGCTTCTCTGGAAATCGATGTGGCATCAACCACAGAAGGTAATCAATCAAGCAATATTTATGAAGAGGCTACAATGTGCTAGCCATAGTGCTAGGTTTAAGGGACACAATCTCTACTCATGAGGAGCCTACCTAATAGAGAAGACCATAAGGAAGACCATGTAAGTATATAGAGAAGAACTAGATATACTTACATTATTTTTTAGTCATTTTTAACTCTTCATGACCCCTTTTGGGTTTTTTTTTTTTTTACAAAGATGCTGGAGTGGTTTGAAATTTCCTTCTCCAGCTCATTTTACAGACAAGGAAACTGAGGCACGTGGTTAAGTGACTTATCCAATGTCACACAGCTAGATAGTGTCTGAGGGTGGATTTGAACTCAGGTCTTTCTGACTTCAGGCACAATGTCCTATTCCCTGTGAAACCTAGCTTCCCTTACTGTGCTAAGTGTTGGAACGACACAAAGAAAATAAATGAATAGCTTACAGGGAAGAGACAAAAAAGAACACATCGAAGTCTATACAGAATAAATATGAGGTGTCTCAAAATTTTTACTTCAATTTTAAGCTTTATAAACCTACAGCTGAAAAAAGACTGTGATACCTTGCATGAAGAAAATAAGTAAGAAACACACAATTGTATAGAGTCTAGAACAGTAGACTTGGAATCAGGGAGATTTGACTTCAAACTCCAGTTGAGATACTTGCTAGCTGAGTGGCTCTGGGCAAGTTGTTTGTAATCTCTGGGCCTCAGTTTCCTCATTTATAAAATGAAGAGGTTGTACACGATCTATGAGGTTCCTTTCTGGGCATCTGGGTGGCACAGTGGATAGAATGCTGGGCATAGAGTCAGGATGGCTCATGTTCATGAGTTCAAATCTGGCCTCAGATGCTTACTAGTTATGTGACCCTAGGCAAGTCACTTAATTCCATTTGCCTCAGTTTCCTCATCTGTAAAATGAGCTGGAGAAGAAAATGGCAAACTATTCCTATATCTCTGCCAAGAAAACCCCAAATGGGACCACCAAGAGCTGGGCATAACTGTGAAAACAAACCACAAAGGTCACTTTCAGCACTAAATCAATAATTCAATGAAATACAAATAAAAACAAAATTGTCCAACAGAAAATCAGAGGGCATCCCATCACCTAACTGCCCACCACCAGTGAGCCCAGCACCACATATGCATTTCCTCTCCCTTCCATAGCCTGTCAGCTTAGTATTCTGGCTTATTTAAACTTTAACAGCAAGAATTCAACCTACCACTAGTGAAGATAAATGGAGCATGGAGGACTGAAGGGGAAAGAATTCAAAACCTTTGAACTTTCTGTCCATTGGTGTGAAAATTATTCATGAGTATGAAAATGACAACATTCTGATCAATCTTACCACTGGGTTACAACCTTCAACTGAACTGCTGCTACAGAAGAACATGTATATCCCTTTGGTCTTAATGGCTTTCTTTCCTTTTTAGTGATTTGCTCCATTGATCTATTTATTCAATAAACATTTATTGAGGCCCTAAAATACACCTGGCACTGTGCTTAACCATCAACTGGATCAGTGCAACTGTTCTGTGACTGGTCCGTGGGTCGTTTTCAGTCTGAGAAAATTGAGATGCAGCAAGCTTTTCCTTGGTGGCAGTCAATAAAAGGCTGATTTCAAAGCCAAGAAGACCTATGTTCCAGTCCTTTCTCTAACCCATCTTGGTCTTTCTCTCCTAAGTGTTACAGGAAACTTGCTAAAGACTTCAAGTGCAGAGAAATATGGGAAGCTGCATTCATGGAAGGAGTTTCTTTGCCCAGGAATTCCCCAAAACAATAAAATCCCAGTGCCAGTTTTTATTCGTAGACTATCCTGGCTATATTCATACCAATGACTGGTAACTTAGTCTCGTGAATGGGAGTGACAGACTCAAATCCAGGTGACATTTTAGCAAGTTGAATAAGATTATCCTCCCAATCTGACTTTTAAAATTTCCAATGAAATGTCTTGCTTTCATATCATCTCTCTTTTGAAATATATATCTTCCCCTCCCCAGAGACTGGTCCCTGCATCAAGAAAAAAGGAAAATGTACACTGATCACAAAGGGACACGCAGTAGGGTAGGTTGGGGATAAAGATGGCAGGAGTAAGGAGTGACATGAAGCATGGCTGGAGCCTTCCTGAAATAATGGGGCAGGATGTGCATCTCAGCTGCTCTGGTTGATCTCTACTATGCACTTATTACAGTCTAATTTGTACTGTGATTATTTATGTTTGCATGTTCACTTTTCTACTGGACTGTAAGCTCCCTGTGGGTGTGAACTGTCTTGTTTTTCATCTTGGTGTACTTATCACAAAATCATGAATGTAGTGGGTATTGAATTGAATTAAATTGAATTAAAATTTTTCTTATCGACTAAGAAATCCCAGTTATTCAGGCTGGCCTCTTGGGTGAACCTAAAATGAAAGGAATAGAAGGTAACAGCTGGCAGCTAGGGGCACAGTGCCCAGACTACCTGGCCTGGAGTTAGAAAGACTCATTTTTCTGAGTTCAAATCTGGTCTCAGACACCAGCTCTGTGACTGGGCGAATCACTTAACCCTGTTTGCCTCAGCTTTCTCATCTCCAAAAGGAGCTGGGGAAGGGAATGGTAAAAACGACTCCACTATCTTTGCCAAGAAAATCCCAAATGAGGTCTTGAAGAGTAGGACATGACTGAAAAATGGCTGAACAGCAGCACAAAGGTAAGAACTAGATGATGATAGAAAGACCCGAGTTCAAATTCTACCTCTGATGCTTATTGTCACTGAAACCTTCGACAAGGGACTTCACCCCTCTATCCCTCAGTAGATAAGGGGATTATACTGGATGGCTTCTGCAGTCTCTTCTAACTGTAGAATTATAATTCTAAATCATTTGTAGTCAGACATGGTCACCTGGCTCAAGTCTGTCCTCTGACCTTTGTTCTAGGTTTCTGGCATACGTTACATGGCACAGTTATGTTTCTGCTTTACTTTTAGCAGAGAGTTTTGGCTCCAACACTCAGGACAAACATCAATAGCAGCCTTGGGGCCCCATCCTGCCAATTTCAGTGAAAAAAAATAGCAGCTTCCAAGTGCCCAAAGACAGTGTTTTTTTCTTTCTCTGGTTTCTCTTTAAGGTTCTTGCGCCCAGTGACAACACCCTTCCCCCTTCCCTTGCTTTTTCTGAAAGAAGAACACCATAGGAAACCATGGCTAAAACCTTTCAAATATATCAGGGCTGGTGTTCATGGAAAGGGGGAGCCCACATTTTAAGGAACTACTTAACACCTCCTCCATGAAGGCAGGCGGATAAAGCACAGGGCCTGGAGTCAGGAAGACCTAAGTTCAAATCTGGTCTCAGATATTGCTTCCTGTGTGACCTCAGGCCAGTCACTTAACCTTGTTTGCCTCAGTTTCCCTATCTGTAAAATGAGCTGGAAAAGAAAATGGCAAACCACTCTAGAATCTTTGCCAAGGAAACCCCAAACAGGGTCACAAAGAGTTGGACGTGACTGAACCACCACCACAGCAACAACCTCTGTGAAACCTGTCCTGATCCTTCCTTTTGAAAGTAATATCTAAGTTCTGAACAATTATTCATTCTCCTTGTGGCATTTACAATAATCCTAACTGATATTGCTACATACAGGCTTAATGTTCACAAAGGCCCACTGCATAGGTCAGTTGACTTAACACCTTCTAAATGCCTTGTATTACTGGATAAAAAGGTGAGTTATCTCTTGCACATGGCTATTTTTCCATCATGGTTTTGATATATCATGGGTCCACATAGGAAATTAAATGGAAATTTCTGGGGAGTTTTGCAGAAGCTATAGATGACATGCTAAGGCCAGCAGATGACACAGAAAAAAAATTAGAAACTCAAAAATTCATAAAATATATGTATAATATTGTATAACATCAATATATTTTATCTTTCAATACCATGATAATTCAGACTTCTTCTCTGGTAAGAAGGGAGGGCCAAAAAATTTTATGTGGATTTTCCAGATCACAAAGGGGTCTGTACCCTTAACCCTGGTGATGAGGAAGGAATAACTGTACTGGAGTTTGGAGTCAGGAGGCCTGGCTTTTGTCATGGACCAGTTGGGAGCCATGAATCAATTGTTCACCCTCTCTGGGTAAAATTTTCTTTACTGTAAAATTTGAACAGTAACTCTGGCACCTAAGAACTCTTCTGGGTTGTTGTGAGGAGAGCAGAGCCACTACCTGCTCATATGACCTCAGGCAAGGAGGTCACTTAAGGCTCTGGGCCTCAGTCTCTTTACTGTAAAGGAAGGAGGTAGGACGACATGACCTCGATGGCTCCTTTTAGCTCTAAAATCTGTGCTCCGTGATGTTTACAGTGGTATATAAATTTAACAGTAATAATTATAAGTATTATTTGTACTTTCTGTGAGTATTTTAAGATCAAGGACTGTGCCTTCATCAGGAGCCTGCTTCCCCAGGGTGCCTTGATGTTGTAGGTGCTCAATAAATACATGCCAAATGAACAAAACCTTACAGAAGTAGGTCTGACATGGCCCAAGGCAGTAAATGATATGATCAACTGCAGGCCACACTGCAGAAGGGCATAATCTATAGAACTGTAACCTTCCAAAGAAGCCAGAGAGATGCTATTTGACAACAACTCCAAGGGGCAGCTCTTGTGGGTATCTGTTAGGAGAGAGATTTCAATGTGACACACAGAGGGCAGAGAAACAGTCTGCTCTCTCTCCATTGGCCTGGGAATTGAGAAATCTTGGAATAGCTATGAATTGTTACAAAGGCTTATGGGCAATGGAATTTGGAAGAATTCAAGGGGGAAGAACCCAACCTCATCATCTCCCAGAATCAAAATGAAGTCTGTTACGTAATCATGCTTAAAGAAAGAATTTACTTGCCTCATCGCCACATTCCCACCCCCCCCCCCCCAATTCCCCTTTCCCTTTAACTTTGGAAGCTTTAGGAAAAGTCTTGTTTTGTGCCAAGAGTCCTCTTGCCTTAGTTCTATGCATTTTCCCATACAAGGTAATACTAGGTAGCTTCTTGGTCTTTGTGGGGAAAATAATTAGATTTTAGAATAAATTGCTTTTGTAGAGCCTATTGAGATGTAATCAAGGTGGGCATTTTGAGATTTAAAAGAGTGAAACAAACTTGGTGAAAGCTAGAGACATATAGTAACTACTATTCCTTCCTTTATTTACATGATTAAAATTTATGACGCTAGTTTACCGCTGTTTTTTGTGGAAGTAGTAGCAGTAATAGGTGGCATCTCTATAGCATTCTGAAGTTTGTAAAGGGCTTTTACAAACATTATCTCATCTCATCTTCAGAACAACCCCGGGAGACTGAGGCTGACAGAGAGTGAGAAAGCTGCTCAGTCACATAAACAGAAAGTTTCTGCCAAGCCTATCACTTTATGGCTGGAATTTGCCTTGGTGGAGGGTTATCCATATAAAACAAAATTTCAGTTTTTTAATATGGGAGACTAGAAAAGGACTCAATCATTTCCAATGCAGTTTTTCAAACTCAATTTGAAATAAAAGGGACCTTAGATATCATAAAGTCCCATATGTTTCTGTACATGTATGCATATATGTATCAGTTGCATATGTGTACATCCATAGTACACATATAGATATATGTGTGTATGCATGTATTTGTACATATACATATGTGTATATGCATGTATCCTATCTATATATCCTAAAAGGTCAACATTCAGTTTCTGCTGGAAGATCTCTAATGACAGAATTCATTTCTCTAGAGGCAGATCATTTTACTTTTGAGTAATTCTAAGTATTTTTCTTATATTGAGCTAAAATCTTTTTCTCTGCAACTTCTTCCCTTTGTTCTTTCTTTTCCCCACTAGAGACAAATGTAATAAATCTAATTCCTCCTCCACAAAACAACTCTCCAAATAGCTAAAGACAACTCTCAGAATTCCTCTATGTCTCCAGGCTAAATATCCCTTGTTCCTTGCCAGAGATATTGATGGTTTTTTTTCTTTGAAGATTACTGTAGTTGCATACTAGGACTTTTGATATCATTTCATTCTCTTCCATATAACTGGTAATTCTATCTGTTTTTTGAGTCACTCATCATTCCAGATGTCATTATTAATTCTCCATTTAGGTCTATATCATTTGTTTATATTGCCTGTACTTATGTCTATTTTAGGGCACAATTATCTATCAATTATATTTCTGTTTTTTAATACTTATTTACAATATCTTTGGGCCATACCACAGATAAATCTTGACAATCGCTGCATTTGATTCAGATTTTAGGAAAGGTACTGATAACATGTAGCACCAAGATGGTGAAGGAACTGGAGATCATAGCTTAAAAAATCCTCTCTGATGATTGCTGCTTCCCTTTCTAAATGCTTATAAACTATTCCTTTGTTAGGAATCAAACTCAGGCTTGCTAGGTAATAGTTTACATAATCTGCCTTCTTCCCATTTTCAAATATTATTACAATGTTTATCCATCCCTAGTCTGGTGACATCTCCCATATTTTTCACAATTTTTCATAAGTGATGTTAGCAATCAGAACCACAATTTTTTTCCAGTCTGGGATACTGTTTATCTTGACTCGGCTATTTGAATATTTTCAATGTAGCTAGTTTATCTCTTACCATTTCTTCATTTACCATCATTTTCAATTAAACGTTTCTCTTTTTTTTGGTTCTAAATTGGTTAGCTTCAAGATCATTCATGGGAGAGAAAATAAGCAAAGTAAGAGATACCAGATACTTTCTTTTCCATTACTATCATTCCATCCACCATGACCAATGGTTCCATTTTTTCTTTCATCTTTATTACACTTCCAGTATAAAAAAACACTTGCCTTTGTTCCCATATTTTATACACACTTTTTTTTAACATCTAACTTTGTTCAGTGAGTTCTCTGTGCCTCTTCATCTGTATCTCTAGACAGTCCCTCATCCCCATCCCCACTGGCCTCATTTCACATGCTCTCACACAGGACAGGTATCAGATGCCATTCAGTTCAATCTATACCTGAAAAGAAATGTTCTCTGCAATATCCCTAATGAGGAGTCATCCAACTGTTGGAGATCGCCAGTCTACTTCTGGACCACTCTGGTTGTCAAGAAGTTTTTCTTTAAATTATGTGTGTACCTACTTCTTTCCAATTTCCATTCACTACCTCTAGTTCTGTCATCTAAAGCCAGGTAGAAAGTCTAATCCTAACCCCTCCTCCATGATAGCCCTTCAAATATTTGAAGAGGGGCACCATATTCCTCTGAAGTAATTTCTTCTCCAACCTATGTATCCTCAGGGGCAGCGAAGTGGCACAGTAGATAGAAGGTCAGTCCTGGAGTCAGGAAGACTCATCTGATCAGGGCACAGTACAGTAGGTCACTCCAACTTCTTTAATTATTTTACTTTTAAAAATTATCAAATGCCCATTTTGTTTTCTCTCCCATGTCTCACCCACTAAAAAGAGAGGAAGGAAGGAAGGAAGGAAGGAAGGAAGGAAGGAAGGAAGGATGAGAATAAGGAAAGAAAAAAGAAAGGAAAGAGGAAAAGCAATAACGAATGAATTTAGGAGGGATGAGTACAGAACCCTGTATCACATATAGTTAAGTGAAACATATTCTTTCACAAAACGCCTTTATTCTTCTGCCTGTTAGTCCATTATTTCTCTCTCAGGAGGTGAACAGCATCCTTCTTCATTAGTCCTTTTGAATTGTGGTTGGTCATTTAGTGGATCAGAGTTCTTAAGTCTTTCAAAATTGTTTTTATAATTGTGAAGTTCAAGTATGAATTGTTCTGGTTCAGCTAACTCAACTTTGCATCAGCTCAGAATTTTAATGATGCTATGCAGTATAATTTCCATCAGTATCTTTAAAAATTCGTGCTCATAAGCATCTCACCCTTGTTTCCTATGCAGAAGTGTAGACTATGGGAAATTATCCATATTCTCACCTCTCTGAAATGCTCGTTTTACCAATGTTTGCTCTCCAAGTCCCCTGAAATGCCTCCTTGTGTAAACTGTTCTACTACCCTCCCTTCCTTGCTCTTTAGCACTGTTTGGAGTTGCATTTATAACACTATGAGACTTCATGAAACATTCAAAACTCCAAATTGATGTTTTAGCCAAAGGTTCATACAACTCTGGAGCATTCTTTAAACGATGTGATGCTAGAGACATTCCACATAATGAGCATTAGGAGGAAATTCCTCTGTTTTTCCTGGTTCTGAATCGTTATGTAATTGGCAATAACCACATTATGATGTAGAATTCATTCTTCATTACAGAGCCCCTCTGGCATCTGCATAATATATGTACATAGAAAACAAGGCCCAACAATGCAGTATTATAATTAGTAAATTTAACAACAAAACAACAAAATCTTATGGACAATAAAATAAAATCCTGCCTGTCCATCAGTCCTGTGTGTGATATTCACTTAAACTAAAGGCATTTTCATACAAAGCTCAATGAAAATACAAAGTAAGTCCCTTACAGTTTCAGCATTTATCGTATGTAGTCAAAAATTCAAATTCAAACTGATGTCAGCATGAAAGATTTCAACTATTAAACCAATTTGTTTGAGGTGGTTATTTAATGTTATTATATACAACTAAGCACCTAGAAATCTCCAATTTAACAGAGGTCAATGTATAAGAATGAAAACTAACGATGGCATTTTTAGATTTATAGTCCTCTGACTACTATTGAGTGAGCTAGGAAGAAACCTGAGTAGTATAGTCATTCCAAACACTGTGTTATGGACTTGCCTAGAAAAAAGTTGGATAAATATTATAAATATTTCCCTCTGAACATGGAAAGAGGAAAAGCTATAGGTCAGAACAGCCCAATAACTGTCAATAGTAATTGAAAGCCTTTAGCAAATGAAAAGTGTTAGGAGAATGTGATTGATTGGCATGAACAGTAATACTTATGATTTTCAAACATACTTGCGAAAAGCAAGCCCATTTTCATTTACTGAAGTAATCACAATATGAAAACCAAAGGCTTGACTTAAATAATCATTTAGGGGAACAGAGGCATATGCACAAGTATAATTTGTAAGTTGGCTAACTGTTCTTTCCTATTGTCAGAAATGGCAATGACGTTTTGACATCAACCAGTGTTGTTCTGTGGTTCAGTCATTTTAGTCGTGTCTGACTCTTCAGACCTCATCTGGGGTTTTCTTGGTATAGATACTGGAGTGGTTTGCCATGTCCTTCTCTAGCTCATTTTTACAGAGGAGGAAACTGAGACGGAACAGGATTAAATGACTTGCTCATAGTCATTGTAATGTTAAGGGAATTTAAAGATCTTCCCTGCCCCTTAATAGGCCCACGTGACCTGTTTTGAGCTTTGGCCACAGCTTGAGTCTTGTGGAGCCCACAGTGAGAAGAACTTGCTAAGTGGGTGGAGCAGGAAGGGTGCAGGAGGAAGACAGAGTGAAGTGGAGCTGAGAGAGAGAGGCAGCAGGCAGAGCAGAGCAGCTAGTGTGAATGAGAGGAGTGATTTTGCCTAAGGGAGTTTGTTTGTGGGGAGGTCTGATGGAGGAAAAGCTTGGGGATGGCAGTCCTCCCTCTATATAGGGTAATGGGTATAAACTTCCTGGTTACCATGGTAGAATTGGCTTTCTAGTATTCGAATAAATATTTTGGTTCTATCTTTGAGGAAGAGAGTTTATATTTTGCAATTTTACCCTGGAAATATGCACGCATATCCATAGCGGCTACTGTGGGTATTACATTGGTACTACTGTCAGTTAGTAAATGTCAAAGGCCGAATTTGAACTCGAATCTTCCTGACTCGAGGGCCAGCGCCCTATCCACTGCACCACCTAGCTGCCCTCACACCAACCAATATTAACGTACAAATAATAATACCTATAGCTTTTATGTGGCATTTGAAGGTTTGCAAAGCACTTTACAAATACGATGTTGTTTTATTCTCATAAAATTCCTGGGAGGGAGATACCATTATTATTCCAATTTTGCAGATGATGTTACTGAGGCAGACAGAGGCTAAATGACTTGTCCACAGTCACGTAGCTAGGAAAGAACTAAGGTTGGATTTGAATTCAGGTCTTCCTGACTCCAGGCCCTGTGCTCTATCCACTGAGTAATCATGCCACACATAGGATTTAAAATTTGAAAGTTGATCTAAGATACCTGAAAAAATATTTAAACTGAAAAAAACAACAAAATATAAGTTTAAGTATAACTGGATGGTCTTAGGTTAGATAAAGAAAAACTTTCTGACTTGGGAGTTATTTTCAAATGTTGTTATCTATCTGTTCCCAAGGGCTTAGGAGCAGTCTAAACTACAGAAAGTCTCTTCCGGCCCACTAAGTCTATGGTATTTATATTATAAATCTGCATGTTAATTATGTAACTGGCTTAATATTATGATTCTAGCCCCACTTAATAAGGAATCTGATGACTGACTTCCTAGAATCAAAGAATATTTGGTTAAAATGAAGGTAAACTTATGTGAGCTCGACCTTCTTACATGATAGAAAAGGAAACTGAGGCCCAGAGTGATGAAGTTACTTGCCTAAGATAACAATGCTGGCATGATATTCAGCTGGTTGCAACATTATGACTTAAATCCACATAATCAGACTCCAAATGTGCTATGCAGTCCCCTGCCAAGTCATTGAAAAAATAAGATTCCAACTTCACATTAACATTCCCCCAAATAGGCCACCTTCCCTAAAGGAACACCCAAGCCTAAAAGACAAGGATGAAGAGGAGACTAACAGAAAAGCACAAGTGTGACAAAACCCCAAGGCAATGGGAAAACACGAGTTTTCAATGCAGAAAATTATCATCCAGAAATGCAGCGCTAAGAATGACACCTGGTTCTTGTAACAGAAGCAAAGGAAATAAAAATATACACTTTGAGTGGATGAAGGAATAGCCTTAGAGCTCAAATTTCTACAGCATCAGAGCAGGTCAAATCCTGGGCCAGGAGGCAAGCACACAGGCTTCTCCTTTCAGCCTGGAGACCCAGCATTCACCCACTACAGGGAAGAACTTGTTTTATTTCCTGCAGTAAATTCCTTTGTTGCCTAAATAAAAATGAATCCACAAAACTCCCTTCAAAAACCAATGAATTGAAAGAGTAGTCCCTTGAGAAAGTAATTAAGTTGTCTTTGGAAACAGGTAATTAAGCTTTCCATTATAACCCATCAGACAGACAGACATAATTTACAGGATAGAGCATTCTGGTCTCTTGGGTAAACAGTTAACAAAGTCTTATGTTTATAATGGAGACTACAGGAATGACCAGTGTAGTGAATAATTATATAATTAGGATACATATCATCTCTAGTAGAATAAATAGTCTACAACTATTGATAGAGATTTTGTTTGCAGGGTCTGGGAAGGGTTCATTACGCACCAAAAATAAAGCATTTAAAAAGTATGCGTAATAGTAGATATTCTGACTTTTATTATTGATGCAATTTTCTCTCCCATTTTTCTTTAACTATGACTATTTTAAGCCTAATAATCACAAAACAAAACCCTGTGATGTTCCTTTGGTTTGTTTAAATTTATCACATTATTTTAAAAATTGAGTTGAGTTTCCCTGCTAAGACTGAGACTTCTCCCAAAAATAGTTTTTCCACTCCTATTACTGTAGTCTGACTTCTAAGCTTGCCTCAGATCTCTCTCCCTCCATCTGCCTTCAGGTCCTTTCTAGGTGTGTCTTACCCACACTTCAAACTCTGTTATGTCTAACTTCTGTCTTCATGTACCTTGACAACCTGTGAAGCAGAAAGCAGGGCAAATCCCCAGGCTATCTCTCCTTCATTTCCCACAGGCAGTCAATTAGCTACTTTCTTTTCTGCAAAAGCCAAATACAAATCGACAAATTATACAGTACAAATCCAATAGTTCCCCCCTGCCCTGATTTCCTCGCCCCCAACCTTCATAGTTTGTTACGAATCTAAGTCTTCTAGGATCCAGGCATAATTTTGTATGCAATATATTGGTGATTGCTCTCTGTACCTGTGTGTGAAATAGTATATCTTTTTATTTGTCCTAAAACTAACTCTTTTATACTTCAAAAGTTGACCCTTAGTTCAAGTTGGCCTTCATGTTGACCTTCCAGGCTCAATGTACTCTCAATTGTGCAGTAGCCCACACTGAGACAGATGGGAAAAAAGGAAGGAAGGAAGGAAAGAATGAAGGAAGGAAGGAGAGAGAAAGAGAGCAAAAGGACAGAAGAAGGAAAGGGGAGGGAAGGAAGGAAGGAAAGAAGGAAGGAAGGAGAGAGAGAAAGAGAGCAAAAGGACAGAAGAAGGAAAGGGAGGGAAGGAAGGAGAAAAGCAGGAGGAAGAAAGAAAAGGAAAGAGAAAAAAAAAAGAGAAAGACAAGGGAAAAGAGAAAGGAATAAAGAAAAAACACAAGAAAGAAAGGAAGGAAGGATTGGATTTGGATTTAGCAGAAGCCTAGGCTTAAATTCCACTTGTAACACTACACGCAATCTGACCATGGGTACTTCATTCTACCTCTATTAACCACAGTTTTCTCACAACAAAATGGAGATAATATCCCATAATATTTACCCTGCATTGTTGTGAGACTAAAATGAAAAAGCTCTAAGTTGCTTTACAAGCCTTAAATGCTACATATATACTAATGACCATTATCCTTATTTAATAAACATCAAGGTAATAACTTTGTCCATTAGTGCCCTTCTGACTTCTGACCTCATCCCTAGTGAGGCTCCAGCCTGGATCCTCATTTCCACAATTAGATTTCTGTCTCTTTTTGTAAGTACCAACACAAACATTTTGGACACAGTCCAGTGTAATGGGATGGGTTTAGGACTTGGTGTAAGATCTGAGCTCAAAGCTAGGTTCCAGCCCTTCTTAGTTATGGGAACTTTAGGCAAGTCACTTTAATTTTTTAATTTGTAAAACAAGGTGGGGAGGAAGTATATTTATTGATATCTAAAATTTTTTCCAACTCTAAGTCCTGATTATTTGATTCAATTTTTTCTCTTCAACTCCTGACTCTAAGTTGGTCTTAATGCATGACAAGAGCCCTTGGCATGATGGCAGGGTTGTCAGTAGTGATCAGTAGCTGTATCAGTTTACTAGCTTCTAGAGCTGTCTTGAGGCTTCTCTTAGACTTTGTTCAATCTCATTAATTTAGGAGTAAGGGATGGGAAACTTTGATTAAGATGGGTGATTTGAGAGGTCCTCAATTTGCCTGAAAGGGCCTTCAGTGGCCAGTTACATGAGACTGTAAGTAGGAAACTATACCCAAAATATAATCAACACCTGCCACTTCTCCACTGTGAATCAACCTCAGCCAAGCATTCCAAGTCTTAGAATTGGCACCAATAGGCAAATAAACCCAAGAACCTTAGAGTTAACAAGGGACCCTCCAGACCAGTGGCCTTGCCTACTTCCAGCCACCAAGATCATTATCTCAGTGGGTGGAGATAAGACGAGGTTTCTGGAGGTGCTTCAGCCCTTACATCTTCAGCAACAACAGTTATTGATGACCCAGAAAAGAAAGTTCTAGCTCCTCCTCCTCTCCAAGTCCTTGGAATTGCCAAAAGCTTCAGCATCTAAAATGGAGATGGTTTTATCAGTGGAAAAGACTTTAGAGAAGATGTATCCCCATCCACTTACCTGCTGCACCCTAAGGACCACAGGACCTTTCCATGTGACTTGCAACTGAACCCTCTCACATATATTGTCTCCATTAGAATGTGGACTCATTGAGAGCAGTTACTGGACTGTCTCTACTTTTCCATTTGTAACCACAGTGCATAGCAAAAACAACAGAGACCTTTGGGTGAGTTAACAAATTTTCTGAGGCAGCTGGGTAATGTAGTAGATAAGAGAGTGCTGGGTCTGGAATCAGACATTTGGAGGCTCTGTGACCCTGGGCAAGTCACTTCACTTCTGTCTACCTCAGTTTCTTTAACTGCAATATCAAGATATTAATAGCACTTATCTCTCAGGATTGTCATGAGGGTTAAATGATATTATATTTGAAAAGTACGTAGCACAGCAACTTGAACATGGTAGATACTTAATAAATCGTTTTTAAGTTCTTTTCTTACTTAGGCCCCAGGACAGATTACAAAAATGCCTCCAGTACTCTGAGGACCCCTATACTTACCCTTATCAAAAGTAGCTTCCTAGCTCACTCCTAGCACAATTAAGGTGAATAGATACTCACCTCTTTTCCACCTTGAGGCTAGCACTATGTCCATGGTCCAATAGACAGCGATGGACAGTACTTGCTACCGGTTTGAAATGATGAAGGAAGATGACCAAGATGGTTCTGATTGCCAGATGGGGAACACAACCCCAAAGCCTCTCTTTCTATTCCTTATATCCTTCTTTCTCTCTTTAAATTGAAGAATAAAACTTAACTCCTACAGAAAGCTTTCCCACAATAAACCTCACCCATTCTCTGACCCATTGCCACAGCCCTTCATCTATCTATCTATCTATCTATCTATCTATCTATCTGCTCCCTCATCAAAGTTTTAGTTAAACTGATGAACCTCTCAGTATATATTCATTTATGCTATTTTTCTCTGACAGTCTCTCTAAGCCCACTCACCCACCCAATTTGATTTTCTAATTCTTCCGTATTAAAATAGAAAGGTCCCCAGTTTAATTTCTCTGAATTTTCTTCCCTATGCCACCCTCTGGTAGATATTCACATTCTTGAGGTTACAGAAAACTGCAGGAATTTTACAACTTAGAATTGCCCTCTCTTCCTCAGAATGGGCCTGGGAATCTCTTTCTCCCTTTAGGATCAAACTCAAGCAAGAGCTGGGAGGGCAGTTAGAACTGAAGCTAAAAGGTATTTTTCCCCCTTTTTCCTCCTGAAAAGACAGTTTCCTCCCCCATTCTGTTCTAAGGTAGAATGAGAAAGGGTCTCCAGATTGTGGAGAAGTGCCTGGTTAGATGAACCTTTCTCATCCTTTGTACCTGCTTGATTAGTACCCCCTACCTTCCTCTTTCCCCTCAAAAGGCCTCACCAAATCCAAAGTGTCTGTGAAGCCATCTCTACGGTTCTTTGGAACAAGTGGTTGCTATGGAGCTCGCCTCCACCCCCTGAGGTGGCAGAGAGGAAAGGAAGGGGGGGTAGGAATTCAGTCCAGCTAAGACTGACATACTGGGCAATTGCCTGGTTGCCTAGTCATTTATCCTGGGTCTGCTAGTGGTTCCTGGGTTTTTAAAAATGAATGGGCTCAAGCTGGCTGAAGTAGAAATGTAAGCAGGAACACAGGAAGACTCAAAATAATCTCAAATGGTGAGATTTTGCAAAAGACCTGCAAACAAAAAATGAAACCTTTCTTTGAGGAATGTTGCAAGCAGTAAACCTCCCAGTGTGTGTGTTCTCCCTCTATCCACCCCCTCCCCAAGGATAAACAGAGGGAGTACTTTTGTTTGGGGGCAGGGGTGACTGAAGGGAGCCCTGATCCCTTTTCCATATCGCCTTGTTTGTGGGACCACCTCAATCCCTCTTGGAATTTTCCCCCTCAACTTCAGAACTGTAAACCTCTGAACTCCCCATGATCTATTGCACTGATAACAAAGGGTGTAATGAAAAACAGCAACTGTGTAAACAGCAATCTCACGCTCTACCAGTGGTAATTTAATGTTCTAAAACCCTTTAAAGCACTCTCAGTGGTATAAAATTATGATTTAAATTAATTCTGCTTTTCCTAACTTCAAAAGTCAGGTTTTTCTAAAAAAAAAAATGTGATTATCATATAACTGTCTGACATCATTTGGTATTTCCAAGAATGAGAAATTTAAGAAAATTAATTAACTTTTAAAACTTTATCTGATCTAAACAGGAGGAGAATGTTTACAGGAGGAAAGCAGAAAAGACACAGAATTGTATTTTTAAGTATCATGGCCAACTCTCCCTCCATTCTCTTTTCCCTGGTACTCTGCCTTCCCCCATCCCTCCAGTTTGAATGTAATGGAGCAGCGTCTGGGTCATGGGCCCCTTTAGCAATCTGGGGGAGCCTATGAACTTTTTCTCAGAACAATTCTTTCAAAAAATTAATAATTAAAAAAATGCTAAATTTCAGTTAGAGGTTGGCTGAAATAAAGATTTATTTTTTTCCCCATCCAAGTTCACAGAACCCCTGAAATCTCTTACCCAAGAATTCTTGCTCTAGATTAAGCAACCATGGCACCAAAGGGAAACTTGTAGTAATTTTTTTCCTTTTAAAAGGAGATATTAATTTGTTAGATCTCTATGGAAAATTAATAAATATCTACGATCTCAAATAAGATAATATATGTAAAAGTATTTTGAAAACTAACAAGCATTCTCAAAATATAAGTTGCTATCATATATAAAATCTGATATATCAACATAAGCTTTTGTAAAGCAAAGTATACATTTACAGAATACTAATGATAACACTTTAAAATATATATTTTATTAATTGATTTTTACTTTCACAGGACTTAATTTCCCCTCTATAGCTCCTATGGCCCCTCCCCTTCCTGCTGCTAAAAGACATCCCACATAACAAAAAATTTTTCATAATGCTTTTTAAAAAATCATTCTTATTGTTTTTTATCAATAAGTAACTTTTAGAAGAATTTAAACTTTTTTTGTTTCAAAAACATATCACTATGAATTATTTTTGCACATAGAGAGCTGAAAAAAGTTCGCATCTAAGAGGTTAAATCAAAAAAGTTAAATCTAAGAACAATATGGACAGACTGCACAAGATTCCTTTGCTCTATTTTCTTAGAGGGTCCCATTGTTAAAGGTTTTTGTTCTTCCATCAATTGCCTCTTGGCAGTTTGCACTATTCCTTCAATATTAGTTCTTTAGTCCTTCATAGTACTTTGAGCCAGAACGAGTCAATAGCCTTTGGAAATGAAAACTGCAGTTCATTAATCTCAAAAATTCTTTGTGTTTCAGGTGGCATCTGTTCACTTGGCATATCAGTCGCTTTGAATTCAGCCTCATCCTCCAGAGTAAACTGTGTTGCTAAGATACTTATGTTGTCACAAATTTTTACTTTGACATGTGTTCACTTCATAGTTGTACATATTTTGGCTATCAGATTAAGAAATGGATTTAAAAATGCCCCTCCTCCTTCTCCTGCTTCCAGGGGTTCAGGCATTACTAAGGGAAAAAAAGTTACAGATATAATCACTAAGATCATATAGTTATATGTTTAAAAATTCTTTGTTGTTGCTACCAAATGCACTCTAACAAAATGTGTGAGAACACTAGAACTGGTAGGTGCCAGAAGGGCATTTGGGCATCTGGCTATATGCTAGAAATTTGGCTTGGGTTCATAAATGTGCAACAGAATCTTATCTGTTGACATTTAACTTCTTATTTCAGACTTGCAAGCCATTTGGTGTATGGGACCCAGAGTATGTATCATGGAAGAAAATAATTTATGTAACTCCAATAGGTCCAGGTTTTGTCATTATCCTGGGATGCATAAATGAATAAATGGGTCATTAGCAGCATATTCAGGATAGAATGCTGGGGGAAAGAAAATGAGGACACAAGAAAACACGGCTATGCTTTTTTGCTAGAGATTATAATTCATGACAGAGTCACCCTTCGGGGGTTACTCTCCCAGTTTACACTCACATTGGCTGGGCAAATGTCAAGTCATTGCTCTATGGGAAATCCTGAAGGACTGCTAAAAATGCTGCTCACAAGCCCCCACCAATATGCTTTGCAGCCCAAAATTGACAATGTGACTTCCTTCATCAACTCCAGTGGTTCCCTATTGCCTCTGAAATCAAATACAAACCTCTCCTTTTAACTTTGAGAACTTGTACCTACATATCTTTTCAGCCCCATTTCACATTATCATGTCTTAGGGTTAGCAACTCTGAAAAAATCAGTACAAACATGAGCAAATACAACGCCAAGCCAGCCCTTCTAGCGTGCTAGTGGTTCAGTCACCAGTTAGTCTTGAAAATTACTGTCAGTGGCTAATCAGCCCATAGCTTCAATTAGCTTTTAGCAAAAGACATTTTCTAAGCAGGGAAAGTAACAATAATCCGTACAAAACATTCCCCACAAACTAGGGGTACATTCTTCCCTGATACACTTAAAGTCCTTTGGGAAAGTGGGCTGAAACTTAGAGTGAAAGAGTAGTGAGGGATATGTACAGAAAAGATGTAGCAAAGGTTGATAAAGTTCTCACAAAGCTTCCCTAGGTATAGCTCTCCACTGGTCTCTGAAAGTTGGTGCTTTCATAAGGTCCATAGCTAAAACTTTATTTTGTCATTAGGGGTCATCCATGAAGCTGCAGCCAGCCCTGAGTACCCATCTCTACACATTCATCTTTGGTACTTTCTCTATTACTGGCCACTACTTCTGTGGCTGGTCACTGCTACCAGCTCTGCTATATTCTGCTACTGACTCTGGGATTTTGCTACAGCTCCTCCACCAATAGACTTGGCCTGCTGCTAGAATATATGGTTTTGAACTAGCTTGCTGTTTTATACATAGGCCTGGAGGGAGGGGTTTGCTAGAATCAGCTTGAACTGACTTATTAGAGCCAAATGTTAAATTTTCAGTGTGAGCATTAATAACTTGGAAATCAGCAAATACTCCAAATAAGGATTTGGTTTATGGTTGTAAGGGTTGTCTAAGCTTAAGAAAATGATGGAGAAAATATTAATAATGTCAATTAAACTTAAAAGGATACTTTGCATATATTCCCCACATCCCAACCTCAGTGCTAGTTGTTAAAACGATTACCAGCATACCATTGCCTAGAGGTGCATCTTATTCTTTCACCTCTTCATAAGATATTCCCTCTTTTTAGTTAAAGATTATAATATGTTATTCCTCTCACATTGATTACAATCTTGGTCACATTTATTTTGCATTTTTAATGGACTGACTGATTCAATTAAACTTGCTGGGCCTTCTGTGATTATATTAATTACAGTGGAAGCCTCCAGTCTTACAATGGTGTCCCTGGGAGGGCCTCTGTTATCCAATCAAAGAGTGAACACAAGGAAATACAGTATCTGGGATGCAGAAAGGACTAGGGAAAGCAGTGACAGTAGTTTTTGAAAATCATGTTTTGAACTCTTCTGGGAATTCTTATTGGATTTCTGTTCAATTGACATTTTTCTTTGAGGCTTTGTTTGTAGCTTCTAATCCCTTCTGACCATCTGACAGGCCTCCTTACTGTTTCTAGCTTGAGAAACCACTGCTGCTTCTGTCATCACCACCATTGCTGTTTTCATCCACATGGCCTTTGGCCAGCTTCATGTCACAGATCTCTCTTTCTGACTTTCTATGTTGTCTTGTAATGGAAGAATGTCTCACTGTGACCTTTAGTTGGCTCTGTCACTTTAGAATTCAATTTGAGGAGTTATTTTAAAGTTATTTGAAGGGGAACGTTCGGAGAGCTTGGCTGAGTGCTTTCTTTACTCCTCCGTCTTGGATCTGCACCCAGAAGTCTTCCAAATCTTTTTCAAAAGGGGTTTCTTAGCCACTGACAGTAATTTTCAAGACTAACTGGTGACTGAACCACTAGCACGCTAGAAGGGCTGGCTTGGCATTATATTTGCTCATGTTTGTACTGATTTTTTCAGAGGTGCTAACCCTAAGACATGATAATGTGAAATGGGGCTGAAAAGATATGTAGGTACAAGTTCTCAAAGTTAAAAGGAGAGGTTTGTATTTGATTTCAGAGGCAATAGGGAACCACTGGAGTTGATGAAGGAAGTCACATTGTCAATTTTGGGCTTAACGAAAATACTTTTGACAGAAGTGTTTAGGATGGACTGGAATGGCGACAGACTTGAGGCAGGAAGACCATTCAGGAGACTACTAGTAATCTAGGCAAGAGATGATGAGGGCATGAACTAAGGAGGTAGCTCTGAGAGTCGGGAGAAGGGCTCAGGTGTTATAAAGATAGGAATGACAAGATTTGGCAATGGAGTAGGTGAGTGAGGTAAGGAAGAAGTCAGGGATAAAATGGTCAACAGGTTCCAATGTTATTCAACCCCTCCATTTACTTCTGTGTGCATCCCCTTGGGAATGGATTCCTGACACATTCTTTAGCATCTAAGTGTTGCAAAGCTGTCTTAAAAGAGTGTTATAAAATCATACAGTCTGCACAAGTTCTCCAACTTGTACCAACATTAAATGACTTGATAACCCCAACTTGATAACTCCCTCATAACCCTTATCTATCTGAATACCTTCCTGAGACCTGCAGAATAAGGAAACATGGATATCTATTTATCTGCCTGCCACAAATACATTCAAAGTTCCCTGTCAGTTTCTGCATTAAAACAAAACCAAAAAGCCAAAAGGAATGAGAGCAGAATATATGGCTTTATTATAAGATCTTTCTTTTCCTACTTAAAAATTTAAGTCTACTATTTTACTTTCTTTAGAGTCACCCTGACATCTTTCAGATAACCTCTGAATGATCCATAGCATAACAAAGAGATGTCAAGGTAGCAAGGAATTTATATTTCTAGTTATATGGGTCTTGTGTCCTTTAAAATCTGTTTTTCTGCCAAAGGCTGAACAAACACTCAAAGCAGGATAGCTGTAAATGCAGTTCAATTCCATTTTGCTGGCAACTAGTTCTCTCAGCCAGCCAATTCCTAAATTTAGCTATATTTTAGGAAAGATTAGGAAGTCACCTATATCAGCAGGACCAAATTAAAGAAAACAAAACACCATATCTATCTCCTATTATAGTTTGGCTGCATTAATCAGTAAAAATGAGGCAAGCACTTCAAGAGTAAATATTTGGGCTGAGGATGGGGGGAGGAGAGCTTATGACAGAACGACTGGAAAGTGGGGATTATTTTTGGCCTAATCAAGTCTGCATCACACAGCAAAATAGTATAGCAAACAAATGATAGCTGCATTGAGGATTAACTATGCTGAATTTTTGGACAATGAACCAAGCCTTTTACCTTCTTGCCAAATCCTATTTGCTTAGTAATATGAAATCTCAAGTACCGGAAGTACTGAAAAGACTCTTGGGTTATCTAAGGGACCACTTAGGAGTTTAAGTCTTAGAGGAAATCCTAAAATGAATCCCACTTTGTGGTGTCATTTTTCATTTGTGTCTTGATGTTTTGGTCTTCGGGTACTCCCAACTTCCTATTAGAGCAGTGTATCAAGCACCTGTGTGTGTTTAGTCATTATTTTTCAGTTGTGTCCAACTCTTCATGACCCCATTTGGGGTTTTCTTGGCAAAGACACTGGAGTAGTTTGCCATTTTCTTCTCCAGCTCATTTTACAGATGGGGAAACTGAGACAAACAGGGCTAAGTAACTTGTCAGGGTCACACAGCTGGGAAGTGTCTCAAGCCAGACAAATTCAGGAAGAGGAGTCTTCCTGACTCCAGGCCTGGAACTCTATGCACTGTGCCAGTTAGCTGCCCCCAAATGAGTCAGTCTCATGGCCAGTGTCTAAAGGAGTGAGGGTAAACTGATTACTCTCCAGCGGTCTTCCTTTTGGCACCCACATATTCAAGACAACTTGCTCTCATCTCTCAGCTGGTGCACATACTCAAGGAATACAGAATAATTTTAATTATCCTGCAATTCTAGCATTCATTTTGTCCAGATCTTTGATTTTAATGGTGTGAACTTCCAGCGACAAATTCCCTCTGTCAACGAAGATCAGCAGCTTTCTAAAACCTAGCATCTTAAACGGTTGCCTAAGCACCGAGAAATTGCTGTGTTGTGCTCGTCCTTCCTTTTCGAAGACCATGACATCAGAGAAATGATGACATGACTTGAATCTGACTTTGTTTTATTAAGTGACTTATCCAGGGCTACACATAACTAGTATATGACAGAAATAGAATGCCCTCTTGACACCAAGGACAATTCCCTACTCATTACATCATGATGCCTTTCCTATTGATGGAAAATGTAGAAGCTGGAAAATACAAACAAGATGTCTTTTCCTCTTTCTGATGTGAACTTTATGACTATGGGGGAAGTGTGATTGACAACCGGTCGGGTATTACCATTGATATATATGGAAGCTATGGAAAACT
The DNA here is from genome assembly GCA_028658325.1 of Potorous gilbertii. NCBI lineage: Eukaryota > Metazoa > Chordata > Mammalia > Diprotodontia > Potoroidae > Potorous > Potorous gilbertii. The sequence continues at coordinate 198,814,890 of CM053771.1, forward strand.
ATGGAAACTATCATAGCTCGTCTTTTTTTTATACCCCAGACCTTAGAACAGTGCCAGATATAGTGAGTACTTAATAAATATTTGTTGATCTGAGCACACACATACAAGTAAACACATACACACACACACAGATTTGGTAGATAAAGATATAAGATATTAAGATATATGAAATATAGAAATGCTGATATGGTGTTATGAATGTGAAACCAAGATGTTTTCAACATCTGAAAGACTGATTATGGGAATTAGTGAAAGTCTGCCCCAATATTCATTACAGAGTTTCTTATAGTAGGTTTGAGATTACACTGATTTTCTTTTTTTGTGTTTTTAATTTAATATTTTATTCCCCTCTCAATTACAGGTTAAAAAACAATTTTTAACATTCCTTTAAAAATTTTTTGAGTTCTAAATTCTCTCCCTTCCTTCCCCCATTATGAAAGAAAGAAAATTTAGCATAGGATATATATGTGCAGTCATGCAAAACATATTTCCATGTTAGTTAGGTTATGAAAGAAAACAGACAAAAAACCCAAGAAAAATAAAGAAAACATAGTGATCTGCATTTAGCCTCCATCAGCTCTTTCTCTGGAGATGGATAGTATACAATGATTTTCAAACAGAAAAGTTGGGCTAGTCCAAGAATAACTCATTTCAAGTCTAGAGTTCTGTGTCAGGACTCTTTATCAGAACTAAGCAATCAAGGTGGAAGCTCTTCTCATTTCCTTACATTAAGGCCCCAAACTTTCTTCTTCTGATCTGTGCTTCACTACAAAATTGGCTGTCATGTGAACTCTCATGGGCCCATTAGTGTGGGGCCCCACTCCACACTGGGTAGTGGCATGGTGGAAACACTGGCTAAACATTCTTGTTGACAATGTCTTCTCTACTAAGCAGGCTTGATCTAAGGAAAGTGGGAGGGACGCTGCTTCCTATCCCAGCAAGGTTATACCTACTCTAAGCATTAGTGCCTTCAGGAGATCAGAGATGTTTAGGGGAACTTGTACTTTAAGGAAAATTGCAGGGGATTTTTCTTTTTAAAATATGAAATATACATCTTTAGTATCATTGGTGATGTTCATTATATGAATATAATTAAAGCCTAATGAAGTATTTCTTACTTCCTATGGGAGAATGCATCTGAAAAGGGCTTTGAAAACTGGAAAATGCTCAATAAATGTCATTTCAGTTTCATTATATGTGAAATTGATCTCTGAAAATCAAGGTTTCTTAAAGCAGAACTTGATTCAACAGAATACTGATGACATGACCATGACTGAGCCAGTCAGCACTTGACTACTGTCAAAGGACAATCAAAGGACTTTAGTATGGGGAACCCCCAATGCAGAAACACATGCTTATTGGATTACAACCTGCTTACTGGACCATAAGATCATGCATTGAGAGTGAGAAGGGACCTCTGATAAGTCCTAGAGAGATACTTGAAGCAGAGACAGTAAGGTAGCTAGGTGGCACCATATGTAGAACAATGGACCTAGAGTTAGGAGGACAGCTGTTCGAATTCTACATATAACTACTAGTGGTGTAACCCTGGGCAAGTCATTTAACCGCTTTGGATCTCAATTTCCTCATCTGTAAAATGGTCATGACAAAAATAGCAGCTACCTTCCAGGGTTATTGTGAGGACAAAGTGAGACAATATTTGTAAAACACTTTGCAAACTTCAAACGGTTAAGTAAATGCTAGCTATTATTAATGCTATTAAGCAATTATTTGCTATTAATCAGGCAATTGATTAATTGCTATTAATTACTATTGCTATTCAGACTTTTCTGGGTTACATAGCTAGAGAGTGTGAGAGGCAGGACCTGAACGGAGGTCTTTATAACTCTAAGCACAACATTTTATCCACAACAGCTACACCATGCTGGCTCTTATTAGACTATGTCTAATAAATAATTTTAGGCTCACTGCTAAAAATTTCTTGTGCATGCACACTAAATATGCACACACATGTATATATCATGTTATGTAATATGTTATATGCATATATGTTTAAATCACTAATCAAAATTCTATTTAGTGTATGAAATTTACATTAGCTACAACCACACTCACTGTTAACTTCTCTTTTTTTATTCTTAACATTTATAGTCTCAGCAGGCTATAAGACTATCAGTTTCTTCACAAAAACAGATTTTGAAAAAAATAAAATGAAAATAGGAATGACAAAAATATATATTTCCATCCTAAGCATATTAAGTTTAATTCATTAGTTTTGTCCTGATTTCCCTTAGACTAGGCATTTTAGTCAATGTTTATTTCACAAGATCAAGGATCTAGGGTTGGGAGGGATTTTAGAGATCACCTAGTCCAGCTCTCAGATGAGAAGACAGAAGACTGAGGCAAAGAAGGTTAAGCGACTTGCCTAAGATCACACAAATAGTAAGCATAAAATGGGGGATTGAATCTGGTGTCCAAATGGCTGATTTTGGTAGAATTTTGGAATTCTCACAGTTAAGTTTAGGGTTGAAAGGTATGGGTTTTATTAAACACCATTTTTGTTATTTTATTTTGAAGAATGACCTTGGATTCTTGGAATATTCATGGGGTTTTTAATATCTTTTTTTGTTGTTTTGTTTTAAAGAATACTCTTGGATTCTTGGAATATTCATAGCAGCATTTTTTGTGGGGGCAAAGAATGGGAAATTGCTGGGTTACCCATCAATTGGGGAATGGCTGAACAAGTTGTGGCATATGAATGTAATAGAGTATAACTATGCTGTAAGAAATGATGAGCTCAATGATTTTAGAAAAACATGGAAAGACTTCCATGACATAATGAAGAGGGAAATGAGCAAGACCAAGGCATTGTATACAGCAATAGTCATATTGTTTTAAGATGACTTCAAGTGACTAAGTCATTTTATCTTTTACAAATATCCAAATTAATTAAAAGGACTTTGAAGAAAGGCACTATCTGCATCCCGTAGAAAGAACTGATAAACAGAAGTATGTACAGAATGATTTTACATAACATGTACCTATTTGTTTCTAATGGCAGCCATCTCGAGGGGGGAGGAGGGAAGAAAAAAATTACAAGATAATCTTGTATATTTGAAAGGAAGAGCAAATTGGGCATAGTAGATTTGTGGTTTCATGTGCAATCATTTTGTTTATTGTACCATGTTATGGAAATGCTTGTTTTACTCCATAAATTAAAAAACAAAACAAATGGAAAATAAATTTGTGAACTCACTCAGAATATTTTTTTGCTGGTTGTTGAGAGGTAGCATGTTGTAGTGGACAGAATGACTTGGGTTTGAATCATGACTCTTCAATCCATTATCATTAGATAACCCTGTAGCCTTAGCTAGGTACTTAACCTTTGTGAGCCTCAGTTTCCACATTTGTAAAAAAGGGGAGACTAATACAGGTAGTGTCTACCTCAAAGGGTGACTGAATATTTTAGGTATGCTTTGCAAACTTTAAATTGTCGTGTAATTGTTAATCATTAATATTATTGTGGAAAAACCCTTCTCCTACTCCTACTGGAAATGATGTCACTTATCTTTAATCAACATACTCTGAAATATCATTTATTAAAGGTACTAATTAGCAGTGATCTTAATCCAAATGTTTTAACTATTCTCCTTTGAGCATTAGATGATCAAGTAGAAGACTGTTGGATAAGACTGAACTTGTACTTAGCCTGTGTAAAGCTCACAGAAACAAGCCCTTTGTTAGATCCCTTTCTCCTTTATAAACACAGTTCCTACCATACAGGTCACCTACGACAGCAGATCCACGGCTAATAAAATAAACATACTTGCTTCACTAAAATCCAAAAAATCAACTAGAATATTTTGCTAAATATTATAAGATGACAGTTAATAAAAATAAATGAAAACTCTTACATTTGGGGTTTTAAAGAATCATCTAGGGTTGCCCAGGTACTGCCCATCTAGCAGGAGAACCATGCCTGGGCTAAAGGGATGAGGGAAGACCTCAAGGTCTGTTACATTAAAATCAATACCACTGAATGGCAGCACTACACAGCAGTATGACACAATGGTGAAAATACTGAGGTGGAGCCAAGATGGCGGAGCAGAAAGATGGGCCTGTAGAAGCTCCCCCCACACCATAGCTCATAAAATACCTGTAAAATATGACTCTAAACAAGTCCTAGAGCAGGAGAAGCCACAAAATGACAGAGTGAAAGAGATTTCCAGCCTAAGGTAGCCTGGAAGGTTGACAGGAAAGGTCTGTTTCACTGAGCTTGGGGTGGAGCGCAGCCTACAGAGCCCAGTCCAGGTTTGGCCATGTGGTACTGGTAGGAACAGGACTGGAGCAGACCTCAGGGGGAGGAATCCCCAGCAACAGCTGTGGTTTCCAGACTGCTTAACACACAAATGCCAAAGACAGTTTCAAAGGTCAGTGACAAAGTTCTCTCACCTGGGTGAGAAGGGAATGTGGTCTGGCCCCACCAGCAGCAGCAACTGCAGCAGCAGCATCCACTTTTGGAACCCTCAGCCTAAAGACCCTGGGGAAATTGAGCAGCTGATCTGGATCTCAGCCCTGAGTGGTAGCCTTGGGGTGAGGAGGAGCACTGGTTGTGGTGGAGCTGAAGGCAGTTGTGGAGAGAGAATCCTACTGGCAGATCCTGGGCAGAGAAGAGTGCTGGTGGTTGCTCACAGACAAGAGCACAGGCCAGGAAAAGAGTAAACTCTTTTCTCTTGATTGTGTCACCTTGGAGGAACTGAGAAATTAGAGGTGCCCAGAGTATACCCCTCTCTTGACGAAGGACTCAAAAGTCAAGTAATTGGCTGGGAAAATGCCCAAAAAGAGAAAAAAAATAAGACTATAGAAGGTTACTTTCTGGGTGAACAGGTATTTTCCTCCACCCTTTTGGATGAGGAAGAACAATGTCTATCATCAGAGGAAGACCTAAAAGTCAAGGCTTCTGCATCCAAAACCTCTAAAATAAATATGCAATGACCTCAGGCCACGGAAGAGCTCAAAAAGGATTTTGAAAATCAATTAAGAGAGGTGGAGGAAAAATTGGGAAGAGAAATGAGAGAGATGCAAGAAAATCATGAAAAGCAAGTCAACAGCTTGCTAAAGGAGGCCTTAAAAATGCTGAAGAAAACAACACCTTTAAAAATAAGCTAATCTATTCTCAAAAAAGGTCCAAAAAGCCAATAAGGAGAAGAATGCTTTAAAAAGCAGAATTAGTCAAACGGGAAAGGAGGTTCAAAAGCTCACTGAAGAAAATAGATCTTTAAAAATGAAAATGTAGCAGAGGAAAGCTAATGACTTTATGAGAAACCAAGAAATTACAAAACAAAACCAAAAGAATGAAAAAATAGAAGACTGTGAAATATCTCATTGGAAAAACAACTGACCTGCAAAATAGATCCAGAAGAGACAATTCAAAAATTATGGCACTATCTGAAAGCCATGATCAAAAAAAGAGCCTCAACATCATCTTTCATGAAATTATCATGGAAAACTACCCTGATATTCTAGAATCAGAGGGCAAAATAAATATTGAAAGAATCCATCAACCACTTCCTGAAAGAGCTCTGAAAAGAGAAACTCCTAGGAATATTGTAGCAAAATTCCAGAGTTTCCAGGTCAAGGAGAAAATATTGCAAATAGCTAGAAAGAAAGAATTGGAGTACTGTGGAAATACGATCAGGATAACACAAGATCTAGCAGCTTCTATATTAAGAGATTGAAGGGCATGGAATAGGATATTCCAGAAGTCAAAGGAACTAGGACTAAAACCAAGAATCACCTAGCCAGCAAAACTGAGTGTAATACTTCAGGGGGGAAAATGGTCTTTCAATGAAATAAAGGACTTTCAAGCATTCCTGATGAAAAGACCAGAGTTGAATAGAAAATCTGAGCTTCACACACAAGAATCAAGAGAAGCATGAAAAGGTAAACAGGAAAGAGAAATCATAAGGGACTTGCAAAAGTTAAACTGTTTACATTAGTACATGGAAATATAATATTTGTGAACTCTTCAAACTTTTCTCAGTATTTGGGTAGTTGGAGGGATTTTATACACACACACACACACACATACATACATACATAGAGAGCACAGGGTGAGTTGAACAGGAAGGGATGATATCTAAAAAAATAAAATTAAGGGGTAAGAGAGGAATATATTAGGAGGAAAAAGGGAGAAATGGAATGGGGCAAATTGACTCTCATAAAAGAGGCAAGAAAAAGCTTTTTCAGAGGGGGGAAAGGAGAGAGGTGAGAGGGAAAAAGTGAAGCTTACTCTCATCACATTTGGCATAAAGAAGGAATAACATGAACACTCAATTTGGTATGAAAATCTATCTTACACTACAGGAAAGTAGGGGAGAAGAGGATAAATGGGGTGGGGGGATGATAGAATGGAGGGCAAATGGAAGGAGGGAGCAATTAGAAGTAAACACTTTTGGGGAGGGGCAAGGTCAAAAGAGAAAATAGAATAAATGAGGGGCAGGATAAGATGGAGGAAAATATAGTTAGTCTTACACAACATGACTATTATGGAAGTCATTTGCAAAACTACACATATATAGCCTATATTGAATTGCTTGCCTTCTCAGTGGGGATGGGTGAGGAGGGAGGAAGGGAGAGAAGCTGGAATTCAAAGTTTTAGGAATGAATGTTGAGGACTGTTTTTGCATACAACTAAGAAATAAGTAATACAAGTAATGGGGTACAGAAATTTATCTTGCCCTACAAAACAAGAGAGAAGATGAGAATAAGGGAAGGGAGGGGTGTAATAGAAAGGAGGGCTGATTAGGGGAAGGGTGTTTTGGAGTGGGGGAGGGGAGAGATGGGGAGAAAATTTGGAACTCAAAAGTTTTTGGAAATGAATGTTGAAAACTAAAAATAAATAAATAAACTAAAAAAAAAAACAATCATCTACACTAGTACCAAAAGAAAGACGTATGACTAGAGAGTAATTTCCCAATTCAGATGTTAGGGTTTTAGAGTATAGGAAGCTAATCTGAAACAATAGCATTATGTATAAGCTTACATGTGATTTGGGCAGCATTTAAGAGAGAGAGATACTATCAGAACCAGTGAGAGGAGAGTCCTTTCTCTTGTGGCTTACTTGGACCATGGGCAGCTAGTTGGCACGATGGATAGAGTGCTGGGCCTGAAGTCAGGAAGTTCTGAGTTCAAATCTGGCCTCAGACACTTGCTAAACGTATGAGCCTTGATAAATCACGTGATTCTTTCTGTTTGACTCAATTCCTCTGTAAAATGAGCTGGACAAGGACACAGTAAATCACTCCATGATCAAATGGGGTCATGAAGAGTTAGACATGACTGAAGCAACTGAACAACAATAACACTTGGACCACACCTGGAATATTGCATTCAGTTCTTAGTATCATGTTTTTGGAAGAGGTTAATAAGCTATAAAACATACAGAGGAGGGCAGTCAGGATGGTGATGTCTCTCCAGATCATAGCAAATGAGGATGGAGATGTTCAAGCTTAGAGGATGTTTTAAGTTCAGAGTTATATGTATTCTTACTGGCTCAGAAGGGCAGACCTGAGAGCAATGCAGAGAAATTGCACATAGAACAAACTACCCAAGGATTACTTTATAGAAATAGACAAAATGAAATTTATCTAGAAGAGAAAAAGGTCAAGAATCTTAGGAGAAATAATGAAAAGCAGGAACGAAGGCCTCACAGTATCTCAAACTATATTACAAAGCAGTAAGCCAGGGGTGGGTTCTTTTCTAAACAAGGGATAAAGATAGCCACAAAAGACAAAATTGGACAATTTCAATTATGTAAAATTAAAAAGTTTTTTTCAAAACAAAATTAAATCCGTCAGAATTAGAAGGGAAACAGCTAAGTTGGGGAAATAATCTTCCCAATATTTAAGAGATATATAGAAAATTTATACAAATATATAAGGTGAACTCATTACCCAATAAATAAATGATCAAAGGACATGGTTTTCAAAAGAAGAAATACAAGCAAACAGCAGCCATATGAAAATAAAATGTTCCAAATCACTCATAATTATAAGAGAAATACCAATTAAAACCACTCTAAGGTATCACTTCTTACCCAAAACATTGGCAAAGATGACAAAGGAGAAAATGGCAGTTGCCGAAAGGGCTGTGAGAGGACAGAAATACCAACGCATTACTGGTGAAGCTATGAATTATGGAAAGCAACATCAAAGTATTACTCTTGCTCCCCATTCACTAAACTGTGCATACTCTTTGAGCCACAACTCTGCATACATCCTGAAGAGGACAAAGGCATAGGGAAATATGATACTATATTCATAGTATCACCTTTGTGGTATCAAAGAACTGGAGACAAAATGGGTATTCATTGGTGAATGACTGAACAAGTTTTTGGTATATAATCGTTATGGAATATTGGCAATGATGACTATAGTGGATTCAGAGAAACCTAAGAAGATCATCTGATCATATTGCTAAAAGAGTCCTCAAAGGCTATCTTTTTTAACTCCCTCATTTTACAGATGAGGAAACTGAGGCAAACAGGGTTAAGTAATTTTCTCAGGGTCTCATAGCTAATAAATGTCTGGAGTCAGATTTGAATTTTAATTTGAAGATGAATCTTCCTGACTCCAGGCCTGCCACTTTATCCACTGTGCCACCTAGCTGCCCCAACATCACATGGCTAATAGCATTAGAGATGGGCTCTGAGCCAGTTTTCTGACTTCACAGACTGATACAGTATGAAATGAACTAAATCAGGAGAGTCATTTATACATAAAATGACTACAATCATTTAAAAGAAAACAATTTTGAAAGACTTATAAACTCTGACCAATGCAATGACCAATGACTGATCACTTTACAGGACTGGTGAAGAATGCTTCCCACTTTTTTTCAGAGAAGAGAGGGAGCAATGGTGCAAAATGAGACATACATTTTCATACATCGTCAAGGTATTATTTGTTTTACTTGATTATATTTGTTTTTTCCAAGGCAAGTCTTCTACTGGGGAGAAGGGTGAGGTGTGGAACTTATGGAGGAGTGAGTAATAGTGATACAAAAAAGAGAAGAAAGGAAAGGAAAGACCCATCAATTAAGCATTTAAAAAAATACGCAAAAGAGAGGAGAGGGAAGTTAAGATGGACAAGCAAAACCGTTTTATCATCATGTTTAATTTAATATTCACTTGAAAGCAAATTAAATAACAGAAGTTTACAGTTTCAAATATAATTCCCTTTTCTGTTCTTTGTATATTAAAATGTTCATGCTGATGTTTGCTAAATTGAAATGATGTTTGCTATGTTGAAAACATTTGTTTATTAAAATTTTGTTTGCTAAATTCATAATAACATAGCATGCATTTTAGAAACTGCAGAGTAAGAATTTGACTTGTTAGACCTTTCTGAAAAAGGAATGGGTTGCTTTGAAAAGTAATGGGTTTGCCCTCACTAGATATCTCCCAGGAAAGACTGGATGACCCCCTTGAAAGAGACGACAGAGGAAAAGATTCTCATTCAAGTTCAGATTGGACTAGATTGTCTCTGAGATAATTTCCAACTCAGAGATTCGATCTTATTCTATCCGTGTATCTATTTTTATCTTTGTGCCTGTAGAGAAGCAGGCTAGGGCAGTGGAAAGAGTGATGGATATGGAGTCAGAGATTCTTGTCTGAAATCCTGGCTCTGCTACTTACTGTGTAAGAATCACAAAAATGGTCTGCTTCCACACTACTTCCATAACACTTTGTGCATTAACCTCTCTGGGCCCTCAGTTTCTTATCTGTAAAAGGAAGGCATTGGAAGAGATAGCTAACAAACTACGAATAATAAATAACATTTTAGCACTTCAAGGTTTGCAAAGTACTTTATATAGGCTAACTCATATGGGTTGTTCCTCACAATAACTCTGTAGGGTAGGGATTACTATTAGCCCCATTTCACAAATAAGGAAACCAAGAAACTCAGTGGCTTGTTCAGAGTCACAGAGCTAATAAATGCCTGAGGCAAGAGTCAAACTCAGGTTTTCTTTTGACTCTAAAGCCCAGGTTCTATTCCTTGTGTCACCTAGCAGCCTCACTAATAGATGATCTCTAAGATCTAAGTCATTCTCAGCTTGTGGTCCTATAACCTCCCTCACCCAGCACTAATGCTTAATAAATGTTAAGTTAAACTGAACAGAAGCATAGTGATTTCTTTCCTGGAAAGTATTACATCTCTTTCACACCTGTAAGGATAGTTCAACTAGACAGCTGAAATGTAAGACGCTGTTACCTGTGTCACTTCAGGTATATCACCTAATCTCTCCAACCTCAGTTTCCTCATTTGTAACATGAGATGTTTAAACCAGACAGTCTCTAAGTGTTTTTTTTTTCTGGCTCTGGTTTGAGCCTATGTGGACCCTATAGTTTGACTTGGGTGACATAGAGAAGACCGCCAAACAATCCATTTTGCAGACAAGCATAAAGCAGCTATAGGTCAGCTTTCAAATTTTACCGTTTCATATGTAACTTGTTGAAAAGAAAATTTGAGAGATATGAGAATGAAAGGCTTAGTCCAAAGGGAAAGAGTATTTGTCATCTGGACTGTGTTTCTTTTTTTTAATTGAAGGCATTTTGAGAGGGATTTGTAGCAGCCTTGTTTAAGCCTCTGTTAGAAATTTCTATAAAAGTCCTGAAACTTCTGAATGTAAAGTAGCAACAGCTTAAAACCCCAGCCAGTTGTGTCAGCATGACTTGCTCTATGTATATCTGTGCTCCTAACCATAAGGGAACTTTTGCATATTACTGCTTTTACACTTTGAAAAATAACTATTAAGTTTTGTATTTTTGTCTTCTCAAAGGAAAAGAATTGGGAACTAAAAATTAAATAAAACTGAATTAAACAAAAAGAAAAAAGAACCATGAAAATAACATCATATAAAAACAAAACATTCCAAACTTGCTGCCTAATTTTGGATGTCAGGTAAAGTGATCATTCTTTGTCAACAGCGGGGAGACATTAAGAAACATTGTGGTAAATGTGAATTCCTGAATTAAACAGCGTATGGTGCCTTTCACTTGAAAATTTAAAATATCAAACTAATATCATTTTTATTTAAGAGAAACAAGCCTTAGAAGAGTAGTGATTTGTCATGGTGTTGTAGCCTGGCCATGGTAAGCCTGAAATTCAAGATGTTTTATCATTCTCTGGATAAAAATTATTATTGAAAAAAATTATTATTGAGCTATAAATGAAGGAACTATTTATCAATCTTTATGATCGCAACATGGTTTATTTTTTATAGCTAGAAGTTAGTTTTCATTTTTTCCTAGGCTCAAAGGTAAATATTTAATGAATAATATCACTATTTAATAAGTCAGTAATATCATTACTGTGAACCGGAAAAGAACACTGAACTTACAGTCACAAGAATGCTGGGTTTGGGTTCTAACTCCTTTCACATACATGCTATCTAACTATGAAGAAGTCTTTTAACTTCTTGCCTCTTCAATTTCCTCATCTATAAAATGGGTATAATACATGCACATCTTACAGGACTGTGGAAAGTGCTTTGTAGACTACAGTTAGGAAAACAAATCTCTGTTTCTTTAGTGTTATTTTCTTTTTAAAAATTTTCTCTTTTATTGAACTTATACCAACAAAAATGTACATTTCAATATACATTGAAGAACAGAAAACAGGATTATATAAGACTCTGAACTATTTTATGTTATGATTTTTTAAAGTATATATTAAATTTAGCACTGGTTTAAAAAAAGGTCTTCTTTTATTCAGATTCTGAAGTGTTGCTATGTTCCAAACTATAAGATACCAAGGAAAATAATAAATTGCCATAAATCATGCTACATGGCTGAGATTATTTTTGTTTAGCTTCTAAATTACACTAAATTCTCCATAACTCCAAGTTGTAAGTTTTGCATATATACCCCTCGAGTGCCAGTTTGATGAACAATGCATCTCCCTTGAAAAAAAAACACCCCAAAAATGTGTTTATTTCAAAGGTGGTTGTCAGCTTAAAGATCTTTTGTCAGTTCGAAAGAGCCAACCTTGAGCTTTGACACCACGATGCTAATAAGCACCTTGGAGTTTGAAATAAATGAAAACCTGATGTTGTCAACCAGGATTATTAAAAAAAGCTAACTGTTGGAATTGTAAAAATAAAAAAAATAAATAAAAGCTAACATTTAAAATCTTACAAGTGCATTATATTTAAAAGTAGCAATTTCATAAGATCTAGATCTTGTTCTACTACATAGATGAACTATATTAATCATTTAATCACATATTTCTTTGTTCAACCATAAAACACCTTCAAGAAACTGACCTCAAGCTTATTTTACCAACTATATTGTGTAGATGAAATTCAGGTGCTTAATTTTCTCTTACTTTGCAAAAACATGTGTGATTTACATATCCTTTCAAACTTACAGTAATACAGGAAAGGAGCAAAATGACTTGTCTTTATACGGAATAAAAATATATGGAATTAATAAGGAATGGACTGATTTAAATAATCACCACTGAAAGAAGTTTTTCTATGAGAGGAATAGAGCTTTTAACTGGGAAGCTTTGTCCACAGGACAAATGCAGGAGGGAGAGCACCACTCTTCCTTTGGCCTTGGGGAGGGATGTGATTTTTTTTTTTAAGCACAATCTTATATCTTCTACCAGTTGTGTGGAAAACCAGCTGTGTGACCTTTACCCACTTTGTCTTTCTTAGTCTTAGTTTCCTTATTTATAAAATAAGGGACATAGGGTACTCTCTAGGGTCTCTGCGTAGCTCTCTATCTTTCCTTCATCAGATGAGTTAACAAATTCTATCAACCTTACCTCCATAATAATCATTCTCTTCTGTTCTCTTACCCCAGTGGAGGTCCTCAGTATTTCCCACCACTGACCATTTATTGTGGTCTCCTACCTGGTTTCCTTGCTTTTAGTCCGTCCGCCCTACAACACAACTTTTAACAGATGCTCAAATAGCCCTGACAATGACTCCCCTGCCCCTAAATCTTCAGTGGCTCAAAAATGTCAACAGTCTATAATTCCTTAAGTCTGGCATTTAAAGCTCTTCACCATCTGGCTTCAACTTTCCTTTCAAACTTTGCTTCACGCAGTCCTTCACAAACTTTATGATCCACTTAACCCAAACTATTGGGATGATAGAATCACGCTATTTAAAGCTGAGAAGGATCTTTAAAAGTCCAACTATTTCATTTTTCAGATAAAAAAATAGACTCAGAGACACTAAGTGTTACTCTAGGAGACCTGTGATTTGAACCCACATTTTCTGACTTCCAATGTTTAATTCACTGGATCACTGTGCACTTGTTTTTGTTTTAGCCCTTCTTGTTTAAAATCTAAGATGATTAATTCCCTGCTTTGGTACACAAGTTGTCCCAGTTTTGTTTGTTTGTTTGTTTCCTTTTGGTACTAGCTAATGGATTCTTAGAAACCACACCAAACCAATCAAATCACTATAAATCATGCTAATTCCCACCCCGCTCTCCCACAAAGAACAATTATAACTGGTCTCTGTATTTTTGAGTAAAACCTTGACTCAACTCCACCCATACCCTTAATTTATACAATAGTGCTAGCTATTTTACAAAACTAGAAATGTAGCAAAATGACAGACTGAAGTAACATCCCCAAGAACAAAGATAACCTTAAATCCTACTCTCCTTATTCACTGTCCCTCAGACCAGCTGCCACTTTAGTGACATACAATCAAAGGTCTTTGTCCTTCATTGGAAAAACACAAAAGCAATGACCAAGTCTTTAGCATACAATTTTAAAAGACACTTCAAAACATTTCTCACAGGATTGCTGACACAGGGAAAAGAGGTCCTTTATTTTACAGAGAGGAAATTGAGGAACAAAGAGTTTAAGTGACTTGTTGGTTACCCAGCTAACAAATTTCTGAGGTCATATTTGTACTCCAATCTTTCTCACAAGGTCAGTTCCTTACTCAGTGCATTCTGGAGGTATGACTTAATCAGGTAGAACCAACCAATGGACCAGGGAAATGACTCTTCTTAGGAAGGACAATTTATTGAACATAATTTCTTTCTTTGACTGCCTCAAGGTCATGGTTCTGAACACTAGTCATGACTATTTCACAAAAGGTCAGCATTTAGGTCTAAATCACTATTGATTAGAGACATACAAATCAAAACAACTCTGAGGTATCACATCACACCTATCAGATTGGCTAACAGGACAAAACAGGAAAATAATAAATGCTGGAGGAGATGTGGGAAAGTTGGAACACTAATTCATTACTGGTGGAGCTATGAGCTGATCCAACCATTCTGGACAGCAATCTGGAACTAAGCCCAAAGGGCTATAAAAATACGCATACCCTTGGACCCAGAAATACCACTTCTAGGGCTGTATCCCAAAGAGAACATAAAATGGGGAAAGGAGCCACATGTACAAAAAAATATTTATAGCAGCTCTTTTTGTGGTGGCCAAGAACTGGAAATTGAGGGAATGCCTATCAATTGGGGAAATGTCTGAACAAGTTGTGGCATATGAATGTAATGGAATACTATTGTACTATAAGAAATGATGAACAGGTAGACTTCAGAAAAACCTGGAAGGACACATGAACTGATGCTGAGTGAAGGGAGTAGAACCAGGAGAAAGAACATTGTACACAGTAACAGCCACAGTGTATGATGGTAGACTTAGCCCTTCTCAGCAAGGCAAGGCCTTAAGACAATTCCAAAAGACTCATGATGGAAAATGCCATCCACATCCAGAGAGAGAACCATGGATTTGCAATACAGAGCAAAGCAAACTATTTTCTTTTTGATCTTGTTTTGTTTTCTTTCTCATGCTTTCTTCCATTCGTTATAATTCTTCTATGTAACATGACTAATGTGAAAATGTTTTTAATAGGAGTGTTTGTGTAGAGCCTATATCAGATTGCATGCCATCTTGGGGAGGGAGAGGGAGGAATGAAGAAGGAAAAAATTTAAAACTTATGGAAGTGAATGCTGAAAACTAAAAATAAATAAATTAACTTTAAAAAAGAAAGGTCAGCTTTTAAACTGAGTATATCAAATGACCCAAGGATATGCCCCATAACTGGAATTTTGTTGAATCAATCATGGGCATCCATTCATTTTATGGTCATTCATTTCTCTCTCCTAAAAGCAGAGTGTGCACCCTAACATCTGGAGACTTCATACTGTTTGAATCCCCTCTAAAATGCGGCATGTCTACTGGGCAAATCAACAATATTTCAGCCAACAGGTCATAAGACTTATTACTGAAAGGGATCATCTTATGTCCAGAACAAGTTCCTTAAGGTAAGACTATGGTGATCAATGATAAATGAAGCTGCCATTCTTAAGCTCCTTCAGGGCAGAGAGGATGTATTACTTCTTTCTGTATACTCTCAAGGATTGAGCAAAGCATGTCGTCCATAGCTCTTCCCTAGTACCATCTTGCATTCTCTTGCTTCCATGCATTTGATTCAATGGCTGGGACACACTTCATACTCATCATGACCTAGCAAAATTCTCCATCTTCAAGTGTCAGCTCATAAAGCCATTGGTGCCTAGAATGTAACAGGCACTTAATAAATGTGGATTAACTGATTACTTCAAACACAAGGTCAAAGGACCACATATCTAAAGCTGGAAGATACCTTGAAGGTCATCTACCCCAAATCTTTATTTTACAGATGAGGAAATACGGTGCCTAGTACATGGCAAAAGCTTAATAAGTGCTTGTTTACTGATTGAATAAGGCCCAGGAAAGTGCAGTGACTTGCCTTAGGTCATACAATCAGTAAAGGTCAATAGTATGGCATCAATATTACAAAAATGAACACTTCTGAAAGATTTAAAAATTCTGATCATTGCAATAGTGATGAACCATGGTTCCAGGGGACTGATGATAAAGAACAACGCCCATCTCATGACACGGAAGTGATGAACTAATATGCAAAATAAGAAAGATTTGTGGATGTGGCCAATGTGGGAATTTGTTTCGCCTTATTTGCTTTATGCTTATTTATTACAAGGGTTTTGTCTTTCTTTTTTCCTCCAGTGGGGGTCCAGAGGAGTGTAGGAGAAGGAGGGAGAAAAAAACATATCCTTGATAAGTGAAAAACATTTTTTAAAAAGGAGTAAGGATTGGAAATAGGATTTCAACCCAAATTCAGTGAATCCAGAGCCAGTACTCTGCATTTTACCACACTGACTTCCAAGGTAATTTCTTATTAAAATTTTCCCAGAGCACTCTGTCCAGATCTCTTTGTTACCTCTATCAACTTCAATTTTACATCCTATTTCTTGTATACATATCATAGCCTTGCTATTAGATTATAAGCTTCTTGAGGGTAGAGAATGTATTGATTTTTCTTCTTTTGTATCCACAGTGCTCAACATATATAATAGACATTTAAAAGGTTTGTTGAAATGAACATTCAGTTGGTCAAAATCCCAAATTCATGTTGGCTCCTCATTCTACACATTCATAATCTCACATCCTTATAAAATTCAAAACTAACTTAACATCAGTAAACATATGAGAATTTCTAGAATTATCTGAAAATAATTAGTTCCTACGCAAATGCCTTTGTGCTATGGGGACTATTTGTCCCCCAGTCCTCAAATTCCTAAAGTGGTAACAAAGTCATTGGAACTGTGCACAACTCTGCCTCACTTAAATCCAATTTGTGCATAAGTCAAGGCATCACTTATCACATAGTGATGTCAATGATCCCTTTTGAAAACAAAGAACAAACAGTGACAACAGCAAAATAGCAACAGAATAAAACTACATTCCTTAAAGGTAGCCCAATTGAGACAGCTGTGGAGTCGTGTATCTGACAATACACTATTTCAAGCTTTATATGAGAGAAAATTTCAATAAAAATGCAAGAAATGTCACTGAGAATGAACTATAAATAGGTTAAATTTGGACATTATGAATACCCATACTGGGTCAGATGTAAGGTCCCTTATCTATCCAAATTTAGCTCTACAGAATATTTTGTGGGAGGGCATGGTTGTCCTCCTTCCCCATGTCTATCTTACAATGTGTTTAGTGAAATAGTTATTGCTAGGGATATAAGCCTTTCCCCCCTCATATCTAGCTTTCATTAATTTCATTACTATGCCTAAGATTATGTGGCAAATGTCTCTAATAAGGGTTTACTATAAAAAACAAATAGAGAAATAACACAATATGTAAGATCAAAAGTCATTACCCAATGGATAAGTGAACAAAGAACATGAATGAGCATTTCTCAAAGAAAGGATCACAAACTGTTAAAAACAGTTTGAAAGATTGTCCCAAATCACTAATAATTAAAGAAATAAGCATCAAAACAACACGAAACTTTCACCTATCATTCAGCAAATTGCCAAAGATGACAAGAGATAGGAATATTCAAATGTTGGAGGGTTTGTGGAAAGATACATTCACTAATATTGTTGGTGGAGCTGTGAATTGGCCCAACAATATTGGGAAGCAATTTGGAATTATGCTAAGGAAGTGATTAAAATATCCATGCCTTTTGATCCAGAGATCCCACTGATAAGCATACACCAAGGAGGTTAGTTATAAGAAGAAAAGTTCTATGTACCCAAAGAATATTGACAGCTGTGCTTTTTGTAATAACAACAAAAAAAACAAACCTAGAAAGCCCATCAGATGGGGAACATATAAACTGTACATGAATATAATGGAATATTACTGCACTGTAAGAAATATGAATATGAAAATACAGAGAAGATGAGAAGAGGTGAACTGATGCTGATGAAGTTCAAAGAACTAGGAAAAAATATACACAATGACTACAGTGATATAAGTGGAAACAATAACGCGGAAACCAAAAAACCCCAGACCAATACTATTAGATTATAACGATGGACCTTAGTTCCAAAAAAGAGTGAAAAGAAAGCACCATCTTCCCTTATTTTCAGAGGCAGGGGACTATGGCTGTGGAACACCGAGTGTTACACTGGACCCAGGCGATTCTCATTTCGTTTTGCAGTTACTGTTTTTTCTTTTTCTCTTTGTTATAAGCGATGCCTCTGAGAGGGATGTATTTGGAAATGAAGACGATATAAAAACAAGATATTCATGAAAACATTTTTCAATGCTGCTCTGATTCTACACTTATACCTATAATCGAATGGAACCCTTAAAAATACTGCATGTTAAAGTTAGAAGGAACTTTAGAAATCATTGAATCTGACTCGCAAGAATCCTAAAGACCACAGTGATTAGTTAAGTGATTTGGCCTTCACTGTATAGGAAGGTAAATAAGAATCAACACTTAAACCAAGGTCTCCTGATTCCTGTTCTAGGGTTCATTCTTTATTTTTAATGTGTCTAAAGTTATGTCTTTGAAGCTTCCAGTAGTTTACCCTCATATCCTAAGAGCTGGTAAACAAGTTTGTGTTTTATATTTTTCAAAAATTTATATTCCTTCCCCTGACAAATACTGTCTTCATTAAGGGCTTTTAGGACATTCAGTAGGAAAATCTTTGGAGGTTATTGTGGCTAAAAAATTCATCATTCTGTAACCAATCTAATGATGAGCTTCTCAAAGAAAGGCCTGGCTGGTCCTCGGACAGCAGAACAGCATTCATCATCCCTAGGGAATACTAGATGACTTTTCAAGTAGTGGAATCTGTCAGTCTGTAAGTATTCAGTGTCACCTCTACCCTACAGTCTGAAGAGGACATTTGTGGAGGTAAAACATCCAAAGAGGGGAAGATACTTATTTTTAACCAATACTCTCTTTCCCCACATGTTTTGGCAAAACAAAAACAATATGATACAGGAAGTAAGAGCAAAGCTCAGGATTTGAACCTAGTCTTCTTCTTTTTTTTTTTTTTGGACAAAGTAAAAAATGGTAAGGTTTGGAGGCATTTTTAAATTGGACTTGTTAATTGGACAGCAAGGTGGTACAATGGATAGGGCACTAGGCCTGGAGTCAGGAAGACCTGAGTTGAAATCCAGACATTTACTAGCTCTGTCACTCTGGACAAGTCACTCAACCCTGCTTGCCTCAGTTTCTTTATCTGTAAAATGAGCTGGAGAAGAAAATGACAAACTACTTCAGTATCTCTGCCAAGAAAATCCCAAATAGGGTCACAATAATGGTAAATAATATCTACCACTTTTATTAAACTCTTTTAATTTAGAGATAGAATCTAAGATTGTACATTCAGATGTACTTTGTAGGAAAATACGGTCAAAAATTGAAAAAATGGAAAGAGAAAATATGGTAGAAAGTAAAACATCCTCATTAAATGCTTCTCATTGATTATGTTAGGATAGAATAAGATTTCTTTGAAAATAGAGGTGCTTTTTGAAAGTAGAATTTCCCATTTTAATACATAAGGAGACTAAGATTTTCAGTGTGAAGCAGGTACAATGAAGCCCTGATAAGTAAGTTGTATACATTGATTGTACAAGAACTGCCTATTTATAGTGATTTAATCTTAGAAATCATTTAGAAGCATAGCAGAAATACCTGGCACATAGTAGGAACTTAATAAATATTTATTGATTGAGTGACTGACAGATAGTTCTTCCTGACTGAAGGAAAACTCTTTTCAAGAGCTGGAGCTTAAGAAAACTGTACTTTGAGAAACTAGATCTGAGCAAATAAGGGGCAGGAGAGACAAGAGAGAATGAGATGACTGCACAGGTGAAGTAAAGTGGGGATGAATTTTAGGACCTCTCAGCATTGGAGAAGAAGAAAGGTTCTAATATTATATGATAGAAATTCTTAACCATTTGGTGTCATGGATCCCTTTGGCAGTCTGATGAAACCAATGGATCTTTATTCAGAATAATTTTTTTTAAAAATCATAATCAAAGGAAATTCCAAATCTTAGTTAGATGTTAAAGATGTAATTTTTCTCTCCATATGAGTTCACAGACCTCCTTGAAATCTAATCACAAATTTCTTGGGGAGTGGTCTGTAAGCCCCAGGTTAAGAACTCCTGGTATATCTCATTTTCACAGGTAACTTAAAAAGATTAGTTGGTGTACTAACTCTCTCCCCTCTGCAGGCTAAATCCTTATGGGTGATTAGCTGTACCAAACAGTACAGTATTTTACAAAGTGCTTACAGTTTTCTACATTTCTGAGTGATGGCATCCTGCTGGAGTTATCAGATTACATTAAAAGGTACAATTAAGAACCAGCATATATATCTATAGAAATTCTTTCACAAGTCCAAATACCAGACTCAAATGTTCCAGATCTGCTACTATGGAAACACTTTGTATTGGGGGGCAGGGAAGTGGACTTAGTTTAAAAGTTCAGAATATTTCTTAGCATGAAATCAAAATGAAATTCAAAACACATGTGTTGACAATCCAAGATCACTTGGAATGTTAAAGCAAAACACATGAAAAAAAAGCAGTTCTGCTACATTGATCTGAGGAGAATGTGCTGGTTGAGATACATTGGTGGAGGGGCTTTATCTACATGAGGCTAAGGACATTCATTATTCACACTGAAATTAGTGATGGATAGAATATTTTAGTCACAAATACAGCATTAGAGATGTGGTTTAAACAATTGTTTCATTTAAGCCTCCTGTTTTTCAAGTTGCAAAAAGAAATTATGGAAATTTTTGGGTAGATCTTGAAATATTAAACAATCTAGAACTGATTATTCTAACCAGGAGAAAAAGCTAGATTTCAAAATATCTTGGATTTAACACATTCTAAAACACATTTTTCTTCAGTGACATCCTTTTTTTTTTTTTTGGCACATTTCAGAGCCCTACTTAATTTCAGGAAAAACTGAATAGCATGTGTTTCTAACTCATTTGCACCTGAATATTCAAATATTGATTTTTTTTTAAAAAAATGAATGAATAATTAGGAAAGATTTGTAATTAACTTTTAAAGATTTTTTTTTTATTCAAAAGATCCATTTTCAAGGTTAAATAAATTCTTAATCCGTGAAGTCTGTTAAAAGCCCTGCAGGTGACCTTAGGCAATCAATCAATAAACATTTACAAAGCCTCTATGATCCAGTCACTGTGCTGGGTCCTGGAGAGGAAAAAGATAAAAATGAAATAGGCTTTACATTCAAGGATCTTTTATTCTAATGGCTAAGACAACATGCAAATGCAGAGGAGATATAAGACGACCTGGGGTGGGGGGAGCAGGTATAGTAACTGGGTAACCAGGAAAGCTTCATGAAGAAGACAGTGCTTTAATTGAATCTTGAAGGAAGCAAGGGATTCCAAGAGGTGAAGGTGAGGAGGAAGGACATTCGAGGCATGGAAGACAAGTGAGTGAAAAGGCAGAGAGACAGGAGATGGAATTGCATGTGTGAAGAACACCAAGAAGGCTAATACGCCTGGACCATGGAATGTGTAGAGGGCTGCATCGTGTAATAACGTAGAATGGGATCAGATTGCAAATAGCTCTTGTGGCAGAAGCAATGTGTTGACTCTCCCTTCTTTTCCTTAAAAGGTACTGAGGCATTTCTCAAGACTTGCTTGGCTCAGGGGACCAAAGGCTTGGACTACTGACATCACTTTCTTATTGCCACTAGGAGCTTGGCAATGAGTAAACCAGGCAAGAGACCTTCACTCATCTGTCCCCAGTGCCTATCCTTGTTTGAATATATTCTCCTTATTATGACTAAATAAATATTTCTCTCTCTCTGGTCTCTGTCCCTGCTTCTGTCTCTCTGTCTCTGTCCGTCTCTCTGTCTGTCTCTGTCTCTCCGTATCTGTCTCTCTCTGCCTCTTTCTGCCTCTCTCTCTCTGTCTCTCTGGTCTCTGTCTCTCTCTCTGTCTCTGTCTCTCTGTCTCTGTCTCTTTCTCTCTGTCTCCCCCTGTCTCTTTCTCTCAACCACTGAATGGCATATGACTGTTTCATTTTGTTCCTATGTCTAACCTAAACTACCAGGAGATTTATTAATTCAGCCCAGACTAGAACAACTTTAGAGGACAAAGGGTTTTATATTTGACTCAGTTTATATTTTTCTGGCATTTACTGAGTAGGGAGAGGGAGTGACCTTATTAAATATGCACTTCAGGAAAATCATTTTGGCAGCTTTCTGGAGAGAAACTTGAAGCAGGAGATCAATTAGTTTAGCTGTTGCAGAAGGCTAAGTGAGAAGTAATTAGGGTTTGAATAAGTGTGGTGGTTGTGTGAGTCAAGGGAAAGGGAGTGTATGCCAAAGATATGGAAGCAGAACCAGTAAGATATGGATGTAAGGCAAACTAATATAATTCCCACCCCCAAACTTAAGAGTGTAAATGACACTCCATCCCATGGCAAGAGAACCGTGAATCTCACCACATGATTGGAGGGACATCAGCACCCACCGCTCTCATTGCATCAGCCTCATCCATCTGCAATGGATATGTAGGGTGAGTGGAAATGAGGGGCCCAGGAAGTCAAAGCTATGAATCTGGGAGACTGGCTCCAAAAGAAATCAAGAAATTTGGAAAAGGCATGGATCAGGGCGGAGTGATGATAGTGGGTTCTGTTTTGGACATGTTGAGTTTGAGATGCCTACAGGGCATCTAGTTCAAAATCTCCCATAGGCAGATTGTGACAAGGGGCTGGAGCTCAGAGCAAAGACTAAAGCTGGATAGACAGATCTGAGAGTCATCTGCATGGAGAGAACAGCTGAACTTATGGGAGGTGATGCTGAGTGAGAAAGAAGGATAGAGAGAAAAAGAGAAGAGGATCCAGGACAAAGCCTGGAGAGAAAACTGCAGATGGGGGAATCACACAGATGACAATTCAGCACAGGAAACTGAGAAGCAGTCCGAGAGGTAAGGAGAAAAGCAAGAGAGCGCTGTCATTAAAATAATAACAGCTAGCTAACTTTTATATCCCACTTACCATGTGTTAGGTCCTACGCTAAGCACTCTACAAATATTATCTCACAACAACCTTGGCTATTATTGGGTCCATTTTACAGATGAGGAAACTGAGGCAAAGAGAGGTTAAGGGACTTACCCAGAGTCAGAGAGCTAACAGTTAAGTGTCTGAGGTTACATGTGAACTCAGGTCTTCCTCAGTCCAGGTTCAACCCACTAATCACTAAGCCACCTAGTTGCTCAGAAACCCAGAGGGGAGAGGGTATCCAGGAAATGAGTGTGATTGGCAATGTCAATGCTCTAGGCAAGCGCTTTAACTTCTCTAAGCCTCTGACATAAATTAGGAAACTAATGTAAATCGGACTAGTTGACCCCTAAGGACCATTCCTATGACCCTAGGATCTTCCAACCTTAACAAGAAGAGAAGATGCAATGAAATTCATGTAAAGATAATAGGGGAAACTTCTTTTGTTTTAAAAATTAAATGATGTGAAAAGGAGAAGCTTTTTAGAATATCATCATATTATGTTATAGAAAAATGTATTTATTGCTTATCAACAAATATGTTAGAAGGAGAAAAATAATGTAGAATTAGAAAATGTAATGTTTTTGGATCCTGAAATTGTGAAATAATGTAGAATTAGAAAATGTAATGGTTTTGGATCCTGAAATTGTCACCTAACATGCTTTTTTCTCAGCTTATGACATTGATATGTCACTTCATGTAAACTATTAATAAATATGTTAGGCCAAACACAGAGCCCTGGTCCCTCATTTTACACATGAGGAAGGGGGATTCCAGAAGGGATGGCAGCTCAGGGCCACAAGCTAGTGGCCATGCCCAAGTTGGAGACCAGTCTGATTTTCTTCTCAATTTACTTCTCTATCCTTGAAGTTATGCTGTAATTTCACAGGAAAGGGCAATGTAAGGCAAACTAATATAATTCCCAACCCCAAACTTAAGAGTCTGAATGACATCTCTATCCTATGGCAAGAGAAATGTGAATCTCACTGCGTGATTGGAGGGACATTAGCACCACTCTCTTTGCATCAGCCCCATTCATCTGCAAAATGAAGACCTTATAGGTGTATGCCAAATAAGAGTTAGTGGATAGATTTATTATCTGGCAATTGGGAGAGGTGATGTTACTCACTGGTTCTCAGTTTCTTCTGAGGAGGCTGGACTAGATGACCTCTAACATAATTTCATAAATCTTATGAATCTAACACTATACTTGTCAGACAGCTAGTACTCAATAAATGCCTCTTGAAGTAGAAGAATCCAATGGTTTTAAACTAAAGGGGATGGAGGACCTGGTGCATGATATGCCCAGGATAGTATTAAAAAAAAAAACTAAACAAAAGCTTGTCTCTTGGACTTAGTACTCCATGTCAATATCTCATTAGTTCCTTCTAAAATTTGTCCCAAGAAAATTCTACATAAGTAAGAAAATTTTTAATTCTAAAATTGAGGATTGAGAAGTTGGTATTTTAATAAATTAGGATTATATATTTTAGCAAATTTCAAGGTGCATAACTGAAAGGGGTGTCTGTACAAACACCCTTTCCACTTCTACATCAAATGGAGGCAAAATGGTAAGAGAAAGAAATGGGGCAAATGGTTGTAAAGGGGAAATTTAGAGAAATTAATCAATCAGTTGCATGATTCCATCAATAATAAAAAATTATAAGCAGTGAGATAAATGATTTCTATGGAGTTCACTTATACTAAGCAATATCCTGTTGGAAAGGGGTGAACTATTTATTACAACTCTACCTTTGCTGTTAGTTTTCACATTAGCCCATAAAGTATTCTAAAGTGATTAAAGCATATTACACCTTAAATATTGGTGAACGTTTCCTCATTAGAGCTCTCTAAAGGGAATGATATGCCTCATCAAATCTATGGAGCTAGTTCCAGAGCAAATAATAAATGATACTATGCCAAACATTTGCAAGAAATGCAGTGCAAATTGTGATGGCAGTAAAGGAAGAATGCAAGAAACATATAGTAGATGCAAAATTCATGGAATGCAAATACTGGCAATGTAAATAAGCTCCTATTAGTCAGCCTATTTAATGAGTGTGTAACAAATATGGAATTCTTTACTTGGAGCAAAGGGCAGATATATAGAAATAACAAACCCAGTTTCTGCCCCAGGGGAGTCTAATTTGGAAGACAGCACAGGCGAACATAGAATAAACAACACTGGAAACAAACAAGTATAAAAATAAGCTGTAATTATATGTGCAAATATTGAGGGAATTATGTAAAAATGGAAAGCATGTGATATAAAAAGAGTTGATAACATAAAACTATCAGAGAGGGATTGGACCTGTGATTTTATTGATGTAGAGAGCTCCCAGATGAGGAATTTCTTTCTTCCAATGGAGGTCAGCAACTTCTCTGTAACTTAGAGTCTTACAGAATTTCCTAGACCACAGAGAACTGAGAGATCAGGTGAGTTATCCAGGATCATACAGAGGTATGACAGAGATAGGACATGAACCCAAGTACTCCTGGTTCTGAAACCAGCTCTCCATTCACTCTGACATGATGTGTAGCTTGCATAAACTCATAAGAACCCAAAAATAACTGAAAATGAAATCTCATAGAAGGATTTATTAAAACGGATGGGCTAGCTAGACCATGAGGTATCACCACATATGGTATCACCACAAATCAACAAGACTCTTATTTGTGTGTATATTTTTATTTGTATGATATATTTAATACAAATATCCTAGAATCCATATATGTAAATGAGATTTCTCATTCAAATGAGTGTCACTGTAAGGGAGCATATACTTAGTCCAATGTTATCATTGATCAAAATGTTTTAAGAACTCATCTTTTGAAATATATCAAAAGATCACAGAATTGGCTCTGCAAGGGCTGTTAGAAGTTCCCCTCATTTTACAGATGTAGAAACTAAGACCCTGAGATACTAAACGAAACATAAGTTGTAAACGGTAGAGCCAGCATCCAAACTTGAGTTCTGAAACTCCAGATTTCATGTTCTCCCTTTTCTGTCACCTTTCCAGGCAGTTTGTGTCATTTGTTCTCCAACCGCTTTTGTTTTGAACCAAAAACAGTCTTTCCCAACTTGACCTCCCATTTTATTTGATGAACTTGATGCTAAATGATTCTTTACTGTCTCCAAAAATCCAATCCTCTCTCAAAAGATTAATGTTTGCCACCACTCAGGACCATCAAAACACTATGCCATGGGATCTACAGGCTTCAAAAGAATTCTTATTAGATTCTTTTTTCATACAAACTAGCTATTCTATGGCCATTTTGCTTGTGTAATTGGCTTGCTTACAGAATATCCTCCCAAACTGTAGATGGCTTAGGAAATTATAATTTAGTCCTCTGTTAGGCTATTTCTTTTGAGCTGTGGAATTCATGTTTATCTTTAGCCCTCCTACTTCCATCTGGTTTCACCTAATGGTTTTCAGTTAATAATCCCTTCTGCGTGAGAGAGTCTGGACTCGTAAACTAAGAGACCTACACAAGGGATTACTGAGCTCTGTATGAATTTGTTTCTATTGCTACATGATGGTAATACCCTAGAGAGGACTGGAACATCCTGGTACCCTCCTGATAACATATGAAATGAGTGATGTCTCATTGTCTTCAATTTGTCAGTGTGTACACATTAGAAATGAAGTGTGAATGGATGGCAGTATCATCAATTCTGGACGATGGTAAAACAATCTCTCTGTACCTCAGCTTCCACAGCTTTGAAATGAGCAATGCCCCTACCTGACTGTATAGGGCATGAAGGACAAAAAAAGTAGTATATGTAAAAAGATTTTAAATTCTTGGAATACAAACTTGAGGAGGAAACCATTCTGTTGTAAAGTAGTCCATTCCACTTTTAGATAGTTCTAATTATTAGGAAGGCATTTGTTAATCTGCCTCTTTGCAACTTCTACCCATTGTTCCTAGTTCTATTTTGGAGGACCAAATAGAATAGGTCTAAGGTCCTTTCCGTGTGACAGCCTTCAAATATTTGAACACAGCATTCCTGCATCTACCCCACTCAAAGTCTTCCCTAGACTAAAAATTCCCTATTATTTCAACCAATGCTCTAACAGCATGACTGAAAGGACCTTCATCATCTTGGTTGACCTCCTTTGCATACTCCCCAGTTTATCAGTGGAATTTCTAAAATATGGCACTCATAATTCAGTGTAATACTCCAAAGATGATCTGACCAGGTCAGAGTACAGTAGGACTATCTTCTCACTAAATCTTGACACTATATTTCTCTTGATAGTCTAAGAATATATTTTTATTTTTGCTACAATGGAACATTGTTTAGTTATGTTGAATTTGAGGTGCACTTAAATCCACAAATCTTTTATAAACCAACTGCTATCAAGCCATGTTTCCCCCATCTTGGACATGAACAGCTAATTTTTTAATTCAAATGTGACTTTCCATTTATTTTCACTAAATTTTTTATTATTAAATTTGGTCCAATGGTTAAGCATGTTGAGCCGTTTTTGGATCCTGAAATTGTCACCTAACATGCTTTTTTCTCAGCTTATGACATTGATATGTCACTTTATGTAAACGATTAATAAAAATGTTAGACCAAACACAGAGCCCTGGGTAGCTCTTTCCATGTTAACATCAAAACATTTATAACTACTCTTTGGGTCCAGCCATTCAGCCAATTTCAAATTATATAGTTGCATCAAGCATTTAATATCTACAGCATTCTTCTGGTCACAAAGGCAGCATAATACCATAGAAAAAACACTTGATTTGAAGGTAGAAGATCTGGGTTTAAAACTTGGCTTTGCTATTGACTGTATGACCTTGGGCAGTCAACTACTCTTACTAGGATTCATCAGTTTCTCATAAGTAAAAGGAGGGGGCTGAACTAGATGACCACTAAAGTCCCTTCCAATAGTGAATCAATGATCTATGATCATCAGATTGGCTAACATGACAAAACAAGAAAATAATAAATATTGAAGAAGATGTGGGAAAGTTGTAACACTAATTCATTGTTGGTGGAGCTGTGAACTGATCCAACCATTCTGGAGAGCAATTTGGAACTATGCCCAAAGGGCTATAAAAATGTGCATACCCTTGGACCCAGCAATACCACTTCTAGGGCTCTCTCAAAGAGATCATAAAAATGGGGAAAGGAGCCACATGTATAAAACATATTTATAGCAACTCTTTTTGTGCTGACCAAGAATTGGAAATTGAGGGAATGCCCATCCATTGGGGAATGGCTAAACAAGTTGTGGTATATGAATGTAATGGAATACTATTGTGCTATAAGAAATGATGAACAAGCAGACTTCAGAAAAACCTGGAAAGACTTATATGAACTGATGCTGAGTAAAGTGAGCAGAACCAAGAAAAAGAACATTGTACACATTAACAGCCACCGTGTATGATGGCTAACTTTGATAGACTTAGCCCTTCTCAGCAATGCAAGGACCTAAGACAATTCCAAAGGACTCATGATGGAAAATGCCATCCACATCCAGAGAAAGAACTATGGAGTTGGAATGCAGAGTGAAGCAGACTATTTCTTTTGTTTTGTTTTTTCTCTCGTGGTTTCTCCCATTCATTATAATTCTTCTATGCAACATGACTAATGTGAAAATGTGTTTAATACAAATGTATGTGTAGAGCTCATAACATGGTATGCCGTCTTGGGGAGGGAATGGGAGGGATGGAGGAGGAGAAAATTTAAAACTTATGGAAGTGAATGTTGAAAACCAAAAATAAATAAACTAACAAATTCAAAACAAAACAAAGCAAAATGATCTATGATCTATCAGTCTAATAACCCTATCATAGAAGGATGGAGGGTTAGGCCAGCATGGCCTGTTATTGATAAAGCCATGCTGACTGACTCCTTGCATTTGTCACTTCTTCTTTTCAATTGGCAAGCCCAACTCTCTTCTCTCTCTCTCTCTCTCTCTCTCACACACACACACACTTGCCCTATTCTGAACCTCTGTGTTTTTTTTAGTCACAGACAGTGGTTCATTTATCAAAATTCCCAAGTTTTCCAGTACAATAATTATGGATCACACTGTCTTGACCTGATGACTTTAACTCATTAAAGGCAAGGCGTTCTCTTATTATCTCCTGTATTATCTCCTATTAACTACTTTGTTCTCATGTTATTCTTCTCATCAGCCAGGAAAACAGATACAGAATAAAATAGGAACACTTCTTCTTTCTTTGTATCTTCTGTTGTTATTACCCCATCTACCCTAAGCACCCCAATCATCCCTTCTTTGATTCTCCTCTTTACTTCCAATAGATTTGAGGACTCTCCCTTCTTTTTTTAGTTCTCAACATTTCCTGTCAACATTAATTCACAATGAGCTTTAATTCCTCTGGCACCGGTACTATAGGATCAATCCATGGTTTTATATTCATTCTCAACTTGCCTTTGCTTCCATCTTCTGTACATATTTTTATAAATTCTGAGTAGACTGGTGAGGCATCTGCGTAGCCACAGCAATCTTTATTGATATTTTCTCCTTTTCCTCCTCCTCAGAATTTTTTTGTTACATATTTATGGACTATATTGAAAACTTAAATATTAGATAGAACTTTGGTGTGGCGTAGAAGAACTTGGAATTAGGAGAGACCTGTGTCTGATTACAAATCATTTAACCTTTCTAATTTAGTTTCCTTGTCCACAAAATGGGAAAATCACTTATCTTAAAAAGTAGGTTATATTTTTCAAAGAGTCAAGAAATATATGTCAAAGTTTTGTGAAACTTAAATATTAAAGCACAATTATAAATATCAGCTATGATCTAACCTTTATTTGAAGTCAATCAAAACCTCTATTTTTTTTCTGTGCATGAGTTGCTATCTAGCCACATCTCCCTCTTCCTGTATTTATACTCTTGATTTTTTAAACCTGAAAAACAGGACTTTACATTTATCTGTATTAAATTCAATAAGTATCAGGAAGGCTCCTCAGATCAAACTCTTTTCTTCTATTTCTGCCTCCTAAAATTTGATCACTAAAGATGTATTACTTTGGGCCAAATAATATCTGGTACATACTACGGAGTGCATTGCATACATTATCTCATGAGACAATGAAGTCCACTTAACCCACCTACATCTGGATTTTTAAAACTTGGCCTCTCCAACACAAGTAAGGGTAGCTTGGTCTATAAAAGCTGTAGGCATTTAAGTAGATTTCATTATTTCTTCTCACAATAACCCTGTGAAACTGGTATTTTTGCTCCCATTTTACAGATAATCGGTAGGGTAATCTGAAGTTGAATAGGCTGAGTCACTTACCCAGAGGCATAGCTTTGTTAGTGTTACAGGCTAGAAACATATCTTCTTCGAACATATTTACATTTAGAGGTCATAATTTATTAAAAGTTTTCTACAACTTAGAAAACTAAAGACAAAAGGGTAAATTTGAAAAGAAACTTGAATTCTAGCACTAAGGGAGAGGAATCTACCCAAGTCGATGTGAGCATCAACTTGGCTTAGACAGACATCTGTACAAGCCCCCACCGTATGGTTTTTTTTCCTCTGATTCCTTATGCCCACCAAGAAGCCATTTGCTCTTATGTTGTTTTCCCAGGTTGGTTTCCCCACTGGAAAGACAGCCAGTGCCAACCAGTTTATATAGCTTTGTGTCTGTTTGTACTTACCAATCTGTCTAGTTATAAATTGTTTTTTTTCTATGCTTTATGAGGCAATTTTCCCAGGGCCCACTCTTATAGAAGGTGGTTACTGAAGTTCCACAGTGGTAACTGTTGGAAACTATAACCTGGAAGCGTATGTCACCTTGAGGTCTTCCTTTACCATCAACATTCTTCCTAATGACTACAGTGTGAATTAACTTATCAAACCTTATCAGTTATTATATTATGATATTAACTTATCAGAACATATCGGTTCCCAAATGGAAACCAACTAAACGCAGATTTTTCTAGTTTTATATTCATTCTGTACATCTATCCAACACTTAATATGCATAAGGCATCCTAAGGGACAGAAATATAATTAAAATATAGTTCCTTCCCTCAAAAAAACCTTAAAATTTAATAGAAGAAATAAGTTGTATACACAAATAGCTACAGCATATTCCGGAATATGATCAATACCATAAAAGAATTCAGATCCAAGTTTTATAGGAGAGATATGAAAAGAGTGATCACTTTCAATTTGAGATACTGAGAAAAGCTTTATTAAATGATGGCATTTAGACTGGGCCTTGGAGAATGGATTTCTTCTTTTCATACTGACAACATTCAGGACATTAGCAAGATAAGATAGTGGTGCTTTTCACTTCCATTTCACCTCTTCAAAAAGTCAAAAGAAAGTACAAAGCCACGAGAAATAGAAAGACGTCTTGGTGATAGAAACTGAGAAAGGAAAGACCCTTTTCTTACACAGTGTAAGTTGCTCTTCTTTTCTTATGACAAATGACAAATGATACCTAACAAGCTGCAGTACCAAGACTATTATTCACATTTGTTCTAGATTGAATATCTGCAGGAAGAGGCAGATAAAGATAAAACTGGCAGGGAAAGGGCAAAAAGAGAGGCTAGACCACAGACTCCAGGAACTTGGAAGGGGAAAGGAGACCAAGGGGAAGGGAAAGCAGGGTAAGGGAAGGCATTAGAGTCAATCTGATTTGAGGATAGACAATATTTGACAAAGGTCAGTGTGCAGTGGAAATAGAAAAAGATCAGAGCATGAGAAGATGTGAAATTTTTAAAAATTATGTAGAAATAAGAAAAGTGTTTTCTGGGGCTTGTTCTTGATGGAGAAAGGGAATATTCTTCTACTGTATCTACACCCTGGAATTGATTAACCTCTAAAGTGGAAAGCGTTATTAAGGTAATGCTTTGTCCATTTGAAATTCAGGTATCTGGACACCTCATTATTAAGAGCATGGGCAAGAATCAGGAAACAAGGGAAGGAAGCAACCAAAATGCCACAACTGGCATTTACCAAATGCTTTAAGATTTACAAGGGGCAACTAGATGGTGCAGTGGTTAGAGCAATGAGCCTAAAGTCAGAAAGACCGGAGTTCAAATATTACTTCAGACATTTACTAGCTGTGTGATCCTGCACAAGTTGCTCAGCCCCTGCCTAAAATTGGAGAAGGAAATGGCAAGCTACTCCAGTTCTTTGCCAAGAAAACTGCATGGACATGTTCACAAGGTCATGAAAATTTGGACATGACTGAATAACAAATAAAGTTTTACAAAGCATTATGTGTATATATGTGTGCGTGTGTGTGTGTGTATCTCAATAATCATGAGAGGTCCTGAAGTATCATTATCCCCACTTTAGAGATGAGGAAAGGGGCAGCTAGGTGGTACAGTGGATAGAACACTCAGCCTAGAGTAAGGAAGACCTGAGTTCAAATCCAGCCTCAGACCTTTACCAGGTGCATGACCCTGGGCAAGTCAGTTAACCCTACTTTCCTCTGTTTCCTCATGTGTAAAGTAAGTTGGAGAAAGAAATGATAAAACACTTCAGAATCTTTGCCAAGAAAACCTCAAACAGGGTCATAAAGAGTTAGACATGACTGAAACAAACACACAGATGAAAAAAATTAAAGCTTAGAGACAGCAGATATCTACTCAGGGTCATATTGCTAACAAATAGCAGAAATAGATGTCTCAAGCCCAAGGTCATATCTTTCTACTATTTCACACTTTGGCTAAAAATAGATTGCACAAAGTTGATCTAAAACTCAAACTGTTTCTTCATAGGAAAGACCCTCAGATCCTCACTCACAGCCACTTACTTTATATACAGTTCTAATAAGCTTGATAATTAAGGCTATAGAGCTGGGGGCATTCTAAAGTCAGTTTATTTATCTGTAAAATAGAGATAATAACTCCTGTACCCACAGGATGAATGCAGGATCAATTTAGTTAATTCGTATAAAGGTCTTATGAAGTCTTAAAGTGTTATAAAATTATATCCATAATTATAACTTCATTTCCAAGCAACCAATGAGAAGATAAAAAAGGAACTGCTATGGCCAAAGCATCAAACCTAAGCTCACTGCATGCTGCCTATGACTTTCCTGAGTGGGGTCAGAACCAGATTAAAATATAACTGGGTGACAAATAAACAAATATATACAAATTAATAACAAATAAATAAAAATGCAATAAAAAAAATAATGTTAATCTATGATTTTCTAAGTCAATATATGGTTCATTGTGATCCTTATATATGGTTCAGTGGTCCATTTCTATTTGTGTTTGACAACAGTGCTACAGTATATGTTCCCATCAATTGAAAATGGCAGTTGACTGCAAGCCATCAAGTGAGAAAAGCAAAACAAAAAAATCTATAAAAAGTGGCCTGAAGAACTCAAAAATCATAGCATTACGGGCCCATTTAGTGCAAGGACAAAGAGAGATCTATGCAAAAGTTATCACTGTTACAACAGACAGTTCAATAATTCAATAATAAGTCCTCATTCAAGGACTTCAACAATAAGTCCTTGCAGTGACTGAGGAATTAAGAAAAGATTAAATTATGTTCACTAAACTCTGGAACAAGGGTAAGATATTAACAAGGAATATCATCTCTTCTTATTATGGATGTTTAACTGATGGTAATTCATCACCATAGCAAGGAGGCAAAAAGATCATCATGACCAGCTCACTGAGCACACAATAGGTTGGCTTGCCAAGTGGAAAGGTATGATAATCAAGAGCAAAGCCAGTTTAAAATAACTCAGTCACAAAATCTTACAGGGAAGAATAGTGAACAGTTCACTGAAAGAATAAAAAGTAGGAAGAAGCATGCAGGGAAAAAATAAGTTTTTGGAAGACTTTGCGTGAGATTCAAAAAAGTCAAATTATCCCAAGTGATAGAACTTGAACAAATGAAAAAAATAACAGATCTTTCAGCATTTCAATAACAAATTATTCTCTAATATCAGATATCTAGAGCTAGAGGAGATCTTAGAGGTCATCTATTCTAATAGTCTACTTTAACAGATGAGAGAACAGAGAGAGAGAGAGAGAGAGAGAGAGAGAGAGACAGAGAGAGACAGAGAGAGACAGAGGAAAGAGAGAGAGGGAGAGGGAGAGGGAGAGGGAGCCACTGAGAGAGTCAGAGAGACAGAGACTGATTAAGTGATTTGCCAAGACTCCATGGGATACTAAGGCACAGTGCTAGGATTCAACCTCAAGCCTCTAACTTCATTTCCAGCATTCCTTCCATGATACCATGTAGTGCATTAGTCACAATAGAACCATATCTCATTCCCCCAAGATGGTTAGATTATATCAATTGTACAAGTAAGAAATCTGTGCTATAAGTGATATGCTATTGAGCTAAAGGGATTGATTCTTATGATATATGAAAGAAGAGAACATAAGAAACAGTTGGAAAAATTATGAATTAAAACACATAATGGTGTATTACTGTCA
This sequence comes from Potorous gilbertii, assembly GCA_028658325.1. Classification (NCBI taxonomy): domain Eukaryota; kingdom Metazoa; phylum Chordata; class Mammalia; order Diprotodontia; family Potoroidae; genus Potorous; species Potorous gilbertii. Next base: position 198,849,132 of record CM053771.1, read on the forward strand.
AAAAAAAGAAAGAAAAACAAGGCAATTGAAGGCTCATCAATAACTACCAAATTGTGTGCTTCTCATCTCCATATTATTTTCATGAGCTCAATCTACACACACATCAGAGATATAAGCTTGATGAAAATATGAGAATCAGATAGGTATTCATAAATGATGTTCCATAGCAGAATACATCTTTACAGTCAGTCACAAAACTAAGTTTCAGAGAATCAAAGATATCCCAATGTGTGTATTGGTTGATTATTAGAAAACAAAACAAATCATGACACTTCATTTGATAAGACAAAAATGTAGCCTTAAAGGCTATCCTCAAACACAATATTTCCTATACACATATATCTTAAAGTCAGACAAGATTGCTTAAAAGATGTAGTAACAGAGATAATACTGTTCAACAACCTGTGATTACAAGTATCAAATGAAGCATAAAATGGGGGATGCCTGCTTGCCTGAAATATTCACCATTGTCATGGAAATGCCTTCATAGAATGTAAATGGAAAAGAGATTTCTGGTAGCTGGTAAAGTATTCCAGTTACTTCTATTTGTGGATGACATTGTGCTCATTACATCCAGTAACAGGATACCCTAAAACCTCTTGAATGAGAACCAGACCTATTCAAAATTGCTCATCTAATGATTCACAAAGGAAAAAAGCAAAACAAAACCTAAATGGATGAAGAATGCCCTTTGTCTAAACTATGACATGTAGCTTTCTAAAGTCTGATCAGCCCAGGAAGGACTCTTCCCTGAAGTTAATTAAGGTAACAACCTAACTAAGAGTAAGAATTTTGATTAATCCAATTAATACAAGTCCTTCTTGAGTTCACATTTGACCAGCTTGAAGAGAATCCTTAGAAACAATGGTTAAGAGGGATTGTGTGTGTGTTTGTCCTTCATTGCCAATGAAGACCATGCCATCAGAGAAGTAATGACATGATTTGCACTTGACTTTTTTTTTTTTGAGTGAGGGAGGGCTGTGCAGGTCACCAGCTTCACTTCTCCTCCAGAGCCATCTGAATCCAGTGACCAGATATTCATCAGGATGACTGGAGATGGCCCAGGATGAGGCAAGTGGGGGTTAAGTGACTTGCCCAAGGTCACACAGCTAGTGAGTGTCAAGTGTCTGAGGTGAGATTTGAACTTTTGACTCTTGCACTGGTGCTCTATTTATTGCACCACCTAACTGTCCTCAAGAGGGATTGAATGGTTTTAAAGAAAGGATTCTCCAAGTTTAGTTGCTATTGTTCTGTTTGATGAATCAAACTTTGTCCTCCTGTTTAATCTTTATTATGGGATTTTGTCTTTGGCTTAGAGAAGAGAAATTTTTCAAAGAATGGATCCCAGTCTCTTTGGAGTTCTCTTTAAGCAAAGAGACTTAGAATTCCAATAATTTAATTAATAAATCTGTACCTGACAGGCTACTTCCAACAGTACAGAGTACTGAGTATTTCTTCCATAATGAGAAGGCATGTATGAATGTGATCTGCACTATACTCCTTGATGGAATCATTAAGCTATCTAAATATGACATAGCAACAAAAATAATGACAGCTGACATACTGGGTTAAATTTTACAAAGCACTTTCAAGACATTCTCTCATTTGATCTTTACCCCAGGGTAAAGATCTATTATCATATCCATTTTACAGACCAGGAAACTGAAGCTGAGATGTTAAGTACCTTAAATGTCAATGGATTTGAGCCCAGGTTTTCCTGATTCCATATTTGTTGCTTTGCCTACCATACTGATTTCTGCAAAAAAATTTTAAAAAACCCAAAACAAAGTGTTGATTGTTTAAAGTGAAAAAGTCTTCTGTTACCTGGAAAACCCAGCAATCTGTAGTAAGTTATTCCTCAGGGGCTCTGAATAGCCACCAATCTACTATGCAACAATTTGAGCATTCAGTTGGTTTCTCGGCACTGCAGAGCAGCACTGCATTGTATTTTTTAAAATAAGCAAATCATTTTGAAATAGATGCCTTGTGGGAGGCTAAACTGATGAACAGACCAGGCTTTCTGATGCCATCTTAAACGTCTAGGGGGAAAGCACCTCCATCATTTTATGATGGCACCAAAAGTATTCCAGTCAGTCTGGCAGTTTTCAATGGGGCCCCGTTACCTGTCAATTTCAAATTTCATGAGCCTTTATGGGATTTGTGCACTCTGGGGAGTCACAGTCATAAGTCCGAAGGAAAAAAATACTGGAATGTTATAGAACTTGCCTTTAATAAGTAAGGCTTATCTGTGTAAATGACTAGTATAACAACATGTCAATGTTTGTATACATTCTTAAATTTCCACAAGAATGGCCATAGTGGAGGGATGGGAGAAGCCTATAAATTATTTAGCTTGGCAAATTCATTTTGGATATCTGTGCCAGCTTGCAGGCAATTCCTACACATGCAATAACTTTAAATGTTAGGCCACTAAACCCCAAAGGAAGATAGCATTTGACTATGACCCCGTTAATCTCTAATCATTTCTGAAATGCAAATTAATTCATATGAATGGGGTACCATCTACAGTTATATGAAGCACATATATTTCCTATAGCATGGTTTGGGGGCTGCTTTTCCAATCAAGCTTCATAAATGAGTGCTAGAATCTCATAAAAAATGATTGCATTAGGGCACTAGTGCAGTGTGCCTTGAAGTAAACATATTATGGTTACCACATGGAAAGAGAATCCATTCAAATGCGGTTCCAAGACAAATAAAAAAGCAATAACTCATAAAAACTGGGCTCTGGGCCAGTCTAGACTGGTAATGATAAGCCATTTTAGAAAAGAGAAGAAAGTTTAGCAGCTCATAATCCCCTTCCCCCAACAAATGGTCTAAGGTGCTAGGATTATATGACTCACCTCTCTAAGGTTTTTTCAATTAAAAATTTAAAGCTGAGGAAACAACTTGAATAGTTCCTGAGAAATGCCATACAATATCGGTTGATGGAAATCTGGATGGACAAGAGGTTCAACCAGTCATATAAGAGGCTCTTCCATCTCCATTTCCAATGGTGTAAAGTTGTCAGGGCCCCAAGAGCATCCTGCTCCCTCTTCATTAACAGTTCTGACACATCTGACTTTCCATTTTTAAGGATGACCAATAGATGTGACTGATTTTCCCCACTATGAGTCCCAAATTATTCACAGCAACCGAGAACATCCAAAGTGGACAGGACCATTGCTCCACTGCCCAAAACCTATCCTTCCTTTTACTGGGGAAGACCTGGGTTTCCCTCTCAAGTGGTCACAAATCCTCAAAACACAGACAACCTCTGGCTTCTGTCTGGACTTTCACTGTCCAGGAAATGTCATCCCTTGTGCCTATTTCTGACCAATCACTGGAGACACATCAGGGACAGAGAATAACCTTTTTACTGACCAGAGGTCAGGGTTACAGTGAAACAAAACAAATAAAGCAAATAAAGAAAACAAGCTGTTCAGAGCTTGGGTTACAGGTAACTAGAGTTACCTCTCTAGGGATGTTAGGCTGTCTTGGACATATAAATCACCTCATTTTTTTTCCTCCCCATTTTTAAAATTTGCACTACAGCTGACTCCCTCCCCTAAAAGGCCTGTGAGGAACTGACAGTTCATTTTCTTCTGACAGGTCCTTCCATTTGTCTGAACCAGTTTCAGTAAGTTTACAGATAATTGGTGGACCGTTCACTTCTTTTGCCAAAAATGTTTTATTAATATATTTTGTTTTTATATTACAAACATTTCCAGATTACACGACTTTGTGAAGTTACTTGATACTGGAACCTACAATTCCTAGAATTAGGAACCTTGTAGCAGAATTAGAAACTAGGTCTCTTAACTGAGCAACAACAACTCTTGGCTTCAGCATATACTTATTTATTGCCTACCATTATTGCTTACCATTACCTACATATTAGAATGTAATGTGCAAAACACTGGAGATACAAAGACTAAAAGAAGGATAGGAGAAAGAGGAGGAGGAGGAGAAAGAGGAAAAAAGAAGAGGAGGAAAAGAAAGAGGAGGAGAAGGGGGAGAAAGAGGAGAAGGAGGAGAAAAAAAAGGAGGAGGAAAAGGAGGAGAAGCATTACCTTCAAGGATCTTACAATCTAGTGGGGCAAGAGGAAGAGGGATTCTGCTGTTATCATTGGTGAGTCATTTTTCAGTTATGTCTAACTCTTTATGACTCCATTTGGGGTTTTTTTGGCATAGATACTGGAGTAGTTTGACAATTCCTTCTCCAGCTCATTTCTACAGATGAGGAAGCTGAGGCAAACAGGGTTAAGTGACTTGCCCAGGGTCACACAGCTAGTAAGGGTCTAAAGTTGGATTTGAACTTAGAAAGAGGAGTCTTCCTGATTCCAGGACAAGCACTCTATCCACTAGCCACTTAGCTGCCCACGAAAGGGGAATACAAAAGAAAAGTAAATTACTAAAATTAAATTAATATAGGGTAAGTACACAACAAAGGTTCAAATAGAGTAGACATGCCACAACAAGTAGTTGTGGGGTCACAGGCTGAGGCAGGAGGGAAATTAGGGAAAATGTCATGAGGGAGGTAGAATTGGAGCTTAGTTTGAACAAAGAAAATGACTTCATTTTCCTTGAAAAACAGGCAGATATGTTAGGGGCGAGTCATACAGTGGAGTGGGGAGACTATTCTGTGCACGAAGGTGATTAGTATACAATAAGCCTGGAAAGATGAGTTGGAGACAACTTGTACAAGGCTTGTACAATGGTTTCTCCAAGAGCTTCTAAGTCCTGGGGAGACACTGATGATATTTGAGTGAGGGAATGATACAGTCAAGCCTGTGCGTTAGACTTCAAGAAGAGTGCTCATTATACTAATACATGGCATAATAGAGAGGACCCTGGACTTGGAATCAGAACGACATGAGTTCACATCCTACATCTGATTTATTAACTATGTGACAACCCTGAGCAAGTTACTTACTAATCTGGGCCTCAGTTTATTCACCTATAAAATGAGTGTGTAGTACGTGATGTCCTCTAAGTTCCCTTCCAGTTCTAAAGCCCCTTCATATTTCAACACTCTATTTTTATTATAATATATGTACATATATATTACATATATAACAAATAATATATATATATTAGGCTTTGAACATTCTTCCCTCTCTGAGTTGGGAGAGAGGTTCTAACCATTAGGACCCACAGAAATAATTATTAAACCATACTTTTTAATGTAGATCATTTTAGATGATTTAAGCAGTTATTTGTATATGCAGATATCATCTTTTATGACAGAAAAACAGTTTTCATGTTGTTAGAAAGGTCATCATATCCCAATCCTGTTGGAAGCCGTTGCTAAGTAAACTATTTTTAATTAAATAGATCTTAAGAAATTTTGTCTAGAAGAAGCATGCAGTTAAGTAAGAAAGTAAGTTAAGTAAGAAAAGTGGATGTAGTACTGAGGAAAGAAAAGTCATCGAGACTCCTGGATCTATGGCTAATTACCTCATCAGGAAACATATTTGGAAGAGCAGGTACTACTCCCATGTGGAGCTGCCCAGGACTCCCCTACTCTGCCTAATTACTTACGAGATGTGGACTGCATTTGAAGTTTAAAAAGGCAGAAATAGAGTGGGATCTGATGTTGAGTGGTTTGGGAGAAGGTTTATACTCTACATTTTCATCCTCTTTGCTGTTAGCTTCTTATGTTAAATTAGCAGAGGGGAGACAGAGGAGCAGGACCAAACCAACATCTCTAGCACTTCTATGGGCCTATCACTGACTAGGTTACGTTATCAATTAATATCAAGCTAGCCAATGGCAATTTTGATGAAAAGAGGTATAATTATTTCTGGACACCAGAAATACAAGAAGTATTCATAGTTTTTTTTTCAGCTTAGGGAATTCCCTCTACACAGGAAGATCATAACTACCTATCATGTAGAACTTAGTTCCAAGGAGCTCTGTGAGGCACACAGGGGTTAAATGACTTGTCCAGGGTCACATGGCTAGTACCGCCAGAGATGGAACTGAATCCAGGCATCCTTCCTCCAGGTGTAGCACTCTATCCCTCTATTCCCTATATTATAGTGTTTCTATGGGGCACCTGCAGTACAAAATTGTTCCCTATAGACTACAGAAACAAAGTCACAGAATTCAGAGTTGAGAAGGACCTCAGAGGCCACTTAGCTCAGTCCACACCTGAACAAAAAGGCTTTCTACAAACTATCTGACAAGTCCTGAAGCCCTGTAGTACCCTGCAGTACCCTACAGTAAGTACTTTTTCCATTTCAGGAAAGGCCCTATTGTTAGAGTCTTTTCTTAGATCAAGCCTAAATTTGCTTCTTCAGATTTTAGCCATTACTTCTAATTCCACACCCTGAGGCTCCGCCGAATGAGACTAATCCTTCCACACCTCCTTCCCCCATACTCCAGGTCTTTGCTTTATTAGGCTAAACCATGCTTAGGCCTCTCCACTCATGTTCATAGTACAGGAAACATCCTCTGAATGCTTTCCAGCTTCTCAATACCTTTCCCAAAATATGGCGCTTGAAACTGAATACAGTACTCTCGACATGGATCTGACTACAACACAATGGAGTTATTGTTTCCTGAGTCTTGGAGGCTATGTCTCTCATGAAACCCAACATTATATTAGCTTTTCTGGGATAATGAACTCGAACTCATTAAGGGCAGCTAAGTGCTCTATTATTAGCTCACCTTTTATCTTGGGTATCAACCATGTATTAGACATTTTTGTCCTGTTCCTTCCAGACCAGAGAGAGTTCTCATTGTCAATCAATCAATGGATAAACACTTATTAAACATCAACTATGTGTCAAACACTGGGCTAAGTGTGGGAATACAAAAAAAAAAAGGGGAAAACAGTCCTGATCTCCACAGGCTTACAATCTAATGGGGAACAACCTGCAAACAAACATATGCAAATGAAGCTACATAACAGGATAAATAGCAGATAATTGGCAGAAGGAAAGCATTGGAATGAAGAGGGGTTGAGGAAAGCTTCCTGGAGAAGGTGAGATTTGAGTTGGAATTTAAAGGAATCCAGAGAAGTCAGTAGTTAAGAAGGAGGGAAAGTACTCCAGGTATGGGGGACAGCCAAAGAGATTGATCAGTTAAGAGATGGAGTATCTTATTCATCAGAAGTAAAGAGTTGAGTAGTTCTGCCTTCTCTCTGTGGTTCATTATCATCATTCCATTCATGAGTGGGAGATATCGATACTATGATGAAAAAGAGGGCTCAATTTTGAGTCAGAGGACCTGGGATCAAATTCTGACTATGCCATTGACTTGCCTTTAGGCAAATCACTCAACCTTTATGGGTCTCAGTTTGCTCAGCTATAAAAACAAGATGACCTTTAAGGTCCCTTCCACCATTAACTCCATGATCTTCTCCCTTCTTTGTTCCTCCTATTACTCTTTATATAACTTTAAAAATCTTTTGTTTTGGTGAGCCTTCCTCACCAGAATCAGCTTATTTTTAGACTTCAATAATTCTTATAGGACCATGACACATCTTTTTATTAATTCTCCATTACCTGCCCTTGCTTCCACCTTCTGAACATGCCTTTTTAAATTAAAAAGTTTGTTGATTTGCAACCTCAACTGTATTTAGACTGTTTTATTTTTAAATGTTCCTTTGCCTTCTTACAGAACTATTTCTTTGCATCTTCAGAATCTCATTATTAAAACTTTCCCATCTCTCTTGATCTTATTCCTCTTATAGGCATGAAGGCCAAATTACCCAATCTATTCTTTCTCTGAAAGTCTCACATAGATAATATAGTGACCCAAGGCAGTTATTTCACTTTTAATATAAGAGAATACAGAAATGTTAACCCCCACTCTAAGTGCAGAAATAGATTCTGGATAAGGGAAGGACCTCAAAAATATCATCTGGGTTAGTCCTCTGCTTTCAGACATGGAAAATGTATTAATACTGTCATATTACAGATGAGGTTCAGATTTGCCCAATCTTAGCACATAGTAGGCATTTAATAAATGAATACTGAACTGAATGGCTAACTTGCTTCAATATAAGTTCTGTTGATAATGGAAAATATAGAATAGATGGCAGGACAGGTATCATCAGTTTTAAGTTTTAAAAACAATAGTGTTCAAGTTAGAGATGGACATGCCCACTCCCAACCACATATAAACTTGAACTTACTTGTTGTTGAGTTATTTTTCAGATGTATCTGACTCTCCGTGACCTCATTTTGGGTTCTTGGCAAAGGAACTGGAGTGGTTTGCCATTTCCTTCTTTAGTTCATTTTACAGAGAAGGAAACTGAGGCAAACAGGGTTAAGAAACTTGCCCCAAGTCACACAGCTAGTAAGGTTGTGATCTGCATCAGTTCAAGGACTCCCCACATAGTGAAGTCATGAATTTATGAGACAATGAAGTATGTAACATTTAGAATATCAGCCTGATTACAAGAAATGCTATCATGAATGTCAGGTGGATATACATAACTATTTTGAAAAAATCCCATTAATGGTCTTTCATTTGATAGATGAAAGATAACTGTATATCATGTGAAGAAACCAAGAAATCATATTACTAAGAGAGTAACAAAAATATGTTTGAACAAAGAAAATTTTCACTAGAAAATTTCATTAGAAAATTAACATTTTTCTAGCTGGGTCCCTTGAACCAAGCTTATGATCTAGGATTATAAGAACACCTTGGTGCAAGATGGCCATTTATGCTGTTTTCATAATGTTTGCAAAAGCAGAGTCCACAATCATATCAGTCCCAAGAAGTAATCTAACCTAAAGTACATTAAAAAAACATACATGACCACCCAACAACCAAGTATTTTACACTATAAGACTGTGAGTAAATTATTATTTGGGGAAAAGGAGTAGAAGCAATCTAAATGGGAGGGATTCAAACTTCTGTTTACTTAGCATGGAATACACCAGAATTACAGAAATATTAATTACATCATAAGAATTCTAATTTTTTTCAAAAATTTTCAAACTGGAATAAAATGCAATCTTAGGAGCACAGGTCTAGAACTGAAGCAAACCTCAAAGGCCATCTAGCTCACAGTCCTCACTTTACAGATATGGAAACTGAGGCCCAAAGATGCTCATGGTTTGTAAAGAACTAGTTTTCTTTATTTCCAACTGATGCTAAATATAGTTCAATCAGCCTCTAACAGGCTGATTTTAGTCATGTTCTTTAAAAAAGCAAAACAAAACTGTAACATCTTGCAAAAAAACAGACCTATTTATAAAGTAGATCACATTGAAGGAAATACAGCAGTATGTTGTCAGGTAGATAGTAAAATCTCCTTGATTTCTGGTATTATAGTCAGCAGCTATACTTCTTGACCAAAAGGATATAATCTTCAAAAGTTATTCTAGGGGTCATCTCACCAAGAGATTTTTTTCTAATCAAGAAATTACTTATTTCTTTTAAATAGTCCTATTAAAATAAATTTTTTTTAATTAAGCAATGATTATATATGTGAAACTCAGTACCACAACAGTTAGACACATCAAGGAAAATTCATCCTCATATCCTTTTAAAAAAAAAGTTCCGTACGTAAATGAAAAATTAAATCCTCTCCTGATAATAGTGTCTCTCTTGAAAGAAAGGAAAAAGGAAAAAAGAGTGGCTTCGTTGTAGCTTACCCTTTTCTCTGACACCCCATCCTCTCCTGTAGACTCTTTCCAATCATGTGTATCTTTCAGGGCGGGCATGTGTTTTTTGTATGCTGGCTCTCTGTTTAAAGTGGTGTATCCTATGTGCTCATAAATTGGATTTATCGTCATCTTGGCAATATATTCTGCTGCCTTGGTTTCAATATAGAGAGTAATCAATCCATCAGTCACCAGATCGTGGATGGACTCAAAACGTTTCTCCCCAACAAAGTGTTTTCCATCGTAGTAGAGCCTGAAGTTTCTGGTTTGACTTCCAAATCTGCCTCAATGAAATGGGAAAGACGATTTTTAAGAAAAATAACCAAGTGAAGTCTCCCTGAAAGAATTAAAAAAAAAACAACTATGGATTTTGGTGTCTTTCTCTTCCTAGTTTGCTTAAATAAACTGTGGCTAATCTCTGTGTATGGTCTGGGGAAAAAAAAGGAATATAAAATGGAACTTCTAAACACAAATGAGAAGAAGACTTGTAACAACTTTGGAGAGGACAGCCAATGCATGCCTACCCTAGAAGGAATGATTTGTTCTCCCTTATCCTTTTTAGTCACTTCATCATGCCTGCCTGTGGAAAAACTAGAGAGGGGATCAGAGGAGGGGGAGGAGGAGGAGGACCTTTACACTCTATTGGGGTTTCTTTTTAAAGGCCCGGATCTCTATATTCAATTGCTTAGTTTCCTGGATGAGAACCTCTTGAAACAGAGCCTCCCACCCCACCTTGTCACTGATCAGTAATGGAAATGGCTGCTGTGTCGGACCCCCACAGCTCTTCCTTCCTGCAGGGACGTCCCATTCAGAGGGCAATGGAGCTCGAATACAAGCAGTAACAATGAAGTCCAACTCTTGCCAGACACCGAGCCATGTGGAGTTGAATAATGGCACAGACATGCATTCCCTGTTTCTGTCCAAAGGCCAAGAAATAATTCTTTAGCTCTGTAGGAAAAGCTTTCTGTGCTTTGCCTGTTGAGTGTTAAGCAAATCTTTGTAATATATAGGATCTAGAAGCCACAAGCTGCTTGAATTTCAGTCATTTGGACTCTGGGAAAGACTCATCTTTTGGGGGGCTTCTTGATGAGATGTTTGACCTTTAGGGAACTCTATTTGCTTTCTGCAGCAAAACTCACAAAAGGATGCAAGTGGACGTGTCTACTCCTAATCCAAGGGCAAAAATAATGGAGGTAGGGCATGACCATTTCAGAAAGTTTCAATGCCACTCCAGAGACCTAAGCAAGCATTCTTCTCTCATGCTACTTTTCAGGGGGCCACCTCATCGGATTCCTTTAAAAAATGAACTAACTAGAAAGAAGTTTCATTTTAATACTGGGAGGTGTGTGTGTACCATATGTTACAAATACATGGGACACAGATGATGAACCAAATATATCAGCTTTTTAAGGAAACAACATAAATAGATAAGAACACAAACTTATTCTAACAATCAGCACTGTTCCGGTAGAAGCTGTGTTCCAAAAGGACAGCAATTAAAAATTTCTTAAAGGCTTAGATTTTTTCATATCCCCATAACAAAGGAATCATGCTAATAGCTATCAAAAATGAAATCCTGTTCACATAAAAGCAAAGACAGACAAAATTATGAAATTGGTTTTTATAATTCTTTAGGAGCTCTTAAACTTTATCTTAATTAATAATTTAATCAAGAACTTAAAATGACCTATCATGTGCAGATTTCTGAAATATCATTGGTTTCCTTCTGTTTGATCCTTAAAAGCAGAATTAAATTTCAATTACTTCCAAAGTGATTATCCAAAAGTACAATCTTAAGCCACTATACCTTCCCCATTTCCTAGGATGGTTCTTCCATCATCTAAAGAAGGTTAAGTCATGGTCTTCTAATATCAAGCTTAAGGTAAGACTAAGAAATAGTGGAATATAGACTAATCATTGCTGCTAAAAAAAGAAAAAAAGCAAATGAAAAGAAAGGTGGATTGCAAAAACAAAGAAAAGAGTTTCTAGATTCTCCCGCTTCCCTTCATAAGCATGGCACTATTCTGACAACCCTTTGTAAGTCTTAGAGTACATATATGAATGTGAGATGGTACCATTATAATAAGACAGTTAATAAAAACTGTCTGAGATTCTTTGTAGAAAGAAGACGGGACTAGAAGCCAGAAAATCTGTGTTTACATTAGCATTCTGTTACTGACTAGTCACTGTGGTCATGCCATTGAACCAAAGTCTCCTCTCCCTGAATAATGGTGATGATAGTATTGCCTACTCTGTCCATCATACAGGGCTATGGCGAGACTCACATTAGATCAAGGAGAGAACGTGCTTGAAAGCTATAAAGCGTGTACGGTATTATGATCACTCAAGTGACTCTATGAAAATATTTTATCCCTTCTGAAGTAACAGAATATCCTTATGAACTAAATGTGTATAAAAATAGGAGGTAACTTTGAAAACTGTCAAATTAAAAATCAGAAAGCCTTTAGCTAAAAGACCATTAATTAGATCTCTATTGGTACCACTAAGTCCTTTTATATTTCAAATATGTTCTGGAGCATTTTAACACATATGTTCATTCGTATACATACAAACACACATATATTCTTATATATACTTGCATATACATACATGTGGATAAAGAGTAGATTTATGCTCACCAGCATAAGAACTTCTAAGTGAGAAAACTCCCTCTAACAATGTAGATCAGTACCTTCTCGCAACTTAGAGTCTTGGAGATTTGCTTATAGTACTGAGAGGTTAAATTACTTAAACAGGGTCAAATAAGCAGTATATCACACACCGAAACACAAACACACTCACATTCTCTCTCTCTCTCTCTCTCTCTCTCTCTCTCTCCCTCTCTCTCTCATAACATAATTTAAACTTCCTGCTAATCACACCTGCCTTTAATATAGGTCTCTTCTGAAACTGTTTCATTTGCACATCTGAAGAACGGGTCATCTATGGACATTCCCCAAATACAAATACTTGACTTCCAACTCTAGACTAAACTTTGTTGGATTTATGATTTCAACTAGGAAGCTAATAACCATACTGATGCATATTATTGTTCTCCATGCTTTCTAGTCTCATGTCATTCTTTCCACCTATCTTCCACTGAAGATCCAGCCAACAAGATGGAGGCCTCCATCCAGTTTACATGTTCAGTATCAAAGCAACCTGAAATTCCTACTTATTATCCTTCACTCTTGCTACAGGACTGGCTTCCTTGGTGAAATCTTTGATGCAATGTCTCACAGGCAGTCAGTCTTGCCACTCTTTGGATAACTTATAATTTTTGTTCTCCAGGAGTTTCCATCACATGGTATTATTGGGAGGTGGTTGGAAGCTCCATGAAATTTACCAAACATGATCCAAGCTGCTCTCTTCTTAGTCAACTCTAGACCCAGATCACTCTTTGTCAGATTGGGAAACCAGATAGATGGAAGGACGGATGATGGATCTGGATGTTCTCTATCATGTCACAGCCAACTCTTCCTCCTAGAAGTTCACTCCACCCTTGAACTTTGGCCACTTGAGGAGTGCTTCATCCCTGGGGCGCCTTACTGTGATTGACTGATTCTTCCCAGAACCATTTTAAAGAAAACACCCAGGCCAGCCACATCTTCATTTCTCTCTGGGTTCAACATGTGACTCTCTGAACTTTTTCTACCTTGCCCTTGCAAGGGTACCTTCTCTTTCCCTCCTCTCCTTCTCAACATCCTTTTATGTACTGACTTCTCTTGTTAGATTGTAAGCTCCTTGACAGAAGCAACTGTCTTTCTGCTTGTATTCATAATTCTGATTCTTAGCACTGTGCTTGGCATACAGTAACCATTTAATCAATGCTTGCTGATTTGATTTGACTTGAAGATACATGGAGAATGTTGATATACTTACTCAATAGCCTACGTTTTCAACTGTATGTAACATTTTGGGCAATATACATTTTTTGTTTACTGTGTTTTTCCAATGTTAATGGGTTAGGCTTATTTCTTCTGAAAGACTATGGATTTCATTGAGAAGGCTTTATAATATTCTCTGGCTTAATAAGATGTTATTTGTAAATAGAAGTGCTTAGAGAACCCTGTAACAGACAGGGAGTCCTTCCATTTGGAATCTGACAGATGACATCTTCCATGACGCTGTAAAAAAAAATGCCTTTTCCCCGCTTTGTGTTGTATTGTTACTGCCATGATTGGCTTCATCATTGTGATCTTACCATCTCTGAACCTCTCAGTTAGTTACTCAACTATGAAGATGATTTCTGCTCGCAGAGGACTGTTTTTTAGCCTTCTCCCCCTCATCTTTTTCTTAAGGGTACCCTTAATGCTTGAATTGAACATTCTCATAAAACTGTTATAGAAATGAAGAACAGACATGTAGTTCTGGAATTGCTAAAATGTTTTTGGTCACTTTGTTGGGTAGGAGAATGCTGCTCAAAGTACTAATGCTTACCTTTTCTATTTAAAAAAATTGTTGAGACACTAACTCATTGTTAGTGGAATTATTAACTGATGCGACCATTTTGGAGACAGCGATCTGGAATCATACCCAAAAAGTTATTAAACTACCTATACCCTTTGACCCAACAATAGACTAATGGTTCTATTTTTCCAAAGATAATTAGGGGAAAAGAAAAAGAAACTATACGTTCTAAAATGTTTATAGCAGCTCTCTTTGTGATGTCAAAGAACTGAAAATTAAAGAGATACCCATCAACTGGAGAATGGCTGAACAAGTTGTAGCATCTGGTTGTGATAGAACACTACTGTACTATAAGAAATGATGAACTTGATGATTTTAGAAAAATATGGAAAGACTTGCGTGAAATAAGGTTGAGAAAAATGACCAGAACCAAGAGAACACTGTATGCAGTAACAGCAATATTGTTTTAAGAACAGCTTTGAACAAATAAGTTATTTTGACTATTAAAAATACCCAAATTAACTAGGAAGGACATACTAAGAAAGACTATATCTGCATCCAGACAAAGAATGATAAATAGAAGTATATATAGAATAATTTTCATATATATGTACCCACATATTTACACATATATGTACATTGTATATACATATATATGTATATATATAATATCTATTTGTGTCTAATGGTAGCCATCTCTAGGGTGGAGGGAGGGAAGAAAAAACATCTTATATGATTATTCTGTTATATATTTGAAAGGAAGAGCAAGTTGTGTATAGTAGAATTGCAGTTTCATGTGCAATCATTTTTTGAATTGCCCTATGTTATAGAGATGCTTGTTTAATCCCATAAGTGAAAATAAAATTTAAAAAACTGTACCCTGAGATGGACTTGAGTATTTAGCCTTGAAAGACTTTTTTAAAAAAATCCTGTTGCTTTTAATATGGATTTCTTTGGAATATATATAGTCAGGCCCAGACATTTTCCCTGACTTTATCACCTTAAGGAACCTTGCCATATGGTCATATGTTATATCCAATATTAGGGAAAAAAGATCACCATAGAAACACAGCAGATCTACTTTATTTAATATCTGTTTGATGTCTTCTTTCCTGGCTCACCTACAAATGCTCTTGAAATGATATGATTTAATTGGTTCTCTCACCAAGGCCTCTTATGGATTTCAAAGAACTGAGTTGGAAGGACCTGGAGAGATAAATTGAGGATGATAAAGCTTTCAGGGAGCTCACGGTCTAACATGGAAGACAACATGCAAAGAAACATGCACAAACAAGCAACATATAGGATAAATTGGAAAGACTCAACAAAGGTAAGGCCTTGGAATTCAGGGGCATCAGAAAAGGTTTCCTGTAGAAGGTATTCTTTTGGCTGGGACTTGAAGGAATCCAAGGAAGGAAGCAGGTGGAGATGAGGAGAAAGAGCATTCCAGGAATGGTGGACAGCCAAGAACAATGCCCAGAGTTGTGCGGTGGAGGGTCTTGTTCAAGGAACAGCAAGGAGGCCAGAGCCGACGGACTTCAGAGTACATGTAGGGGTATAAGGTATATGGAAACTTGAAATCTGGGTGGGCAAGGCATGAAGGATTTTGAATGCCAAAGAGAGGATTTTATTTGATACTAGAGGTGATAGGAAGCCACTGAAAATTAGTGAATAGTGGATGTCATCGTAAGATTTGCACTATAGAAAAATCAGTTTGACAACTTAGTGACATCTTTAGCAGAAAATGACCAGAAATGGGGAGAGGCTTGAGGCAGGGAGACCAACCAAAATAAAAACAACCAATAGTCCAAGCATGGGATAATGCAGGCCTGCCCCAGGTTGGTGGCTGTCAGTGGAAAGAAGGAGTATACAAGAGATGTTTTATAGGTCTTGGTAAAAGATTGAATATGTGATTTAGAGAGATAAGTTGAGGTTGTGAACCTGGGATAATGGTGCCCTTGACAGTAATAATGGAATTTTAGGAGGGCAATATTTTTAGGGAAAAAAAATGAGTTCAATTTTGGACATGTTGAATTTAAGATGTTCACAGGACATCCGGTGTGAGTTATCCAATAGGTAGTTGGAGATGTGAAAACTAGAGGTCCAGAGAAAGGTTAGGCTGGATAGGTAGAGCTGAGAATCGCATGGAGATGAACCTGGGTTCCTGGGAGAATAGTGTTCCCCTTGACAGTGATATAGAAGTCCAGAGAGGGGGAAGGTTTGAGAGAAAAGGGGAATTCTGTTTTGAACATGACTTTGTGCTAACTGCAAGACATGTATTGTACAGTATGACAGGCATTCAGGATCTGCCTTACTGTGGGGTAAGAGCCCAGTTGAGATTAGCTAGCATAATTTTATAGAGAACCCACTCAGCATAGTTGAGTAATTATCTCTAGCTATCTCTAGCTCCATTCAACAGAATTTCCATGCACACATAGTTTAATTACTTCAACTTGCTGGGTCATTGAATAAAGGTTTTATATTAAGAGCACCAACATGCCCTCAGAACTGCATGATTCTTAGCACTGCTTCCTTTCCCAGGTACTTAGCACAGAGCCTGGAAAATACCATGACTGAAGAAGGGTTGCAAAGGAGTAAGGGATATTTGGTGTTTTAATTGGTCGCATGGGTTGAATAGCAGTCATTCCTCAAGTGAAGAGCCTATCCCCAGCTGGACTGCCTGGCTTACAGAGTGGATACCATCAGTCACTGAGCCAAGACCCGGAGGCTTTCTAGCCTAATATGAGAACTTGGGCTATATCCCCATGATCTCTGAAACAGGGTCACCTCCTTAACTTGGCAAGGCATCAAAGAAGGACATTTGTTTAAAATTCTTCACACAGGGAAATGTAAGAAATGCTCTCTTATTCTTGGAAATATAAAAAATAAACAGTATGACTTAATGAATCTATCAATGAGCTTGTGGTCCTACTCTATGTATTCCCAGTGGAGACTGGTACTTGTGAGAAAGACTACCAAGCAATACTTTTACACAACTTGAAAGTCACCATATAATCTTCTTAAAATTCAGCAAAGGAGCACACTGATGATGATAACATATAATCTGTAGAGGATAAAGACATACCTAAGCTTCTTAGCTTCACAAGCATAACCCAAGTTTAACAGTTCTCAGAAAGTATTACTGAAATTTGATGGAAAGGATAGTCAAATATTACATCATAGTCTATGACCCTGGAGATGAAAATGTCTTTGTGGAAATGGAAAAGGAAAAATACCATACAATTGGAAATGACTAAAGAAGACCAGATCATGTGACCAAAGCAAATAAATAATCACAGTTGAAACTAATTCCACAACTTTAGATATGTTTCTAATCCCACCCATCAGCACTGAACTCTTGTAATACTGTTTAATTTTCACATTTACAAAGCTGGGAGTATATGACTGTTCTGCTAATACATTCCTGGGGGCTAAATTCTAAAAGTCCCTCAAATAGGAAGTTTCATGGATAGCATAAAATATAGATTAAAAAAAGAAGGAAAATGAGACAATTCTAGACTAATAATAGCAAATATTAATATAATGTATTTACAAATATTATCTCCTTTGAGCTTCACAGCAACCCTGTGAAGCATTTCATGATCATTTGAGGAGGACGGATTACCCCCATTTTACAGGGCTGAGAGAAGTTAAATTACTCATCCAAAGTAATACAGCAGGTAAGTGTCTGAAGCAGGATTCATAGACCTGTAGACCAAGAGCTGGAAGGGACTTCTGATGTCATCAATTCTTCACTTTAGAAATAATACACAAAGAAGGTAAGGACTTGTGCTGGGTGACCGGTTTCTGAGGCAGGATTTGAACTCATATACTCCTAACTCCAGGTCCAGTGATCTGTCTGCTGCACCACTTAGTTCCCTCTAAACTCATTGAGGAGTTCCTTATCAAAGACATGGGACTCAAAGAAGAGATACATTTGGTTAGTAATCTATTCTAAAATCATTTATTAAGCATTTACTATGTTAAGCACTGGAAAAGGGGGGAAAAGTCCCTCCCTTTCCTCGTATCTATCAACATGTAAAAAGAAGATAAAATAGTAATAGCTATCATATATATTGCAAATATTAGCTCATTTTATCCTTACAAGAATCCTGGAAAGTAGGTACTCTTGTTATGTAATTTTTTTTTACAGAGGAGAAAACTGAGGAAGACAACAGGTAAGTGACATGCTCAGGGTCACACAGCTAGTAAGTCACATAGTTAAAGCTGGATTTGAATTCAGGTCTTGCTGACTTCAGGTCTGGTGCTCTCTCTGAATGGCTATATTAAGGACTTTCATAATCACTTGAAGAAGAGAGAGAAAGAGAAAACTCACAGGAGGGTCCAGAAAGTGAGTGGTTAATAAATTGAGGCTGGAAGGGAGTGAGGGAATCTTAGGAGCTGGAGAAGAGAATTAGGAGTAAATGCCTTCCAGCAGAGACACAGCCTGTCCGTGAGACCACAGATGGACAGTATGAGTTTGACTTTCTTATTGAAAAAAGAATGCAAGGCAGTCTCCCAGCACTGGACAGCTACCCTAGGGAGGCTTTAGGAAAAGACACGGATGAGAATTGCACAGGATAATAAGGTGTGGAAACTCAAGTGGAAAATCACAGATCCTGCACTGCATCAAACTAAGGCCATATTTATCTTTTTTTTCACTCCTTTATCTTTTTACCTGTCTCCTTTCCCCTCAGGTCCCAAGTACTCAAAGACCTCTACCCCCTAGCTTGCTGTCTCAAGACCCCCATCCACTCTGGCTTATCATGCCACCCCAAAATTTCCCCTTCCACCTCTGGTTAAAATTGTTTTTTCTCTGTACTCAGTAGCATTTGGTGTTGAGATAATTTTCTAGTTTAAATAATTCAGATAAAAATATCAATGAAACTTAACCTCAGAGAGTATTTCCATTTTGACAGAAGAATTTTTTAATCCAAATGAGTCTAATTTTTAGAGTGGGGATGCGAAGGGAAAAGGGAAAGAATTTTGAGAAGGAAGAGTCTCAAGTACCAGAGACTTAACACCAGCCCATCACTTGGCTAGTCTTCTGCTAGGAATTAAAATACAGGGATAAAACAAATCACTGCAGTCACATACTGTTCACTTGGCCTGACCTTCTGAGGACTCAGAAGGATAAAAGAAAGACTGCTTGGGAACATAAGGAGCTGGCACAGGATCCATCAGAAGTTCCTGAGGATAAATGCATTAAGCATCAAAACTGATTTTATTTGAATCAGATTTGGGGTGGAAATATGTTAGAGGTAAGACAACACTCAGTTCAACTGAAAAATATTTCTTGAACTTGCATTAAATTTATGAAGAGGCAGTGTGGTGAAATGGAAAGTAAAGTGGACCTAGAACCAGCAGTTGAGTTCAAATCCCTCCTTTGCCACTTATTAGCCATGCGACCTACTGCCTCAGTTTCCCAGTGATAACTGTTAGCACTTCTATAGCTCTTGGAGGTTTGCAAAATGTTTTACAAAGATTCTCTCATTTGATTCTCATAACAACTATGGGAGGTTTGTGCTAGGATCACAGAGAAGAAGCTGAGGCAAACAGAGGGTGACTTGCCCATGTAGCTAGTAAGGCTGGGTTTGAACTCAAGTTCTTCTAACTCTAGGACCACAGCTCTATCCACTGTGCCACCTTGCCTCCTCCTCTAGCCTCCTTGTCTATAAAATGAAGGTACTGGACATTTCAGTTATTTTTAAGTCATGACTGACTCTTCATGACCCCATCTGGAGTTTTCTTGGCAAAGATACTGAAGTAGTTTGCCATTTCCTTCTCTAGGTCATTTTATAGATGAGGAAACTGAGGCAACTAGGATTAAGGGTCTTCTAGGGGATTAAACGAGATGGGCTCTAAGGTCCCATTCTGCTCTAAAGCTATGATCCTCTCTGTGTACCTAGAATGTATGTCCCTCTCAGTATCTTTGTACTTTTTCATGGCTGGACCAAGGATCATTTGGGAAGCCTTCCGTGGTCTCCCCAGTTGTTAAAACTTTCTTCTCACTCAGTTACCTTGCATTATACTTTTCTGTCTACATGTCAAATCCACAGTAAAATGTAAGCTCCCTTACATCAGGTTCTGTCTACATTTTGTCTTTATTTTTTTAGTGCCTTGCATACCTATTAAGTAAATGTTTAGTATGTATTGGATTGATCCTATCCTATACATTGATCCTATTTATGAAGACCTAGGGACTAAGGGGGAAACAAAGGTCAAAAAGGCAGGTTCTCTTCCTTAAAGGAGTTTGGGGAGATATAACAGTACATCTACACTTAGAATTCTTTATATATGGGAGTTCCATGAAATAATGGGTCCGAAAAGGAAGTTTATTTATATTTCTAAACACCACGAATATAGACATACACCTTTTGCCTTATATGTGTACATATAGCAAGACAGAACACAAGAGCTAGACAAAGAGTGTATGCCTTTTCTTAAGTCTTCAGAGTTCAAACATGACTGTCATGATCTTTTTATCAAACATTTATTGAGAAGGCACAGCAGCATACTAAGTTTTATGAAATTCTGTAATCTGATTACAGGCTCCCTAGACTCAAGGAGTCTACAAACCCATGAGAAGATAAAATAGAGAAATAGAAATATATGTAAAAAAAACATCATTTGGGTACTTTCCTGAACTCTTATATCATCAGTTTCTTCCTTCAGTACAAGTGGCAATACATTCCCCTCTTTTTTTTTAAACTGGCCTGATATCTGTCCATATTTTTTCACAAGAAGTTTCCCAGTTGCCTTTAAGAGGCAGCTGATGGTGCGGTGGATAGAGGGCAGGATCTGGACTCTGGAATTTAAGTACTTCTTCATATACTTCCTAGCTGTGTGACCCTGGGCAAGCCCTTTAACCTCTAACTGCCTCAGTTTCAACTGTAAATGGGGACCATAATAGCACCTATCTCCTAGGGTTGTGAGGATCAGATGAGATAGTATTTGTTAAGTGCTTAACATAGTACCAGGCACATGGTCGGTACTTAATGAAAGCTCATTGTCTTCCCTTCACATAGATCCTTCTTAAAGGAACGGCCCGATGTTCTTCTGTAGAGATCTTCCATGTACCAGTGCAGCACTAGCCTGCTGTCTACAAAGGTCTTTATTGGTTCTTCCTCTGTGACCAGCCCACGTCCTTTTCCATTCATACGTTATCCTTAATGATCTTCTTTGTTCCATTTATTGTGCATATCGTTGCAGGAAATATGCTGTAACCCCCTTAGCCCTTTGAGTTATATGCAACTTTAATTCTTCAGAGGTCATGAAGAGTCAAGATTCACAGCTATACAGACTTGGAGAATATTTGAGTGAAAGGGAGAGATAGAGAGGGAGACAGACAGAGCAAGAAGGAGAGAGACACAGAGAAAGACAGAGACGGAGAGAAAGAGACAGAAACAGAAAGAGGGGGAGAGACAGAGAAAGAGAGGAAGAAAGATGAGTTTCTGAGGAGGTGGGTAGTGGGGCGTTCCATGGGTGCTGATCTTTTTCCTTTTTCCATTTCTTTTAAAAAATTCTCTGTTATAAAAGATGACTCTCTGCAAAGAGGAGAGGGATACAAAGGAAAATATAAAAGATATAAATAAATTTTTTTAAAGATGGGTTTCTCTGCCTTAGAGTATTTTGTTTTAAATCACTACATAGTTTTAAGTGGTATCAGGGTGACAATCATGCAACTGAGTCATAACTGTATATACCACTCGAAGATCCCAAAGGAAGTCACCCCTAGAGAGCTTTCATAGGGTTTAGAGTTGGCAGAAGGCAAACTTAGAGATGATGTAGATGAGCCCCTTCATTTCATAGGTGAGAAAGATAAAGTAACTCATCCAGAATCACAGTTAGTCAATATCGAAGGTAGGTTTTGAACCTAACTTTTTCTGACTACAACATCAGCATTATCCACCATAGCAGGTTGTCCTTCTCAGATCACGAAAGGAAAAGGGGGATCTTCCTTAGTTCCCCCAACCCTACCTCACGATTCAGAATTTAAATTTATGGCCATAAATTTAGGCCACTTAATAGTTTATCAAATCACTTACCAACGTCCACTTAATCAAATATTAAGTTTGACTCCTGCAGTGATCAAAGTGGGTTACAAAAGGACTTCTCCTCCCATGACCTAAAAGAACACATTGCTGAATTTCCTTATGTTCTGGGGAGGGAAACAAAGAAGAAACTAGCATTTAAAATGAATCGAGTACCTATTGGTGATCCCCAATCAGCAATGTATCAATTTGTAAATGTGCAGAAACTACTTTTATTCTTTTTTTATTGGAGAAAAAGCACTGTTTTCTATATTCTACACCCCTTCTACTGCATGCCCCTTATCCTCGTTTTTACCTGACATTCATTCCTCAGTGAACATGCAACATACTGTAAGGGTCAAATTCTTCCCTACAGACCAAGGAGATGGATTTGTTTTCTCTAAAGTGGTACTATACCAGCAAACAGAAGAAAGGCCGGGATAATCCGCCTTTGAATAGCTACTGCTGCACATAATTACTACGTTCTCGAAAGAATGTCTATTTTCTCCAGCAATCCCAGGTTGGGGTTTCCATTTTTTAAAAAGCTGTTTAATGCAGTGCCCAGTTGCCATTTAGTTGGATTACAAAACGAGTCAGTCCCAGCTCCCTGCTTCAAATTGGGAACAAAACCCCTAAATACCATCCTTTCCATTTTTTTTTCCAGGATGTGAATTGGCACTTAAAAAAAAATTCTGTCTAATTCTACAAAGTAATGAGAAGGAGCAATAATGAAGAGCCTTGGGAACTCCGCAGAGCTGACCATAAAGCAGGTCCGATCAGACGCCAAAGAATGTGCAAGAGCATTTTCAAAGACAAGCTTCAAGAGAACAGCTGTTTGCTGTTAACAAACAGAAAGCAGAACATATACAAGCCCTTCTACATGAATAAGAAAACGCTAGAAGCATTTCCAGCAACCGAAACAAAAATTAATTTATATGCTGCCTTCTCGGAGTCAGAGGACTTGAGGTTTGCCTCCTGGCTCAGCTACTCCCTAGATGTGTAGCTCTGGGACGGTCACTTTTGCTCTCCTGTAAAATGAAGGGGAGGTGATCTAGGGGACCTGAAAGTTCCCTTAGACACTAAATATTGTGAATCTGTTACTAAAATTTAAAGGAAGTATGAAGCTAAAATACAACCACTTTTTTATTCCTTTATTTAAAGAGTGTTATAAAATCACCATAACCTTAGAAAAAAGTGAAGAGGAAAGAGTCGAAATATAATGGTATAATCCCACACCATCTGAAGTGTCTTCTTTTAAGAATCATTAGTAGGTAACAGAAGATCATCAGATCATAGACTGATACTTGGAAGAGGGACTATAGGATCCACCTCATCCAACCCCCTCATTTTACAGATGAGAAATTTAGACCTAGAAAGGGAAAGTGGCTTGACCACAGTCAGAAAAATAGGTAGTACCAAAATAAAAACAATTAGCATTTACATGGCGCCCTCTGTAGAGGTCCTGTACTAAACACTTTACAAATATTATCTTTTTGCTCTTCACAACAACCTTATGAGGTAGGTACTATTACTATCTCCATTTTACAGTAGAGGAAACTGAGGCAGGCAGAGGTTAAGTGACTTGTCCAAGGTCACACAGTTAATAAGTATCTGAGACTAGATTTGAACTGAGGTCTTCCTCATTTCAGGCTGAATTCTTTATTCGTTGAGTCATCTTGCTGCCTATCATAGGGAACCCAGGCTTTCTGATCTGAGGAGCACCTGGATGGTGCAGTGGATAGAGTTTGACCTGAGTTGTAGAGCCCTGGGTTGGGAATCAGAAAGATTCATCTTTCTGAGTTTAAATCTGGCCTCAGAAAGTTACTAGTTGTGTGACTCTGGACAAGTCATTTAACCCTGTTTACTTCATTTTCCTCATCTGTGAAATGAGTGAGGGAAAGAAATGACAAACCACTCTAATATCTTTACCAGGAAAGCCCCAAATGGGGTTATAAAGAGTCAGGCACAACTGAAACAATGACTAGGTAACAAAACAACAGCAACCACTGACTTGAAATCTAGTACTCCTTATCCTCTTCTAGGAGGTTTCATCTAGAGAAATGCTATAATTGGTCATGTGTAACACTGAAATGTTTTTGTTTCTCTGAGAAACTGGCGTTCCAGTAAGAGGTTGCCACACATTCTTACTTGCTACAAAATTTTGAGTGGCAAAATATGAACATTTTAAAATATCTGAATGCATAATGCTATTTTTTAGCTCTTCTGTACACAAACCATGCCAGGCTGATGAAAAGCATTCTATCTACAAAGCAAGTATCTTCAATTTAGATCATGTTTCTTTCTCTCACGAGAAATTTAACCTGAATCAGGCTTCCATCCATCCATTCATCCATTCACTCATCAATCCATCTTATCAATCAGTCAATTGTTTAATGCATGTATGGAAGGCAGATGCAGGTTAAACTTTACATGTTATAAACTTAAAAGGATTTATTTACCACTTATTATGCAAGCACTGGGAATGCAACCACAAAGAGTGAAAAAATTCCAACTCACCACAACCTTATATTCTATTTGGAGAAACAACAAATACAGAAAACTTAAACATAAAATTAATAAATACAAACATATACCAAGTCATTAAATACAAGGTAGTTTGGAAAGAAGAGTGCTAATAGTTAATTAGGGAAGACTTCATGAAGAAAATGGCATTTGATCTGGGTCTTTATGAAAGACAGGGACTCTATGGGATACAAGTAAGGATGGAGTGCATACCAGACATGGAGGATGGTCAGTGCAAAGGGATGGAAACTGGAATATGGAATGTCATGTGGAAGAATAAGAAAGAAGAATGATTTCACAAAGTGTGGAGGGTCTGGATGTCCAATAAGGCTGAAAATTATAGGCTGGGATAGGGTTGTATAGGATTTTAAAATCTAAACAGAAAAGTTAATATTTTATTTCAGAGACAACAGAAAGCCAACAGAGTTAATTGAATAGGTGAATCACATGGTCAGATATGAGCTTAAGGAAAATTACTGTGGTAACAGGTATGAACAATAGACTAGAATGGCGAGAGAATTGGGTTGGGGAAGCCATGCATAGGAGACTGTTGTAATAATCTTGGTGAAAGGTGATGAGAACCTTATTTAAGGTGTTGTCTTTGAATCCACTAGTCCCAATGAAACAATAGTATATAATTGCCAAGAACCCAAAGATCTGGCAGAAAATAAGGGAAGGCTCAAGGATCATCAAGTCCTAGACAGCTTGGATAGGAAACTCCCAACACCACGTCATCCATCTTGACCCTAGTGAAGATAGAGTCCTCTATCTAAGGCACACTTAATATTTGCTCATAGTATACCCCAATCATTTATTACTGAATATATTTAACAATTTATCTGGTCCTGGAAGGAACTGTGGGGCTAATAACAGCACCTATTTCTTCCCAAGGTGGTTGTGAGGATAAAATGAGACAATATTTGTAAAATGCTTTGCATACTCCAGAGTACTATATAAATGTTAGATATTATTATTAATTAAATTAATATTTTCTAAATAACTTAAAATTCTGATATTTTATTAAACAATGTAATAAAAGGTCTCTGAGAAGTCAAACTTGCTACAGTCAATGTTGTTTACTCCTCCAGTCTTCACTCACAGCCTATTTACCTTTACTTTGAATATAACTCTAATAAGCTTGGTAATCTGTTTCCCAAGCCCACAACATATTAAATAAGCAGTAAAATATAAAGAGACTGACAGGTACCATTGATAGGCACACTGACACCAATACGAAGTGACAGCTGAAAGCCAAACAAAGGAAAAGACAAACTACTTTTCAGACCAGTAATGAACTTCAGAAAGATTTCCACACACACACAAAAATCTATTAAAGTAAATGCAGCTTCACTGTTTAAAGCAGCAGTTTTAGTTTATCCAAAAAACTCAGCAACTCAAAAAATTTCCTCAGGATTGTAGAAAGCAAAGGTCAAACTCTATATGACAAAGCTAGAGAACCAAAGTGAATTCATGTCTTCAAGACAAAAAACAACCACTTAACAGATTCATCAATTGTCATTCCTTTCTCCCATCTATTGTAAAATTTTGCCCCTCCTTTCATTATAATCATTAGTATTTGCTAATCAAGTATAATCTGTTAGAATTTGACAAATTTTTCATTTCCCAGGAGAAATTTTGGCTTCCTTCAATTTCTTTACATGTCAAAACTTTTCTATGAAACAAATACCTAGGTAACAAATTTATCCTTCACACTGAGGAAGCATGGTGGAGTCCTGACATGAGACCTAGAGTCAACAGACTTGGGTTCTTGAACCGGCTTTCCATTTATCTATATTGAGAGGTTGTATGGTAATTAGTAGATAAAGTCAGGAAGACCTGGGCTCAAATATGCACTTCTGACCCAAGGGTAGGTACCTTAGCTTCTTCATCTAAAAAACAGGGCTAACAGGAGTGCCAAGACCTGTGGCACCTACCTCCCATCGTTAAAGTGAGGTTTAGTAGAGATCATGCATACAGACCTTAAATGTCAGTTTGTACTAGTGATCATGGATCCTAGATATAGTAATACATAACTTCAGACAAGTTATTGACCCTCTCTGGGACTCTGTAAAATGAGGAGGTTGGTTCAGATGACCTCTAAGGTCCAGCTCCAACAAACTCTGTCTGTATCTCCTTGGAATTTTATAACCTCAATAACAAAATAAGCAACATGTTCTCAGTTGTGAGCTATTGGACCAATACGGGTAACTTGCTCCACTGAACGAAACATTGCCTGAGGGAATCAGTGGGGTGGTAACTCCAAACCGTTCTATTTTGCAAAAGCTGAATCCCAGAGAAAGAGAAAATGTGTTCAGTGTTGTAACTGGAAAATTTTGCTAAGCATCTTGGGATATTTGCACATATTTCTCAGTTATTTCTTATCATCTAATTAGAGATTATCTTCTAATCTTCACGAACCTGGCAAAGCTGAAAACTCATGATTATAAATAGTAGACATAGATGAGGTTTGCCAATAGCCACTAATCAATTTGCTAACCTTCAGTCCAGCAAATGTTTAGTAAATAATATAAGTTAAGACAGAGAATAATGGAGGTTGAGTAATAAGAATATTGTTTTACTTATTTCTTGTATAGTAAAATAAGCAAGTTGGTAAAGAAAAAGCAAAAACAAAAAACAATCTTTCAATTATCTGGTAATTTACAAATGTATTTGCTTAAAGTAAAACTCACTTTTGCCTGGAAAGATTTCCCTCCACATCATCAACCGTTTAGGCCCCACCTCAAGAAAGGGAAACCTTTCTTCAAGCCCAATTCAGATAATCACTTTTTTATTAGTGTTACAGCTAAAAGAATAATAAAAGATTTCTGCCTCCTCTTCTACTACATTTCTTACAGTTTTCTGTTTGACCTTTCCCGGGTATTCAATCATATTTTAACTCATAAGACACTAGCTTTGTGACCTTAGGCAAATCACTTCACCTCTGTCTTCCTCAACTTCCTCATCCAGAAAATGGGGGTAATCACATCATGAGAAAATATTTCAGAATATTTAGCACAGTCCCTGGGATGGAGCAGGTGCTTAGTCATTCTTGTGCCCTTTCTCTACCCCCATCCTCATCTCCACTCCTGCCCTCCTATTATTATTTACATAATACATGAGGCTAAGAACTTTTTCCCCAACAGAAAATAGGAAAATATTGAAAGTTTTTGCATAGGGGATTGACAGAGTCAGAGCTTGCATAGGAAGATAATTTTTGCAGTTGCGTTAAAGATTGATTGATGTTGGGGGTTTGGGGTGAGTTTTGGAAGTAGGGAGACCAAGTAATATGCTATTATAGTTGTCCAAGAAAGAAGTTTTGGAGACCTGAAATGGTATGGTAGCAATGTGAATGCAGAGAAGGTAAACGTTACAGAAGTAGGAAGGGAAGAGTTTTAAAGTGCACACTATGTGCAAGCGACTGAACTAAACGCATACAGACATTATTTCAACTGTTCCTCACAACAACCCTGAGAAGTAGATGCTATTACAATTCTCATTTTACAGTTGAGGAAACTGAGGAAGACAGAATCAGGGGGTCACATAACTAGGAAGTGTCTGAGTCTGGATTTTAACTCAGGTTTGACCTCAAGCCTTTATGCACTCTATCCAGTGCCTTACCCAGATGCCTCAAGGACAAGACAATTCAACTGACTGCCTATTGGGAATAAATCCAATTACACACACACACACACACACACACACACACACACACATACACACACACACGACAGAAAGAGAGAGCATAAAAACGACTTGGAGGTTCCAGCGTTTTCTATGGGTCTGTGGTGGTACCCCCCAAAGTAAGATACACTTTTAGAAAAGAATTAGGTTTGAGGGAGGAGGAAGACAAATCATCAACATATTTAGATTAGGGAGTCATCTGTATAGAAATAACTGAATTCATAGAAAAGACAAAGCCACCAAGGGGAAGAATAGAGGAGAAAAGGTGGCCAAAGACAGAGCCTAAAGAGAAACTTATAGTCAAGGTATGGAAATGGATGATGAATCAGCAAAGAATAAAAAGGCAAGAAAAACAGAAGAGAATGGGGCAAGGAATCCAAGGAAAGGGAAAACTTGGGAGAGTACAAAAGCTTGGTGCCACAACGGGGAAAACAATCTGGTTAAATCATTTAACCTCTCTGGAGTAGAGCTTTCTTCTTCGAAAACAAAGGGGATAGACTAAATGATCACTTAAGATTCTTTCCAGCTCTATATCTATGATCAATATGAACATTGTCAGATGTGGCAAGGAAGTAGTTAGAAGAGCACACAGAAAATGCTATGGGATTTTATAATAAAAAAATCCTAAACTACCTTTGAGAGAGCAGTTTTAGTAGAGTGATTGCCATATTAATAGAATTGAGGAATGAATATATAGTGAGAAAGGGGAGTCATTGAGTATACGTTACTCTTTTTAGAAGTTTATCAATGAATAATAGTTACAATGATAAAGGCTACCATTTACACAATGCTTTTAATGCTTATAAAATGTTTACATATATTCTCTCAATTTATCCTCACAATAAACCTGTTATTGTTATTGAAATTATGCAGATGAGGAAACTAAAGCCTGGACTGTTCAAGAGACTTACTTATTTCATAGCTAATTAATATCAGAAACAGGAATTGAGCATAGACCTCTGTTGACACCAAGTCTAGCATCCTCTCCATGAAAGGGAGGAGATGGATACAGTGATAACTTTCAGAAGTAAACAGTCCAAGTGAAGAACTTTGTTTCTTGAAGATAAATATAAATATGTATAGAATGATTTTACATACACATATTTGTGTCTAATAGTAGCCATCTCTAGGGTAAAGGGGGTGGGAAGAAAAAAAGGGGAAAAATTTGCAAGAAAACTTTATTATATTTCTAAAAGTTATAGCAAGTTTTATATAATAGATTTGCAGTTTTGTGCGCAATCATCCTTTTTACTATACTATTATGGAAATGCTTGTTTTATTCAATAAATTAAAAATAAAATAAATGAAAATTTTAAAAAGATAAATGAGGGTTAAATGTTACTTTTAAAAAGCTGTACATAATAGAGATTCAAGGGTTCATAGGCAATCCTCTTCTTATATTCTTTTTTGTATATGAAAATATTCATGTTCACTGATGTTTGCCCAGTTTGTATTTTTTTAAAAAGAGTAGAAAAAAATTTTGTTGATACTTCAAGAAGCAATTGTGATTTTATGGGTTTGTTTATTTATTTTATGAATTTCCAGATGATGAAACTCCCTCTACCAAAGCAGACTGGTGTCTTCTCTGCAGTGTATACATTTAGGGAGTTGCTTAGAGCATAGAAAGGCTAAGTGCCTTGCCCAGCCTCACACAACTATCACATATCAGAGACATGGCTTGAATGAACCCAGGTTCTTCTGGTTTCAAGGCAAACTTTCTACTACAGTTTGGTGGCACAGAAGATACAGTACTGGATCTGGAATTGGGAAGACTTGAGTTAAAGTTCAGTCTCACATATTAATTATGTGATATTTGGTAAATCACTTAAACCCCCCATCTGCCTCAGTTTCCCCATCTGTAAAATGGGAGGAATAATAGCATCTCTTTCACAGTGGTTTTATGAGGATAAAATGAGTTAACATTTGTAAAGTGCTTTGCAAGTCTTAAAGAACTCCACAAAAAT
Source organism: Potorous gilbertii (assembly GCA_028658325.1). Taxonomy (NCBI): domain Eukaryota; kingdom Metazoa; phylum Chordata; class Mammalia; order Diprotodontia; family Potoroidae; genus Potorous; species Potorous gilbertii. The sequence continues at coordinate 198,879,372 of CM053771.1, forward strand.
ATTGTTGTTAATGTTATTAACTATACTCTATACCATAATGCCACAAGATCCAGCTTTAAATCCCACCTCCACTATTCAGCTTTAGCCCATGCTGCGTTCCTTCTTCTTTGAACTGTACATGTATATTCTGCATAACATGGTATAACACTTGATTATATACCATCTTATACTGTTCTGTTAATAATTATGATAGTAGCTGATATAGAGCATTTTAAAGCTCATAAAAAGCTTTATATACTTAAAAAATAAAAAGAGGTGAGACATGGTATATTTATAAACAGCAGGGAAGGAACCAGTAAGATTTGGAGAAACTAAAGAAGTTAGGAGGGTGGGGAGAGAAACAGTCAATAGGTAAGGTCCCCAAGAAGGCAGAAGAGGACGGTATAAGCAGGATGGCGTCAGAAGTACAAGCAGAGGTGTGAGTCACAGCCATCAATCAACAAGCCTTTATTCAAGGCTTACTATGAACCAGACACTGTGTTAGGCTCTGGAGAAGGGCCACTTCATACTCTAAAACTGCAACAAACAAGAAAAGGATGGGAGATGGAGAAAAGTTTTACAGGAGGAAGGAACCGGCCGAGAAAGCTCACCAGAGAGGGCCTCCATTGTCTCAGAAAAGGAGGAAGAAAGGTCATTTGCTGAGAGAAGGGAGGATACACGTGGAGCGAGTTTAGAACAACCATTATGAAGCCTAAAGAGTCAGACAGGGGGAAAGGGCTCAGGTAAGGGAAGACAGGAACTTTTAGTGAAGGTCGGGACTGTATTGCAATCTCCTCCACTAACAGTGAGTAGCTCAGGAAGAGGAGTAAGACATTCCCCTTGTCTACTGAATGATATCCAAATTCCTTGGCCAAGAGTCAAGGTTCTCCTCAATTTTGTCCAAATCTACCACCTTTACTTCCCTTCATGATCCAGTCAATTCCCAACTCCCCACCTCTATCCATCTCATTTTGTAAACATTGACTGTCCTTTCCTTCCATCTCTGACCGATGAAATCCTAACTATCTGACAAGGGCTCAGCCAAATGATACCTCCTCCATGAAGTCTTCCCTGATCCTTCCAGCCTAAAATGCTTTCTCCCAACTCTGAGGTTTCATAACCATTTGTCTTTCTCTTGTATACATCACATTTTCTGCCTTATAGTTATTTGCATGCATGTTTTATCTCCCTTGCTATATTCAAAGCTTTCTGAAGTCAAGGGTTGTGTCTGAAATGAATGAATTTTTTAAAAAATTTATTTGTAAATTTTAAAATTTAATTTAAAATTATTTTCTGTTTTTTAATTTATATTTTTAAATTTATTTTTATTTTTAATTATTAAAAAATTATTTTTCAATCACTGCTCTAAGTCCTGGAAATACTCCCTGTCCTCAAGGAGATCACACTCTACATGGAAGAAGCAACATATAAAAGAAGATTCAGCTTTAGAACAAATGTAGAGCTCCAAAGGACCTGAGGGTAGACTGGGGTGAATGATGAAGCTCAGGGGTCCTCAGTTTATGTTTTTATCTATAAAGTGACAAGTTTATCCAGTTTTATGTCCTTATCACAGTGATTTATACAAAAAGTTGATAATAACTGTTTATTGAGTAAATGGTTGACACTTGATGTCATTTTCTAACAGTGCTTTTTCTCTCCTGGGGAAAACAGATTAATTAAAATCAGTTGAATTGTGTGTGTGTGTGTGTGTGTGTGTGTTTGTGTGTATAGAAAACATGTTATGAGTGTAGATGAGAGGGCTTCTCATCTATAGTAGAGTGCATGGGCTTCAACGCACGAGATCTGTAAAGGCCATTTTAAGGAAGCAAAGGCTTTTTCATCTACTACATTTATAATTCGTTTTTCAGTCCAATCACTTACATACTTCACTGATGGCTGTTGTTACTGGAGGCCCCTAACACAATAAAATTGTGTCTTTTGAATCTGGCATATTTTTATTTACTCTTTTATCCCTTAGATGCCTGTTTTTAAAATAATCTTTTGCCTTAAGGAGGGCAAAAATCTACTGAGTTAAGAAATTGGTCAACCCAGGTATTTGTCCCTTGACACTGATTTTGTTCAATCCATAGACTTCAGCAATGATGGGTAGAATGACTGCTTTGAGGTTGATGGCTAGGGGTTCCAGAGGTGTCCCTTTGAATAAAATCTGCTACAAGTGACTTTGGATTAAGTCCTAGGGGAAGTTCTAATTTCTCTTTTGTTAAGAAACCTTCACAAGCAAAAGCTGCTTTGCAACAAAATTCCAGCTTTACTATTCCTGAACTCGTAACAGTTAAATCTCCAAATAACCTTACTTCAATATCTAAGGCAGTAAGAAGTGAGAAAGGAAGGAAGGGGAGGAAGGAGGAGAAACCTGGAGGTTCTGTTGTGCTAGAAAGACTTCAAATATAGTCCTGGCAAAAATTTTTGCTCGTGTTTAAAGACTATTCTAATTAAGTATGAGAGATTCATCACTAATAGATTGGCCAATGGGTGAAGAATTATTTGTCTAAGACAGCCCATGAAATAAATGACCTTCAATTTTGAGTGACTTCCTTCCATTCAATGATGATGGCAAAGTGTCAGATAAAGAAGCACTACAAAGAATTGCACAGCTTTTACACCATGTATAAATATTAACTGGTGGTTTTGTAAATGTGAGGTCCTTATTCAATGGTATAAGAATCCTCCTGCATAAGCTACTATCATTAAATCTTAATGATATCAATTAATCTTTAATCTACATAAAGCCATTAAATATAAGGAAGTTGCAACTTTTTAGAAGGATGGCTCATGCTTCCTTGGAAAAGAAATAAAAGAAATGGCATGACTGGCATTATTGTAAGTCCAAAATTAAAAGAGAAGCATCATTTCCTAAGATATTTGGTTATCTCATCTTGAAACACTAAAACCAAGCAAAAGGCCCGTCATAAAAACAATTACAACCTATTCCATCATAACCCTATGTATCATATGTTCATGGGAGCATCAACCATCCAAACGAGGGACCACCTGATGATCTGGGATCCTTCTTTTAGATCCACTGATATTGTACAAATACAAATGGAACATGGATATTGTACAACAAAAGCAATGTTAGCAAATAATGTCTGGACTTGGGATCAGGAAGACCTAACTTCCACTTTTTTCTCAGATACCCTGAACAAGTCACTTATGTGCTCTGGGTCACAGTTTCCTTCGCTGTAAAATACAGACCATAATAATGCTGACCTCACAGGGTTATTGTAAGGATAAAATGAGATAATGCACACAAAGACCTTTTCAAATTTTCAAGTATTATTAAAATGTAAATTATTATTTCTGCGATCTTTCTCTTTTTGCTACCTAACCAATCCACCTCGTTTTCTAGTCATACATTTCTTTGACGGTAACATATTGCCACTTATTCACACCCATCATTCGCTTCTCCATTGCCCTTTGGATGATGTGCAAATTTAATTCTTTGGAAATTGTGGTATTCCATGACTCACTTCTAAACAGCATTACCAGCAGAATATTGATGTAAAAAAAAGCTAGGCTTTTGTTTCAGGGAGAAGCTCATTAAAACTTATTAAAAGCACTGTGTTTAAATTCTCAAATGCAATCAGTCGACTCTCAGCTCACTGACCAGGCACAGAATTTGTCCAAGATATATGTACTAAGGAACGAGCTCTATCGTTCCAAGTGTATACGAAGACCTACAAAATTATTATTTTATTAGTATTATTTTATTAGGTATTAGTTTTCTGTCACTGGCATTATTCAAGTAGTCTGCATGACCACTTGCTCAGGAATGATGGAGAGGACATTCCTAAAATGGACTGAGGGCTAGACTAGAAAAGTTAGATGGTTCTTTCAAATTTTGGTATTCCACAATTTCAGAATTAATCTTAGCCTAAGAAGATTTAAATATGTCTGACCAGAAGCAGTCTTAAAAACGTTAATATCAGATAACCTGTGAATTGGGAATCAAACTTCTTAAAGGGGACCATTTTAAATTATTCCATCATTGGGATGTCAGAGCAATAATTCATGAACCCAGGGCATGTATAAAAACAAAATCTATAATGGGGTATGCCTCATGCAAATGGTCCTTTACACATGGACCTGATTAAATACTGAATCATGTTATAGTGAAATGAGGATCTTTGGAATGGATCAAAGAGTTTTGATATCACAATGTATACAACTACCGCTGATGTAAAAAGATCGGGGGGAGAAAACTAGGAACTCCATGAGGGTCAGGGCTGTGCTCTAAGTATTTTATTTTCTTCTTTTTTCAATGTCTCACATTACCTGATGTGGCACTTTGCACATAGTAAGTTCTCAATGTATATTTGTTAAATTTACACATAGTGGGCATGTAATACTTACTAGCTGTAATGAGTGAATAAGAAAAATATATGGAAAATTCCAGTTGTGGGTATGAACATGTCTGTCTATTCCTACATATGCTTTGGATCTCTGATAACAATCCAAAGAGATCATTACATAAAATATTTTACAAACTCGGGAGTTCGATAAAGTGACAAGTAACATCATGATGAATTTAACGAATGATTACAATTAATAGAAAAATATGCAGTCCTTTCCTTAGGGGAATTAATTTAACAATGGACCTATAATACATACAATTGAATAATGTTCTCCTTAGGAATTAAGAGAAATACCTGCCATGCAGAAAAGAGTGATAAAAAGACCAAGCAACCAAGACTGGGTTGATTTCATGGGGTGTCAAGGGTCACCAAGAGGCTGAGAGCATGCTGGATCTGAGCTGCAGACAGAACTTTTAGAGCAGGAATCAGCAAATAGAGCAAAAGAATTCGTGTTGGTCCCCTTCAGTAACTCTAGAATAACAAGTGGTTTCCTGTGGTTGCCTTTATTTACAAAGTATTATAGCTCAAAGCAACTGCATGAGATTGAAAATTGAATATTGGCTGTGGGTGATTACCTACTTATCACAAAACCCTAGGGGTGAGGCTGCCAGAAGATGGAGCAGGACACAAGTTACGCACAGCATCTATTAAGGTCTGGACAGAAAATAAATGAATGAATGACCATGTGATCAACTGGGCCTGGTAGCTATGTTTTCAGTAGGAATACATATATAACTTAAGTATTAGGTACCTTCCCTTAAGGAGGCAGTTAGGTGATACAGTAGATAGAGCTGGAGTCAGGAGGACTTGAGTTCAAATCCTGACTCAAATACTTACTAGCTGTATGACCCAGGGCAAATCACTTAACTCTCTTTGCCTCGGTTTCTTTATCCATAAAATGAGGTGGAGAAGGAAATGGCAGACTATACCAGTATCTTCACCAAGAAAACCTCAAATGGGGTCACAAAGAGTCAAACATGATTGAACAACCACCTTTCCTTAAATTAACATCCTTTTCTGCATCAAGCTAAAAGTTCTCTCTAGCTACAAACATTTATTTTAACTTTCAGCCAAGTTTTTGGAAACTCTGTCAGCAGGCATCAATCTGGAGCTTATAGAACAGCCACAAATAAGATTGGAAGCAAAGCCAAAAAAAGCCAACACCACTGTGATGGAAACAGAAGCAAAGAGGATACTCACTCAGCAAGGTGACAAGAACCATAGGGTAGGCATTTCAGCCTGGGAAAGGAGCCAAAGAATGCAGGTAGGGAAACTGCTCTACTGGACTCACAAATGAGAAGGTAGTTTAATCAGAAAACTGAAATTGAAACAACAGAAAGACTTGTTGGAGCTAGGAAGAAGAAATCGATGGGAAATATTCAGGATGTCCATAGGTCAGAAAAGCTAGAGGAAAAGACAGATTACCCCAAAATAGGTCCCACTGGGACAAAGTAACAATGCCTCCTGGAGAAAATCAGAACAAACCCTTTAAAAGAGAAAGGAGAGAATTCTTCAGATCCTGGTCCGAAAATGTCTACAAGGAAGTACACTTCTGCACTTGGAGACTCTCTTGAGTCTTTGCCTCCTGCTCTAATATTTGAGCAGTTCACAGATAATATTTGCAGAGTGTTTTGCAAACCTCAAAACATATAAAGACTAGCTCTTATTATTAATTTTGCCATGGGAGAAACTGCTATTTATTCATATAAATTGAGCTGAGCCAAGACTAGTTTGTGGCAACTTGTATAGTGAAAGAATATTTGAAGCCATTACCACAGATATGAATGCCTTAGAAAGGAAGTGTATTAGGCATTCCGTGAAGATGAAGGATGATAGATGGACAACCTAAGTGTACCCAACCCATTTTAAAAGAAATAACCAAAGAGTAGGGCTTCCAGTACACTGGGAGGATTCTCCACAGACAAAAAGGTGTATGTGTGGGTACAGAGGAAACTGTATTCTGTTCTGGTGGCAAGGAAGTCCACACTGATAAGATCAGTGATTCACCTAAGAATATATGTATGGATTACACACACATACACTCCCTATTAATGCTAATGCCTTCCCTTTACTGTTATTCCCAATTTATCCTGTGTATGTGTATGTGTATACACATAGCTTATTAGAACATAGTTGGGTGCCTGTTGTCTCCCCCATTACACTGTGAGCTTCTTTGGAGCAGGGATTATCTTTTATATTTCTTTGTGCCCTCAGGTTTTAACAAAATGCCTGGCACATAGTAGGCACTTAATAAATATTTATTATTTGCAAATGTTTATTGACATAATCATTCATACATGCACTTATACACAAATGGTTGAAAAAAAAAGGAAAAGACTCATAAAGCCAAAATCTACATATAAAAATAATTCCACTATTTACAAGGTCTATAAATATTTATTTTAGATCATAATAAAATATAAATGGACCTGAACCAAATCATCTCTCATTAGCAACATTTTAATAATTTGCATCACAGCAATTTTGACCTGAGTTTTCATAAGCCCTCTCAACTGACAGTGTCAAAGGTCTTGGTCAGATCTACAAATGTTGAATACAGACCTATGTTCTGCTGCTGGCATTTCTCCTGGAGATGTTGGGCAGCAAACACCATATTGACTGTTCCTCAGCCCTTTATGAAGGCATACTGACTTTCAGGTATATGACCATCTTCCAGGTGAAGGATTAGCTTATTAAGGAGGACTCCAGCAAGAATCTTGCCAACAATGACTAAGAGAGACACCCCTCTGTGATTGTCACAGGTCAATCTATTTCCTTTACCTTTATAGAGATGGGTAATGGAGGCATCCTTGAACTCCTGGAGGACATCCTCCTCTTGCCATATAACCTGGAGTATTTCAGTCAACTTTTGTATAAGCAATGGTTCCCCCTACCTGGTAAATCTCAGCTGGAATAGACTCAGCACCAGGTACCTTGCCACATGGAAGGAGCCTAATGACCTTCAAAACCTCTTCTTCAGCTAGAAGTTCAGCTAAGGAGGGATTGGCTTTAACCTGAAGTAAATGGTCAATGGCCTCAGCATTGATTGATGTTGAGAACACTATGGAAGTGTTCAGCCCATCTTTCTAGGATCATGTCCTTAACATTACTCAATGTGGCTTCATCAGCACTGAGCAGTTGTGATACACCATAGGCTTTTGGTCCATGAATAGCTTTCAGGGAATCATAAAAGCACTTTGGATTGTTACTGTCAGCATAAAACTGAATTTCATCTGCCTTCTTACTGAACCAGAAATTCTGCATCTTGCTAAGTTTTGCTTGTCCTTTATTTTTGATGGAATTAAATGCTGCCTTAGAGATGGATGAACTATCCTGCTGGTAAATCCTGTGGAGTTCTCATTTTTCATTTAGCAGCTTCTCAATTTCCCCATCATTTTCATCAAACCAATCTAGGTGTTTGCGAGTGTTCTGGCCCAGATGAACAAATGCACTGCTATACACCAAATCTCTGAAAGCTGCCTACTTCTTTTCTATTCTACTGTTGCCAAATGTGTGTTGGCTCAACTTTCCCTCCAAGTTAACAACAAACTGTTCCCACTCAGAGAAGAGCTCTAATTTGTTGACATTAATTCTTCTGGTAGTGATTTTACCTTAAGGTGGCACTTCTGATGAATGAGAATATTTAGCTTGGAAAGGATAAGTCTATGATCTGTCCAACACTCTGCACCACATATTGCCTTCATCACTCTCACATCTGCTGCTGAGCCCTTTTCAGCTACTTTCCACCTTTGGTATCTACCTGTTCCACCCAACTCTCACCTGTGGCTCCAAGAAGCTACAGCATGCACAGTGGCCACATCCTGGTAAATCATTTTGGCAGATGGGCCAAACCAGGATGAGGGTAACCAAGGTGTCTCAAATTCATTGGTGAATTAGTGGGGTATCTACCCCAAGCATGTGAAGTCTTCCCCTGGTGGAATGAGTGGAGGAGAGCAATTTGTTTCAACATCCATGAAGGAAGCTGAAGAACGCTTAATTAGACGCTGAAAACACCAAGGTCATCTACTGCATCCTAAGCCACTGTCAGTCATCTTGATTGTGTTCTGCCACTGGACTATGATGACTCTAGAGGAGAGAGTGAGGCTGACAACTTCATGCAACTCTGCCTAAATTAAATCTAATTTATGCACGAATCAAAAGACATCACCCATACCATTTTACTATTATACCTCCAAGTCCTGTGGCAACAGGAAAGTGATAAAGCAACAGGTGCAGATTCACTGGGAGCTGTAGTCACAAACCTGCACACAGGCGGTCCAGGCCATAGGGTCATTTCTCATTGGAATCAGCAGTGGGACTCGGCAGCCCCCTGGGTATCGGAGCAGCCTTTTAAGGATCACACTGCTCACCTCTTGGTGTGAAAAGGGGCTAGAAAATGTGCCCCCAAATTTGTCTGCTTACTCAACCCTGGCCTGATTACTGTGGCAGGCAGAGAATTCCACTGTGTGGTCAAAACATATGTAAAAAAAATGTACAAAAACATCTGCAAAAATGATTCCACTCACCATCGGCACATGGAATGTGTGCACACTTATAGACAACACAAAATTCAGCAGACCTGAAAGATGAACTACTCTTGTTGCAAGTGAACTTAACAGGTACTGCATCCAAATAGCAGCCCTGAATGAAACAAGGCTGGCAAATGAAGGCTGGCTTACTGAAGTTGGAGCTAGATACACATTTTTCTGGAGTGGCCACAGTAAAGGGGAGTCTCATGAAGCTGGTGTAGATTTTGCAATAAAAACTAATCTAGTCGTGAAGCCAGTGTAGGTTTTGCAATCAAAACTAATCTAATCAGCAAGCTGATATACCTGCCAAAAGAAGTGAATGACAGGCTCATGACAATGCGATAGCCACCTGCAGGAAAACACCATGCCACCATCATCAGTACCTATGCTCCCATCAAGATGAACCCTGATGAGGTCAAAGAAAAATATTATGAAGCTCTAGAGACCCTTATCATCAGTGTGCTAAAAGAGAACAAGCTTATAATCCTGGGCGACTTTAATGCTAGAGTAGCCTCAGACTACCAGACTTGGCAGGGAGTCCTGGGGAGAAACAGAGTTGGAAAACGTAACAGCAATGGTCATTTACTGCTGAAGACTTGTGCACTGCACGACCTCATCACCAGCACTGTTTTCTGTTTACCTAAAAGCAATAAAACTTCATGGATGCACCCTGGCAGCAAATACTGACATGTCAATGTTACTATTGTTATTAGGAAAGAAAGAATGGTATCTTGTCTAAATTTCACACCTCCTCCACTGCTTAGTACAGTGCTCGGAACACAGCAGACATTTTCCATTTGTTGAGTTGAGTTGAAAGTGACAGTGAGAGGAAGTAGGAGGGCTAATCATCATATTTATCACTGTTAGGAGTATCTGGATAGTTCAACAATGTAAATGCTTGTGTCAGTAACCAATATGTTTATTTGCCATGAACACTGAGACGTTCAACATTTTACAGAATATAATTTAGGAAACTCAACTCAACATCCTTCTCTGTGCAAAGGAAATAAATGTTCACCATCAGTGCTATATATTTTTTGAGACATTGACATATCCTGGTCTATTCATTGGACCCCTTTTCAGGTAAATGAGTATCCAGGTACCCTCTGCCTCAGCCTTAACATGTAATCCTAAAATGGATCTGCAAGTTGGTGGTTTTGTTTCAAATTCATGTCTGTATCATGTTGCCCATTAGCAACATTTTCTGCTTTCTAATAATATTCAAATGCAAATATACATCCCCCATTTTGAACTTTTTTGTTATCCATATTGTGATTATGTAACACCATTATTGCCAATTAGCGGTTATCACATAATGACAACATTCAATATGTTCCTATGAACATTTATAGATATGTTTCTCTCTCCAACTCATTCCTCCTTCCCTCCCTTCCTCTCTGTCTCTGTCTCTCTTTGTCTCTCTCTGTTTCTCTGTCTCTCTCACTCTCTTTCCCATAGCATGGTGATAAGAAACATAGGTATTTGTTAAAACTCATAAGTGTTCAAAAGAGGAAAAAGTTTGAGTATCATGGAATTAACAGAATAATCACCTTCTGCAGTAGCTTCTTTTTCTGTCAAACTGTTTTACAGGAAAATATTTTAAAAGAAAAAAAGTATCTAGTCCTTTATTAGGAAATTCTGGCTTGCTGCATAAATGCCTATTTATTCACGATGATGAGAGAACTGCTAGTTATTTGCTATCACCAGAGGAAAAAATTTATCTTCGGAAGACATGTCTTAATTCAATTATAGTGATAAAAAAGGGGAAATGATAGAAGAAAACTGGGCCTGACTCAATGAGGTCATCAGTTTCCATAGAAAACTTTCACATTAATAATCAGAAGCACTGTATAAACACATGTACTTTAAAAAAGTCCTGCATAAGAATACAAAAATATTTTAATAAGGCTAAAGCAGAATCACAATTACAGACAGATTCTGATGGTTCTGATTGTTCTTGTAGGAAATTACAGTCAAGTTAAAAAGAATGAATAAGACTAAAAATGTCTCACCTAAAACAGATTCAGAGAATTACTGGAGCATAGATCCAGAGTGGGACTGGATGATTGAAACAACATTGCCTAGTGGATAGAGATCTGACCTTGAACCAGAAAAAACTGAGTTTACATCCGGTCTCTGATACACATTGGCTGTGTCAGCCTTGGTAAGTCACATCACCTCTGAGTGCTCTAGGCAACTCTAAAAAGATAAGTTTCAGACTTCTACTGGGAAAGGGCATTTCCTCATATGTGAACTCACCAGCTATTTCTATCACTGCACATGGCAGAGGTCACTTAGTCCAATTGCATCCTTTTGCAAATGAGAAAACTGAGACCCAAAGGAGTTAAGCGACTTGGCCAAGGTCACACAAGTAGCAAATCAGTAGTAAGTAAGGGATCTGATATCCCAAAGCCAATGTTCTTTCCATCATATGACCCTTAGACAGCTTTTGCTTTTTGAGGACTGTATGGGTTGGGGCACATTGATAAGAAGAGACAAATTCTAAAAAATAGAAAGAACAAAAAGGAAAAGCAAAAGAAGGTGTGATGATATCTGGTTATATCATTTATAAATTGGGTAGCATTAATCAGTCTTTTCTATGCTGGAGAAAGTACAATTCTGTTTTCATAGGCACAGCTCCCTCCTCTTCACCCCATGAAAGTCATGGGCAGACTTCAGTTAACTGTTTTCTGAAAATATTTATCAATTTGTTTTTAATTGTATTCAATTAATCAAGAATATTACTGCTTGGTAGTAATGTTAATTCCATGACTTCTGATATATCAGAACTGACCCTGTGGCAATGAGCAATGGCTCTTTATTTGATTTTTTTCGTAGCCACTATTGTTTACCTGGTCTCTGAAATTCTAATTAGAATTGCTCACATTGGGTATTCCCCTCTGGTGCAGTTGTCTCTGTTTGGATATCTCAACTGGGAAATACAGGGCCATGAACATAAGGCTAACAATGCCATCACTCCTACCACCCCCACTCCCACCCCCATGCTGCGGCATAGAGCCACCATGATTTTCAGGAGCAGCAGCACCTCCTCTACAGCTTCCAGCACACATGCTAAAACCTCTGGTAACCCATAGCTCCAGCACACAGAGGCCAAGAATTACCTTTGGTTTTTACCACTCTTTTTTTTGCATCACTATTCTGTTTCCTTTTACTTTTTTACTTTACTTTAATGTTTTTACTTTTTCCTTTATATTGCCCCCCAAAGATTTTAGGGTTCTTCTATTTTGCAGCTCTACATACCTCATCAAAGATACAACTGAGTTGATTGTTGGAAAGAAAAACAACCAGTTTCAGTTATAGCTCCATCAATTTATCAGCTGCTCTTACATCCAAAGGACTTTTTAATTACAGAGTCCCTAAAAATACTCCCATTGCCTGGCTATTACCACCCAAGAATTTGTGTATCTACGTGGAATTTGCTGAAGTACACACCTTCTGTTCAGTCTACTGCAGCCACCTAGTAAAGATCAATTGTAGAAAGTTGCCTAGTGATGTTTTTCAAGAAGGGAACTGGACTTTAGAGAGAACACCAGAGAAACTGAAAGGTGATCCAGGACCTTGGAACAACTGCTGGTTACCACCTTAGGTGATTTCTGGCATGATATACCAGTTGAGCTAGCTAACCACTTTTTTCCTCTGGGGTCTTCTCCTTTCCACCCTTTAACTGTAAAGCTAAAGGGTTGTGGATTGGTTTATGAAAGGGTGGTCACATACTGTTACACAGGAGCTCCTCAGTTCCCTGCAGGTTCACTCTGGATCTGGGCAGACTTCAGAAGGGTGACAGTGGAGACCACAGATAAAGTGGTCATATTGCTTTACTCTCTTGCCTCGAGGTGGCCTGGTAGACAAGGGGGTGGGGGCATCTGCCCCTACACAGGACCCCCCAGCATTCCACATTCCTTAAATCTGGTCAGTGCTCGCTTGATTTATAAAGAAGCAGACAAAGAAGGTGATAGGCCAACAAAAAGCTCGTAAGTTTACATTAACTTTGTTTATATCATGGTATTTCAGCATAGAGCAGACAAAATATGGTGTTTATATGTTAAATACAAATGCGTATATTATCTATCATTATGTAATGACGTACAAGCTCAGTGAGACTGTTTATGGGCCATGATCTGGGGAACTTGTATCTCTGAAAAAAAACCAGATCCAAATCTCCTTACACACACATCCATCAATCTATCTATCTACATACATATATACATATACACATATACATATATGTGTGCATATTATGTATATATATACTTATATGCACATGTCTATATCTATCAATCTTTTGTTGTTGTAGTTGAGATAGTCATGTCTGACTGTGACTCCATTTGGGATTTTATTGGCAAAGATACTGGAGGGGTTTGCTATTTCCTTCTCTAGCTCATTTTACAGATGAAGAAACTGAGGCACATAGTCTTAAGTGACTTATCCAAGGTCACACAATTAGCAAATGTATTAGGCTGGATTTGAATGCCACTTAGCTGACTCATTTGTCAATCTATCTCTATCTATTCACGTTTACATTTTGACCAGGACTCCTGATTCCATTGGTGTAAGGTATACTCAATGAGGAAACTCCCTCTACCGATGCAGATCATCATTTGCTTGATAGCTTAAAATCTTAGAGAGTTGCCTCGGGGCACTAAAAGGTCAAGTAAGTTGCCCAGGATCACACATGCAGCATGTCATAGGGAGAGGGGATGGATAGAAAGAGACATAGATATAGATCTCTGGAAGGTGATGGGCTGGAGTCCTTACCATATCATATTCTCTGGCCCTTTCAAATAAGATACATGTCCTGGCTCCTACTACCGGATATGACTGACAAATGATTTCTTACTGGTCTTATTGATACCCTATACTGGGGGATTGCATCTATGATAATTGATGACTAAGCCAAGAAAAGAGCTCCTTCCTGAACAAGTTATAGAAAGAGACTGAGAAGAAAAAGTCATCTTTTCTTTCTAGTGTGTCATTTCAGACTTTGTCAACTTTCCTTTGGGCTTCAGCAAGGGTGGAAAAGGGATTTCTCTTCCTTCCTCTACCAGTATCCAAAGTGGCCCACAGCTCAGGTACATTGAGTGCATTGCAATCAACCTATGCTCAGGTACTGAGTCTCTAACTGTCTCTGCCATTTTATGTTTCTTTCCCTGAGCACAGGTGACTAAAAAATGATCATGAGACATGAACATTTCCAGTCATAGTGGATAGGTCCCTTATGAGTTTAAGAGATCTTTGGTTCTTGAGTCAGTGTGTATTGCTAAGCAGGAAGTGCTTTCTGCAGTGACACCACTTCTGAAAGAAGATTATCACATCCAGGTAAATGCTACAACTGGATGGAATAAGAAAACCTAAGGCATGCCCTGGCTGACCAGTAGCTCTGGACTTGTAAGTCATTAAAATGATGCATGCCTGACATAAAAATAAAATATTTGTTCACCAGTCCTACAAAGTTGTCTTTACCTTTCAGAAAAACAGAATAAATGTGCTGGGTTATTGTTTTTTGTTTTAAGTATTTGTTGTCAAATATTAGTGAATCTTTTATGTTTTAATAATTTTTTGTAGTGGAAGAAGTAAAGGATTTTCCTATACCCAATATCTACTTTATATAGGGTATATCTTTTCTAGAAGAGATTCAAGTTAATTCCTTTTAGGGAAGATTGTAGATACGAACTATACCTGAGTTTTATTTATTTGACTTTTTTCTCCAGAATTCTACAGGGAACAAAATTAGTCAGAGAATGGGAAAAAAAAGTTTTAATTACCCCCTCCTTTGGGTCAAATTCCTTGCCAGGTGCTCAGGTCCAAATCTGATTTTGCAAGCCTGAAGCTGGGTCCTTCATGGGAGATCCACCATTCCACCATCAGTGAGATAGATGATAGATAGATAGATGGATAGATGAATGGATGGATGGATAGATAGATGGATAGATAGATAGATGAAGATATCTCTGCACATGTGTATGTGTGTGTTTGCATGCACACGCTCATGTGCAAGTGTATTATTACAAGCTAAAACACAAACTCCTCTTTTGAACTTTTTAAAACCCTTCACTGGCTCAGATTTTTCTCTTCATGTAATTTATGTTCCAGCAGAGATGACCTACACAGTATTCCTCCTACAGCAGACCGCACCCCCCCCATCTCTCTGTTCTTAACTAGGCTGCCTCCCCCCAAGCCTGGAATCTTCTCTATCCTCCTGTTCTCCTTTGTTGCCTTCAAGGTTTGGCTCAAGTATCACCTCCTATGTGAAGTCTTTCCTGATTCCAAAAATGCCTTCCTCCTCCCCCTCTCTCCCAGTCACTCTGGACTTCCTATCTAGTTTGTATTGACTTATCTATGAATATGCTTTCCCCTGTCCCTCATGCAAGTAGAAAGACTATATGCTCCTTAAGGACAGAGAGGGTGCTTCTTCATTTGTCTTTGCATCCTCAGCACCAGGCATATGCTTACTGAATTGAAGGTTGAATCCCAATATGTTGCAAATGGGATGTTAAATTCTCTAAAGAACTGTCCTTTAGAGCATCAGTTACTCTTATATGTAGATAAGTAGACAAAACAGGTGACTCATGATCACAACTATGAGAAACAGAACATTTGGAAAAAATAATGCAGCAGAAACTTATTTTCCATCTATTTCAAAGAGAGAAAAAGACAGCTTATAGGGAATGAAATGAAACCATGGTAACCCACACCAACGAAACCTTCTGCAGCAGCTATCAGCTCAAAAGAACACAGAGTACCATTACATTTCTCCGCCTACCACTAGCACAATCTCACCCCATTTCCTTTTGATTCTTCCTCTGAAATGTGAAAAGAAAAAGCTTTCCATCACATTTTACTTAAAACAAGACAAAACCCACCACTGCAATGTGAAGTTTCTCTTACTATAATCCTATCCAAGAATTTTTTTTACCTTCAAATCTTATTTATTTTAAAATTTATTTTATTTTTAATTTATGGAATAAAACAAGCATTTCCATAACACAGTATAATTTAAAAAAAAAAAAGGTGATTGCACATGAAACTGCAAATCTTTTCTTGAACCAGGTGCTCTGTCATGACTTGGCCTTAAATGTCATCAACCAAATGCCCCTGAGAATTAAGAATTGCTGGTTGTTTTTGATCTTTAATAATATCTAAGTAGGTGATAATACATTACAGTCTCTTTTACCTCCTTCCTATAATGGACTTTGGCACAGTGGTAATGATTCTAAAAACTTTAATTCAATAAATATTTATTACATACCTACTATGTGCCAGAATACAAAGTTTAAATAGAAGTCCCTGTCCTTAAGAAGTTTATAATCCCCTGGGAAAGGGAGGGTAAGGGAAGCTATAATGTGTACCCAAGTAAGTAAATACAAAGCATATACTAAAGAACAGAAGGTAATTTCATGAAGGAGGGAGTACTCCTAAGTGTAGGAAGGGAGGCATCAGAACAGCCTCGGGTAGGAGATGGTAGCTGAGCCATGTTTCGAAGGAAGCTAGGGATTCTACAAAGCACAGGTTAGGAGGCAGAGCACATCAAACACAAAGACCACTCATACAAAGACTGGTGATAGAATGTCACATCAGGCAGTCAATGATCATTGATTAAGTGGCTACTGTGGAAGGCACAGTGCTAAGGGCGAGGGAGACTAAGAAAGAAAAAAAAATTAGCTAGAGTAGAGAATGAATAAAGAAATAAGACTGGATATATAGGTAGGAGCCAGATGGGGGGTATTTTTAGTGCTAAATTTAAGTAAATAGTAGGGATGGCTAGGTGGCACAGTGGATAAAGTCTGGAGTCAGGAAGACTCACCTTCCTGAGTTCAAATCTAGCCTAAGGCACTTACCAATTGTGTGACCCTGGGCAAGTCATTTAATCCTGTTTGCCTAAATTTCCTCATCTGTAAAATGAGCTGGAGAAGGAAATGGCAAACCATTCCAGTACATTTGAAAAGAAAATCCCAAATGGGGTCACAAAGAGTTGGACAGAAGTGAAACAACTTAGCAGCAACAAGAAATAAATAGTATTTTATCTTATAGGAAAGAGGGAGCCATTGCAGATTTTTTTGGTAGATATTAATTATTTTTTTAACATTCATTTTAAACAAAGTTTTGAGTTTCAAATTCTTTCCCTCTCTTCAGTCTCTCCCCCACCCTTTGAGAAGGCAAACAATGTGATGTCAATTATACATATGAAGTCATCCATAAAAGGGTGACGTGGTGAGTTGCATGTGTTTTTTTCTCCTTGATAAACTCTCTTGGCTCCTTTACTTGGTTCAAGATTGTAGTCGGGCTATCTTCTCCTTGCCACCATAAAGGACACAGAGGAATCCAGAAGACTGGGTAAATCTGAGGACATTTCTATGATGCAAAATATGTTGGGAACGGGGGGAAAATGGAGGGGAAAAGTGCCACATAACAGTCCTTCATCTTCAGCCACAACTCTGGAACACAGTTTAGTTTAGGATTCTATGTGTTAGCCTCTTGTGGAAGGGATGTGCTTTGAGAGGGAACCCTTAAATGTAAAACAGGACACTATAAACTAAAAGTGATGTGCTGGGAGGCCTTGGGCTTTCCAATGTAAAATGAGAGATTAGATTGGAAGCAGAGAGACAAACTAGGAAGCCTTCCCAATAATGAGGTAGAAGATGATTAAAGACAGGAATTGGTCTAGTGTGGGTATTACATGAATATCAAGAAAGCGATGGATATGAAAGGCGTCACAGAGGTAGAATCAACAAGGCTTGGTAAATAGTTAGATACAAGAGGTACATACCGTAAGGGAGAGAGGGAAGAGTCAAAGATTGCTCTACAGCTATGAACCTATGCATGCATCAGGTCTGCTCCAGAGATCTAAAAGGTTCAATGCATTTCAACAGCTTGGGGAAGGGGAGACTTGCTATGTGTGCATAACTCTGTATTAGGTTCTAGAAAATATAAAGAGATCTGTAGGATTTGTCCTTGTCCTTATGGAGACTGAAAATCGTAAATGACTAAACTCTTAAGGGAACACCTTAGTCAGTAAAATTTCAGGTCATAAAGTTTCAAAACCTAGGTATGTAATAAATTGAGTCATAAATTCATTCTACAGAACAGCATCCCTCAAAATAATTTGTTGTTGTTCAGTCGTTCTAAGTCGTGTCTGACTCTTCATGACCCCATTTGAGGGTTTTCTTGGCAGATACTCAGGTGATTTGCCATTTCCTTCTCTAGAACATTTTACAGATGAAAAACTGAGGTAAACAGGGTTAAGTGACTTGTCCAGGGTCACACAGCTAGTAAGTGTCTGAGACTGGATTTGATCTCAGGACTTCCTAACACCAGACCCACAATTTTTTCTATTACTACAAAATGTCAGTTTCTAGTTGTTCCACCTCATTATGTACTCTGCTTTATTTATACTTGCAATTAAATTTGGCAGCAAGGTGACTCCGGAGATAGAATGTCCAGAAGATCTGAGTTCAAATTTGGCCTCAGCCCCTTACTAGCTATGTGACCTTGGGCAAGTCATTTAACCTCTATCTAATTCAATATCCTTAACTATAAAAAATAATAGCACCTACTTCCCAGGGTTGTTGTGAGAATAAAAATATGACAATATTTGTAAAGTGTACTAAAATTAGCACAGTGATTTGCACATGGTAGATTCTATAGAAATGCTAACTACTGTTATTGTTATAAATTTCCATGATTGCCTTATGTTTGACTATGATCTGTACTCTGCCATACTCGACAAACATTATTTCAGCATACAAACATCCCTTAATAAAGAAAACACCTGTCAGCTAAATAAAATGTCGATGGGTAGAGAATGTTTAACATAGAGTCAATCCAACATGCTGATTTTTGTCAAATATCAGCTACATCATCCTCTGAAGTCCTACTTGGAGGCCTCATCATGGGCACAGGAGAAATTCTGACTTTTCAGAAGCAATACGAGAGAGACAAACACTATAGGTCCTACCAAGCTGGAAGACTTTGAGTCCTGCACCCGTGTTAGCCTGGTTCTTAGAAAACAAATGCCATCTATCTTAGGTCAGAGAATTTTATTATGAGGTGTTACAGACTGATGAATTTTGGAACCACATCACCTGTCTTAAGACCATTCACTAAATGGCAGAAATGGAGCAGTGAAGAAAGTAGGTACCCACACTAATGAAATAGATCCTTGAAGAGGCATGTCTTTGTATAATTGTTAGTAATTATATTATCATTAGATAGTTCCTTTGATTACATTTTGCTAGTTACATTTAAAAACTCTTGGTGTATCCATCAAAAAAACATTTGATTGCAGCACAACATTTGGAGAGTAAGAAGCTATATTAACAATTAGATTTGCATTTACTATCATGCCTGTGTACTAATACACTCTGACGACACTAAGGAAATTTCCTTAATATTATGAGGCACTAATGTGTCTTACGCAGTATTTTGTTAAAAATCTGCTTAACTCAATTCCAACTCCCTTAGAGAGGGACTGAATTTCAAAGTTGTTGATTCACCAAGAAGATAGCATCAAGTTTTTAGTTACAAAAACTACGCCATATCCTAGACCTGCTGATTGCTAATGCAGGGACTCCTTGCCTCTTGTTTTAGCCTACACTATAGAGCTTTTGAAGATGAATCATAATGATGATGAAACATTTTGTCCCATCTACTTCTCCTTTAAAAAGAGTCACTGGGATATCTTTTTTGGTCTCTACCTTCTGCTTTGAATTTCTCCCAATATGTGCACATTAGGGAACAGAAGGGATGGAATTTTGAACAGACAAAATTAGTATTAAATGAAAACTGTACTGAGGGATGAAAGACTAAAAAATGAAGAACCCCTTGAGTTCCCTAGCATGGAGAAAAACTGCCCAAAATCATGTAAGCTACATGCAGGCAGGGATTATTTATTTCATTTTTGTCTTTGTATGTCTAGGGCGAATCATGATGTCTGACATATGGCAGACACTAAAATTCTTGTTGGAGTTAATTTAAAACTGTAACCATTTCCTATTCTAATTTAGAGACAAATCTAGTTATAGTTTGGAGAGAAAGTAAAGTTAACTTTGATAGGCTTTTGTGGATACCTTTCAGAATGGTTGCATATCTTTTGGCACATGAAACAATTTGGGAAACAAAAAGAGAAAAGCGGGAACAATTGTTTGATCTTCCCTCAACATTTTTTTCATCTGCAGAATTAACACTGATTTAACAAACAATTGATTGCTGTTGTTGAGGTTTTTTTCAGGCTAATTGCCTGATATGAGCATACATATGCAAGGGCATTTCCACCACTGTGGTACAATGGAAAGGGTGGTGGGTTTGGAGTAAGCAGGTCTTAGATTTGAATCCTGCCTTGGTCAATTACTATGTGACCTTAGATAAGTCATTTTTAAATCTCTTGACTTCATTTTCCTTATCTTTTAAAATGAGGGAATTGGTATTGTGGACCACTAAGGTCTTTTTCATGCTTAAAGTGAATGATTAGAATCTATCAAGTGGAAGAAATCTAGCAGATTTAAATGAAAGAGTAGATAATCTAAATTCCCTTTGTAATTTGGTCTCCATTACCACCACCACCACCCCCAAAAATCTAACTCATCTTTAATCTATGGGGTAATGCAATTAATGCAAGTTATAATGGTCTAGTTCACCATGAAATTATCAGGATAAGTTCCAGACTGTGTGGGTGTAAGACATTCTCTGCAATGTGCCAAACCTGCCTGGAATATCCAAAAACAGGATTTGGGTATTATCAAGTCTCACACACAGATGTCACTTTGTTCTCCCCCAGTTTCAAGAAACTAAAATGAGTCAGATTCAGCGGAAATGTCTCTGGGACTGGCAAAATCTAAGTTCTATTCTCCCTCAATAATAGCTGTATTTCATCAGAGACCAAAATGATGCCTCCAGAGTTGATCACAGGTCAACGATCATTTTAAATTAACAACAAACAAACAAACTCATATATTCAGGTTCCCACAACCAAATGAGGGCAAAAAAGACCATGCAATTATCTGAATAATTTGGCAAAACAAATTACATAAGGGATTCAGGAGAAAAGATTGTGAGATTTTGCCAAAATGTTCATTTCTTTAATTCTGTATTTTGACTATGAAAAACTGGCCATCACATATTGTTGAAGTGACTGACAAATATTGATGAGGTCTATGGGTAAAGGCTCTTTTTAGGTCAGGCAAAACCTTAACCAGTAGCATGGAGTTCTTTTGGAAATTTATTTTTACATTTAATCTTTGAGAATGTCAAAATCTTTTTTTTAAAAGATGGGATGAAAAATATGTAAAATTAAGTTTAGGATCAATTATCATGAGAGGGCAAAAAAAATACCAGATACAAAACAAGTTTTGCAAAGCTCTGGTTCTTGACCTTAAATAAAAGAGAATCTTTCCTTTGAATCTGGTACAGAATCTTTATTTACATAGCCTATAAGTAGATGTACAAGTCAAGCAAGGTTTTGGCCAAGTCTGTTAAAAAAAATTAGAAAATTACAAAATGGGTTGATACATGCTATTTCCTGTAATTACTTACATTATTTAAAATGACTTGCACCATATTCTATCATTGGAAATATGTTTATTTGTACTGCATATACAGAGAATACATACATGTATATATGTATAAGAACATACATGTATCTGAGCATGTATCTATAAGTACACCAATTTTCAGTTGCAATGATCCTTTTTTTAAAAAAAGTATATATTAATTTTAACAAGACAGTAACAAACTCATCATTTGTGCTCTCCTCTAAAGTTCTTTTGTCTTGTTGATGGTATTGTCATTTTTTAGTCCATTGTTTCCCCACTGCCTTCTCTCCCTCCCCCTCAATTCCAGAAGCCCTTTCTTGTAACAATAGGTACAAGCAAACAAATCAACACATTAGCCAGGTAGGATAATAAACGCAGCATTTTGCTCCTATTGTCCATGATCTCTGCCAAGAGTCAGGAAGCATGCTTTATGATCAGTCCTCTGAAGTTATGATTTACCCAATGACATTATCAAAATCTCTAGTTTAGCAAAAGGAACATCATCAGTTACCCTTTGGGACCTTTAGGACCACAACATCTGGTAGAAGGTATTACATGAACATAATCTTTTTTCTCCCACAGATATCTTTTATCTTGCTTCACAGGTAATTTCTGTCACTTTTATATTAAAAGGTACGTTTTAAAGTACCTTAGTCATTGTTACCAATGTTGCACTGCTTTTTTTCTCAAAATTATTTCTATAAACATTTACTAAGCATCTCCTATGTGCAGAGTACAGTGCGGTGCTAGGAAAACTAAGAGAGAAATGAAACAGTGTCTGCTCTCAAGGAGGGTATGTGCCACTAAAGGAAACAACATGCACGAAGGAAAATAATACATGGTAAGGTGTTTAAAAAGCAAAGGACAAATTAAAGTGTTTTAATAATATTTGAAGAATGAAACGCAAACACACACACATACACTGTAATGAGGAGAGTGATGGCAGTGGAGTCAGGAAGACCAAATTTCAAATCCTGTCTCTGATACATACTGACTTCATGACTTTGAATAAGTCATGGAACACTTTGAAGCCCCAGTTTTTCTCATGAGTAAAATGGGGGCACTGGATCTGATGACCTTCAAGGTTCCTTCTAGCTTTAAATCAATAATCCCATCCCTCTTAAATAACAACTCTGCAAAATCTTATTTATTAGAACAATTGACCTCTTGCCATCTTACCCTCCCCCACAGAAAATAATATAAATTTTAATAAACAGGATGGGTAAATAAGCAAAGACCAAAGACAGAATAATAAAAATGTCTCTTCAGTTCTTTGTGTCCTTACTTAGTTGAAACAAAATTTTACGTGGCAAGTTTGGTATTTCCTACAAAAACCAGCAATTTCAAAGGCAGACCTGCTATACATCAAACATGTACCTTAAGGATTGTGATTTTGGCATTCTCAAATGACATAAATTACAACCCCTTTAAAACTTAGATATTGTAGATATTTATCTACAAATTGATCACTCTCAGACCAACCCAATAACGAAACTCTCCTAACTTAACTCAGTCTGGTACCCAGATGATAGACAATCATTCCATTATCAGAAATCGTACTTAGACCCTTTTTGATTTGAAAGGACATACTAAAGCCTGGACCTGGCACCTTTGGAAGGATCATGTCAAGGCTGTGATGGGGCATTAAAAGAGGACTTTAGTAGAAGATTATCCTGAATGGATTCAACCCTTATGGTATACAGGAATATATCAAGGCCTCCCCCATTTGCTTGTTCTCACTGCAGTGGAGTGGAGGTGCAGCCCCCCAAAAGTTAAATATGTTGCTTACAAGTCTATGACTTGTCAGGAGTAGAGACTTTTGTGTTCATGACCATGTTGATTTCTCACATATAAGCTAAAATTAACAATGAAAACAACTTATTTTGAATGAATTGTGGCTACAAAGGCAGACTGGCTCATGCACTCAGATCCAGCAGAATGATAGCAATGATAGCGAACTCTATGATTTGCAAAGCATTTTATATACATTAATTTGATTCTTACAATAATCCTGTGATGGACTATTATCCCTTTTTTTACAGAGAGGAAACTGAGGCTGACAGTGGTTATGACTTGCCTAGGATCACCTAGCAAGTTGGTATTTTAAGGAAAGTTAGACCTCAAGCCTTCTTGACCCTAAATCTTGTATTCTATCTACTGTTCCATCCATTTCCTAGGTGATAGTCACCTAGGAATCCAGTATTTGTTTCATAAACGAAAAATTCCTCTAGATAAAAGCTTTTCTAATGGGATAAGGAGTTTGCCAGGGTTCCTCTCTCTTGCCTAATTCACTTCCTCAGAGACATAATACTCACTGCCTCATTACTCAATAATTCTGTTTATTTTCAGATTTAAGTCATACAAAATGCTAGTTAATCTGTCACACATTTTAGTTTAGTGGGGTTTTTTTTGAGACAATTAGGGTTAAGTGACTTGCCCAAGGCCACCCAGTTGGTAAACATCTGAGGCCAGATTTGAATTCAGGTCCTCCTGACTCTAGGACCAGGGCTCTATCCATTGGACCACCTTGCTGCCCCTTATCTTTAGTTTTTAAAAAGTACCTGGCATATTAACAATAACATTTCAGAGGATTTTCCATTTTATCTTTGTGAAGATTCCCTTGATCAATACATTAAAGCTCTTTCACTTGTCAGATGATCTTCATGAGTTGCACTGGCTAAAAAAGTCATCCCCTGGCAGTCAACCTTCTTGTAATGAATCTCTCTCCACATTTACTTTGACAGATTCTTGGATGACAGACACATAGGCCACTTTCAGCCCTGTATCTAAACTCTTTCCAGTTTTGTAGGACTTGCTAGATCTTATATTCCACTGTTATCACTTTTAGGAAGCTAGAGTTATCTCCACACCACAATGAGGAGGTATTACAGCGTTTAGCGTTGCTGAGTTTTGGAAGGAAATACTCTTTGCTTTCCTATCATGTTCAAGAACTATATTTCCTAAGTTTGTCTGTCTGTCTGTCCATCTCTCTCTCACTAGAACAGCCCAATTCAATTCAACAAACACTTATCAACATACTTATTAACTCTATTACATTCATTAAGCAGATACTAAGTATAAGACACCCATTGGAACTGGCTCATATCAAAGAGTAAATGGGACCATAAAGATTTTATAACCATCATGCCATTGTCTTACTCCATTAACCTGTCCTTATGAATTCATAAAAATGGAGATAACAAGAAACTAATTTCAAGTTTCTCTTCATCAAAAATGAGAAAACTTAGTTTTACTTATAATTACACCTGGACAGGAACCAAGAGGCAATAGTAAACATTTATGTAATGATAATAGTTAGTATAGCACTTTAAGTTTTACAAAGCACTTTACACACATTATCTCATTTTATCTTTGCAGAAACTCTGGGAGGTAGGTGCTAGAATGATTCCCATTTTACAGATGGGGAAACTGAGGCAGACAGATTTTTTTTTTTTAAGTTACTTGCCCAAAGTCACACAGCTAGTAAATGTCTGAGACAGAGTTTGAACTCGGGTCTTCTTGACTCCCCATCAAGCACTTCAGCTACTACATATCTCCAGGCAACTTAATAAAACCTTTTCCTTTTACAGAGGAAAAAACCAAGACCCAGAAAAGGTAAAAATGGCGTAACTCATAGTCATGCAGCTGATAACTGGCAGAGTCAGAATTTGAATTCAGGTCTCCTGATTCTAAATGTAGCAAACTTTTTATTCTACCGCAGAAATAAAGGATTATCTACAGACTTCCTGCTGCCTTAGTAGATGAATATTTATAGTTTCCTTAAAGGATAGTATATCTTCATATATATGCCTTGCTACCTATTTTCAGCCCTTAGTTATGCATTGTAATGATGACATTCAATATCCTCGGTTGCTGCAAACTAGACAGATTGCTTACCAAAAATGGAATATGTATTAAATAAAAGCAAAACAAAAGCAGAAGCAAAATAATTGTGAAGAAGTTCATCTATTAAAAAATTTGGAAGGCATCAGATAAGAATAATAGATGACATTAATAAAACTACCAATCCATGTGGTTCAACAGACTATCTTACTTTTATGAAAACCTTAAGGCAAGGAAAATGCCTTATGGAATTTCAGAATGGAATTAGTGAGAAGACATTTTCCCTGTCCCCACGCTGGCCTCATTCTAGTCTTTTTCCTTCAATTGATTTTTATGGTGGTTTTGTAAAACAAAGGAGATTTGGTGTGTTACCTCAATTCTATAAATTAAAAACATATCCATTCATCTAGGCATTCCTCCACCCTTTCTCCAACCTACACTAGGAATAACTGGGTCAAAGTAAATAGATAGAACTATAAGGTTAAGTCCATGGACAATCTAAGATAGTGGAACCAAGTAGAGAGAGCTGATGACAGCATCAACAGCTCTGCTATTTTTCCAACCACACCCTTGACTCTAATGAAGATTTGATTGGGCAATGAGTGAAATCTTGGGGACAAAACTGGTCTTAGGAATAGGTGAAATGATTGAATATAGGGTGCTATTTTCATAATGAGAGGGGATGAGTCTCACCAAAAAAATCTCCACTAGTCATGGCACTGTTATCTTTCCATTCCTTTGGCTTGGAAGGCTTCTCAGTCTTGGAGATTTTCTTATTAAAATATAATAACCCTGACTTAAGGATCACATCTTAAATGATTGTCAGGAATTTCTTAATGAAGATTAGAGAGCTAGCTGAGAACAAGTCCCTATGAGAACTGGACACAGGATGGACACTCAGAGAGGGAGAAAGAGGTAAAGAAAACACTAGAGGAGTGAAGAAGGTAGAGCAGGAAATTAATATAGGAACCATTCACTTTCAGTCCTGTTGTGGGGATGGGCAAGTGACAAAAGGAAGATAGCCCTCTTCTGGCACTGGAGGAGGAGGTCAGTAAGATTCTTGGCAACATGTCATATAGTTGGGTGAGGAACTCCTACTTATCCTTGATCAAGGTAGAACTGGGTTTTTAGGAAATTCATTTAGAATCTGTACTATGCCTTAATGAGGGATTTGGGAAATTGATATGGCCCAAAAAATTGATTACT
This sequence comes from Potorous gilbertii, assembly GCA_028658325.1. Classification (NCBI taxonomy): domain Eukaryota; kingdom Metazoa; phylum Chordata; class Mammalia; order Diprotodontia; family Potoroidae; genus Potorous; species Potorous gilbertii. The sequence continues at coordinate 198,905,850 of CM053771.1, forward strand.
ATGTACACAACTGGTGAATAAGCCTCTTTGCTCCAAATGAGGAAGCCTCTGCCCTAAGTAAGGCTGATCCTCCAGTAACCTAAGGCATGCATAAAATAAGGCTGCAGGCTTTTTAGGTTTGGTCAGCACCGGCAAAAACAGGGTCTGCTGACAAGGTCATACCTTCATGCAGCCCTGAGGCACTAGACTACTAGAATGATGAAACCTCAGACCCTTTGAGCATATGAGCTAGAAGGGGTCTTGGTTTGGTTCTATGTCTCAAGCATTTTTTAAACACTATGTGCCAGGCAGTGTGCTAAATGCTGGGGATATAAAGGATATAAAGTGAAAGTCCCTGCCTTCAAGGAACTTATATTCTAATAGAAGAGACAACATGGAAACACTTTACACCCAGAGGAGACTGAAATCAAGATACTCAACGTGACTTGACCAAGATCTCAATGAGTCAGAGAAAAAGATTTGCTGACTCCCAATTGTAGTGTACTTCTATCACCACTGAACTAACCTTTAAGTTTATTTGCTATTCATAAGAAAGGTTTTGAGGTTCCAGAAGCTATTAAAATGGTAATTAGGAAATAAAAAAACAAGAACCTATTCAATTATATGCTGGGTGCTTTACAAAGTAAACCCCTCCATCAATATGGTTTCAAATGAAACACTTATAATTACAGGTCCATGACCAACCTTAATGCCAAAGTATAGGTTCCTAGCTGACGTTGGCTCTCACGAATGAGATAGCTCCCCTCAGCCACACTCAGGAGCTGGTCTGCTGCCTCCCTGGAGATCATGCCATGAAACCTGAAGGACAAAGTCAAACTCAGTAGCAATAAAGAGATTTGCAAATTACATGATTCCCCATCTTTTTTTATTTTAAAACAAAAAACTGAAGCAACCACAAGAAAGTCAACCTACCTCTCGATTGTTATCCCCCCAAAATTACTTCTTTGCTCTCCATATGGAACTATGGCATTGACCATGCTCTTTTTACTCTCTGCTTGAAGTCTGGCCAGATTGCTTATGTGTGGTCAGGATAGCACCAGAGTACTCCTCAATTTCATTTAATAATCACTGATTCAAAGTGTATATCCATTTAAGGAAATATATATCTATTTTCTCTATAGGACACTTACATTCTGCTCTCTCTCTCTTTTCTATAGAGCCTACCAATACCTGTTAGAGAAACAAAAATATGCCCAACTTCTTCCTTTCAGTGGCCATGATCCAAACCGTGGAGGAAGGGCTAGGCTGGCCACTTGCCAGAACCCTGCCAGTTGCCTTTAATGGGCATGATTGTTCAATAATCTGCATTATTTGGTTGATCTCCCAGCCAAATGTTGTAACATTTGCCTTCATTCTTTCTCCTGGAACCATTTTTAATTAACGTAGAAAAAAAGAAGATAGAGAAGCACAAATAACATAGCCATTATACATGCACAATAACCATATGCATAATATTATAAGGAAGAAAAAATTGAAAAGAGGAAAGATTCTTTGTCCTATGACTTCCCATTACCTACTGAATAAAACACTTCCCCATCAGAATGGGAATTCCTTGAAGAGGAGTACCACTCTTCTGTCTTTCTTTGCATGCCCACCACATAGTAGAGTTCCTGGTACACACTCATAGTACCCACTCAATGCTTATTGACTGACTCTCAAATGCTTCACTTGATCTTACTATCTTCTAAAGATAGCCTAAATGTCTTCTTTTTATAGTCAAACTCCCAGAAAGAGTCCTCTACACTTGACTCCTCCTCCTCATTTTTCCACTCATTCCTCAGCCCCTTGCAATCTGGCTTCTGACCCCTACCTTGCAGCTAAAATGGTGCGCTGCAAGGTTATCAATGATCTCAACTGCTCTATCAAATAAGACTTTTTGGAATCCTCATCCTCCCCAAGGTCACTGAAGCTAAATGTTATACCATAGACTTCCCCTTTCTGTTGGATTCTTTCTCTTCCTTGACTTCTACTATACTAGTCTCTCTCAGTTATGATCCCTGTCCAACTGTTCCTTCTCAGTGACATTTACTGGATTATCATTCATTTCCTGTTTACTAAGTGAGTGTCCTCCATGTTTCGCTCATGAGCTTGCTTCTCTTTCTACACTCTGAGTGACCTGATTGGCTCCCATGGATTCAATGATATCTCTATGAAGATGATTCTAAAATCTACATGTCCATTCCCAACCTCTTTGTGAAATTCTAATCTTCTGTCTAGCCCTCACCACATGGACATCCTACTGACATTTCAAATTCAACAACATGTCCAAAATGCAACTCATTATATTTCCCCTTAAACTCACCTCTGCTCCAAACTTCTCTATTTCTATTGAGGGTCAACAACACTGTCCCTCTAGTCACCTGGGCTCACAATCTTAGACTCATCTTTAACTCTTCCTTGTCTCTATGTGTCCACATCCCTCCCTGCTTCTGCCATGTCCAGTTGGCTATAAAGTTTTCTTCATTGCCCCTTTGGAGCAGCTTTCCTGTCTGTCCCCTTTTCTTTATTCACATGACCCTCAGTTTCAGGGAGGTGAAACTAAACCACTCTCTGGAGTTTTACTAAAGGAGATGGGCCTGCCTTCCTCAGTTGAAGTGTGACTGTAGAACAGTGTGATGCAAACTATAGTGGTCAGAGTAACTGAGATGAATGAGTGACTGCCCTGACTCTTTATACCTGTGAATTACTTAACTACATTCATTTCTCAAACTGGCCACTTGACTACTGGTCCAAAACTCTGTATGAAAAACTGTTGTTTCTAAAAGTAACAAGACATGGTGTGTTCTGCTGGTAGAACATGACATTATTTTTGCATATTAACATATTTAATTATGTGTTATATATTTTTAGATTATGCAATAGTAACCTAAGAAAACTGATAAATTCCAACATAAAGATAGAATTAACATTTTTAAAATGTTAAAATCTACTTTACATCTGCTGCCCTGCCTGGTTTCAACTCCACAAAGCAAGATGCTCCCTACCCAGGTATCCTCAATGTGCCGTTCCCCTTTCCCTAAGGCTTTCCTGTCTCCTTTTTGTGTGTTATCTCTTTCTTTAAATTGTAAGCTCATCGAGGGTAGGAACTGTTTTCTACTAATTTTATCCCCAGTACTTAGCACAGTGCCTGGAATTTTACAGGCCTTTAATAAGTGTTTGTTGGGTTTATTGCATTGGGGGGAAAAAGAACCACACTAACCCCTTTAAACTACTTTTTCATTTGTATTACCTTGGTTTACCCTAAGTGTACATCACTAATAAAATGTTATGTAGCAATATGTACTTACTCTCTTCCATAATATTTTGGTCTGTTTTCTACCTATTAAAAAAGAAGAAAAAGTTTTCATTCTTTTGAGATCATAAAAAACACAGAAAATATATTACATACTTATATTTGTGAAAATTTTCATTTACATGCAATATGTGTCCTGTATGTGAGAAAGATAAATATGAATTACATGAAACAACAATACTTTATCCAAAGAGTAAAAATTAATAAATCACTATGCAAGAAATGCTCTTTTGTGGCCCCACTAATGACCTCTATTTTTCTTCTCTCTTTTTTTTTCACTTCTTCTATTCTTATGACTTCAGATATTTGCCTTAACCACTATTCAATTCATTACAATAACAATTCAACTAACATTTATGAAGTACCTACTATATGCAAAGTATTGGGCATGGCATTTGGGAGGGGAACATGAAATAGGAAAGCAGGTTCCTGTTTGACTGGAGTAAAGACAGTACACAGGGAAGTTCTGGGGGAAAAGACTGGACCGGGAGAAGAGAAGCAGCCAAGGGAGGAAAAGGTTTGACTGCTAGGCTATTTATCTGGTAGGCACCAAGAAGACAATTTAGGCTTCATATAGTGAAGCGGCATGTAGTGTGTGAACTATGTTGGCAGCAGTGTGTGAAAAAAAATCGACAGAGAAGAGGTCAGAGACTAGGAAGCTACTTAGGAGGCAATTAAAGATGAAAAGAACTGAGGGAGGGAATAGGTTGGCAAAAGTGAAATAGAGGAAATGAATAAGACAGGTATTTTAGAGACAGAAATAATAGGACTTCACAAATGACTATACATGGAGGCTGACAGAAGGAGAAGAGCCAAGACTGACTCTGAGGTTTTGAATCTGGGTGACTAAAAAAAGGGTAGAATCACCCATAAAAACTGGAAAGTTTGGAGGATGGGCAGGTCTGGAGGAAAGATGATGAGCTCCCATTTTATACATGTTGGATGTGAAACGCTAGTGGAGGAAATTGCAGCAGGTGGTTAGAAATAGAAATCTGGAGTTCACAGGTGAGATTAAGGTAAGAGGTACTGTATTTGGGAGCAATCTGCACAGAGGTAATAATGGAGCTTTGAGGGTGAATGAAATTGCCAAGCAAGAGAGCAAAGAAAACAGGACCTAAGACAGAGACTTCAGGGGTGTCCATACTTAGTAGACTGACAGAAGAGCATAGTCCTTGGCACATAGCAGGAATTTAATAAATGTTTACTGATTGTAATGCATTGAATTGAAATGAAGTGAATATAGTGAAGACTCAATATATATACATATATTAATAAATATATGTATACATACACACACACACACACATAATAGACTAAGTGTTGATTGGTTGATTGTTGTCCTTTGTTCTCAAAGACCAAAATGACATCACTATGCTAAAGTTAAGTTTTAATGGTCCAGCTGTGGCTGATCAGATCAATATGAGCTCAGAATGTCCTACCATAGGTCAGGCACAAATAGTCCATGTGAACATTTGGGGTGTACGCTCTAAATATGCACATCCTGTGTTTTCTTTGAGTTGTTTCAATTCTGCTATGCTCACTGCAGATGACTGTGTACTCAATGCAGCCTCTGAAGCTGAGATGCAACAAAGTATGGTTAATTTTCTGCTGTTTATGCTAATTTTGGCTTAACAATTAAACACCAAGAAAACATAGGTACTCCATCAGTCACCACCACACCATCCACACATGGAACCATTGGTTATAGCAAATGGAAAAGTTTTGAATGCTGTGAATACATTCACTTATCTTGGTAGTATACTTTCCAGTGATATACACACTGATAATGAAGTTGGCACATGCATTGCCAGAGCTAGCTCAGTGTTTGGGAGGCTCTGAAGGAAAGTAGGAGAGAGAAGAAGTATTAGACTGACTACCAAACTGAAGGTCTACAGAGCTGTTGTGCTGGCCTCATTGTTGTATGCCTGTGAAACATGGACAGTCTATTAGTGCCATGCCAGGAAACTGAATTGCTTCCATTTGAATCATCTTAGGAAGATTCTGAAGATTTACCTGGCAGGATGAGGTACCAGACACTGAGGTCCTTGCTTGAACTAAACTGCCAAGCATTCAAACTATGCTTCAGAGAGCACAACTCCGATGGGCTGGCCACGCTTTTTGAATGCAAAATGTACACTTGCCAAAAAGACTTTTATGGAGAATTCACATGGGGCAGGTGATCACATAGTGGTCAGAAGTAATACAAGGACATGCTCAAGGTCTCTCTCAAGAACTTCAGAATCGTTTTTGTGACATGGGAGATGCTGGCACAGGAGCAGTCAGCATGGTGGGCTGAGTGTGCCCACATCAGATTAGACTATACATATATATTCACTATACTCAGTATAGTGAAGACTAAGAAGGAATACTCAGACAAGTAAGAGGAGAGTGAAGAGAGAACATGGAAGTCATAGAAGTCATGGAAATGAAGGAAAATGAATGTATCAAGAAGGAAGGAATGGCCAATGATGCAGAATAGTAAAGGAGGATGGAAAAGCCCCCCCGCTCAGCTATTTGCTAGCTGTGTGACCTTAGACATGTCATAAATTTTCTGATCCTCCCTGTTTCCTCCTTGATAAAATGAAAGGGTTAGACTAGAAAAATCTCTAAGTTCATTCTAGTTCTATGCATCCTGTGATCCTAGTAAGAAATCATTGTATTTGGCATTAGAAGGTCATTGATGACCTCTTAATATCTTCTAAAAATCTTGTCCTTTCCTCCTCCTATCATCCTCTCCCCTTGTACCACATTTCCTTCAATTAAGTGACAATCATTCTGACCAACCACTGTGGGATGTAATGCTGGGCATTACCACCCAGTATATGCCAGGCACCATGCTAAGCTATGGGGAAGTAAAGTCTTTCTGCTCAATAAGAATACAGTATATTCTAACATACACATGAATCAGCATATACAAGATAAATGTGCAGTAGATGGAGGGTAATCTAAGACAAGAAAATGACAACCCACTCCAAGATCTTTGCCAACAGAATTTCAGATGGGGTCATGAAGAGTCAGATACAACTGAAAAATGACTGCATGATAGCAGTAACCATCTAAGAGGTGAAGGAACTAGAAACTATTGTGTGTATGTATACACATACACACACACATATATATATATATGTGTGTGTGTGTGTGTGTTCAATCATTTTTCAGTTGTGTCCCACTCTTCATGATCCCATTTGGGGTTTTCTTGGCAAAGACACTGGAGTGGTTTGCCATTTTCTTCTCCAGTTTATTTTATAGATGAGGAAACTGAGGCAAACAGGGTTAAGTGACTTGCCCAGAGTTACACAGCTAGTAAGTGTTGGAGGCTGGATATGAACTCATGAAGATGAATCCTCCTGATTCCATGCTTGGCACTCTATCCATTGTGCTACCGAGCTGTCATATGTGTGTGTGCACATTTGTGTATACACACACATATTATATGTAGATATGCAAGTAAATCCTAAAGGAAAGATAGATAGATGGATAGATACATGATAGACAGATGATTGATAGATGGACAGATATATAGACAGACAGACAGATAGATAGATAGATAGATAGATAGATAGACAGACAGACAGATAGATAGATAGATAGATAGATAGAGACAGAGAAAGAAGCATTTGAGCTGAATCTTAAATTAAGCCTGAGATCCCAAGAGGAAGGGTTCCTGTTTCAGACAAGTTGAATTCGAAACAGTCTCTGTGAAAGCAGAGGTTAGGAAGGAAAGTATTCCAGAAATGTGAGATAACCAGTACAAAGGCATGGAGACAGGAGATGTCTAGGTATGAGCATTGTGTAAAGAATGACCACTGTGACTGAACCACAGAGTTCACAAAGGGGAATAATATGTAAAAAGTCTGGAAAGATGGAAGGAGCCAGGTTGTGAAGAGTCATATGAGTCAAATAGAGGAATCTGGGATACAGTATCCACTGTGTTCACTATTACCCCAAAATGAGTATCACAGATATGTTAGCCAGAGAAAGGACTAAGGAAAGAACTTCCCACAGAGGAGTCCTCCCTCTAGGTAGGGGAAGGTGGGAGGGAGGCCCCTCTTACCTCAAGTGTTCCTACAGTGGAACTTCCTGTGCTGTGGGGGAGGTGGGGGTGTCCTTTTCACTTCAAATATTCAGCTTGTAAAGAGTGTTTTTCCATTAAGAAGGACTGCCAATGATAAACCACTGGAACACCATGACCAACAGTCAACTGCCTTCTCATAGTTTATCTTAAGTAGGAAAAATACCCAAAGCAACCTCATCTGTTTATGCTAGATATGTTAATCCATAAAGTAATTAAGCATTTCCTACAATTATATATATACTTCCTATAACTAAATTTGGGGGCTTCTCTTAGTTTCTAGGGAGAAAAGACCCACATACTCTGGATTTTTCCCAGGTCACCTACCCAAAAGCCATTAAATCCTGATACTGTCCAAGGAAACCCAAGATCTCTGAATACTTTACCCACTCCTTTATCTTCTGCTGTCTGTGGAGTTTGGGGTCAGGCTATTTATAGTATTCCCAAGGTAAATTTCACCTGACTTGGCCCTATTCCATTATCTCCCTCCTCTTAACACTGGCTGTAAATGAATAAGCTAGTTTTCTCAACAGCCACATATGTCTGGGCTATTTTTAGATGTAGGAAACTCATAAGTGGAGTAAGGCTTCACCTGGAAGCCACATAGCACTGGATGACATTCACCCAAGCTTTGGGAGATAAAGCAAGCAAGCACACAAATAAATAAATAAGCAGATAAATAAATAGATGAATCGATAGACAAATAAGCAAATAAATAAATGAAAGCAAGCTCAAGTCTTAGATTTCAAGAAGCCCTGAAAATCCAATCATGGATGGATAATCTTTTGACTTCCTCCTAACTCTAGACCTCCAATACTACATGAGAAAATATTATAATGTTGCCTGATAAACTGTTATTTAATATTCTCTATCTCAGTGAGGGCAAACTATTAGAAGATAATCTTCTTGAAGGCAAGTATTGGTTTTTTCTCTTTGGATCCCCAGCATCTAACCTAGCAAACGATAGATAGTTGGTGCTTAACACGTTTGCTGTTTTTTTTAATTTTTCTTGCTTTTTGGCAACATGGCAAAATGAAAATACGTTTTGTATGATTTCATATGTATAATGGATATCATAGTTCTTGCCTTCTCACTGGGTGAGAGAGAATCTGGAAGGAGGAGGAGAATTTGCAACTTTAAAATTAAAAAATGAATGTTAAAAAGGACCAATGTATGTTGGTTGACGGATTCACAGAAGAATTTTAAAAAAAAGAAGATAATCCACTTTTTCCTCCAAACAGTAGACCCTAATACACTTGACAATATGGATCCCCAAACCTTTGTGGGGAGCAATTAAATTTCATTTCCCTACAGGACTGAGTTTATGAAGAGTGAGGATTAGGGATTGATCCTAAAGGTCCTGGTTAGGAAGAAACTTTGGAGAGAAAGCTAACAGCTAAGTCTTTGAAAGGAGTCAGGGAGGGGATAGCATGGCCTTTAACCTTAATCTACCTGCATATCTTGATCTACCACTGGTTTGTAACTCCCTCAAAAACAATAAAATGCTTTTACCGAAAGATTTAAAAATATAACATATTTCACTGGAGTCTGAGCTCCTCTTTCAAAGCCAAACCATCTTTGATTCAGCCTTCTTAAAGTCATTTCACTTCACCCAAAAAGGCAGCAAAACAGAGGGGTCTGTCAGAAAGTATGGTATTCTATGATGATGGAAACAATGGCTTTAATGTACACTAAGGCAACATTCACAGTAACATCCTGCCCCAGTTTCATCTTCTCTGCATGTTATAATGGGAATGTCAAACAAAATTAAATTGCAGCTAATTCCTTCTTCCCCTCGTCTAGCTGGTATTTAAATGTTTTGCTGATGAAGTCTAAGATGTCATGAATTAAGTAATAATTCAGGACGGTGTTTCCATAAGAAGAGGCCACACAAGTTAGTGTTACTGATAGATGATCAGTTTAAAAGGTGGTTCAGCAATACTGAAGTGATTCTTAACGCTCCTAAATCATTTTACTTATCTTTTATAATTACATGTGCAAATATGTTATAATAGAAGTTTAATGGTCCATACAATGGAGAAAATAAAATTGGACTTTCATGAACACATGCTTGGAATGTGTATGTGTGTTTGTGTGTGTGTGTGTGTCTGATTACAAGAGGGAAACAATTCATACTTTGCCAAATGAACCGTTTAAAAATAAACTGGTCTAAGGTAATAATATGACTTTAAATAAAACTGATTTTAAATGAGTAATTAGGTTGAATTAGTATTTTTGAAGCTTTTTGTTGTGTTCATATCAAAGAAAAAACTGAATATACAAATGAAAACCAGGACAGGAACACTGAAGCATGATAAAATACTGAATTTCAAGGGATCTGGAATTGTATCCCTAGAAAGATAGTCATCAACTATACAAGCATGGGTTGTTTCTAGGAAAACACTTGGTAAACTTTAAAGTGCTGCAGAATTTTAAGCTGTTAGTTAAAGAAAGAGCAAAAATCTCAAGATAAATATTAAAATATGATCACAGTATTCTAAACCACATGTGGGAGGGAGCAATAATCTATGTTTGGTGTAATATGTTATTTGGGAAGGAAGACATCCACACAAATGATTTCATCTTCATAGGGAACTCCTGGGGCATGGAGTAAGGGGAAATCTTCCTCCATATAGTTTTGCAATTCATATGGGAGTTATAGTCTTAGAAGGCTGCCTGCCCTGAAAGGTGGAAAGAGTACCAGACCTATAGTCAGGAAGACCTGAGTTCAAATCTGGACTCAGACACTCACTAGCTGTGTGACCTTGGGCAAGTCACTTAACCTTATTTGCTTCAGTTTCCTCATCCATAAAATGAGCTGGAGAATGAAATAGCAAAACCACTCCAGTATTTTTGACAAGAAAACCCCAAAAAGTGTCATGAAGAGTTGGACATGACTAAACAAATAACCCTGTAAGGTCTGCAAAGCACTTATATGGATGAGCTTAGTTGAGTGCTTTGTTGAGAGTCTTACAGTTAGTATGTAGGAGATACCAGAAACCATGTCTTCCTGAGTTCAGAACTTACAGGTCATGTATATTTATATAGAATGTAAGTGTTCCCATGCCAAGGATCAGAGCTATATCACAACTATTATACATTTCATTATTTGACCTCACATGTTAAATTTTTTAAATCAACATAATAATAAGATGGTAGCACCTCAAATAGTGGAAAGACCAATAGATTGAGGATGGGGACATTTGATCTCCAGTCCCCATGCCTTTACACTGGCTATCCCCGTGCCTGGAATGGATTCATTCCTCACCTCCAACTCTTAGAATCCTGTGTTTCCTTCAAAACTCAGCTCAGGCATTACCTTGTACTTAAAGCCTTTGCTGATCCTCCCCCCACCCCAATCTCTAGTGTCCTCCCTCTCAAAATTAACTTGTATCTATTTTTTATATATCGTGTACGCTTATTTATGTATATGTTGATTCACCTGGTAGAATGTAAGCTCCCTGAGAGCAAGAACTATTTCTTTTTTGTCTGTTGTCTAGCACAGTGCCTAATGCATAGTAGGAGCTTAACAAATACTTGATTAATTGTGTGAACCTGGGTTTGAATCTCATCCTTGCCATTTAATAACCATAAGCTTCTGGACAAGTTATTTACCATCACCTAGCTTGTTTCCTCATCTGTAATGTAATGAGATCGGACCAGGCAATCTCTAAGATCCCTTATAAATCTAAATGCGTCATCCACAAAAAGGCTCTTGCAGATCCATGTGCTCTATTCTGTCAGAGAAGCAAAGATAACTTGTTTAATTTAAAATTGCTTCTCTAGCTACTAGCAATTTGAAAGCCAGTAGGTAAAAAACAATAAAAATATCATAAATATTGATTCCCTCTCCCCCTACAAATGTTGTAGAATCAGCTTTCTTGCTATTTTATTTAGCAAAGGAACACTATTTTATGGCTATAGTCCAAAAGAATCAGGCAGGGGAAAAAAATATTGATTCTTCATTTCTACCTAATAGTGGAAATGTCATTTTAAAAAGCTGAGCTTAGAAAATTATCAAACTTCTAAATACAAACACATATATTTCTCTCTTGCTTCCAGCAGTACTAACTTAATCACAGGTGAAAGGACAATTAACAGCCTCACCTTATATTTCTGTTGTAAAGAATGGTAACATCAGGTAGTAGCCTTTTTGTGTTGAGTTAGGTCTGAGAAAAATCTTACTGATATTTCTAGGATGACTTTTAAAATGTCTGAAAATGTGCATAAATTTGGCCGAGGTCATAGATTTAGCTGTAAGATACCCCAGTTCTAATTTCTCATTTTATAGATGAGGAGACGGAGACCCAGAGAGGTTAAGTAACTTTCCCAAGGGCATACAGGTCATAAGTGTCAGAGTGGGTATTTGAACCTATGTCCTCCATCAATCAATCAACAAGCATTTATTAGGCCCCTACCATGTACCAATCACTGTCCCACAGTAGATACACAAGTACAAAGAACAAAACAGTATTTTCTATTGTAGTTGTCTTTCTCTCTTGGCCAGATTTTTTTTAATTTAAAAAATGTTATCATTGGTATTACATTTTTTACAGCCCCAGGTACCAGTCTAAGAAAAACAGATTTGGGGGGTAGAAAGACATATACTATAGCACTTCCCCTACAGCCCACAAAATATCTCTAAAAATGACTCTCAACGAATTCTAGAGCAGCAGAAGCCACAGAACAACAGAGTGAAAGAGGTTTCCAGCCAAGGGTAATCTGGAAGACTGACAGGAAAGGTCTATCTCACTGGACACTGAGTGGAGTGGAGCCCAGCCCTGGCCATGCAGCACCAGGAGGAACAGGACCTGAACAGAACTCTGGGGCAGAATTCCAGCAGGGATCCCACAAGCAACCCACAAGCAACAAAGAAAGCTCCAAAGGTCAGTGTGGGAGGGTTTTCCTAGCTGGATTACAGAGGAAAGAGCTCCTCCAGCAATAGCCCCAGCAGTGGGAGGCTGGCAGCTACTGTGGCCAAGGAAGCAGGCTGGACAATGGCTCAGCTTAGTGGCAGCCCTACCCCTACCCAAAGCCCTTAGGGAAATAGAGCAGTTGATCTGAATCTCAGCCCTCAGTGTCGACCAGGACCCACACAAAGCCCCTGAGGAACAGAGCAGATGATTTGAATCTCAGCCTTGTACTGGGGAGAGGAGAAGTACTAGGACTCTCCTCTTGACAAAGGATTCAGAAGTCAAGTAACTGGCTGGGAAAATGCCCCATAAGAGGAGAAAAAATAAGACCACAGAAGGTTACTTTCTTGGTGAACAGGTGTCTCCTCCCATCCTTTCAGATGAGAAAGAACAAGGCATACTGTCAGAGGAAGTCACGGCCTCTGCCTCTAGTACCCCCAAAATGAATATGAAATGGTCTCAGGTCATAGAAGAGCTTGAAAAGCATGTCAGCAGCTTGCTAAAGAAGAACCAAAACAATGCTAAGGAAAATAACACCTTTAAAAAGAGGCTAACTCAATTGGAAAAAGAGGTCTAAAAAGTCAATGAGGAGAAGGAGGCTTTAAAAAGCAGAATTAGCCAAATGGAAAACAAGGTTCAAAAGCTCACTGAACAAAATAGTTCTTTAAAAGAAAGAATCAAGTTCAGAGAAGCACTATGAGATAAACCAAGCAGTTAGAAAACAAAAGTTTGAAAAAATAGAAGATAATGTGAAATATCTCATAAGAAAAACAACTGACCTGTAAAATAGATCCAGGACAGACAACCTGAAAGCCATGACCAAAAAAACAGCCTAGACATTATTTTCCATGAAATTATCAAGGAAAACTGCTCTGATATTCTAGAACCACAGGGCAAAATAAATACTGAAGGAATCTATGGATCACCTCCTGAAAGAGACCTGAAAAGAGAAACTCCTAGGAATATTGTGGCCAAATTTCAGAGTTCCCAGGTCAAGGAGAAAACACTGCCAGTAGCTAGAAAGAAACAATTTGAGTATTGTGGAAATACAATCAGGTTAACACACAATCTGGCAGCTTCAACATTAAAGGATCAAGGGACTTGGAATAGGATATTCCAGAAGTCAAAGGAACTGGGATTAAAACCAAGAATCACCTACCTAGCAGAACTGAGTATAATACTTCAAGGGAATAAATGGTCATACAATGATACAGATGACTTTCAAGCATTCATGATGAAAAGACTAGAAAATTTGACTTTCAAATACAAGAATCAAGAGAAGCATGAAAAGGTAAACAGGAAAGAGAGATCATAAAAGACTTTCTAAAGCCAAACTTCCTATATGGAAAGATAATATTTATAACTCTTGAGACTTTTCTCAGTATTTGGATCGGTAGAGGGATTATACACACACACACACACACACACACACACACACACACACATATACAGGGAGCACAGGTTGAGTAGAATCAGAAGAGATGATATCCATAAAAGAAATAATGAAATAAAAAATTAAGGGGTGAGGGAGGAAATTATTGAGAGGAGAAAGGGAGAAATGAAATGGGGCAGGCTATAACTCATAAAAGAGATAAGAAAAACCCTGTTCAATGGAGGAGAAAAGGGAAAAGATGAGAAGGGAAAAGTGAAGCTTACTTTCTTCACATATGGCTTAAGGAGGGAATAACATGCTCACTAAATTTGGTATGAAAATCTATGTTACACTACAGGAAATAAGGGGAGAAGTGGGTTGTGGGGGGAATGATAGAAGGGAGAGCAAATGGGAGGAGGGAGTAATTAGAAGTAAACACTATTGGGAATGGACAAGGTCTAATGAGAGAATAAAAAAAGGGGGGACAGGGTAGGATAGAGGACAGTATAGTTAGTATTATACAACATGATTATTATGGAAGTCTTTTGCAAAACAACATATATATATATATATATATATATATATATATATATATATATCAGGTATTGAATTGCTTGCCTTCTCGGTGGGGATGGGTAAGGAGGGAGGGAGGGAGAGAAGTTGGAATTCAAAATATTAGAAATGAATGTTGAGAATTACTATTGCATATAACTGGGAAATAAAAAACACAGGTAATGGCATATAGAAATTTATCCTGCCCCACAAAAAAAAAGAGAGAAGATGGGGATAAGGGAAGGGTGGGGTGTGATAGAAAGGAGGGTAGATTGAGGGAAGGGGTCATCAGAATGCAGGGTATTATGGGGAGGGGGGAAGGGAGAGATGGGGAGAAAAATTGGAACTCAAAATTTTGTGGAAATGAATGTCAGAATCTAAAAATAAATATATGAATAAATTTTTTAAAATAAAAAAACAAAAAAGCAATAAATATGGACATTTCTGAAAAGAAAAGAAGTTTAACCTGCATCATTAACATTTTCTCCATCATTTTCTTAAGTATGGACAATCAACAAAAAAATAAATCAAGCCTGAATTTGTAACAAAAAAAGGAAAGAAAAATAGATGTATACAACTATAAGTTTGGTAATCACAAAATGCACTACCTGTCCCTCCACTATCTCTCTATCTCTGTCTCCACACTGATCTATGTCCATATCCATATCTACATCTATCTATCTATTTATCTATCTATATGGATATCTATGTAGATATCTATACAGGTATCTACATAGATATCTATAGATATATGTGTGTGTGTGTGTGTGTGTGTCCCAAAAGTCTTAGGGCAGTTTTAAGCTTTAATAACTCAAAAACTCACTAAGACTTATGAAACATCCTCAATTTGTAAATGTGTATTTTGTGTGTATGTGATCCCACCTCTGTTATTTACCAATTATACAACTTTGAACAAGCCATTTAAAGTCTTCCAGACAATTTCCTCCTCTGTAAAATGAGGGGACAGTATGAGATGATTTGTAAGGCTCTTCCCAGCTCTAAATCCATCATCCAAAACTTGTTCCCTTTACTTTTTGCCAGTGAAATAAAGGTGAATTGTTTAATATCAAATGAGATCATATTTTTAAAGTACTTGTACATAATACTTGTATATTTGTTCCTTTCCCTAGTGCTTTCCCCTAATATAAAAGTGATTCTCTAGCCACAAGAAATGTGAAAGCTCTCAGGTACAAATAATATAACAGATCATAAATTTTAATTTTTCTCTTCCCATGACTGTCATTGAAACAATGCATATATATATATTATGTGTAGATACACATACGTTTAAATAAATAATGATACATATGTAAGTAGGTTTACTTTGAATTATCAAGTTTTGAGTTGGGAGAATTTTATCCCTTAAAATGGTTCAATAAAACAAGAGAAAATAATATACTTGAGGTCTGCTTCCTGTACATCTTGGAGCAAAATGAGTCAATAAATACTTAAGCCTTGCTCTGGCTCAAGTCTTTTGGTTTTTTCTTCTATGAAAGTTCGCCAAAACTTTTCTCACTGGCTAGAAAACAAAGTAAAGCTGTGGAACATGAGTTGCTGTGGCTTTTAAAAATCAGAACCATAGACTGGAATGCCAAATGCCCTGAGTGTCTTACTATAAATTATTTGCTGCCATTATGTGAAGACAAACTAGTCTAAATTTACTCTTTGTCAGAGTCCATGTTCTGACTTAGATTGTCTGGTTGGCTCCCTTCTTGATGAGTTTCTTGAGAACAGGGCCAGTTTTTGCCTTTCTTTGTATTCCCAGCACTTTGTACAGTGCCTGGCATATAATAGTGATTAATAGATACTTCTTGATTGATTGGAACTGAAAATGTCCATGTGGTCATTGGAAATCAGTTGAAAGTGTCTACTGCTAAACCTCAGTAGATAAATAAGAAACGAGTTCTAAAATAGACAATAATCTGATGTTGGAATGGCAAAATGGTAAAGATCTTACATATAAAACTCAGAATCATATACTCTTGGCATATAGTAGATTAGTCAATGTAAACTTAGAAAATAAAAGTTAACATAAAAATGCTTATTGGATAAATGTAGGAATTTCAGAACATCAGAGCTGCTAAGGAACTTACAGCTCTCTTTAGGCCAATCCCTCATTTTACAGATAGGAAATGTTGTTGTTGTTGTGTTTGTCCTTTGTTTTCAAAGAAGACCATGACATCAGAGACTTGCAGTTTACTTTGATTTGAGTGAGGGAGGGCTGTGCAGGTCAACAGCCTCACTTTCTCTTCCACAGCCATCTGGATCCAGTGACTAGATATTCATCAGGATGACTGGAGATGGCCCAGGATGCAATGAGAGACCTTGGCTTCTTTAGGCTAAGACCTATTCTGGTACTCACTTAGGATGAGGTAATGCCCAGTTAGTGAATAGGCCTCTTTAAGAAGTAGTCATGGAATGACCCCTTTACTGAGCAAAAGAAAAAAACCTAAATCAAGCTGGGAGGGAAAGAGCCACAGTTACTATTGATAATCACTCTTAAGCCTGGAAGGTCCAGAAAACAGCCCTTAAGTGGAGTTCAGGCAGGGATCTTTAGAGATCACCTAACCCAACCTCTTCATTTTACAGATAAGAATATTTAGAACTAGAGAGATAGTAACTTACTCAAGGTCTCCTTTACTCTCATCCAACCTTTAGTTAACTACAAAATAACCTCTACATAGCTTTTCTTCAACTCACACTGTCAAGGCTACCTGGTTACTTTTTAGATCTCTAGGAGGGAGAATCCAGCTTGCTTTATTTCACAGCTCTCTTCCCATAAACACCACACAAATAAAGCCTTACATGCTGAGATTATTATATCTTGACTATTAGCAAATTTTGCTGATTCAAGAAGGTATATTTAGAGTGTTACCATATTATCAAAATTAACACCCCACAATTGCCTTTTCATGAAATGTGCCTATAGCGAAACCTTCTAAATTTATGAGACATCAAGAATCATAAGGCGTCATTTGATAAATATCAATTATTAGGTTATTTTTGGTAGGGGGATGGTTAATTACTCATTAGCCTATGCCTTACCTATGTGAGGAAAAAGTGAAAGACAACAGAGGAACCTAGGTTGGGTGCATCATTCCTCCTTCCCCCATAGGTGTAACTCCCACCTAAGTGACCACTTCCCTGGGCTAGGTAAAGCAAGGAGGGCAGTGGACATCCTTTATTTTACAATTAATACCAGACAAAATGTTATCTTGGGAGGCCCAACTTTCTAGTTATACTCCTACATCAGGATATTAAGGCAAAGCAGCAGTAGAACTGCCTATATGAGGTTTTTAAAAACCAAACTGAAAGATCCATTCAAATAAGGTTTTGAATGCTACTTCTGTTTGAAGAAGAAAAAAAAAACCCTGATGTTAATTAACAGTAATAATACTTAGCACTCTCATAAAATATGCAGAGTTTATTATGAACCTTAAATAGTGAACATTCTCAACACCCAGGAGATACCTGAGTATGATTAATTTTATGGAACAGGATGATGAGTTGTAAGAAAGGCTGATAGGCTAATTCACCATACAGCAACAATTAGTACAGAATTAGGAACAATTACACTCTTACTTCTGTGCTTGAACAACAAGAAAATGCTACTTTCTACCAATATAATATGTTCTTTAAAACAAATTCACCAAACTGGAAGGACTACCCTTAGTACTTCACCTACCAGGATGTAAGAGGCATCCATCACAGAAGGAATGAGAGCACCTATACCTTATACAAGTATCAACACATCCCTTATTGTTACTTTATTTATAAGAGGACCGCCTTATATGTTAATAAATAAATGATATGAAATCTTTTTCTAAGCAAATCTTGGGAATTTGCAAAAAGGGACCTGAGGGGGGAAGTGTTAAAATAGAAACACATTCAACTAACATTATTAATTTGTTGAATGAATGGGCAATTTAAAATGAGTTTGACAAACATCCAAATCCATGTTACCATCAAGATTAGAATCTCACAAAAAACTTGTAACTTTCCTTACATCTCTTATTACACAAATGGTATTGACTTGGATTTTTAGTCCTCTTATTTGTCCTGGACATACACAACGAAAATGGTTATAATAAACACTTGACCGGAAAGCTTCAGAGGAAAGAGAGAAAGGTTCTGTTTGTTCCCTTTCCTTTGAAACACTTCAATCAATCACTCAATAAAAACACTAATTAAGATTTTACTTTGTGCCAGGCACTAAGCTAAGCACTGGGGATACAAAAAATAAAGTTACTCTCAAGGACATTCTAATGAAGAAGACAAAGTGTAAGTAATTCAGTATATACAAGTTAGAAGGAAATCTAAAGCTTATGATAGTAGCAGCTTGGGAGACCAAGAATGGCCTACAGAAGACACAATTTGAACTGACTAGAAAGAAAACAGAGAAACTAAGAGACAGAGGTAGAGTGAGAGTGAGAGCATTCTAAATCTGGGAGGTGATCAGTATAAAAGCAGAGAGATGGAAGGTTGAATGGTGTGTGTAATAGCAAAGAGATCAGAATAGGCAAATTATAAAGTATACAATGCATGGAGAGTACATGAAAGGAGAAAAATGCAGAAAGGCCAGGTAGGAAAAGTTATGATGAACTTTAAATGGCAAACAGAAGACTTTGTATTTGATCCTGGAGGAAATAAGGAGCCTCTAGACTTTACTGAGTAGGGGGAGAGAGGAAGTAACATCAATAGACCTATGATTTAGGAATCACTTTGACAGATGACTGGAGGATGGATTAGAGACTTGAGGCAGAGAAACAACTAGAAGGTTATTGAAATAGTTCAAGTGAGAGATAATAAGATCCTTAACTAGGGAAATGGTTCTATGGAGAGAGGGAGATGTATGTGAGAAATGTGATTGTAGTAATGACAAGATTTGACAATGAATTGAATAAATCATGTAGGATGAGTGAGAGCGAGGAGTTGAATGACATCAGGTTGTAAACTTAGGTGACGGGGAAGAGGGTGGTACTCTTGATAACAAAGGGAAATTTGGAAAAAAATCCCTTGGCGGGGGAACCATGAGTTCTGTTTGGGGCATGTTACATTTGAGATGCCTATGGGACATCCAATTCTACCTATGATTCTAATTTTTAAAAGTCACAGCAACTCATGCTACATAACTTTGCTTTGTTTTCTAGCCAGTGAGAAAAAATGTTGGCAGGCCTTCATAGAGGAAAAAGCCAAAAGAACTGAGCCAAAGCAAGGTTTAAGTATTTGACTGACTCACTTTGATCTACGATGTACAGGAAGCAAACCTTAATCCAATTCCAGATGTTGAAGAAGCAGTTGGTAATGCATGAATGTAGCTCAGGAAAGAGACTAGGGTTAGATCTATTGATCTGGGAAATATTTGCTTAGATCTAATAATTGCATTCATGGAAATTGATGAGATCACTTAATGAGATCACATAGAGGGAAAAGAGAAACGGATCCAAGACAGAGCCTTGGGGGTCATCCACAATTAGTTAGCATGACATGAATAAAAATCCAGGAAAGGAGACTTAGAAGGAGTTGTTGGTATCACGAAGATCTAGATAGAAGACAGCATCCAGGAGGAGAAGTATCCACAGTGTCAAATAATGTAGAAAGGTAAAAAAGGATGAGTACTGAGAAAAGTCCATTAGATTTTACAATTAAGGTATCATTTGGTAACTTTGGAGAGAAGAGTTTCAATTGAATGATAAGGTTCAAAGACAAATTGCAAAGCCTTCAGATGAAAATGAGAAAGAAAACAAAGGTACCTAGTGTGGATGCTTTTCTCAAGGACTCAGCTGAAAAGGGGTGAAGAGATGTGGAATGATTCCTGGAGAGAGGGGGGAAGAGATGGCAATATTAAATGTGGTGGTTTTTTGTTTAAGGATGGGAAAATTTGGGCATGTTGTAGGTAGAAAAGAAGCATTTAAAATTTTAAGATAAGTGATTAAGAGGATTGTGAAGGGGGAATGAGAGGGGATGCAATCAGGGATATATGCAAAAGTGTTGACTGGGTAATAATCTTCATTTGTGACAGGAAAGGAGAAGTTTGGATGGAGGGAGATGTTGAATGATGGGAGATAGAGAGGGGAGAAGATGGAACTTTCAGTGGATAGTCTAAATTTTGTCTATGTAGAATTAGATTAGGTCTTCAGCAGAGGGGTTGGAGGTTGTTCTATTCTGGTGTGTTTGTGGAAAGACAAGGGAGTAAAAGAAAAACACATGGAGAATGGAGTATTGAATCTCTTATAGCAGAGTACAATGGTTTGCCTTGCTGCTGTGAGGGCCTACCCATTCCACCAGGGGAAGTCTTCACAGACTTGGGGTAGACACGCCCCCCCCAACTCACCAGTGGGTTTGAGATCTCTTGGTTACACAGTTGGCAACAGTGGAGCAGAAACGGAGTGGGTAGCTTTCAGAGATTTGGTGTACAGTACTGCATTTGCTTATCTGGGTCAGAATACTCGCAGACACCAAGACTGGTTTGATGAAAATGATGAGGAAATTTAGAAGCTGCTAAATGAAAAACGAGAACTCCACAGGGTTTACCAGCAGGATAGTTCATCCATCTCTAAGAAGGCACTGAGGACCCACTGCATTGAGATCTTAATGATCTTCTAATTTCATCCACTTCCATTCATCAGCATGAGAATAGGAATGAGTGAACTAGATGGTAGGAATAATTCAGGTGTGAGGGGTTGGGGGGTTATAAAACATGATCAAGGAAAGTGGTAAGAAATTCAAGAGTATAGTGAAGATTTGAATTTGAGAGGGAATGCAAGTGAGGATGAAGAAAAAAGTTAGGTGGTGCATGGCAGAGTGGAAAATGGAATGACAAAAAATTATAAGCAGAAAAAAGAATTTCAGAACTTATAACCATAGAAGCAAAACATTTGTGAATCATGGCAAGAGCAAGGAACAACCATCTCTCTATGTAGCTGAGGTGGAGTGGAAGAGTAGGTCATATGAACTGATTAAGTTTAGGAAGCTTCGGGTATTTAAGGGAGTATCAATATGTATACTGAAGTCTCCTAATAGAAGTCAAATAGGGGAGGGGAAAAAGACTGTGAACCAAGAACTGAATTCACTGAGGAAAAAAAGAAAATTCCCGGGGGTCATTAGATAATGGAGACCAAGATAGGGCGTAGGTAGCAAATTTGGAAAATATGAACCTCAAAGGACAGTGCTGAGTGGTGATGACAGAGGAAAGAGTTTGGTCAATTTGGATCAAAGAGTATGCCAACTCCTCCACCATGAATGGTGCATCTGGGATATAAAGGAAAATGCGGTCAGTATTAGAAAGGGTAGCAAGGGAAACAGCACCATGAGTAGGGAGACATCTTAGTGAGTGCTAGAAAATGGAAGGACTGAGAAAGAGCTTTAGGGTAAAAGCAAGCTTGTTAATTATGGAAAATGTATTCCAGAGGGCACAGCAGAATAGGTAAGGGGATATGGACTGGAACATGGTAGGGAGGAGTATGGACTTAGTTTGAGGTGTCTGGTCATAAGAGAGCTGGCATTTAGGGATAGGGAATGGGGTCAGTACAGTAACAGGCAGGGGTACAGTGACATGTAGATTGCATAAGGTGAGATCATGCTATGGAGGAATGAGGCCAAGCAGAAAATCAGCAGGTAGAGAAAGGTCCACTGAGAGGGGATGTGAATAGGCTATTTTAAGTTCATCCTTATGGCAAATAGTTGACATTCCATCCTATAAGGCCTTGGGAGATACATCTTATTGTGGACAAAAGTAGGAGAGGATATAGGAGCTTATCATCAGATAGTAGTACCTGACCTGCACTGGAGAAAGTTTGGTTGTTGTCCTGTTATGTTAGATCCAAGTTACAGTGTATCCAACTATGGTTGATCAGACCAGTACTACTAGTTTGGAATGCTTTACCACAAGTCAGGCACAGACAGCAAGTGTGAACATTTGGGATAGATTCTCTAAATTTGCACATCTTGTGTTTCTTCTGAATTGTTTCAATTCTGTTTTGCACATACAGCACAGCACCTTCTGTGATGTGGGCATGCCCTGCTGAGCGGTCCTGTGCCAATGTCTCCCATGTCACTTAATCAATTCCAAAGTTCTTAAGAGAGACCTTGAGAGCGTCCTTGTGTCTCTTCTTCTGACCACCAAGTGAGTGCTTTCTCTATGTCAGTTCTCCATAAAATATTTTATGAAGAAAGTATTGGAATACAGAAGATGGATAAGATCTTTTCCTGGGGGAGGTCGGTGCTGAAGATTGTGAAGGCTACAGTACCCAGGAACTAGGTATTGTCCAGAACTAACCATTGGAGCCCGGTGCTGGAAAAGTCTCTGGGGTAGGGACCCTAAGGCAAAAGCCAAAAAGCAGGGTGTTGTCCTGGTCAGGCCCTACAGTTAGAGAAGATTCGGGTAGTAGCTACAGAAGGCCCTAGGGCACAATTTCTTGGAGGCAGGTAGTTACTGTAACTGGAAAATGCCCTGCTCCAGGTGGGACCTCCAGCTGAAGCAAGGCCCGCCCTGCAGAGGCAGATGGTCTACTATTCTCATATCTGTCTAACAGAAATGATGGAATCAAGTTCAAATCCCTTTATTTCCCTGTTCTCCCAACATGTTATTAAATCTCTACCATATGTAGTTTCTCTCCATATACCTATGTATGAATGCATGTATGCATACAAGAGAAATAATGTGTATGTGTACATGAATATGAGTATTTTTACACATACATATACACACATGGTATACATACATATACACACATAGTGTTCCCTCCCCCGAAACTGTTGTGCAGTTGGCAAACAATTGGTGTATACTAGCATACCTGTTAAAATTACACATTGACTATTACCCTGAAGGTTTAAACCTTGAGACTAAAATCAAGGTTGAAGTGAGAAATCTCAACAAATTCAGAATTACATTCTTCTTCCACAGACATCATTACAAAACATTTATCTCTCGCTATCCCTACCACATATTTCTTTTTGATGAGTAGGATCAAATGGATAGCTTGGATTTGGAAACACTACATTAGGTTACTTATTGTATATGTGAAGTATAGTTTGATTTCATGTTTTACAAAGGACTGTAGAACAAAATATTATGAACCATGAAATAACACCTTTTTAAGTCTTCTTGGCTCATAAAGTAATTTAGGGTGAACTATTTCAAAGTTGCCTCTTGATTTAAAAAAATTTACTGGAATATCTTTAAACATGTTTTTAGGAAGTAACTGCAGTATCCATAGATGTACATATGTATCTACATATGCATTATGATATAAATGCTTTTTCAAAATCATTTTAAGACATTTTGATGGTTGATTGGTTTCTAAAACCACTCCCAACTATGACAATGCATATATCCTCACACTTTTGAAAGGGTTATTTATATTTTTTTTTCAAATTGCTCCCTAATAAAAACCATTAGCCATAATTTGCTTCTGTTCATCTTTCACAACATGGATCTTTAAGATCTGAAATTTAAGAAAATAAAGAGTACCTCAACTGCCACATGGCCCTTCACCATATATCATATGTTCTTCTCTTACTAGTAGATGTTTTGGCATCAGTGTTTCATTACTAATCATTCCTAATTTGTTTTGACAGCTGAACAAGTCAAATTTCTAGAAGAAGATGCTGCACCTTGTGGCCTCACTGCCGATAATAGAAACCCAGCTGAGAAGGAGCAGAGCAGGAAGTTAGCATCAGCAGGAAAAGCTTAGATCACAAGAGGAAGGTGAAGCACATGATTTGTCACCGAATGTATTTTTACTTCTTGATTTGGCTTAATTCCAATTATCCTCAGCCATTGCACTAAAGCTTTGTAATACAATGCAAATGCTAGAAGAAAAAATACACAATTTTTTAAAAAGTAAAATTCAATAAATTTACATCAGGTAAATGTTCTTGAAGTCAGCCTCATAACTCAACCTCTTTTTTAGTACAAATATTGTCATTATCACTGTTCTGTAGACACACAGGAACACTGATCCCTCCCTGACCCTTCCTTCCTACAGGATCACAGGTTTTAAGAAGAAGGGACCTTGGAGAACACATAATCCAATTCCCTCATTTACAGAAGAGGAAGCAGAAGTCCACCAAGAGTAAAGATTTACCTGAGATTGCAAAAGTAAATAGGAAGGCTAAAATTTTAACTCTTGCACTCTGACTCCCAATCAAGTACTCTTTCTACTTTTCCATTCAATTCAAATTAACAAATATTTTTAAAGAGGCAGACTGGCATAGAGAATAGAAAGTTGGTCTTGGAATCAAGAGGACCTGCACTGCATTCCTGTCCCTGACACATACCAGCTGTATGACCATGATCAAGTCAATTACCCATGAGCTCCAGCCACCTCTCTCAGGTAGTGAGAGATTGACTGGAACCTGTGGAAGGAGTTCACACACTGACAATTCTTCACACTGATGATAAAATCAATTCCAAACCAAAAAAGGAGAAAAAATGTATGAAGTGATCACCATGTTCAGGAACTCTGCAAGGAGCTGGGAATATAAAGGCAGAAGGAGCTACATTCTACGAGGGGTAAAACAACATGTGAACAATTATGCAAAATAATACAAAGTAATTTCAATAGAGGGACAGGTAGGTGGGCAGTGGATAGAGTCCTGGGCATGGAATCAAGCAAGACCCATCTTCCTGAGTTCAAATCTGGCCTCAGACACTTGTGTGACCTTGGGTGGGTCACTTAACCTTGTTTGCCTCAGTTTCCTCATCTGTAAAATGAGCTGGAGAAAGCAAATCACTTCAGGATCTTTGCCAAGAAAACCTCCACAAAGTGTCAGATGCAACTGAAAAACAACTGAACATAATAATTTTAAGAGGGAATATTAACAACTGGGTGCATTAAGGCCACGTGCAGGCACTAGCACTTGAAGGAAGTCTGGGATTTTGAAGAGGTAAAGAAAAAGAAGGAGTGCATTTAACCATGGAGGACCATCTGTGCAAAGACAAAGTGTCAGAAATGGAGAGTCTTGTATGGAGAAAAGCTAGCAGGCCATTTTAACCAAAACAGAGATTGTGTAGAAAGAAGTGATGGGGAAATAAGACTGAAAAGTAAAAGGGAGCCAGAAAGTGGGGGGTATTCAATGTCAGGGCAAAGATTTTGTATTTTATTCTAGAGGTAATAAGGAGCAATTGAAGGCCTCAGAGTGGGGGGTGGGAAGGGGGAGGTGTGACTCAGCCAATCTGTACTTTAGAAACACCATCTGGCAGCTGTTTGGAAGATGGATTGGAAAGAGACTAGAAACACAGAGGACAAGTAGGAGGCTTTAAAAATAATCTAGGCAGGAGATGATGGCCTGAAGTAGTATAGAGGCAATGTGAGTGGAGAAAATCTTTTGAAATAGATGCAAAAAGTGTTGGAAGGGTAGAATCCACAAGACTTGGCAACTGATCCTCAGAGAGGGAGGAACTGGGACACACCTCTGACTCTGTATTCCAATGGTCACTAAATTCTGCTGTTTCTTCACCTATAGAAATATTGTCATGGCCTAGCATATCAAATCTAAACTCCTAAACATTACAAAATATGCACCAACTGGCCCTTCTGTTCTCTATAATTGCATCACAATTCTAACTTTCCAATCTTTGCCCAAGTAACTGGTTTGGTATCTAAAAAATCTGATAATTCCCTCAAAGTGACTTCCTTAACACATGAAATACCTTTCTTGCTAAATAGTACTGAATACACCTTTTGTTTAAGATCCAACTCCACATTTCCTTTGATTTAGTTAATTCCATCCTATTCTGAAAGGGCAGCCTAAAGTCAAGAAGACATAAGTTCCAATCTAGCCTCAGACACTTAGTGGCTGTGTGACCCTGAACAAAGTACTTAACCCTATTTGCCTCAGTTTCTTCATCTATAAAATGAGCTGGAGAAGGAAATGGCAAAACTGTCGTAGAATCTTTGCCAAAACAATGCCAAATGGGGTCACAAAGAGTCAAACACAACTAAACAACAACAACGTTGAATACTGGCCAAAACAACTACTGTATTAGTTGAAATTTAGTTCTCTCTTGGTTTGCAATTTCTGATTAATCACAGAACATATTATCTGTAGACATGGTTAACAAAGTATCTATGAAATAACAGAGAAAAAAGCAATGTATCAGATGCAAAATGATATGTAAGTCCAATACTATAATAATTGTATTACAACCAAGGTCTCTATGAAATAAAAATATTTCTAAATCTCACCAAAGATCTGCCTATTTTGTTCAAAAATTAATGTAACAAATTATGAGTATAATAAATATAATTTGGAATTCTATTTGAAATTCATTACAGTGGTGAGTTGCGGGGGAGATGATGATCTGAGTCTGTAGGAGCTTGCCCTCTGCAGTTCCTCACACTGATAAAATCACTAAGGATTAGGTGGTCTTTGACAGCTGTCTTCAAACACTGGAAAAATTGTCAGGTACAAGAAGAATTAGATTTGTTCACCAAAAAAAGAAGTGGTGAGATGTTGGATTGCTTCACCCAATCTAAAGTCAGTATTTCTATGCATGTACAGCTTTTAGTTTGAAGTAAAATAAACATGAAATTACAATAAAGTATCAAAAATATTACTTCAGTTCCCAAAAAGTCAACAACAATAAATAGCCCGTGTCTCTCTATTACTAGCTATGTGACCTTGGGCAGTTACTCAGTATCTGTGAAACTCAATATCCTTATCTATATAACAGGGTTGACCTTTTCCCATTGCCATCCTCAGAGAGGTGCAAGAAGAGTTTTGGGTAAAACTATATAAACGTGCGTGATTAACATCACTGTCATCTGTTTACTGTTCATCATTAGTCTGAACTTTTGATATCATCAGTTTAATTTCATATATACATACAAATGTATGTGTGTACATATACATATATACACATACATATAGTATTTATTCTGTAGTATGTTTTTCCACACAATGTGGAATAACTCATTTGTGCATATTAACAGATAAATTCCACTTATCCCAACGCTACACATATAAAGACGAGGCTGAATATCAACTACAGAGGATAGAGATCTGCCTGAGAAGCAGGAAGATCTGGCTTCGAGTGCTGCCTCTTCTTGACTACGTGCTGCCTGACCCAGAGAAAGTCACCGAGTCTCTCAACCTCTTGGGAAGCTATCTAAGGCTCTAAGTTGTAGAGAAAGTACTGATTGATATTGATTAGTAAATCAATTATGGAAATTAGGGAGATTCTTATACCAAAGAATATTCAAGTCTAATGCCTATTCCTAGCCCGCTTTGTAAACAAATTGGGCAGCTAGGTAGCTCTAGGGTGCCAGGCCTGCAGTCAGGAAGACTCATCTTCCTGAGTTCAAATCCAGCCTCAAATATTAACTAGTTGTGTGGCCTTGGGAAAATCATTTAGCCTTTACCTCAGTTTCTCCAATTATAAAATGGGAATGATAATAGTGGAATGTTAGGTGTTGCAATGGATAGAGTACCAGGCACACAGTCAGGAAGACTCATCTTCCTGAGTTCAAATCTGACCACAGACACTTACTAACTCTGTGCCACAGGACAAATCATTTAATAAAATGGCAAACCACTCCAGTATTTTTGCCAAGAAAAGCCAAATAGGTCATGAAGAGTCAGACAAGACTGAAATGATTAAACAACAACAGGGTAAACAAACCATGTGAATTTTTATTAAGTTATGAAATTTAGCATATCACTGTAAGTTATATTTATATGCAATATTTAATACAAGAATGTAACATATATAGTACCTCATGATTAAAAAATATTTTCCATACATGATTTTCATCACATTCTCACAACCAAAAAAAAATCTTTTAAACTCTATTTATTAGGATATGGAAATTCCAGTATAGACAACTCTCCCTCCCCTACAATACAGAACTATAATTTTTCAATAACTTATAGTTTTAGAAAGTCAGCTGGGGCACTGAGAAATTACATGAGTTGGCCATGGCCACACACACAGTCAGGATATGTCAGAAGCAGAGTCTGAATCCCCATGTTCCTACCCCCAAGGCTAGCCTTCTAAAACCTCTTCATGTAGTCAGAGCCCCATTCTAATTTAAGTCCCTGGATCATTGCTGGGCAGATGCCGGTATGTACGAAGTACTGTGCTAGCACTGCAGTGAAAACAATGAACATAACATAATAAAAAGCCAAGTCAATTGTTAAAATTAGACCACTCTGCAGTCACTCTAATGCTGTCATCTCTTGGGAATTTCTTTCTCTTTCAAGCACAAGTACTAGTAAGCATCTACAACCTTCTCAAGCATTCAACTAAGAATAAAAAATAGCATGCCACATCTCATGTGAAATGTTCTCTTTATAGAAGGGACTCACAAAAAACTTAGTGTCACTCTAGGGATATTACCTGTGATTGAGAGGAAAGGTTATGAGATTTTTGCATCTATTTTCTTCTCACCAAGGGGAAATTCATCTTTGCAGTGAGGATGATTTCCTTACCTACTGAGATGGGCACATCTCACATGGTGATGTCAACAATACAGTGTTTTAGATTCATTTACAAAATAAACATATCAACAACCCCTAATAGTTCTAATCCACTGAAGTGGAGGATGGTGGCAACACCACCAAGTTAGGTGAGAGAATAAAATGAGAACACATAATTTATGTTACTATAAAGGCACTGAGCTTAAGTTTTAATTACAAAAAGGAAAAGGAAAACCAAAGTTCACAGCTCTCTGGACAATATTAAAATGTTGGTCCCAATATTAGAATCATAAAATGACTGGGCTGGAAGAGACCTTAGGGATCATTTAGACTAATTCCTTTGACAACTTCAATATGCAGCAGAGGATATGGAAATTATGTACAGTTTGCATAAGATATTCAATGAGAAAGCTCCATAGAAAATCTGTTCTCATACTAAGCATCTCTGTAGAGGTTCCTCTGCTTTGATTTTTAATTTCCTAATTCCTTTAGGAAAGAAAATTCTCCTTTTAGTATTTCTGGATTCTTCAAAGGAGTGAATTGAAATTCAGTGCCATGAAGAATGCAGGTAAGTTGTTCCTGGTTAGTATATAAAGGAAGAAAGAACTTTTTTGAAGGGAAAAATCTTCTCTTTTTTATTTTTGCCATGTATAAAAATAGTTTATCACAAGGGATCATGGTGCTGAAGCAAAGAAAAGCATTCAACTAGAGCTAAGTACCCATTACTTATATGTATATGCTATTTCTCTCTCAAACTTTTCCATTCAACTGTAAATAAAACAACAACAAAAAAAAAACCACCTTCAATCCTACTGTATTTCTGTTATGCAAGAGAGAATAACTCTGTTTAGGAAAATTGCAATTAGACTTTTAACTAGTGGTCTAGTAAAGTCCCTGCTTAATTCTGTAAACTAATTCTTTTTGTGATCTGAACACGTGTTATTAAAGCCCCTGGATCATACAATACTGCTCTGAGTCATATGTCAAAATGACAGAGTCTTTCTAAGAATTCTTTCCTTCTCTGCATAACCATATGCTAATAACATTTAGGTAATTTAATAGCTCTACAATTATTACTTAATGATGCTATTTGTTAAATCAACAATGAAAGGATTTTTTTTTAAGAAGAGACTTTTCTCAATGGGCCTAAACATAGGAAAAGGGTTTTTTCATCCAACTTCAATTAAAACTACACCTTATTTTTTTTCCTTCTCTGATCCAAATAGTTCATAGATAAATAGTAGACAAATCAGAAGAATATCAAGAGAAATATGTTTAAATTACAATTTTTCTAACAGTGCAGTTAGATAATTTCCCAAAGACTGAAACTGATACCCACCTCACATGTACAGGTGATCCTTCTAGGATGGGGGGCTTCTTGTTGTAGCTGATACACTAGGAAAAGAAAGAAAAAAGCATTATCTGTCTTCTTCATATAAAACTTCTGGATACTAAAGAGATTTTTTAAAGAAAAAAACCCACTTTTGATGCTATATGGGGAGAAATGTGGTACAGACATATTAATGATTAAATTTACATTTTGATCTACATAGAACAGAGGCAGTCTAGCAGAGTGGAAAGAAGGCTGTGCTTAGAGAATTGGGTTCTAATCCTTCCTCTGCAATTTACTAGCTGAGTGACCCTGGGTAAGTCACTTGACTTCTAAACACCTCAGGTTCATCCCTAGCTATGGACTAGGAATCTGCATGGAATAAGCAAATAACAACAACCAAACAATGAGCCAGGTTGAACTGTGTTTAACAACCCCAGACACAAATAAAGAAATCACAAAATCTACAAATGGTCTTTTATCTTAAAAGAGATCAGTGCTGATTATGAGGTTATGGTCTTCATAATAAAGTTTCTTTAATCCTTTCTGAATGCATTACATAAATTAGGGCCTTGATGTCAACCAATAAACATTAACGATTAAAACATACCTGCCAAATTCCAAGCCTGAAAATAAAATCATTGAATATGGTGGGAAGGTATTATTGCTATTGAGGTATTTCCGCTGTGTTCAACTCTTTGTTACCTCATTTGGGCTTTTCTTGGCAGACATATTGGAGTGGATTTCCATTTCTTTCTCATTTTTTACACATGAGGAAACTGAGGCACACGAGGTTAAGCAACTTGCCCAGTGTCACACAGCTAGTAAGTATCTGAGGCTAGATTTGAACCTTGGAGGTGAGTTTTCCTGACTCTAAGTCCAGTGTTTTATTCAACTGTGCCACCAAGCCGTCCAAGAAGGGGGCGTAAAAGCAACCAAAATAACATGACTTGGGCTTTGCTCTAGCTTATAATGAGAACTTCTGAGTTCTAAAATTACCTATCAAAAAATCAAAATTTTCTGAGAGGTAAGTAACTACTTTTGAATCTGCTTTCAGAGCACGTTTGTTCAAAAGAATAACTTAGAATTAAGGAAATAAAGACGTGAGTATCCTTCAGACACTGAAATAATCTGCTGAAAGAAGGCATGAATGGTGGAATCAACTTGTAGGTATGTGAAAGTGGCTCATTAGCTTTGCAGATTATTTGCAATGATTCCAGACTAAATTCCCTAGTTCTAGAGAGGTAGAAAGCTGAGGGTAAACACCTAAGGCTGTATGCACACTCCAATATATGTTGTACTTTACTTCCTTTACTAAATGTGTGTCATACAGCTCTGCCTATTTAATATCAAATATTTGGTTTAAAGTTGAAATCTATAGTTGAACATAGCTCAATATGGTTGAAATCTATGTACCACATTGTTGCAGCAGCCTGGGAGAAGGGAACAAGCACTGGCCTTGGAATCAGAGGACCTGGATTCACATTCTGCCTTTGACATTTACCATTCACATAACCTTTGACTAACCAATGAGACTGCCTGGACCTTGGCTTCCTTATCTGTAAAATGAAGGATCTCTGAGGTCCCTTTCAGCTCTAGATCTCTGACTTTATTAAATATTAAGAAATATTATATACATAGGTATAATTATCTGAACATTTGAAAAGTAATTGACTAAATCTTTCAGATTTCATCTGTATGTTCAATATCTCACACTTTCAACTTGTGACTGTATTCCAATGATTTGGAAATGAACTTGCTTTATATTACCTGCGTCTCTTGTCACCTCATTCACCTTTGTGTGGATAAT
Organism: Potorous gilbertii; assembly: GCA_028658325.1. Classification (NCBI taxonomy): domain Eukaryota; kingdom Metazoa; phylum Chordata; class Mammalia; order Diprotodontia; family Potoroidae; genus Potorous; species Potorous gilbertii. The sequence continues at coordinate 198,937,615 of CM053771.1, forward strand.
TGAGAATTTTTAGAGGAAATAAAATTCCTTACCAAAATGTCTTGACACATTGGGTTCCATCACTGAAACATATTACTCCAAGAAGGGTAGGCAGAGGAACTTTCTAATGAACAGTGTGAAGTGATTCATTAAATAGTGGTGGTGGTGGTGGTGGCTGTCCTTTGTCTTCAAAGAGGACCAAAATGACATCACCATGATAAAGTGAACTTTTAGTGTGTTCAACTGTGGCTGATCAGACCAATATGAGCTCGGAGTACTTTACCACAGGTTGGGCACAGATAGTCCATATGAATATTTGGGATGGATATCCTAAATTTTCACATTCTGCATTTACTTTGTACTGTCTCAATTCTGCTTTGCTCAAAGAGCACAGCACCCTTTCTGATGTGGGCACACCATGCTGAGTAGTCTTGTGCCAGTGTTTCTCATGTTGCATAGTCAAATTCAAAGTTCTTGAGAAAGACCTTGAGAGTGTCCTTGTATTGCTTCTTCTGGCCACCATGTGATCATCTGCCTCACACTAGTTGTCCATAAAATAGTCTTTTTGGCAAGTGCACATTTTGCCTTCAAACAACATGGCCAGCCCACTGGAATTGCGCTCTCTGAAGTATAGTTTGAATACTTGGCAGTTTAGTTTGAGCAAGGACTTCAGTGTCTGGTACTTTATCCTGCGAGGTGATCCTCAGAATCTTCCTAAGGCAGTTCAAATGGAAGCGATTCAGTTTCCTGGCATGGAGCTGGTAGACTGCCCATGTTTCACAAGCATATAACAATGAGATCAGCACAACGGCTCTGTAGACCTTCAGTCTGGTAATCAGTCTAATACCTCTTCTCTCCCAAGTTTTCTTTGGAGCCTCCCAAACACTGAGTTAGTTCTGGCAATGTGTGCATCAACCTCACTTGCAATGTGTCCATCCCTGGAAAGTGCACTACCAAGGTAAGTGAATTTATCCATAGCATTCCAAACTTCTCCATTTGTTGTAACCGACAGTTCCATGTATGGATGGTGTGGTGGTGGCTAATGAAGCACTTGTGTTTTCTTGGTGTTGATTACTAGGCCAAAATTAGAACAGGCAGCAGAGAACTGATCCATGCTTTGTTGCATCTCAGCTTCAGAGGCTACACTGAGTGCACGGTCATCATGCACCAACACTCCCTCCACTTTGGTCTTGACTTGTAGCTTTTCAAATTGAAGAACGTACCATCAGTATAGTAGTTGACCTCGATGCCGTGTTCATCCTCATTGAAAGCATTCGTCAACACGAATGAAAACATCATGCTAAAAAGCATAGGAGCAAGCACACAGTCCTGTTTCACTCCACTGGTGACTGAGAAGGCACAAGAGCATTGTCCATTATCCACAACCAAGGCAAACATGCCATCATGAAACTGACATACAATATTGATGAAATTCTCCAAGCAACCAGATTTTGACATTAATTTTCCATAAGCCCTCACCACTAACAGTGTCAAAGGCCTTGGTCAGATCTACAAATATTGTGTACCGACATGTGTTTTGCTCCTGGCATTTCTCCTGGAGTTGGCAGGCAGCAAACACCATATCGACTATTCCTCGACCCTTTCTGAAGCCACACTGGCTCTCAGGTATGTGACCATCTTCCAATTGAAGGATCAGCGTATTAAGGAGGACTCTAGCAAGCTTTTATGATTCCCTGAAAGCTATTTATGAACCAAAAACCTGTGGTGCATCACAACTACTCAGTGCTGATGGAGTCACATTGATTAGCGATAAGGACATGATCCTAGAGAGATGGGCTGAACACTCCCATAGTCTTCTCAACAGACCATCATCAATCAGTGCTGAGGCCATTGACCATTTACCTCAGGTTGAAGTCAGTCGCTCCTTAGCTGAACTTCCAACTGAAGAAGAGGTTTTGAGGGCCATTAGGCTCCTTTCATGTGGCAAAGCACCTGGTACTGATTCTATTTCAGTTGAGATTTACAAGGTAGGAGGACCATTGCTCATACAAAAGCTGACTGAAATTTTTCAGATTATATGGCAAGAGGAGGTTATCCCCAAGGAGTTCAAGGATGCCTCCATTATCCATCTCTATAAAGGAAAAGGGAATAGATTATTCTGTGACAATCACAGAGGGGTCTCTCTCTCTCTCTTAGTCATTGTTGGCAAAATTCTTGCTAGAGTCCTCCTTAATAGGCTGATCCTTCACCTAGAAGATGATATATACCTGAGAGCCAGTGTGGCTTCAGAAAGGGCCAAGGAACAGTCGATAAGGTGTTTGCTGCTTTCATTAAATAAATGTTTATTGAACTAACCTCTTCAAGTGAACTGAATTCAGAAGGACTAGGAAAGACTCTACTATTGCAGATGACTAGAATCCCACAATTAGAAAGTCATTCTTTTGATTTTGTCGCCATTAAAAGGCAAATACATTTAGGATCAATAATACATTCAGTGTCATTAATCATAGACAGCTAGGCAGTTTAGTGGATAAAGGTACTGGACTAGGAGTCAGGAAGACCTACGTTCAAAACTGCCTTGGACATTTATTAGCCATTGGACAAATCACTTAACCTCTCTAACTATAACTCAGCCTCAGTTTTCTCATCTATAAAATAGGGATAAAAAACTACCTAATCCACAGAGTTGTTAGGAGAATCATCACATGTGATAACATGAAAAGGTCTTTATCTTTGCCAGTTCTAAAGCACTATATAAATGCTAGCTGTTATTATTTATAGTTCATTGGTGAATTATTTTTATCAGATATTTCCCAGAAAATAGGGTTTTGATGGGAGTGAGGAAGTAGACTGTGAATGTACTAAGCTTCTTAATGGGAGTCAGGGGAAAGTTGTTTCTGTGAACAACAATGGGAAGAAACGTAAACGGATGGAAGATGGAAGTCCCTAAAACCAAACTTTGCTCTATAAGTTTGCCTAGGACTGACCTGCGGTAAAGGAAGATGATAGCCCCTTGTCCCTCTCCCCTCAAAAAAATTGTAGCCTTTTATTCTCCTTTAAGAAAAGGCTAGGGAGCAGCTAGGTAGTACAGTGGATAGAGCACCAGTCAGGAGGACCTGAGTTCAAATGTGGCCTCAGATACACTTTAGCTGTGTGACCCTGGGTAACTCACTTAACCCCAATTGCTTAAAAAAGTAGGGGGGGCTAGAAAAGGTTTTTCATGATGAAATGTCCATAATTTATCACTTTGTCCACCTTATAGGCAGAAAGAGAAACATCCAACTCACAGATCTACTGTGCTTAGCTTTGTGCTCAGAAACTCCAGGTTTTCTTCAGTAGCAATGAAGAGGCTCACCCGTGAGGACCTCTAACTTCTCAGACTTAATCATGGCCATTCGGGATGTAAAATGTTACCAACATGTATAAAACAGTGATTCCACAGGTCTGATCATGTGCCTCCACTGGTTTGAGGATCTCCTTTGGCCAAACCTCTTGGATGTCACAGAATCTCCTCAACTTGGCATTTAAGGGTGTTCCCAGTCTGACTTCAGTCAAACTTTCCCCTTCTCAAATTTTACATTACAAGCAAATTAGATTAGTTGCTATTTCCTATCCTTTCCCATCCTTGGCATTCCATCCTTCACCTCTGTCCCTTTGTACAGGGTTTGCCTGGTCTGTCCCAGCTCCCTACAATACATGACCCATTCATCTCTTCCTCTTAGAAATCTTATCTTCCTCAAGGCTTAACTCAGGGGCCACCTCCTACAGGAAGCCTTTCCTGATCATCTTTGTTATAAATGCTCTTTCCTTTTAAAAATTATTTCATATTTACTTTTTAACATGTTGTCTCTTCCCAGCAGAATTCTCCTCATGGGTAGAATTTTGTTTCTGTTCTACATTTTGCTTGTTTTGTTTTTGTTTCCCCATCATGTCCAGTTTTACAACATCTTTCATCTAAATATACTTCCTTCTTTTTTCTTACACTGCCACCAACTTGGTGCAGGCCCTCATCACCTCACACTTGGACTATGGAAACAGCTTGCTGGTTGGTCTCTCTGCCCCAAGAGTCCCCACAGTTCAGTCGGTCTTCTACTCAGCTATCAAAATGATCTTCCAAAGTATGCATCAGACTATGTCTATCATCCCCCTACTCAATAAGCTCCTTGGTGAGTTCTTTTTCTGTAGTGTTAGACTCTTGGTGACCCTATTTGGGGGTTTTTCAGCAAAGATACTAGAATGGTTTGTCATTTACTTTTCCAGATCATTTTGCAGATGAAGAAACTGAGGCAAAGAGGGTAAAGTGCCATGCCAGGGTCACACAGCTAGTAATTGAGACTGGATTTAAACTCAGGAAGAGGTGTCTTCCTGGCTCCAGACCAGGCCGGGCACTCTATCTATTGACCTTCCCTCAATAAACTTCTAATGATTCCTTATTACATCTAAAATCCTCCATTTGTCTTTCGAAGTTTTGCATAATCTTCATCCCGCTACCTTTGTAGTCTTGCACCTTAATCCCTGCCTCCTCCCGCAGCCTTGTACTCTCTATAATCTAGTGACAATGGCCTCCTGGCTGCCCCAGCTCCAGCTCCAGAATATCTGCCATGCTTGAAATTCTCTCCCTCCTCGTCTCTGCTTCCTGGTTTCCCTGGCATCCTTCAAGTCTCAACCAAAATCCTACTTTATTAGAACCTTTTCCTGGCCCCATTCAATGCTAATGACTTCCTTCTGTCATTATCTCCCATTTTTATTGTATGTAGATATTTTGTGTGTACATGGTTGCTGGCATGTTGTCTCCTCCATTATACTGTGAGCTCCTTGAGGACAGGAACTGTTTTTGCCTTTCCCCTCTCCCCAGAGCTTAGTAAAGTACCTAGCATGTAGTAGAAGTGAAGGCTTGTTGCTTTTTGCTTGTTGATTTGACATATGGTGATGCGTGAGAGTTGGGGGGGAGTGGGAAAGAAAAGAATTTTTCAGATAGAAACCTCTAGATTGGATTTAGATGGTGACATTATAGTCAAGATTCTTTTTCTCTCAATAATAAAGAACAGAAACCACTCTCGAAACTATAAACATTACATACATACATATAATCAATCCATATTCAAGGGGAAAAATACCTGTCAACATGACCCATTTCCTAAAACCCTACAAAACAGCAAGGTACCATTAATTCAGAACACTCTCATTTAAAATGTTTTGATCATTCAATAGGGGCTGAAGTTCACCTCTGTATTCCACTAGAATGGACTGCTGAATTATTCATGGTGTAAACATAGTTATGGAATGAATTTCTGAACTTGTTTAAGACAACAAAACATTTTAAGTATTCTCAAGAACTTCAGAAGAGCCCTTGTGCAAGGAATTTTTAAAAATGTAAACATTACAAACTGAATAACTATCAACAAAGAAAAATGATCAAATAAGCAGAGAAAACAAGAAACAAAATCCCATATAAAACCCTTAGAAATTAACAAAGTGGATCCAAACGGCTCAACAGACAATAAGCACATAAATGCATTTGCTTGGTGTCTTTTCTGAAGTCCAACTGAACTTCTGCCATCTTGGACCTTGTTTCCATTTCCTGCAGATAACTGTAGTTAATGCATGTACACTTTCTGTTGTGATGATCTTGTTTTGCATTGCTTTATAAAGGTATTCCTGTGTTTCTTTGTATTCTTCATTTTAAAAAAAATACATACATAAGCAAGGATATAAATCTTTGTCCTTAGGGGTCTGCCTTGGAGGCAGTGACCAGCTCAACCTTTCCCCCTTCCCTTCCAGAGAGCATGTGAAGCTGAACCCCATGAAATAACCATTTTGCTTAAAAGAGAAGTATTTAATGGGGACCATCAACAGTAGACTAATGGGGGAATTATTAGGTCAATATAAACATAAATATGTGCATATATTATAACAATGAGTCCAATACAATGAAAAATATATTTCTTAATAACTCTAATTTTTATTGGATCAATGTAGGGGTGCCTGGGAACAAATTTAATATACCAACATATTTAGAGTCTTAAAGACCTGGGTTCAAATTCTGATTCTATTGACTTTAGGCAAGTTAATTCATTTTCTGTGCCTCAGTTTCTTCATCTATAAAAAGAGAGGATTATACCACATAATTCTTAAGGTCCCTTCTAGCTCTAAAATCTATGATCCTAAGAACTTAGAGTCATAGAAAATTGCCTGGAGCATTGTGAGGTTAAGAGTCTTGACCACGGTTAAATAGCCAGTATATGTCAGAGGGTAGGCTTATCTATCTACTTGCTACACTATGCTGCCTCTCACCACCATAAAATCATGTGTCTATCCTAAAAAGAGAGTGGAAATTGATTACTAATCAATATCTCTCCTAGGCCTAGTTGGTTCCATGAAGTCAGCAGACAGGGCTACAGAAGGGCCAGACTAAAGATGCTTTGACCACCGGGGAGTGAAGAGTGGCAGGTGAAAAAGTGCTCTTCTCTCCTGGCCCTTTAGGGAGAAAGGAAGACAGAAAGACAGAAAGAAAAAAAGAAAGAGAGAGAGAGGGAGGGAACAAGGGAGGAAGGAAGGAAAGAAGGAAGGAAGGAAGGAAGGGAGGGAGGGAGGGAAGGAGAAGCCACAAAGCTTTGTTCTTCAGCCGAGTAGAAAGGAGAAAAGAGTTTAGAAGACCCATGTCATGGAGAGTTGCCTTTTGTGGTCAACTTTTGTGGTTATGCTGTTTCCCTACTCCTCAGCCTTTTCTTATCCCTACTAACCAAAGAGACATTATCTTATTTTCCATCTTTCAAGTTCCTCCAGATATGAAGACCAGTTCTATACACACAGTTTTCCAAGGGATAAGTTTGAATCAAGAGACTTTGCCATACATGATAGAAAAGAGCCCCTTATATTTCATCTGTCTCACACTTTCCTGGATGGAGCTCAAGAGTGGAGATGGGACTAAGTCAAAGCATTAGAATATCCTCTATTCCAAAGAGCTAGAAAGTAACTGAATCCCAGTTAATAATTTATGATATTTCCACAAATGACTGAGAAGAAAGGTTCCTAACACTCTTCATAGTTAGGACCAATATTTTATTGGTACAATACAGTTCCTGGCATATTGTCTTAATAATGTTTGTTGACCAACGTTTTCATCCTGTTTTGTATTACAAATTTTATGCCATTTATATTTACTATTAGAATTACAAGGTTTGTCTTATCTTCTTTCATCAAAATCTAAATGCTTTTCAAATGTCCATCTTGTAACTATCCTTGGCTGTCATAATATGTATTTAATCAATTATGGCAGTGATGCTTTAGGACTCCAATAGTAATTATGAGAATTCACTTAACAGCAAGTATTGTGCTAAATGTTAAAAAAAAAAAGCAAATGGTTAATACCCTTAATAAAAATGTCTATATTTGATGAAAAAAGAAAAAATTAGGAAGCCAAAGGGAATGGGGCCACATCAGAGGAAATGGAAAGGAACAGAATCAAGGGCACAAGTAAAATAGAATATATTCTGTTTTACAAACTATTAAGTTTCTTGAGGGCAGGAAGTGTTTCATTTCAATCTTTTTATCCCCAGTACTTTGCCTAGTGCTTTACACACAGCAGATGTTTAACATATCCTTGCTGATTTGATTACTTGATTGATTAAAGCAGTAAAGTAGTAAAATCATGTATTTCTCTAGGATTACAGAAAAAGGAGGAAAGAGTGGGGCATGATGTTGAGGAGCTTTGAGGGGTTGGATTAGAGAGAAGAGGTAGCTCAGAACAAATTACTTCAATTTACTTTGTAAAATATGAGGTGAATCTTGTGTTGAGGCCCTTCTGACTTCAGGGCCAGTGCTCTATTCACTGCACTGCTTTGCAGCCGCTAGAAGTAAGATTTTAAAAAGGAGGAAGGTGAGACCACATCAGGAGGTAATAAACTAGGAAAACTAGGATGGGTGAAGCATAAGTAGATATAGAAAAACAGAGAGGCTATGGTCAGAGGAACTTCAGAATTTTCAATCGTAGAGGTAGAATACTTAGGAGTGATGATGAGTATGTCACTGGAATGGAGTAGAATTGCTGGTCATAGCAATCTTCCTTGAGAAATTTATCAACGTAATAAAATTCCTTGGTACGAAATTTCTGCCTTTTTTTCACCATTTGGACTTTTTTTCCTTCTTCATTATAATAAAATTTGACCATAATGTGTCTGGGAGCCACAGTGGGTCTTGGATTCCTTGCCGTTACTGTCTTGTATATTTTTTTTAAAAAATGCAAATCTATTTTTGTATGATTTTGCTAAGTCTGGTAAGTTTTCTTTGACCATTTCCTTCAGTGTGTTCATATTTTTGTCTGTCCCAATTTTTCTGGGATGTTACTAATCCTGAAATTGCTCCTTGTTCTGTTACTTGATTCTGTATATTTTCTAGTTCTTTCATAATTTGGTATTTTGTAGTCTGCTTTTTCTCCAACAACCTGAATGGTTTGTTATTCTGTTTTTCATTATAATTATTAGCCTTTTGTTGGATGATTCCATGGATTCCTTCAGATTTCTATTATATTCTTATACTGGTAATTTTCTTATAAATTAATAAGTATTTATTAATCACCTATTATGTATAAGGAAGGAACTGTGCTTTGCACTGAAGAAATAAGTACAAAGAATGAAACAATTCCTTCTTTCAAAAAGCTTACATTATAATGTTGGAGAAGTACATCTATAAAGGTTTGCATATATATATATATATTATATATATAGAGAGAGAGAAAATAATAAAATAGTTATCATTAATATATCACCTACTATGTGCCAGGCACTGTGCTATGTGCTTCATATATGTATATGTTTTGATCTTCCCAATAACCCTAGATGCTACTGTCATCTCCACTTCACAGTTGAGGAAACTGAGGCAGACAGAAATTAAACGACTGGCTCAAGGCACACAACTAGAAGGCGTCTGATGCTGAATTTGAACTGAGGTGTTCTTGATTCCATGTCTAGCATTCTATCCACTGTACTTCCTGACTACCTAAATATAAATATAAAGTGAATGAATATAAGAATTATACAAAATGGTTAAATAGATGAGAATCTGAGAGAGAAGGCACTAGCAGCTGGGAGGATCCAGAAAGACTTCATGTGAAAGATGGTGCTTGAGCTATTCCTTGAAAAAAAGGACTCTGGGAGATGGAGGTAAGGAGAGGGTAAAGCCTAGGCATGTGGTATAACCAGTGCAAGGACACAGAACTTTAAAGGTTAAACAGAGGAGTTTATATTTTGTCCTTAGCAGCATACGGTCATATCTATACTTAACGAAGATTACTTTGACACTGGTGTCTAGGATGGACTGGAGTTGTGAGGGAATTGAGATAGAGAGTCCCATTAGGAGGCAGTTGCAATGACTTAGGCAAGCGGTGATAAAATCCTGAACCAACCTGGTGACTGGGAAGTAGCAAGAAGGAATCAGCTGTGAGAGATGCCGTGAAGACAGGCTCAGCAAGAATCCACAACTGATTGTCTGTGAGGGGTGAGGAGGAGGGAGGAGCCCAGAATAATGCTGGGGTTATAAACGTGGGAGCCTGAGAGGATGGTGGGCACTTCGTCATAAATGAAGAAAGATTGTGTTCAATTTTGGACAAGTTGAGTTTAAAATATCTCTGGCCCATTCTGGGACTGAAACTAAGAGAAAAGACTGGAGTCAGACAGATGTATCCATGAGTTATGTGCATGGAGTTGATAGTTAAACCTTTAGAAATTGATGAGAGTACCAAGAAAGAGACAGGAGAGGGTGGCTAGGATGGAAACTTGGGGAACCCTCACAATTACAGGTTTTGATTGGAATATTTCCTCCAGATGTTTTTCTCCTAGAATCTTAATTCAAGTGTGTTTCTCTCTTGTGGTTTTCTTTAACATTCTTCAAATTTTCTTTTCTCACCACTGTTAATTTTTGCTTAATTTCTGCAGGTGTATCATTTATCTATCTGACAACATCATGCAAAATATCTTGCATTGTTTCTTTTCCCATCTGTTTTGCTTCAGGCACTTTATCTTTTTCAGTTGCTCTGTGGCATTTTTTAAATTGTATTGGCACTTTCATCGCTTTGCATATTTTCTATCTTGGATGAATGGATTTTTTTATGTACTTTTTAAGCCCCTTTTCTTATCTTTGGATGTTTCCATTTTGTTGTTGTTGCTGAGAAGGTATGTGAGAAACCTACCTTCTTTCAAACTTTTTGTGCCTCGATCTTGATTGGATATGTATAAAAATGTTTATTTTAAATATTTCTATTGAAAGACTCCCAAAGACCTAAGAAAAATTTTGTCCATGTTATTCAAATTACCGTGTGTATTTACTCATAAGGCAATTGGATTTTACTATTTAATTTGTCACACTACAAAGTGACTTTTCTCTTACTGGCCTAAATTAGTGATATTTTACCTCATATTATGTTAAAAGCTCAACTAAATCAGAATTATTTTTAAAAGGCATGCCTGCAAAAGAAAGGTATGAACACACCAAATCATTTTTTTTTCCTTTTCTGGTGTCGACTGAGGCAAGAAACTGCTCTAAGCCGCTAGGTAGGAGTGAGAAGTAGCACCAGCATGTATCCATTTTTGCTCTTAGACGAATGAACATAAGAATGTAAGAAACCAGGTTGAGATCCTAGTGAGCTCTGAAAGGTTAGAGGAGCCTCCAGAGGTCCAGAGACAGCAATTATGACATAGACTGCTGACTGCTACAACTGAGACAGATGGGAGAACTCCGTGCATCCCCCAAGGAGGGACTTACATAGTCAAGACACTAGTCCTGTAGGCAAACAAGCAACTCATCAAGTGTCTATAGTAACCTGGAGGAGAGCGTGGTGGGGTGATCATCTGGTAGTAACCCAGGGACCAAAAGGATAGAAATGATAGAAATGATAGCGCATTTAAGGTTAGGGGAATTCTTGCTTTATCTTTATAGAAATATAAGCCAGTGAAAACCAATTAAACTGGTACTGCCCAAGATGGTAGAATGCCTGTACACTAAGGCTTAACTGACCCAGAGACTGGGCATTACATGGTTCCCTATTGCTTGCTTGATGTGACAACAGTTGAATTTCCTGCATCTCTGCCTCTCATTCCTGATTTTTTAGGCAATTCAGAGAATACTCTGACTGAGCCCACTCCCTTGTCTCATGGGTGGCAAGTCAATCACCTATTAGTGCCATGTCCACTCTAATGTTGTCAGGGCAACTAGGTGGTGCAGTGGATAGGGCACCAGTGCAGGAATCAGGAGGACCTGAGTTCAAATCTTACCTCAGATACTTGACACTCACTAGCTGTGTGACCTTGGGCAAGTCACTCAACCCCAATTGCCCCATCCTGGGTCATCTCCAGTTATCTTGATGAATATCTGGTCACTGGATTCAGATGGCTCTGGAGGAGAAGTGAGGCTGGTGACCTGCACAGCCCTCCCTCGCTCAAAGTCAAGTGCAAGTCATGTCATCATTTCTCTGATGGCATGGTCTTCTTCAGTAACGAAGGATGAACACATACTCTAATGTTGTAGATTTTATGGGGGAAAGGAGTTTATAAAAAGAAAATAGACCTTTCCACATAAACTTAATAACTAGAGTGTAATCATGATGGTTTCTAAAAGGAAAGATTTTCCTACTTGATAGATGTAACATAGACCTCAGGCTCTTAATTTTCCCCTAATTCAGTTACTACTATAACGTTGGGTTCAGGCCATTAAAGTTATGAGGAATTATATAGTGCAACAGAAATGTCATACACATTTGAAAATATTATGTTTTCCTAGATAAATGCTAACTATCAGGTTTTGGGTTGTTTTTTTTAAGATGCTGAAAACGAAACTTGCACCTGGTATGGGCACCAATCAACAACCTTATAGGAAGAAAGCATACTACATTTCTACAAAAGTCATAAAACAGATCTACATGCTGAATAAATAGCTTTGCCTTCAGTAATATGAACAACACCAGTCATTGTACAGAAAAAAGAAAAGAAAAGGAAAGGAAAAATGGTGACTTAAAAACAGTGAGTACCTAGAATAATGTTAATTAAGCTTCTGGTCAATGGCATTGTGAGAACAAAAACTGCTTAGAATTCATTAGTCATCCTGGGTACCCTTTGAACTATACTCACCAGAGATGGAAAGATGGTAGCAGATGAAAAAGCACCTATGGCAATTTTTATGGACTGTTTGTACTTTATTTACTTTAATGAGCTTAAAATGGAAAACTATATATCTAGTTTAAGTGTTTGGGGACCATAGAGCCACCATAAGGTTAAGAAGCAAAATTTAGCAACTTTTTAGTCTAATATTCAAAAACTTGGGAACATTAGGTACCTAAGACAAACTCTTTACATTTATAATGATGCTAAAAGGCTCTATTTAAAACACCAATTTCTAAAAAATAAAAATAAATAAAATAACCATTTTTTTCTTTTAGTTATTCAAAATGGTTTTTGTTTGAATTCTAACTACTTCTATTTAAAACATCAGTTTGTAAAAAACAAAAATAAATAAAATATCAGTTCCTAAAAAATAAAAATAAAATACCATTTTTTTCTTTCAGTTATTCAAAGCGGTTTTTGTTTGAATTCTAACTACTTCGAAGATCTCCACATTCAAAGTACTACTGTTTTCAAATTTGTAAGTAGTGAAGACTAGATTTTATTTTTTTCTCCTTTGATTCTTTTAAAGTATTGGCATCTTGGGATCAGTAGACTCCTAAGATTTAGAAGTGGAAGTGAGCTTAGAGATTACCAGTATTTGGGGGGAAAAAATCTGTTTCTGCTAAATGGTGAGAGACTAGACTTTAGTAGTGAGAGAAGAGAAATGAAAACAACTTGTTTTCCTATGAGGCATTTTTTGTAGGAAAATTTCTCAAAAATATAAATAATCTTCATTATTAAAATAGAAAAAAAACTGAAAATAAATAAATAGAAATCGAATAGAAAATAGAACAAATAGAAAAAAGTCCACTTAAAAGTGAATCCATTGAAAGTCAGAAGAAATATTTCGTAGTAAATATTGAAAAGTGTTTTATAAAGGCAACTAAAATATGAAAATCTGTTTATCTTATGTTTAATAAAATTTAGGCTATAGTAATATTTATATACTAATTCTTAAAATAAATATAGAAGGTGTCAAGTGCTTGTTTGAGGGGGAGCAATTTTTCTACCAAAATTTTATGATAACATGATATGACATCTTTCACTGCACATTTTATTTTTGAAGCAATATTCAAGGTCCTCATTAATTTCCCCATGGACCTTTCTTAATCCTTTGAAAAGACCAATAAAGTCAGTTGATTCAGTGGAGAGAGATGTTTGTATTGATCAGGAAGGGATGTCTGAGTGGGGATCAATTTTCTAGGTGGTCAGTTCATTAGCATTTTCGTGTGATAACTTTTACTTCTAGAAAGTCAACATGACAAAGAGAACCAGTTTCCTCAGGAAGATTTGGCCCACCACTTACACTAAAAGGTAAGTAATTGACCTTCTGAGGGCCCCATGCAATGAATGAGTTGCAAAACAGCCACTGATATGCAATGAAGGAATTTCATTAGGAATTCTCAAAACCAATGAAATCATAAGTTCAGACCAAACAAAATATATCATCATAACTCCAGGGATGTGGATAATAAATCCTGGGATAAAGAGGATTCCAAGTGTATTGAAAAATATGCAAGATGGAAAGAGGTATGAGGTATGCACACTCAGTATACCTCTGTCTATGCTCTAATGGAAAAGTTATTCCTAAATGAAATGTGCTTTTCCTTTTGACTCATTGCCCCTTTTCATCCTATCTTAGTAGCTTTCTAAAGTACCCATGTTCCACGGAAAGAAAATAGGAATTAAAATCAAGTACAAAGAACATATGAAGGAAGATGCTATTTGCATCCAGAGATAAATGGAAGCATGTGTAGAATGATTTTATCTATATGTGTATATACACATATCTATATATGCATTTATCTATATGTACATAAATATATAAATACACCCATTTGCACATACATATGTGCATATATATGATATATATGTAGATATACACACTTACATACTTATTTGTGTCTAATGGTAGCCATCTCTAGGATGGGAGGAAAGAAGAAAAAAAGGAAGAAATCTATGTAACTTTATTATATATTTCAAAGGAATAGAAAATTATATACAATGGATTTGCAGTTTCATGTGTAATCATCTTTTAAAAATTATACTATGCTATGGAAATGCCTGCGCTATTTATTATAATTATGTGTAATTACTGTAATTACAAAATAAAAAAATAAATTTTAGAAATAAACTAATGTGAATGACTGAATTCTTACTTTCCATTTTTCTCTATCATATCCATCTGCAGTACTGAATCACCCAGCTCCGACCCCAGGAAATCAAATTCTGTGCACATGTGCAAGTGTGATGCATATGTGATCACTGCAGAACTCTAAGCTTTCCAAAAATTCAGACCATTAATGAATCCTGCAGAGATGGCTGTGCTCCATCATAATCATGACTACCACGAAAACCTAAACCATCCTTCTGTACACCACTTGTGAAATGAATGGATCAAAATCCAAACGTTCTCAGACTAATGGTTTTATATTTGCTGTTTCTGCTGCATTTTTATAGTAATATATTTTGTATAAGTCTACATTTTTGTTTTCATACTTACAGTAAGATTTCCATACAGGAGGTCTATATTCATCTGTATCTGAAAGAAAACATTGAAATATGATAATTAGTATAATTTTTACAACATAAATGCATATATTATTCTTTAAGTCAAATTCCAGGTTGACAAAGGAATTTTTAAAATCTTTAATAAATTTGATGCATTTGAAATGTTATTTCATCTATCTACTAGGTATTTAAAAGAATGCCTAACTGAATAAAAAGTGGGAAATTGAAGGAGAAACCATAGAGAGTCACCGTTCCAGCACAAGATCACAAATCTGACCTCTAGGCAAGTGACCAGGGTAAGGCATGTGAAACAAGGATGACCAGGATGATGGACTCAGTACTCAAAGCTCTGAGGTAAGCCAGAATCTCCAACTAGAGCAGCTGGGTATCACAGTGGATAAAGTGCCAGATTTGGAGTCAGAAAGACTCATTTCCTGAGTTTAAATCTGGCCTCAGACACTTACTAGCTATGGGACCCTGGGCAGTTCACTTAACTCCGTTTGCCTCAGTTTTCTCCTCTGTAAAATGAACTGGAGAAGAAAATGGCAAAACACTATAGGGTCTTTGCCAAGAAAACCCCAAATGGGATCATGAAGAATCAGACATCCCTGAAAAACCACTGAACAGCAACCATCTGCAATTGAGCTCCTAGCCAACAATCTCCAACCTGGTTAATAGTTGCAGTTGATAAAGTCTTGGGCCTGTTATCAGGAAGAATTCAAATTCAGCCCCAGACACTCACAGAGAGGGCAGCAATAGAAAAGCCGGTGGTGGATATCTCTTTATCTATTCCATTCTTTTACACTTGGGTTTTGAGTCAAAAAGGCCAAGTTCATATCCTACCATTCACTAAGTAAAGTGTGACCCTGGTCGCTTCATAACCTCCATGAGCTCCATCTATATAAAATAAAGATGATGATCTCAGAAGGGCCAGGGAGATCATAAATGCACAACATCTTACAAAAATGCTACATAAATTTAAACTACTATTATTGAAAGATGATTTGGGGACAGCGAGGTGGCACAGTTGATAGAGCACTAGCCCTGGAGTCAGGGAGACCTGAGATCAAATCTGACCTCAAACACTTATCAGCTGTGTGACTCTGGGCAAGTCACTTAATCTTAATTGTCTCCCCTCTCCCCACCTCCAAGACAGAAAGAAGGGATGTCCTAAAAGATGTGATAAGTCATAAAGGCAACGAAAAGAGAGCAGAAATTATCATCAGTCAACCAAGCAACAATCATTTACTAAGTTCCTACTCTGTGTGAGGCACTCTGCTAAAGAAAGAGTCAAAACACAGTCCCTGCCCTCAAAAACTTACAATTTAATGGGGGGACATAGTAAGCTCTATACAGGATAAACAGGGAAGAATTAACAGAGAGAAAGTCAGTGTTTTTAACATAAATACCATAAAATTGTAATTAGGGGTAAATCCAGGAAATTATGAAAGGCCTCCCTATTGATGATTTCTCCCATAAGAAGGTAGAACTGACTAAGAAGGAACTGACAAAAGAAAAAGAAAGTACTTCTGAATTTCTTACCAACACATGATTAGACAAATAATATGGTGCTACATAACACATATAAAAATGGAAGAACACAAATGTTGTCTTTAAGCCTAGTACCAGATAATATACTGTACTTGACAAGCTACTTATAAAACCCCATGCATTTTAAAGATTGTGTGCCTACGATGGCATCATGTTATCAAAGGGTGTTAGTGAGGAAGTCTAAATAAAAATAAATAAAAATTAAAATTAAAAAAAATCTTAATTCTGGAATTAAGAGGGGTTGAGGAAGGCTTCCAGTAAAAGAATGTATTTTTAAACTTAAAGGAAGTGAGGGAAGTCTGTAGGCAGAGCAGAGGAGGGGAGGCATTCTAGACGTGGAGGAAAGTCCATGATCTGCAGTTGGTAGGGTAGCTCTCTCCACCAATAAAATCACAGGTCTAGTTTAAAAAAAAAAAGCAGGGAGAGAATACATAAGGAAGAGCCAGGAGAGGATGATGTAGAATTTACCCTTCACTAGTCAAGTCCAGCTGAATCTTCTTTACCAAAGCCATGCTTTGAATGTTAGTATCCCATAGTCAAAACTAGTCGATGAGGAGGTGGGGTAGATGTAGTGGCAGGATGCCAATGTCGTTAGACCCCTGACTAGTGGGTGGCACTGCAGCTCGAACTCCCTTAAGAAACTTGACTCTGGAGAATGCTGTGGGTGAGGGAGGGCAAGAAAATCCCTAATATGTTTAGCAAAAAGGCAACTGAAATAGCTCCAGGGTAAAAATCTAGTGAATATTGCCAATATATAAACAGCCTTAAGCTAAAAACATTTTTTAAAAGAAACAATAAAAAGATATAACAAACCCTTTCTCATGGCAGCTAACTTGCTTTTCTAAAGTTTGGCCTATCAAAGAACCCACCAAAAGTTATTTAGCTGGAAAGCATTTCACCCTGTTTTATTTTTTCATTTTTAAATAAAATAAAGAGATTCAATTTCCTAGTTTCATAATTAGAGCATCACAGAAGTCCATTTTAAATTGCTGCTCCAGGAGCAACCTAGCATCTATCCACATCAGAGGGTTTTTATTTCCACAAGGAGCACAAAATGTCAATCAGGTTAAGAGATTTCAAAGAAAATAGACAAAACTTCACAGTAACGAAAAGGAAGAAAAAACAAAGGGAAACAGCTTGAAGTGATGGCAAGGTAGAGAGGTTTGTTTGTTTAAAGGATGGGAGTGATCTGCCATGTTTTTTGCGGGGGAGGGGAAGGAGTCAGCAGATAAGGACAGATTAAAGATGACAGAAAGTAAGTGAATGATCTGAGAGGACAAGATGTTTTAAAGTTAAATTCAGCCTTTAGAAGTATCTTCTAATAGGAAGTTTTTTTAGTGTAAGAACAGAACAGAACTATCTGATAAGATGATCAATTCAGATAGAAATGTTCTGCAACTGACAAGAATTGATATAAGTTCAAAGTAAGGAAACCCATAATATTGTTGTATTCTAGAACATAAAATCTGATTTCTGCCCTGATTTTATGAGTTCTTCATAACACTATTATAATAAAACTCCAAATAAACCAAACCATTTGGCAATTAGTCCTTCTGGATAGCTAAGTTTTCCACACCTAAACCTATTTCTAACAAACTCTTCTGCACAGAAATTCTTCTAATAGATATGAAATATTTCTTCAACATTTCACCCTTTTCTTGATAGTTAAAGATCATCAATTGTTGTACTATGGTGTCTTCAGGACGTTCTGAGTTACATAGAGCTAAATGGCCTCAGACAACCGTGTGCTTTGAGTTCTCGTGTCTGTTTTCTAGAGTTTTTCTTTCTCCTCCCTTACTGTCAAATAACAGTTCTTGCTATTATTGATGTACCTACGACTAGCAGTGTCTTTTCCCATTATTAGTTTGGAAATTAATCACATTCTTCCTTTTATTTGTCAAATAATAATAAAATGGTTCTGAGTGAGAGTTTCTATGAGTAGAGTGTTAATGTATGGACTTTGTGACAATTACTTTTGTTCTCATAGGCCTTCTATTAATTTCTGGTTTTCAGCTGTGTTTTTGGTAAAAGCAACAATATGAAAATAATGGGCATTTATAAAGTTTTTAAGGTTTCCAAAGTACTTTTCATATATCATCTCATCTGAGACTCAAAGCAGTCTATGGGATAAGTACTAGTAACTACTATTTTACAGATGAGTAAACTGAGGGCCAACAGGGTTGTGACTTGCCTCAAGTTCACACAGCTGAAATATGGTCAAAGGCAAGGTTTGAACCTAGGCCCCTCCTGACTCCAAAGCCAGCACTGTAGCAGCCCCATTGTGCTAGATCTAGACTGACAAAGTGACCACAGAGTTAAGTTTTCATTAGATGCATTATCATAATAATTTTTAAGATAATTAAATTAAAGTCTTCATCCTTGTACTAGTACAGTACTGTAAGCTAACTGATTGAACAACGAATAAATCTACTTATTCCTCACCCTCCATCTTTCCCCAATCCACACTAATTATAAAAAGGCTGGAGATAAATGGAAGAATATCTAAAGAAGCTCATGACTTTAACTCATCAGAAATTCTCCTTCTAAACTTCAAACCATTTTTTTCCTTAGCAAGGCTCTTATTCCCAAGGAAGTAGCATACATCTTGTGATATATAGAGCAAAAGAACTGCAGAAATTAAAAGAAGATACAAGAAAGAGAACAGTGTGCTCTTTTAACATAAAGCAGCAGCTTGTCCAATAAACACTGAATACTGCTAGTCTACCTCCAAAGAAAAGTGTCAAGGATTCTCACCACCTCCTCTTTAGCATTTGTCAGAAAACCTAGGATAAAAAGGAAAGGGCCATCTTATTATTGCTTTAAAAAAAGCCTATGACTCAGTAATAATTCACCAACTGCTTAAAAGCATAAAATGGTATGATGTGGAAATTAAACTTAGTACCTAAGACACAAAATCTTTTATTATATGGATGAAAAAACAATAGCCCAACACCACATACACATACACAACACATACACATACATACACATTCAATTCATGTTGTACTGCCTTTTTCTTGAAAAAGGAAATATGGCCAGTCTCAAGTACCAAACACACATATATTAATAGTCATCTTGTTCAAGAGTTCACCTTCCTACCATTGATTCTTCTTCACCTTCCCTTCTCCAAGATGCTGCTGTTAGAATTTCTTTCTTTCCTTTGTTGTGACCACTGGGGGATCTTTTTTCCTTTCCTCCCTATTCTCTCTGACTGCTGCTGCTATATGCTTAGTTAGCTAATTCATCTTGGATGATACATTGGAAAGATGTGCCTGCATCTGAATCCCAACACTGTCATGTGCTGCATGACCTTGAACAACTCACTTTATCTCTGAAGGCCTCAGTTTCCTCATTTGTAAAATGAGTGGGTCAGATTAGATGACTTCTAAAATCCTTTCCAGATCTAAAAATATAACCCTATGAGGAGGCTGTCACAATCCCTACCATCCCGGTCACTCTCAAAACAATCCACTGATATACTTTTCAATTCTTCACTGCACTCTAGATTTATGTCTATCTCTAGGTCAGCACCTCAGCATTCCCACCACAGAAGGACTCTTGGCTATGTTCCCTCTACTGTAGTCCCTCACACACACTTTGGGTTTAGAGTCTCCCATCCTTATCTTCTCTTTTCCTTTTAGTTCTTACTTCATTCACCCTTTCTCTGGTAAAGAACCCTAAGTAGTTTGGGGGGATTTGATAATAAGCATATGTGGAACTCATCCAGAGTCCTGGAATTCACCCTGCAGTTTATGGTTTTCTGCCATGCCAATCTTACAAAAGGTACCTTGAGTCTTAACTAGTCAGCCCATTTTATAATATGTAGCCTCACAAATCTGACATTCCCTTCCAGGAAAAAAGAACTAGGAATCTGAGGAGGCCATCAGCTGAGGAGATCTACCAGCTGCTTCATTTCAGTAAGGGGCGTTCAGTATGAGCTTGAGATCTGAGGATCTGAACGCTTAACTCAACTCCTCAATAGAAAAACACAGTGAAACCAGGAAGGATTCAGGGAGAAACAGAGGACGCCTGTTAGACTGAAATGGCAAGAAAGATTCAAGATCAAATTCAACAAGCATTCAATTCAATCCATGTTTATTAAAAGCCTGTTAGATGACAGGATGGCAAAGTAACCAAAGCAGCCAGAAGAGTAGTTGTTTTTCACAGAACTTTGCAACCCAAAAATCCTCCAAAAAAAATGTAGGCAACAAATCTACAGCAATTGCAGCTGAATCTATCAGAAGACAAAAACATTGAACAAGTTAAGTCGCATGAAATAATTTGGGAGAAATTAAAATCTCAGAGCCCCGGCTCCCAGTTCACTCCATCCTGGCACTGGGTCGTGCCAGAACAAGCAACCTCATGGACTTGAACCTCAGAGCCCTCCTCTAGCGCCTTCCCTGGTACCCCCAAAGCAGTGATTCGGCCCCGCCATGCAAGGGAGAGGGAGTGCGACTAGGTGGAGATTGGGGATTAAGGAAGAGATGACCTCTCTCCATAGAGTTCTCTAGGGGAAGGAGCTTCTGTGCACACTACAAAGGATAATAGAAATCTGATTGGCATCAATCCTCTACCAGGGTTTTACTCTGGGCAGAGAATGAACCAGGTCCCCACACTTTCCAGAATGCCAAAAGGCTAAGGATACCCAGCTCTGGAGGTCTGCACGGGAGGAAAGGTGCATATTTTGGCAACGGAGGGGAGGAAAGAAGGAAACCAGAGGCAAGCTCCTGAGGATACAAGAAAAAAACCATACACCTCTATAAGTAAATCGGCGTATTCTGTAGGATAAGTACCATTGTGGGAAGTTGAAACCATGGGAGCAGATGAGACAGCCAAGAAAGAAAAGAGAGATAAGAGAAGAGAGTTCAGGCCAGAATCTTGGGGGGCACCCACACTAAGGACCAAGCACATTCCAGCTTAGGAGACTGAAACAGTCATCAGAAAGATAGAAGAACCAGGAAAGTCAGGCATGAGAGAAGTCATGGAAAGAAAGAAAGAACGGACTGTAATGCCAGAAGGAGGAAGAAAACCAAGAAGAGATCTTTGGATTGAGCCATCAAAGGATCACTGGTAACTTGAAGGGCAGTTTCAGTGGAATGGCGGGGTCAGATGGCAAAGGGTCAAGAAGTGGAGATGCCTAGTTTGGTAAATGCAAAAAAGGAAAGACAAGCCATGATATAAAAGACAACTTAAAATGATGACGAGCTAAAATGAAGGGTTTTGGGGGTTGTTTTCTTAAAGTATGGAGAAGACCTATGAATGTTTAGAAGCAGCAGGGAAATATCCATTCAAAAGAGAATTTGATGATGGTAAGAGAGGAAGAATTACTAACAGGATAGGTTTTCAGAAGAGACAAGATAGTATCATGGGCCCAAGCACCAAAGAAATATTTTCCTTTGGAAGTGGAGGACATCATATCTTCTATCTGAAACAGCAGAGGCTAGAGCCTTCTGTCCCCCTCCCAATCCACCTTCCACAAAATTATCTTGTAATTATTTTTAGGTGACTTGTATAGTAACAACAGTTAGCGTTTACATAGCGCTGTAAGGTTTTCAAAGCGCTTTACAAATATTATCTGACTTTACCCTGACAACAACCCTGGGAAATAGACACTATTATGATCTTTGTTTTACAGATGAGGAAACTGAAGTAGTAAAAGTTAGCTGACGTGCCCAGAGTCAAGAAAACAAGCATTTACAAGTCAAGAACTGGTAAGTGTCTGAGGGAGATTTGAATTCTGGTAGCACCCCATCCATTGGGCCTTTGCCTGCCTCCTGTATACGTGTATATATACACACTAATATGTATACATGTTGTCTCCCCTGACAGAACATAAGACAAAAAATGGTTTCATGTTCCCATACCCAAAGAGTTCTAAGACGATGCCTAGCCTTTGACCCAGCAATACCACTTCTAGGGTTGTATCCCAAAGAGGTCATAAAAATGGGAAAAGGACCCACATGTACAAAAATATTGACAGCAGTGCTTTTTGTGGTGGCCAAGTAGTGGAAGTTGAGGGGATGCCCATCCATTGGGAAATGGCTGAACAAGTTGTGGTTTATGAGTGTGATGCAATGTTCTATAACAAATGATTAGCAGGTAGACTGACATGGAAAGACTTACATAAACTGATGCTGAGTGAAGTGAGCAGAACCAGGAGAACATTGTACATAGTAACAGCAACTTTGTGTGAAGACTAACTTTGATAGACTTAGCTCTTCTCAGCAATGCAAGGATTTAAGACAACTCCAAAAGACTCATGATGGAAAATGCTGTCCACATCCAGAGAAAGAACTATGGCGTCTGAATGCAGATTGAAGCATACTATTTTCTCTTTTCTTTTTGTTTCCTTATCTCTTGTGGTCTCTCCCATTGGTTCTAATTCTTTACAACATGACTAATGTGAAAATATGTTTAATATAAAGGTATGTGTATACCCTATATCAGATTGCACACTGTCTTAGGGAGAAGGGGGAAATTTAGAACACAAAATCTTATGGAAGTGAAGCTGGAAACTAAAATTAAATTTTTTTTTACAAACTGTTTCATTTTCATCTTTCTATCCTGGTGCCTAGTACACAGCACATAAAAGGCACTTAAATGCTCAATGTAAAGTTATTGTATTTGTAAGCCCCTCAAAACCTCAATTACTTCAATAATGGTATCAGCAACACTTCTATTCAGGAAAAGGAAAAATCCGAAGTTTCACAGTGAAATTAACTGTAAGAAGAATCCATTCCATCCATTTCTAAAACTGTTTAAAATGTTCATGTGTTTCCTTCAGAATCTCCACCAAAGTTTCCATCTACCTCTTTATCCTCCAGTAAAATTGTTTTTATCCCTCATGTTAATATTCAAATGAGATTACAAAACTTTCTCTTTATTGTTTCATTAGTTTTGCAATTATATCACATCCTGAAAGTTCTCTATCCCTATTGTTACCTATTGTTTTCTACTACTTTCTGTGTTAATATATCTTTTATGATATTTAAAATTAAAAGGTCATTCCATGATATTGTTTTGAATTATCTTCTTAATTACAGATGTAGAATATTTTAGCTATATTGCTAGTTTAAAAGAACATAGCAATCATTTATTATATCATTATTTCTAAAGAAAACTCTATTTCAAGTTTCATAACTCTGCCTCCAAAATAAGCTTGTGTAGTGGAATGGACTTGGGTTTTCATTGTGATCCACTGACTGTAAGCTCCTTGAGGACAGGAACTCCTATTTTTATATCTCTAAAACTTAGCATAGTGCCTGGCACATAGTAGGTACTTAATAAATTCTTGTTGATTGACTGATTTGAAGAAAAATTCTGTCCAAGTCCTTCCTCTTCCTGTACCAGCTATGTAAACTTGAGCAAATTACAACCTCCCTAAGTTTCAAATAGCTACCTCATCTCTAAAATGGGAAAAATACTTGCTCACACCACTGGTTCACAGAGTAAAGAAGAAGTCAGAAGCACATTTTATAAACCAAGAGGAGCTACACAAATGTGAACTACTATTTGATTACTTAACTGATATGTTAGGGACTGTTTGTAAAGACTTTGTATTATCTCTGAATATCATTTTTTGGGGGGTACTGCATTTTTCCTTTAAAGAAGTAAAGTTTTATCAGCATTCATCAATACTTTCATGTGATACTGACACTGAGCAAAATGTACCCAATGAACTTTAAATCATTTCAACATGACCCTAATAATTACAGTGGAGTACAGCAAGTACAGTTGTAGCTTTGGAATAGGGACAGCATTCAGCTTCTCCCTCTGAAACTTTGTGGATGTATGACCCTGCTTATCTCTTTGGGCTTCAGGTGAGTCACTAGGATTTATCTATTAAATCCAAGGTAGGTTGTGATCTGATCCTCATTTGTGCAGGGAATTTCATCACTGGAGGTTCCTGAATCACATATCTTTTTAATATTATGCTTACAATGAAATCTGGGTATTACATAACATAATTTACAGTACAACTTCTACACACTCAATAAATGCTCCCTGATTGCTAGGATAATGCCCCATCTCTCTTCAGTTATATGACTAACTAAATATAAAAAAAAAAAACTACCTACTAAATGAGAGAATCTGTCTAGCTTCTTCATACCCCTTACAGGAATAAGTGAGTTATTGGTCTTTTCCCAGCACTCACAAACACTTATAGTAATAATGTATTTTCTTTGCTGACTAAATACAAATATATTGCTCTCTGTGTATGTGTATACATATATACTGTATGTACATATTTATAATCCCCATACTGTATGTTTTTCAATTTGGAACAATTTTTCTAGTGAAGTATAAACAGTTTTAGAGTCTATAAAAAGACAAGGATAAATCATAGCTTTTAGAACAGAATGAAATCTGTTTGTTTGTTTAAAAAAAATGTTTAAAAATTCTAAATTGAGATTGTCAACCTTTGGTGCTCAAGCTGAAACAATTTACAGTTTTATAACAATATATAATCGTAAGAATTTTCAGTCAGGAAATCTGTTAAGCTTTGTCAAGCCTTTTTAGGTTGGTCAAAAAACATCTGACTTCCACAATTCAAAGAAAGGGGTTCATTATTTCAGATTACTTTTGTTTTAAGAAGTCACAGTTTTTATCATTGCACAGGAATTATACAGTGTAGAGAGGGCTGTCTTTCCCTCATTTTAACCACCTGACATGTTATATTCTTTTAATCTCCTGAATCCAGAGCATTCAAGGCTGACCTCCCTCCACCCCACCAACTGCTATGGCTCTCATTCTGCACCAAGCAGACAATAATATTGAAAGAGACAGGTGCCTGTAACCCCAGAAACATATTTCAACATAAGGCAAAATGCTTAGGAAATCTATTAAGCCTAGTATTTTAAAAGGAAGAATACCTAAAACAAAAAAAATCTAGTGAAGATGTAAGTCTCTAGTTTATTTTTATAAAGTGAAAAGAATTGTTCATCTTTAATTTAAAAATAGAAAATTGATAGCAGCAACCAAAGAAATTGTTTCCTTCATTAAAAGAAATATATTTCTTCAGAAAATTAATTAAAGCAAATATTTTTGAAAAGCTTTAAAAAACCTCTCATGGAACAACTCAAAAAATGGAGCTTTCCCAAGGTACACATATCCTCATAAACTCCTTTCTTTGAAAAGACAGTAAATGACGAAAAGGAAAAGATTTGCCTCTAACAATTCAAATTTCATCCTGCAAAGTCACAGTCAAATGGGGTCAGTTAGGTTCACCCTCAGAAGAAAATAAAGTCATTTAAAGCTATTCCAAGTTGGAAGTTGATGTACCATGATTCACTTTTAACAAGTATAAACTATTTTTAAAACCAAAGCTAATTATTTTTCATTCTTCAGAGAATAATGACCCAGAACTTGCAGAGAAGGGAGATAATTCCTGAAGCAGGATAGCCACTGTGCTACATGGGTCTTCCTTCACCAAAGTGTCTCCAGTAACAAAAACTTTGCAAATCCTCTGCATTTTGCCATGAGAAAGGGCCCGCAGTAGCCTGCTTGGACTGACAAAAGTCTCCTTAATGAAATATAGAACAGACATAGAAACTTCTCTCCTCCAGCATGGCCTTTCATCCAAACCCTCAGAAACCTTTCTTTTCCCTGACTGGACAGCCCTGGCAAATAGACTATGCAAACAACCCCCTTCTACTTAATCTAATCCTTTCAATACAGTCCAGCAAATCAGAAGGTAAACAGAGGTGGGTTCTGGAAATTGCTGGTTGTACAAGTGCTGGGGAGAAAATCCAAGGTCCTTTTCCCATTTAATATTTATTCCTCTAGTGAAAAATGCACATGCCCTTTGTGTAATCTCCAGAAAAACGTGAATCTTAATCATTTAGCAAATTAACTGAGAGCCTTTGCAATGGCCCGCTTAAGCACCAGATTTTTAATAAGGCATTATAAGAAGAGAGGCTTCTGCCAAGCATTTTACCGACTTCTCAGCCCTCAAAAAAATGGTTCTAAGTCAAAACTATTACCTTAGTTACTATGATAGATCTCCTTATAACCCTATGCTACACAGGCAACACAATGGAGATACAAGATTCAGTTTCAGAAAAAAGAAAGTCAACTTTGCAATGGTCAAAACTTAAAATGGAAAAGTATTTTTTTCTTTTATGGGCCCAAGTTGATTTTTTTTTCAAAAAAGACATGGAATCTCAAACTTTGAACTCAAATAGATCCTAGATAGATCCAGTTTAAAAACAGAGGCTCATTGCTACTTTTTCTAAAATGAACTCGCTCTGGTGACCCTCATACATCAGTTGGGGCTTCTAAACACTGCATTATTTTCTGAATAGTATTACAAAATCCTTGACATTAGAAAATAAAATTATTGGAAAACGCAACATTGAGTAGAAGTGTGACTCTATCCCAGATACTGACTGACAAATATACCTGAGTCTGAAGATTCCTCACCTCTGGTAGTTGAGACAGTAAATGCCCTTTCTTGGCCTTTTCCTAAAGAACATGTTGAAAATACTGTTTTTCTCTTTGTGGTAATTTATCCCTTATGACAAATGACTCTAGGATTGTGCTTCTTCCATGGCCAAACATAGTTGCAGGAATGTCTCAGTCAGGCCCCAACCCTTAGGAAAGGAATTCATCGCCACATTCTTCCTGCTGGGAAAGTGCCACAGAATGTGTCTGTTAGAATTTGCAGTATCCTTCGACAGCTTTAAACAGCTTAACTCTGAGAGTTAACGGACCCCTCTCCCAGCACCATCCAGACTTACTCAAAGTCTGGGAGTGGATGAAGGCTCTTCAACTACGTGACACCAACGGACACTTAGAAGACAGGTGTCTGTGAGACCCCAAATTCATCTCGAGGGAAAGAGATGATTGCGTTACCTTGAATTTTAACCATCATGGTCTGAGACAGCAAGTGCCTGGAACTGCTTTTCAGTCTGTATCATCATACAGGATAACTGCTTCCGAACAATGCATCTCTTCAACTAAGTGTCCTCAGAAAACCAATCCAAAAATTGTGGGGTTGAGGGGGTTAATGGGTGAGCTGAGGGAAATAGTGGGGTGCTTGGTGGAGGGCTGTGAGCTGTGAAATCAGGCTGGGACCAAATAAGGGAGAAAGCAATGTACAGCTGTGGTAAAGAGCAAAGTCAGAAATGAAAGCAATGCAGCTACAAACCACAGATGAGCAAAGCCCAATAATTCTGAGCATGTGCTGGCTCTTTGGAGGTTCAATAAAGTGCTCTGCATATTTGAGTTAACACTGATCCATTTTTTCTGCACACTATCCAGGCTGTCAAGTGTCAAAAAAAAATGCTAATGAAATGAAGGACAATCATATACCAGAAGAGATCACTCTTAGATGAGGCTTATCACAGTCGGTTTAATTTAACAAACAAAAAAGATCCAGATTTGGAGGCAGAGGACCTACATGCAAACTCCAGCTCTCCTAATTAATATCTCCATGTGGCTTTGACTGAATCACATCCCCTCTCTAGGTCTGCTTTTTCACCTATAAAACGATTACATCCCTTCTAGCTCCAGTTCCTAGGAAAATCCCGCAGGTGATGGGCCCAAAACCAAGCAAAGAAACCTCTACTTCCAAGCTTGTTTCTGGAGCTACTGAGGCTCTGGAGCTCTCCACCTTTTGCAGCTATTAATTTGCCAGAGGTAAAACCCAAAAAAAATCAGGTATCCCAGTGAGATAAATTTGCAACAAAGATGTTGCCCCAAAAGAATGCTATTCACCCTATCAGGTAATGTCTATCAGACCTTACAGTAAAATAAGACACTACAGTACAGCAATGGGCACCCTATGCTTGTTGTTCAGTCATGTCCAGCATTTTGAGACCGCATGGACATAAGGTTTTCTTGGCAAAGATACTGAAATGGTTCACTGTTTCATTCTCCAGTGTGTCCTCTTTTTGCAAATGAGGACCTGAGGAAAAGCAGGGTTAAGTGACTTGCCCAGGGTCACACAGCTAGGAAGTGTCTGAGGCCACATTTGAACTCAGGTCTTCCTGATTCTAAGCCAAGTGCTGCCCCCATCACTAGATGAGTGAAAAGAAACATATTTAAACAATACCCCCTCTCAGTCTCTCCATCTTTATGTCATTCATCCTCTTCATGTAGCTATGTTCTAACTTGTACTTTCGTTTTCAATTCACTCAAAAAACATTCTTTTTTCTGGTGCTGTTCTTAGTGCTGGACCTACAAAGAGAAAAGAAAGGAGGGGAGAGGGGAAAAAGAGAAGAAAAAATAAAAAATAATCCCTGTTTTCTCCAAGTTTACCTTCTGCTTGAGGATACAACAAGTATATATATAGAAGAAAACAGAAGATAATTTGAGGAGACAATATTAATAACGGATCAGAAATCAGAAAAGGCCATAAGAAGTGGTGCCTGAGTAAAACCATGAGAAAAATACGCATTCTGAGAAGTGAAGATGAAGAGGAAATACATTCCCAGTATGGAAGACAGCTTATAGAAAGGCCCAAAGGTCAGAGATGGGATGTCAAGTTTGGGAAATAGGAAATTGGTCATTTTGGCTAGAACATAACAGAAAATAAGTGAAATAAGTTTGGAAAGGTAGGCTGGAGTTTCATCCTAGAGATAATATAGAATCACTGAAGATTTTTGAACAGGGAAATGACATGATTAAGCTTCAGTTTTAGGAAGATTTAGCAGCTATGTAGAGGATCAACTAGAAATGAGTCTGGAAAGAAGGGAAATAAGAGGCTAGACAACAGTCTCTGCTAAAGGTGATAAGGTCCTGAACCAGGGTGGTGTTTCCATGAGTGGATGGAAGAGTAAATAAACAGGGGTTGTTGAAGAGGTAAAACTAATGAGACTTGACAATTGACTAAATGTGGCAGAGGGAGACAAAGAAGAAGGAATAATCAAGGGTGAATCTAAAAAGATAGTCTTCAATGGAAGAAATTCAAGCCATCAGATTGGCAAAGATGACAAGAAAGGAAAAGGACAAATGTATGAATAACTGTGGGGAAAATAAGCCTGTTAATTCACTGTCAGTGAAGCTGTGAATTGATCCAGTAATTCTGGAAAGGAATTTGGAACTATGCCCAAATAGTCAGTAAACTGTGCATACCCTCTGATCCAATGATAT
Source organism: Potorous gilbertii (assembly GCA_028658325.1). Taxonomy (NCBI): domain Eukaryota; kingdom Metazoa; phylum Chordata; class Mammalia; order Diprotodontia; family Potoroidae; genus Potorous; species Potorous gilbertii. The sequence goes on from CM053771.1 coordinate 198,966,864, forward strand.
CACTACCAGAGCTATATTCAAAAGACCAAAAAAAAAAAAAGGACATAAGGACCCACAGATACAAAACTATGTAGAGCAGTTATTTTTGCAAGGGCAAAGAACTGGAAACTAAGGGGGTTACCTATCAACTGGGGAACAACTAAACAAATCATGGTCAATGCCTGTAATGGAATATTATTATGTTAGAAGAAGCAATGATGGAGATTTTTTCAGAGAGACCTGGAAAGATGTGTATAAACTGATACAGAGAGAAGAAGCCAAGAGAACAATTTCTACAATATTGTAAGGACAGAGAGCTTTGAGAGACTTGAGAACTCTGACCCCAATTTCAGAAGACCAGTGATGAAGCTGGCTGCTGCTCATCTCCTGACAGAGAGCAGATAAGATTCAAGGTGCAGAATGAGACACATAGTTTGCTTTGTTTGACGATGAGTATTTATTACAAGGGTTTTGTTTTTTCTTTTGCTTCTTCTTGTTTGGTTTGGAGGAGGATATGGGGGGAGTAAAAGAACTTGTTAATTGAAAAGAATACAACAAACTAAAAGTTTCTTAAAAGGTTAGATCTGAGTTTTGAAATCTGGGTAACAGGAAAGAATAGTGGTACCTGTAATAGAAATCAGAGTAGTAAGAAGAGGGATAGATTTGGAGGAAATGAAATGATCTGTCTTTAAGATGTATGGAATTTGACATACCACGGGGATAACTGGAAGGAGGTTGGCGTTGTGAGACTAGAGTTCAGGAGGGGGATTATGTTGCTATTCATAGCTTTTGGAGTCATATGTATAGAGGGGATAAATGAACCAATGGAGGCAGACAAGGTAAATGAGAGTAAGAATGGTGCAGGATGGATCCTTGGGGGGACGTACTTATCAGTGAACAGGAGGTATATTATCCAGCAAAAGAAGTTGAGAAGACCTGATCACAGGAGGAGATACAAGAACAGTGTGAAGGAAGTCAAAAGATGAGAGAATATCCAGGACAAAAAGGAGGTTGACATGGTCAAAAACCTCTGAGGGATCAAGAAAGATGTGGATTGAGAAAAGACCATCTGAATTAGCAGTTAAAAGCTCCATGGTAATCTTAGAAAAAGCAGTTTGGGGTCATTTCAGGGAGTTGAGAAATGAGCAGATGGTACAGAAGTAGAGACAATGAGTATAGAATGATTTTTCTAGATGTTTGGCTATGAAAAGTAGGAGAGATGTAAGTCCAACTGGAAGAAAGAAGCTGAAGAAGTTTTCTACCAAAGTCAGTGAGTTTTACCTTCATTATAGACACCTATATATTATATATACATACACATATATGTCATATGTATTTGACATAATGAATATGTGTTTTATGAATTAAAAAAGTATGAAAGTAGGTCAGAAAGGTAGACAGAAATTCCTCCTTTTCTTAGATTTTACCCTAGCATTCTGACTCTAATTCTAATGCTAGCCTGGAGAGGAACTTGGGAATTTTTCATAGTAACTTGGATAGGTGTTTGGCACAACAGGCTACAACTCAACCCTAGATACTGGGTCAAAAGAAGAGGCAATCTTGGTCTGGGATTGACTTTGGATGAGCAGTCTCTTAGCTAGGTATAGCTTTGACCCAAGAGTTAGTTATCAAGGAAAAAAGGGCCTTTTTGCATTGCAACTTAAGAGGAGTTAGCCAGAATGGTCAAGTGGTCTGAAGAGCTGAAACCCAGAAGCTAGTGTAACACGTGTCTAGTATATGCCTAGTGTCCTCCACATGGAAAAATCCTACCTCAAAGAGTCTAGAGATGCTCCAAACAGCTGTTATAGGAAGAGTAGAGAGAAACTCATTGACTACATGTTCAATAGAGATATTCAGTGAGGACCAGCAGAGAAATGTCTTATGGAGACCATAAAACCAACAGAGGTGACATTGCCAGTGGAGAATAGCAAAAAGTAGTATTTAGACATCACAGAAGGACTTCATCATTACTGTAGCATTGGGATGTGTCCTGGTCATATATGCCTTCCATGTGTGGTTCCTGGATATGCATTCCTGACATGTGTCTTCCATGGGTTTTCCTGTGTCCATTTGTGTCCTCTCCCACACCTACTGATTTTTCATATTTAAATGTTTCTTTTGGTTAAGTTGAGTGGTGTGGTGGTTTGGTAATCTGTGGAAGAAAGGATTCCATGTGTACAATGCATGAGACTGGGGGGAAGCCTCTCTTTTAACTTTATTGAAATTCTTTTTTAAATTGTTTTTGCCTCAACTAGTATGTCCTGTGGTTGGTTGTAAAAGTAGATATATCTTTGAAGACTCATAATTTACAGAGAACTCATCCAATCAGGTGAGAAATCTTGCTATTTCTGCTTCTACAACATTTCTTCATGTGGTTATAGCCTGTCCCCCCCCCCCCCTTAACCTTGTCAGTCCTCTTACAGCTTATCACGTCACCCACACATGTACATGCCCACACAAGTACACACACATGCATACTCTGGGATCCAGGGATACTGCCTCCCTACTGATACTCAAACAAAATTCTCCATCTCCTGACTCTAGGTATTTCCCTTGACTGTTCCTCAGGCCCAGAATGCTCTCCCTCCTCATCTCTACCTCCTGGTTTCCCTGCATTTCTTTAAGTCTCAGTTAAAATTCTACTTTCTACAGGAAACCTTTCCTGATCCCTTTTAGTCAAGTGCTTTTCCTTAGTTCACTGTCTACAATTTATCCTGTACTTATTTGTGCACAGTTTTTCACATGCTGTTTTCCCATTAGACTATGAGCTCCTTGAGAGCAGGGACTGCCTTTCTTTGTTTCCTCAGCTGTTAGCAAAATGTCTGACACTCAGTAGGCACTTAATGGATGATTATTGACCATGTTTTAGTGAAACATGAAGAAGTAAATATAAATATTCAAACCTAGAACACATAAACAAAGTTTCCACTATGTGTGCAACTGTGAAACAGCACACAGTTCATGAAAAACAGCAAAGGATTCATTTCAAGAAGATGTACTGATATTTTTTTTCTTGATAATGGAATAGAAACCACCAAGTGAAGATAGATTCAGGAATACCCTTTCTGAAGCTTGAAAGAGTTTGCTTCACTTCCAAGCTCAATCAGAGAAGTAGGAGTCAGAACATCCCTAAAGATAAAGTGATTCCCAGATCCTCCAAAAGTGGATGACAAGTAAGTTTATATGCCCAAAGCCGCTGGCAGACCAGATGACCATTAAGATCTCATCTCCCATCATGCGTCTGATGCTTTTATTACTCGTGGCTTTAATGAGATATGAACTAAGTTATAACCCTATAAAATCTATTCCTTGTAGTCAAATCGACAAACACTTATAAGCACCTACTATGTGCCATATACTTTGTATATGTACTAAATGCTACATATACAAAGAAAGGTAAAAAACAGACCTCACTCTCAAAAAGCTCAATCTAATGGGGATATAACATTCAAAGAAATATGTACAAACAAGGGAAACACAGGATAAATTAGAGATAATCTTAAAGGGAAAGCCCTATTCAAATGGAATTCTTTAGTTACTCAGTCAGCATTGTGTAAATCTAGAGAAAGAAATCTATATGATCTTGTGATAGAGCATTTTCTTACACAATCTTGAGGTTTTTTTCAGTTGTATTTTCAATTGTGTCTGACTCTTCACGACCCCATTTGCGGTTTTCTTGGCAAAAGATACTGGAGTGGTTTACCATTTCCTTCTTCAGCTCATTTTACATATGAGGAATCCAAGGCAAACAGGATTAAGTGACTTAACTAGGGTCACACAGCTAGTAAGTGTCCAAGGCCAGATTTGAACTCACAAAGATAAGTCTATCCCCCTTCTGTCTACCTGCCCATCCTGAGAGTAATAGGGAAAATCTATTTCAGACTACTCCAGAACAGTAAACTTTATTTTATTCTAGTATGTGGCTTTACAAGGCTAATTAGCAGAGTCTGTAGTGTGAAGAGTTCTATATGTGGAGTGACTTGGGGCACGGCCAAAGTTACCCAGTCTAATTCCAGCCAAATTTAACATCTGATATTCTATACATGAACCCAGCCCCCACACAGATGGCAATCTATGTGATATCCAATCAGGTTTGGGAGGAAAAATATCAACAGAAGGTACCAGTTAAAGGTATATAATGAAAATTTCAAGCTAAGGCAGTACAATGTGCCCCTCAACAACAAAAATGAAATAAAATCTTTTGTGTCAGATAAGCAATGGAGATTTTCATATAAACACATTGTCTAGTTTTCCCATAATACTATTTTCTTATGGAATTATTCCATACCTGTAGAAAATTTTCTGAATGTCATCACTTAGGGAAAGGACAGCATTTTGAATTTCTTTTCCTTCCCAATTCACTCTTCTAAAGGTACTGATATTATGTATGTAAGACAACTCTAAGACCCTCCATAAATGAAAGGTAACTGTAGAAGGAGTGCATAGTGCACAGGGTAATGATTTTTGAAAATGAAAAAAATTGGCCAATTTTTGAACTTAGCTAAACAATTTCATTTTGCTCAAAACCCAAGGCACATGCTAATTTTGAATGTTTCTATTTCAGCAAGCAGATTAAATAACTTACACAGCTGTGAACAAGCATTTTGTTTCAAATATTATCTTCATGCTTTGGTGCCCTAACATTGTCAGAATATCCTTAGGGTGCTACACCCTAGGGACTGAGAAAGAGAAAGTCACTGGCACTGGAACAGGAAAAAAAAAACAATATTTTTTTATATGGTCTCCATCAAAAATCATTCCATTACATCAAAGTAAGCAAAGACATGATAATGCTTCATGTTTTCTATAGAATCTATTCCATTCTATTGTAATTCCACTCTTTTTTTTTGTTTAGCATGCACTGCCAAGTTCTTGCACATGGTTTCTCTGCCAACATGGAAATGTTTAAAAAACAAAACATGAGAGTAAGATCATTTCATGGACTTTGTGCATCAATCTCCTCTTTTTCTTAAGATGAAATGAATTTGAGCAACATCAGTTTTAGAACCTCGGGATTCCAGCAAACCTGGTCTCCCAGAAGTAGAAACGTTCTCTAATAATCCAGCACTGAGCACAGTGCCTGGTATTTAGTAGGTGTTTAATAAATGTTTATTCACTGACTAATGAAAAAAAAAGATTCTCTGATTTCTTGTAAGAGAATTAAACCTAGGTGTTAGATGCTAACATCTAGTAGGTTGCCTTCATGCCTCACTAGTTAAGATTCCTTGGAAATGGCTAATTGATAAAAAAAAATTTATCTATTTTACTGGAGAACTGAATATTTCCTGAAAGAATGAAGAATTCTAAAAAAAAAAATATTGGTTTGTCTCAAATACATGCATATTAACTGTCATCTTGTCCCTTTCATACCTACCAATAAAATGCTGAAATAGACTGGAATAAGGAGGAGGATGTAATAAAGACAAGAATATGAAAACAAAAGAAGGGACAAAAATATTAGAGGAAATGTTCTTCCTCTCTCATTCAAAACAAAGTTGAATTCAAAACTTTTCATTATTTGGTTTTGACAAGAAAAAGAACAGAATTTTCTAGAATTACGCAACTGACATTTACTTTTAAAAATTTCCTCTTGGCCCATCCCAGGAAAACCAAAGCAATGATTTGTACCAAAGTGTCACGAAGTCCTAGAGGGATAAGCTGCTAGAAATAATCATTTCCCAGCAAACAACCATCATTCATCCAGAAATTAACAGAATCTACACACTGGTTTTCTAAAAAGAAAAAAAAAGATTTATTGATGCCTTTTGTTTCAATAGCACAGTCATCTCCAGATATATCATCCTGGCCTCCCCCACTCCCAAACTGAACCCATGCTGTAAGAAAAAATATTAAACAAAAATAACTGATGCAGTGCCTGCATTTGACAAGGTGTATCTCATTGCTCTGTCCCTGTATCTCCATACCTGTCTGCCAAAGGGAGGAAGGAGGCATGTTGCGTGATGGGGTTCAACTCAATAGCTCTAAGCCTATGATCCTATGCATCAAAGAAGATTCTAAATGGATGATGAGCCTGGGAGAACGGTGATACCATCATTATAACAGAGCCCAGACAGCAAATGAGTAGCTTAGGAAGAGACTGAAAGGCTTGCTACAGATAATCCATGAATCACCTAATATACTTAGAGTTAATAGATTATAAGAATAGGTTTTAAGCATTTTATTCAAAAGTGAGAAGGGAAAGGCCAAAATCCCAAGGTGGGCTTTCTGTGCTTTTCCTACTTCAGCAACAACCCAGCTACTCTATTAATAGGTTCTCAGGTCCCAATGTCATCCTCAAGTTAATTTGCTTTTCTCATTCATAGGTATGACAAAGGACATTATAATATGCTATCATACAATGAAATTCTGATGAATTCTCTAGCAATTTAAAATAGTCCTTTCCAATCTGGGAAATAGCTAGTTTTCTATTGTTATTTTCAAAGTCTATCTTTTAAAATAAAGTTTTGTTTTCCCATGGGATTTTTTTTTTTCTTTCTATGCATATGGGGGCGGGGGGGTGGGGGAGAAGGGAAAATGAGAGCAAGAGGACTAGCTGAAAACTCATGGAAATAACAGACAGTGAGAATGCCCTACTGCCTCTTGTCTCCCCAACCCAACACAAATATAAAATCAATGAATAAATGGATTAACCACTGCTCATACCTATTCAGTAATTCTTATCAAAGCTTCAGAGGCTTTATTCTAAAGGGATAAGCCCCAGTGAGTTTTTGGAGAGGGAGGAGTAGCACTCATGAGGGTCATGCCCAGGATCAGATAAAAAACTAAGGAAAAGCCTGCCCAGTGTTGTGGAGAATCTAGCAGTTGACAATCAAAGTACAGACTAATAAGTCAAACAATAGTCACTATGGAAATAAATCTCTGTGCATTCATAAAAGCACTAAGTCTGCCAGCCAAGAAATAAGTGATTGACTTGACAATGGAGTACATGTGGACATTTTTCAAAGATGTAGAGGAAATGACCCACAAAGAACAATCAAGTATATCAGCCTGGGTCATTTCATTTCAACATGGCCTCAAATTTTGATTCCACAAGTGAATTTTTTAAACATTGGGGAATTTCTATTGACAAGAAAGAGGAACAAAAAAGATTCTCCTTAAAATTATAAATATCTTGGAATTTAATTAAAAAAAGAATTGCCAAAGAAGAGAAATGCTTTCTTGGTAATCAGAAAAAAGAATGAATCACAGATTCTTGTTGCTACTTGGTAGCAAGTGTAGATGGAGTACCTTAGATTTGGGTACCCACAGAATTTTTGCAACTAAAATTTCTCATAAAGGCCAAAAGTCATTTAATCAGGAAATTTGAAAAAATTCATCTATGAGATCATTTTATACCCCTGCAAAGTAAGCTTCAGTTTTCAAGTCACAGACCTGGCTACCCAAAGTTATATGCCATTTGTACAAGGCACATTTGGTTAAGGTGTCAGTCTGATTAAGAATTTATCTCTCCACATGCAGTATATCTAACATGTTTCACAAGCACATAACGTGTTATATGCTATATGGAACACAGATAGTCTACCAGTGCCATGCCAGGAAACTGAATTGTTTCCATTTGCACTGTCTTAGGAAGATTCTGAGTTTCACCTGGCAGGATAAGGTACTAGTCCTTGCTCAAGCTGAACTGCCAAGTATTCAAACTATGCTTCAGAGAGCGCAACTCCAATGGGCTGACCACGATGTTCGAATGCAAAATGTACACTTGCCAGAAAGACTATTTTATGGAGAACTTGCACGGGGCAGGCGATCACAAGGTGGCCAGAATAAACGATACATGGACACTCTCAAGGTCTCTCTCAAGAACTTTGGATTTGACTATGCAACATGGAAACAGTGGCACAGGACTGCTGAGCATAAGAAAAGGTGCTGTGCTCTTTGAGCAAAGCAGAACTGAGACAGCACAAAGTAAACACAGGAGGTGTATATTTAGGATATCCACCCCAAATATTCACATGGACTATCTGTGCCTAACCTGTGGTAGAGCACTGCGAGCTCATATTGGTCTGATTAGTCACAGTCAGACACACTAAGATTTCACTTTATCATAGTGATGTCATTTTGGTCCTCTTCAAAGGTGAAGAACCACCACCAACCAACCTCCAACACATCCTTGCTATGTTGGCTTATCAGCTGGCATTCATTAAAAGAACAAAACATTTATTATTCAAAGTCAGTGAATTCTCTCTTTTCTATTTTCCAGGTCAGTTGTTTTTCCCATGCAATATTTTATATTTTCTTCTATTTTATTAGTCTTTTGACTTTGTTTTATTGTTTCTTAATGTCTCATGGAGTCATTAGCTTCCCCCGATCAATTCAATTTTTTTAGGATTTATTTCATTAAGTAAGGTTTTTGTGCCTCTTTTACCATTCTGATTTTTAAGAAGTTATTTTCCTTAGTATTTTTGTGTCTCTTTACCAAACTGTTAATTCTCTTTTCCTAATTTTCTTGCATAATTCTTAAATATTTCTTTTCTCGTTTTTTTTCCTTTATTGCTCTTATTTGATTTAAAAAAAAAAACTGATTCTTTCTTTTGCTCATCTAGGAATTCTTGTTGGGCTTGTTCCAACCTTCATTTTTATCCTCTGAGGATTTGCTTGTAAATGTTTTCAAGTCATTGTCATCTTCTAAATTTGTGTTTCCTGTCACCATAGTAGCTTTCTACAGTCAGGTTCTATTTTTTGTTGTTTGCTCACTTTTCAAGCTCACTTCTTGACTAGGGACTTTATGTAAGAGTTAGGCTCTGCTCACCTTGGAGGGTGGGAGTATCTGGCCTGAGCTTGTCTTTTATGTTTTTCTGTTCCTTTCATCGCTCAGTCTAAGGGTCTGTAAATTTTCAGTAATTCCAATGTGAGGCGATCCATGTAGAGGTCTATTCACTGCCTTCCTTGTCTATGCTTCAGTAATTACATAGGTAACATCCCTACTTCCTTGCAAGCATTACAGCTCCTCCTTGCCCTGGAACTATGACCCAAAATGGGGTAATGTGTAACAGAGCTGCCAAGTGGCGCCAGATCCTGGGCCCAGTGCTAGTATAAGCACCCTCTGAGGTCTCTTTCTGCCCATGTGCTCAGTCTTTTTACCTTCCCTGGGTCACTCTGCTCCACTGCTTTCACAGCCACAGTCAATGCACTGCACTCTTGACCAGCCCCCACCACAGTGTCTACAGACCTCTCTATCTGTTCTTTTAAGCAGCCCTGGACCAAAAAAAATCATTCATTGTGACTTTTTCTTGGTATTCCTGCTCAGAATTAATTATGGTATGTTTTCTGCAGTCATTGTAAAAAAGGTTTTTGAAGAGCTTTGGCAGTTGTGTCTTCTCGCTTCACCATCTTAATTCTACCTCCAATTCTTTCTTCACATACATTTGTTTTAAGGTGAAAAGTAAGTACCTAAACAAGAATTAAAAAATTGCTTATAAATATTTAATTTAAATGCTCCTGAGCCTAAACTTGACTTTTGGGGACTTTTGCCATTGCTTATGTGGCAAATTCTTTTTCTTAACCTTATTTCATGACATAAAAACGAAAATAGATGTGTATTTTTCTGAAAAAAATGTTAATGTGTCAGTATTTGCTTTTTGAAAACTAATAAAGATCATTTTTAAAACATACCTAAAATTTTTAATTTTATGTTGATGGATTTTTAAACAGAGGGCATGCAAAAGATGCTATTTTCAGAAATTATTATGTTAATATTAAGTGAGCTTACATTTTTTATAAGTCATAATTAATAAATAAAATAGAAAAATCCAATCCTTTATTATTGCAACACTAAAACTGAAGAAGTGGAATGAACAGAGAGCCAAGCTTAGAGATAGGAAAGATTTGGGTTCAAGCACTATGTCTAAATGAATACTTGTATACCTATGGTCAAACCACTTAACCTCAAAGAGTGCTTAGGCAAGTAACCCTCTAAGACTATAAACTGAAGAAAGGTTAATTATTTGCATCCGTTGAGAGAGTTTCTTTTCCAGCAGTTCTCCTACATCAGTGAAACTACACGTCTGGACTGAAATGTTACTGTACAGTTTACATCAATATTTACATACCTGCATTTATTGATACATATATGACTACATTTTATACATACATACATATATATATATATATATATATATATATATATATATATATATATATATCATACCTTTGAAAATAGCAACTGCCCACAGAGAATAGTCTAATAATGCTACTGTTGTTGCTTTTTCTTTTTAATCAAAGATTACGGATGATCACGGATGATGCCTCGAGTGGCATGTGAACTGGATTTAAGTGAGGCAATATTGCACCAAGTCATCAGTTTCACTCTCTCTTCCAGAGTGATCAAAGTCCAGGCAAAAGACAAAACAAAAGTCAAGATGACTGGCGATTGTAGTAGCTGACCTTGGCATCTTTAATGTCTGATTAAGCTCTAAGCATTCTACAGTGTCTGCTTCAGCCACCTTTGTGGTCATTGCAACAAGTTGTTCTCATCCACCCATTTTGTCTGGGGAACTCTTCACATGCTCAGAGTAGACACTCTGCTAACTCCCCCTCAAGTCTGAGGCCAGTCAGTTATCCTTCACCTGGTTTTGCCCATCGGCCAAAATGGTTTTGCTGGGGTGTGGCCACTGCACATGCTATAGCTTCTGGGAGCCACAGGTGAGAGCTGGGTGACACCAAAAGTGGATGAGCAGCCCTGAAAAGGGCTCAGCAAGCCCTCACATCAGAGGAGCTAGTCCTCCCTGAGTATTCCACACACCACCACAACAATAGGACATTTATATAAGAACTTCAAGGTTTGGTAAGTGTTTTCAAAATATGATATCATTTTAGCCCTACAATCATCCTGGGGAGCAGGCACCACTATTATCCCCGTATCACATATGAGGAAAATGAGGCAGAGTAAGTGACTGCTTGACTTGAACTCAGGTGTTCCTCATGCCAAGCCCAGTACTGCATTCAGTGTGCCAACTATGACTATACTAAAGGAAATCATTCCATGGGAAATTAAAACTAATAAGAAAATTTAAATCTAACTAATAAGCCCTTTGTATAAATTCATCTGCCCCTCGCATTGTATTTCTTTCATCTTCTCAATGTCTCATATAAAATCTACTTGGTTTTTTTTGGCAATGTAAATAGCTAATGAAAATACCTCAGAACGGCAAGATTGGTCATATCTAAAATGTTTTTCCAAATCTATATAAAGAACTGGACACTGAAGACTGGATGACCAGTTACTGAGGACATTGTAGAGATTCTCAATCTGTTCCTCGATGAAATAGATGTCCTCCAACTCTGAGAGTCTGTGATTCTCAATTCTTATGGCAATCACAACTTAATTGTGAATATGTGTATTAATAGTGCAACAAAACCTCAGATACAGGAGAAAGAACACTGGCTCTAGAATCTAAGGCCTGGGTTCAAGTCCCATGAGTCTTACTACTTGTGTGACCTTAGGTAAATCCTATAACCTGACTGGGCTTCTGTTTCCTCATGTCTAAAATGATGTGGTTGGATTCCATGACTCCTAAGATTTCCCCCAGCTCTAGGTCTGTGATGCTATGACCTCCTATGACCCTTGCGCTAATTTGCTAACTGCCTCCCAGGAAACATACTTCTTAGTGGATTAGTCAAGAGATCAAGCTACATTAAAGAGACAAGATGAAGGCTTCCATTGATATAAATAGTTCTAAGTAAAACACAAATATACATGTTTGGTATCACCAGGACACATGGAACTAGATAAGGGTTTGTCTCTTCTGATAATAAATGGATGGATAGAAGTATAGCAATGAATTTCTCTTGTCAAGTATCATTTCTGCCCAGAACAAAGTCAATTGAGCTTATACTTATGGGTCAAATTTGTCTATCCTGGTAGTTGAATTTATGGGAACTACCCAGGTTTAGCCTTCACTATGTAGTAAGGGTATAAAAAACTTAGTTTTCTAGGATTATAGAATCATAGAACTTCACATTGCATCTTGGAAGCCATCTGGGCCAGCTCCTTAGAGCCCCAGACAGAATAATAACCAGTATAAGGTTACACAGCTGATAGGAATAATCGTATGTAGCATTCATATAGTACCTTAAGATTTGCATAGGCGATCTCATGAGCTTCCTAATAATCTTACGAGATGGGAAACTGAGCTGTAGAAAGGTAAAGTCACTCATCTAGGGTCACAATGGCAAATGTGTCAAAGGTAGAACTTGAGTCTTGGGTCTTTATGACTCTGAGCTATCTCTCTGCTCTAGACTGTTTCAACAAAAATAGATGGATATTTGATGGAAGCTATTGATTTTTTTTCCCTTGGAAATTTTAAGTAAGAAAATAAAATGTGGACCTGAAAACACCCTTAGAGGTCAATCCCCTTATTTTATAGATGAGGAAACTGAAGCCAAGAGAGGTGAAATGATCAAAAATAAATAGCTAGCTAGCATTTATACAGCACTTTGTACATAGGTTGGCGATGCACTTTACAAATATTACCTTATTTTATCCTCACAACAACCTGGAGAGATAAGTCCTGTGAGTACTCTCATTTTACAGATGAGGAAACTGAGGCAGACAGCAGTTAAGTGACTTCTCCAGGGTCATATAATTGGGAAGTATTTGAGGCCACATTTGAACTCAAGTCTTCCTGATTCAAAGTCTAGCACTCTATTCAATGAACCACCTAGCTACTTCATAATTACAGACCCAAGGTCACAGGAACAAACATGTCTATGAAATGAAGGACATAACCAAGAGTCCTATTACTCTAAATCAAATACTCTTCCCACTCTATCGCAGTGTTAATTCTAAATAATTGAATAGTTTAGGTAAGGAATATTGGGTGTAGAGTCATGGAACACCTGTCTGAATTTGGGTTTTGCTTCTTATCACTAATAGGTCATTTAAAGCAAGGCATTTCATCTCTCTGAAACTCAAATCTCCTCATTTGCAGATTAAGAGGATTGGAGGAAATGATTCTCCAAGGTTCCTTTCACCTAGTTATACTATGACCTTTAAGTAAGTGTTTTCAAAACTTTACTTTAAGTAAAGTTGGTATCATGCCACACTGCTGTTTACAGCAAATCTGAGTCACTGCAGTTTATCACCCATCTACATAAAAGCACAATAAACAGAGTTTAAGGAACACTGGTTTCTTTACTTGTCCATTTGAATGATGTCCCTGGGAAAATTAGGTCATCTGAAGGTTATCATTTCCCATTCAATTTTCAAGCTCTATATAAATGCAGTCTAATTGGGCTTTGGATTTGCCCTCCAGTCTTACTATTCCTGGACAGAGCTACCTATTTCAATTAACAAGAGATAAATGTGCAAAGGCAAACAAATACTAAATTACTGGCTGATCTCAACTCCCATATGAGTGTTCTCCTCGTTGCAAAGAAGTTATTTATTTAAAAAAAACCACAAATATACCTTGTACAATAAATTAATCTTAATGAAATATCTCTTTGAGTGGGAGAAGTAATGAGTCTCCCCAGTGAAATCCATTCAAAAATAGAATTCCTAACTCCATACCTGGGCAGTTCCTTAAGGGTAGGCAGACGAAGGGTCAAGATTTGTTCACTTAAAAGTGTTCTTCAATCATGAGCATCATTTCCAAAATATTATTCGATGGAAGCTGAACTGAGTGATTGTAATAGCTAATATCTGGGCCCCAGAAAATAGATAATGAAGCATTCCTCTGTCCTTTTTATGGAGAGGTGGGAGATTACAGAACAGAAGGTTGCATACGTTGTCAGAGATAGCACTGTATGTGTTATTTTTGCTTAGATAATTCTCAGTGTTACAAGAAAGAATTCAACTGGAGAGAAGAGACTTTGAAAAAAAACAACTATGATAAAAAAATGAAAGGAAACAATAAAAAACATTTTGTTTTAATCCACTGATATTGAGGCACGTAGCCTTATTCTGTGATACTTCTGCTTATTAAAATAGAAAAGGTCCCGCATAAATCAGATACTGTTGAATTTGTGTTTTTTGAGGACAAATTGTCAGAGAAACTCTGTGTTATACAAGCCCAAAAGCATTTTCAAAATATTGTCTGCAGCAGAGTCTACACACCTCAGCAGACTCATAGCCTGTATTTTATGCATGTTGATTGTCTTTCCCAAAAGACAAGAAAAAGGCATCAAAGCTTGTCATCATCAACTTTCAGAAAGTGATCACTTTAATCTTTCAGGAAATCATGACAAGGAATTTCTAAGAAGACAACTTTTACTGTTCACCAAATCAAAGTCAGAATGTAAAAGCAGGAAGATGTACACGTGCAGCTTCTATCAAGTTGTGGCAACTACTTCAGGGCACCTTGTGGCAGAACTTGAAAGAGGCTGACAAGTGCCATCTTGTGGTCTCACCAGAAAATATTTCATCTGAATCTAAATTCCCAATGCAAAAATCTGAGATACTGTAACCAACAGGATTGAATTTCAATTTCCAGAAGCAGACCAATTTAATTCAGTGTTCATTAAAGTAATACTCACTTACAGTGTGCTTGTGCACAAGATAGAAGTAAAGGTTAGTCCCTTAGTACCTTGCCAGGAGCAAGTGCAACAAATTTTATTTGTATCTTGTCTTTTCTTCTAAAGAGTTTTAAGCATAGAACTAAACAAGTGTTTCTGAACCCATGAACCCTGAACATTGTCAGGGAGGGATGGAGAGAGTGTGTGGAGAATGGAATATTACTGCAAGAAGTTTGCTACATCGAACACTGTGTCATTTTGAGTTGTATTTAATTCTAATAAAAATATGCAGCATGAGAGCAGATGTCTCACTGTTACAGATCTGTGAGTCTTACCTAGTGAAGATTCAGTAAGACCTGAATTCAAGTCATACCACTGACACACACTAGCTGTGTGGCCATTGGCAAATCATATAACCTTTCAGACCCCTGGGCAATTTTCTAAAATGGTAAATTATAGAAAAGTTGCCAGTCTTAGGCTATTTCCATACCCAGAGCTCCCCACACTGGTGAAATTACATGTCACAGGAATAACAGTATCTTTCAAAGGTATGAAATATACATGAGTACTGAAGTTTAGAGAGACCATTGTAATTAATAAGATTAAACTCATCATGGTTTGTTGTCATTATTATTTTCTCAATCAACAACAAATTGAACCTATATTGGATCAACAGATTCTATATTGGAAATGTGTGGGGTTTTTTTATTTAAAAAAAGGGTCCTATAACAATACATTTAAATAGTTGCAAATTGAGGTTCCTTCTCATCTCAAAAAATTGCCATCTAAGTCTGTGGAAGAGTTAGATTAGAAGCAAGTTCTCCTCCCTAACTCCTCATTCCTCACTCAAGCCATTGGAACACTGTCACTGATACAAAGTCTCTGTCATATTAAAAATTGAATCCAAAGATATCACCACTAAAAACTTAGAATCCGTAGAATCAGTGGATAGAGATAATCACAAGGGTGCCTAAAATTAGCAGAGATTTTCCAGTTCTGGATTCAGATGTATAGTAAGTCTAGGTGAATAAATGGTTATTGGGTCAAAATAACATTGAAAAACCACATTGTAAGTATCGCTGTTTTCAAATTTTAGGAAGATGCATGATGGCATTATTTCCTATAAAGCTGAAGTAGAAATTTAAATGCCAATAAAATCCTGGATTTTATAACAAAAAAACCCAAAATATGAACTACTGAGCTCAAGTTCACAGCATGCCTTTATGGTGGATAGAAATACGGAAGAGAAATAGTATTAGCTCTATTTTCCATCAGAAAGTGAGACACAGATATTGTTAAATGACATTATATAAGTATCTAGGTAACAGATTATAATTTTCACAATTCATAAAGATATCAGCCATGCTGTAGACACTGTCAGTAAGTGAGGGGAAGCATCTTGTAAAAACTTTGGTGGACTCACTCACCTGCCAGTGCTCTTTCTCCTGGATTATAATGACACTCCCCTTTAGCTCACCCAAGGGAAAACCAAGGTTAATGAGTAAGATAATGGCTAAATTAATCAGCAAGAGGAGCTCTGCCAAATTCCTAAGGGATGAGAATAGTGGTGTACCAGAGGGGGCACAGGCTCCCCAATAAGAATAATATGGAATGGAATAATGCTGAACAATGTAAAAAAAGATGCCACCCAGCTTGAGGTGTATTAGTATTCATCAGAATATAATTATTGTGTTTCCCTTCTAAAGCTGGCACTAGAGGTTAAAAGGAAGCACAGAATTTCATCCACTACTGTATCTTTTCTTTAGATCTTAAATACCTTTCTTGATCGCAGACATCTCCTTGGCTTTCACTCCCTCCCCCACTTTGAGGACAATACCAAAAACAGAGTTTTGCAAAGAGTAATCAATTTAATTCAATAATATGTAATTATTAAGTGCCTACTGCGTTCAAGACACTGTACCAGGTGTCAAGGATACAAAGATAAAAAGAAATAGTCATGCAAAATAAGTGATTGTGAGGTATTTTAAGATAGAAATTATCTGATTTGCTTTCGTGGTAAGTTCATCTCAAAAAATAGCTGAAGTTAGAAGAGGCACTGGAAAACAACTCTAGACAGAATCCTACGGAACCAGTAAAGATCACAAAGCGGGTTATCTAATGTCTTAGACTTCAGGAGAAAAGATTTCAAAGTATTCAAAGGATTAGGATCCTATGTCCTGAAGCTCTGATAGGGAAGTTGACTAAAAAAGGGTTGGAATAAAAGTAGCTACATGCACATTGTACTTTAAGTTTTCCAAAACACTTTACATATATTATTTCATTTGCTTCTCAAAAAAAGAATCCTACAAGATCTGTACTAATATTATCCACAATGCTGAAAATCTCTCTCTAACCCAAGGCATTTCAGAGTTAGTTATATGGAAAACAGACAAAATTTCAAAATATGATAGAAGTTATAGAGATCAAGATAGAAGTTAGGTTAACAATTCGCTTCATCAAGCCACACAATAGTCACTTAACTTTCTACACACAACACTTCCCCAAACCACTCAATCCCTCACTGACCCCTCCCTCTTCAAGGATTCATTTTCTTTCTGGTCAATACTACCCTAATTTCCATTAATCAGAAACATGGTACCTCTCTCAGATGGATCACCACCCTAATTCCTTCAGGGCAAAGGGGAAAGGGAGGACTTCTCTTACGTAACACACTGTCTGGTTCAGTCAACACATTTTAGAGTCAGTTGAGAGACCTGAGGATGTTTACTCTGGAGAAGGAAGGACTTAAGTAGGGCATAATGTCTTGGACTCATCCCGCTTAGCCCTAGAGGACTGTTATGTGTCCTTCATTCTCAAAGAGGACCATGACATGGGAAAAGTGGTATCATGACTTGCAAGTGAAATGGTTTTAAGTGAGGCAGGGCTATGCAAAGTCACCGGCCTCACTTTCTCCTCAGGAGCCATCTGGATCCAGTGGCAAGACATAGATCAGGATGGCTGGAGATGGCCTGGGAGCAGAAGCAACCCTGGAGGATAGACTTTGGTTCAGGAAGGGTTAAAATTAAAGGAAGGCAGACTTTAGTTCAACATAAGAAAAATAAATACTTTAATAAATAATCATGTTTATTAATGGGATGAGTGGTTAGAATTAAACACGTCCAGTAGTAGAATCAGTCGGTAGTTAAGTGCAATGTCAAGGGGAAGTTCTCAATCAAAGATGAATAAGTACTACCATAGTCATCTCCCATATGACTTCTGACATGGTCAAAGGCAAGGATAAGTCTCGATAAATCATTTTTTAAAAAACAATTTTAATTTTAAGAAGAAATGCTTGTTTTACTGCCCTAACCCACCCCAAACTCTGTACAACCTCCAAACCACATTCAGGTTTGAAGAACTTTGTTCCATGGCCAATGATGGCTATTTTTTCAGAAGTAAAAAAAAGAACATATTATTTTAAAGTGGCCAGGGAAATTTTACATGCCGTATATTACTTATTTTTAGCATACCGACCGAACTGTCTTTACGGAACTGCCGCAAACACTTTTACCCCACAACGGTAGCTTAGCTTTTATTGTTTTAACTGAATCATTAAACCAAAGATAAAATGGCACATTATTCTCACTGTTTCAAAGTGCAAAGATAAAATGTCACTAGGATACCAAAGTTTTATTTATTTTTTACAATTCATCTTCTGTGTGATAGAAATAACCTCAAGGGACATTTAATGGTTTTAAATCTCTTCCAAATGAAGCTCAATAGCATGCGTTCATGTTTTCTTCCCCTTGCCACAGAGAAACCTGCGATATTAGAAAACATTATGCTACAAAGTTAGCTCTAAGTTTTATTGGTGTGTATAAAAATACTCAAAACGACATGAAGGTTTTTTGATAATAATCTCTTCTGTTGCTTCTGTGGTCTCACAACACCAATGGAATTTGTAAATTTCATATGAAATTTCCCTGTGCTCCCAGAGCTGGACCAGTTTTGATAAGGAATGAAAGCAGTGGGTCTGTTCCTAGTTGAGCAGATAAGAAAATCCTCCCTCAAAGAAAAGAAATGGAAGGGGGGCAAGAGGGGAAGCCACTGTTCCCTCCCTTCCTTCCTCTGCCTTTTCCTCTCTTAATCTTGTTTTGTAGGTTGAGTTCTGTATATTTGTGAAAAGGAAGAGAGAGAGCTCCTCTGGCTGGGGAAGATGGGTAACAGCAGGGACGGAGAAACGAGGAAGAAACGGGGGTCATCACTGTCCAAGTGGGACTGCGGGGCCATCTGTCTTAAAAATTCAAGATGACAGGTCTCTAATGTGCAATTCTTCCTACCGGGCAGCAACATCAGTTTCCTCCCCACCCTTTTCTATTACTGTATTACTAATCCATCCACTTTCCTCCTTTGCCTGTACCTTCTGAAGCAATTTCTCCTTGAACTTCAGTTGGAAGAAAGACTTGTCAGTTAATAAAGATAAACCTTATTTTTCTGTCAAGGTGTGTGGCTCTGAAGTCTTTGGTATGGCTGTAAAGCATTCTGGGAGAGAAAAACCTCAAAGTTTTGTTTTTATGACACGGTTTTTATGGTAGGCTGAGAAGACTCGGCCCCCTGCCCCACAAAGAGGGTGGAAGGATATTAAATGTTAACAGAAATAGCTAGTGACTAATGAATCTATAGATTAACACTAAGCACCAAAGAAATTGGGCCAGCCTACATGTACATTCCTACTGGTATATTCATAAGTTTATGGATTTTTCTTACTGGGGTTGATGCATTTGTGAAGGCCATGAACATCTTATTCACTCTTGGGTATAAAGAAACAAATTCTCACTCCCAACATAGGGTAAGGAGTGGGTCACTAAGGGAAAATTAGTGTCATGCATTGGAAAAAGGCTAAATCTGGAACCTTCAGACCCGGGTTTGATTCTGCCATTTACCACTTATGAAACCTTGAGCCAATCACTAAACCTCTATAAACCTCAGTTTTCATATTTGCAAGAAAAAAAAGAGCTGTGGTTGATTAGACACTCACTAAGTTCTATCTAAATCTATGATCCTCAACGAATATACATATGTCCTCCCTGTATTCTGCATTTTGATATCAATAAATTGCAGACAAGGAAGTCCCTTGAGCACGAGATTTCTGTGTCTATCCCTTGAACACAGAAAAGAATTCACAGATAGACATACACGCTTACCTAAACAATTTACATGTTATTAAGTACCTTCTTCACATTAAGTAACTTAATGTGAGAACAGTAGTAGCCATCATGGGTTGGCTTTACTATTAAATAAAAAAAAGTTCCTGATGCATGTAGTATGTGACATGTTCCATCAAGCAACTGGGTTTTTATTATACTCATGGAATGCAGCGTACAATGCACCCTAGTATCCAAACACAAGGAAACAATGATAGATGTCACAGGTCCATTGCCTAAAAAATTCACAAAAGCAAATTTCTTACAAATGTATTTTGCATTAAAGACTTGCTTGCAAATATCACACTATCTTGCTAAACCCACACTGATCCATAAATATAAAGAATTAAATGGGCAGAATCTTTTTTTTTTTCCTTTCTTTTCTTTTCTCCTCCTCTTACATATTTTATGCTGGTTCACGCAACTTCCTTAAGTATTAACATCTCATCTCTGATAACCTAGGAACATTCCGAAATGAAAAGAAAACCCGAGTGGTCATTAAACCTTCAGTCTTTTAAAATGTCTCTCCAGAAAGAGAATGCAATTTCCAGCTGAATATTATATACATGGCAAACTTACAGTATGAGCCCTTAAATCTGCCTAATCAAACGAATCAACAGTCCTGGGCTTTATAGCTATTCTCTGTTTACAGATACTTTCCCCTTCATTCTCCCCAGCAGAACTGAGGGCAGATTTAAGAGGTCTCTAATGGAACTCAAGAAGAATTTACTCTCTCAAAATCACAGTATCTTTTTTTATGTTAAGCCAAGAAAAGCAAGATACTCCAGAGATAAAATCTGTATATTTTCTTGTAGCTCATCACTGTTCCACAAGACCATTTCTCTTCTTTGTTGGGAATATAAAAACACATTTATGTAGCGTTAGAAGTTTTACAAAGCACTTTCTCCTCAATAGACCCCATCTATTCTTCCTATTTTATAGATGGGGAATCTGAGTCTCTGGAAGACTGTGGCTTCTCCCTAGTCATACAGTCACAGATGAATCCACATCTCTTCACTTCCCTTCCAGTACTCTTGCCACAATAACCCAAAGGAAAAGATGAACATCAAGACTGTTGGTGGAAAAAATATAATATACTTAAATTTTATATTTAAAATGTCTATTCGACGTCACATTTAATTGAAAAACAATGATACTGAAGAAAATGTGAAGACCAGACTACAGTTTTATTACATTATTTATGACACACCTTCCCTCCAAACTTTTCTCTTTCTTTTGAGGTCTCCACCATTCTTCCAATCACCCAGATTTAAGATTTCAGTAATCATTGGTTATTTCACTTCCCTCACCCCCTAGGCTAAAACAAGCACCAAATCTTTTCTGAGTCTAGCTTCAGTCTAACTCTATCTTTAATCTTTTCCTTTCTCTCCATTCTGGCAGCCAACACCCAATTTCAAGCACTCACCACTTTTGTTGTTGACTACTCATTTTCAGTTGTGTCTGACTCTTTGTGACCCCATTTGGGGTTTTCTTGGCAAAACAACTGGAGTGGTTTGCCATTTCCTTCTCCAGATCATTTTTCAGATGAGGAAACTGAGGCAAACAGCCCATAGCTAGTAACTGTCTGAGGTCAAATTTGAACTCAGGGAGATGAGTCTTCCTTACTCCAGGCCTGGCACTCTGCACTAGGGCTCCACATAGCTGCCCACTTTTTGCCTAGACTCAAGCAAAAACCTCTGGTCTTCTAGCTCCTGGTCTCTTCCTTCTATAATCCATCCTCTATGCAGCTGATAAAATAATCTCACTTTATCTTCATTTGCTTCCTATTGACTCAAATAAAATAACAATTCCTCAGGTTGGCACTTAGTCTTTCACAATCTTAGAATGCCCAATATCCTTGGTTCAGTTCATGTGCCACCTCCTCCAAGAAGTCTTTCTGGATCTTCCTCATAATTGTACTATTCCTTTCAAATTATCAATTTCTATATTATATCCTCCTACTAGAATATAAACTCTCTGAGGGTGATTTTGTTTTGTCTTTATAACTCTAGCATCTAGCATAGTGCTTTGGTATGTAGTAGGTATATAATGGAGAGGGAGCAGAGGTTGAAAGGGAGTAGTTGGGTGGTACAGTGGATAGAGTTCCAGCCCTGGAGTCAAGAAGACTAATCTTCCTGAGTTCAAATCTGGCCTCAGACACCTACTAGTTGTGTGATCCTGGGCAAGTCATTTAACTTCTCAATGCTCTATGACTTTAAGTTGTAGAGAAGATGCCACTCATCCCTGGGAACTATGGCGCAAGTTGAAAACTGGAATAGGGTTTAAGAACTAGATCTGAGATTTCATTGATATAGAGAAATCGCAGATGAGACCACTCCCTTCAAGTCAGCACCTTCTTGGTAACTAAGACTCTGAGAGAATTGGCCAGGATGTTAGAGAGGCAGGTGACCTATTTCAGATGGGGACTTGAAATCTAGATTTCATGTTTTAAAATCCACAACTTCTATTCATTATGTCATGCTACCTCTCATCACAGGTCAAAATATATAATAATGCCTGTCAGATTGAATTTTAAGATTTATAGAACTGAACGAAAAAAAGAACTCATCAAATGATGGTTCTTTCTTTTTTCCTCACATTTAATTTTTTTAATGTTTACATTTTAATCCTAGGAAAATAAATGCAAGGTTCCTGTTTCACACAACTTTATATTACCAAATGAAAACTGAATATTTGGATTACAGAATTTTGAAAACTTTCAATCAAGCATCTTCACATTAGTCTCTTATGGAATTTTAATATTACCCAAGTAGGGTAGCTAGATGGCACAGTAGATAGAGTGCCAGGCCTGGAGTCAGGAAGACCTGAGTTCAAATTCTGCTTCAGACACTTACTAGCTGTGTGACCCTGGGCTAGTCATTTATCCCCATTTGTTTCAGTTTCCTCATCTGTAAAATGAGCTGGAGAAGGAAATGGCAAAACCACTTCAGTATCTTTGTCAAGAAAATTCTAAATGAGGTCATGAAGAGTTGGACATGATTGAAACAGCTGAATGTCAACAAAAAGGTCTATAGTTTCTATACTCATTTGGGGGGAATGTAATTTTTTTCAGTGATGACTTTAATTAGATGACTGTTAAGGTTTCTTCCAAGTCAGACTCTTTGATCCTGTGATTTTTTATAGTAGTGTAAGCTGGTAAATCTGGAGAGGATGCAATATCTCTAAAAGGAGACCAGCAGCTCTGGGTGGTGACGTTATAGGTGGACTATAGAGAGACAAAAAGTTTTAGGAAACAAGAACAAGAGACAAGGAAGGATCTGTCATTGTCATTAGGAAGGGTCTGTCAACCTATTCCTCTTTGGTTCCACTCACTATCCCCACAATTTTCCAAAACAAAATACACCTCCTTGGTCACCACTCCTCAAGATGCTGCTTTCTTCCATTATTAACATAAATTCCTTATGAAAAAGGACCATCTGGGATGTGTATTTGTATCCCTAGGCACTCTCAATGGTGCTTAAGACAGAGGGAAGTACCACAATTATCCCAGTTACCTAGGCTTGCAACCTACCTATCCTGTTCAACTCCTTTCTTTTTCACATCCCCCTATCCAACTGTTGACCTGTGCCAACTCCTGTTAATTCTACCTTGTAACATCTCTCATATACATCCCCTTTTTCCCCGAAGCTGCCACCATCATAATTCAAACCTTCATCACTTCACCTTTGTAGTATTGCAATAATGTACAGGTTGATCTCCCTGCTTCAAGTCTCCTCCCCACTGTAGTCCATTCTCCTTTTTGCTATCAAATTAGCTTGTATCCCCAGCATTAAAATCAGCACCTGGGACACAGAAGGCACTTAATTACTTGTTGACTTAATACATTTTTTTCATTCATTCATCCATTCAGAATATGCTAATATCCAGTATCTTATGATATGCGGTATCCTGTAATATCTTACAGGTTCATAGAGTCAGCTGAAGATGGAGGAC
Source organism: Potorous gilbertii (assembly GCA_028658325.1). Lineage (NCBI taxonomy): Eukaryota > Metazoa > Chordata > Mammalia > Diprotodontia > Potoroidae > Potorous > Potorous gilbertii. The sequence goes on from CM053771.1 coordinate 198,990,416, forward strand.
CCGTGAGCATGATGCTCTCTATACATATATATATATAATAGATATAAGGACAGCCTGCCAATTTCTATGAGTTGAGTGTAGGAATATCAAGTGAATAAGAGTTCCAATGGCTACCAAAAGTGCAGCTTTGACATGAACCCAGAAGTATGGAAATGGATGTTGAGCAGAAACCTTCTTCTCTAAGTATATACAGGCATGAGAGAGAACATGTGGGCTTAAAGAGTGAATATCTAGTAACACATAAGTAAGGTCAGTAACCCCAAGAGTCAGAATTACAAGGAGGACACTGCTGAAAAGAAAGGAAATAAAATGGAATCTTTTTTTGCTTTAAAAAAATTCCATGTGTACCTCCCAGGTGTGCACTCCGAGGATTCTCCATTCACCATTGAAAAAATAATGATGATGACAATGATGTACAACTTTGGGCCTAATGGAAGGATGATCACAGAAGAGAAGAAAGGATAAGGCCCCACCCTATTGACTCTGGAGGTAACAGCAATGGCAAGTTACTTTGGAGAAACACTGGAAAGCTTCCAAAGGAGTCCTATTTGAGACTGCTCTGGGCATGGCCATTTTGAAAGTCTCAGAACCCAGGATCTTAATCATCATTTATTCCCATTCTTATTGCTTGCTACTAAACTATTTTGGAAAATCATTTAATATTTGGGAACCTCTGGGTATAAAAAGGGAGGCTATAATGTATCATCTTCAGCTTCCTCATAATGATATTCTGAGTCACTTAGAAGAAAGTATGATTATAAACACAAAACTTGGTTACGTATACGTTTAATGAGAAAATAAGAATTTTTTCAACGATAACTCCTCTTGCTTCTTACTTTCCCTAAATCATTGCACTTCATTCTTTCTTCTTCCCTTTATCTTCCCTACTAGTATCTGCCTTTCATCTGAGATTACCTTCCATTGACACGGTATATATCTTGTATAAACATAGATATCTGAATGTCATTAGAATGAGAGTTCCCTAAGGATAGGGGATAGGATATACCCCCCCTTTCCTGGTATATTCAGCATTTAGGACAGTCTCTGGGACATGGTGTTTAATAAATTCTTGTTGAGTGACTCACGGCATCTCAAACTAATTGTCCAGCCTCTGCTTAAAGATCCCGAGTGAGAGAGAAGTCACTACTTTCCTAAGGCAATCCATTTCACTGTTTCTTGGCCCTTTTTATGGTACTCCCTTCACACATACTCTCTACAGTGGAGCCACATTTGCCTTCAAATCAATTTCCTTCTTCAAACATGACTCTCCATCTCTCATCTCTGGATCTTTGCACAACCTATCACTCCAGTCTGGAAGGTGCTCTCTCATCACCTCTACTTCTCAGAGTCTCTTTTCTTATTGAGTCATTTGTCATGTCCAACTCTCCATGACCCCATTT
>CM053771.1:198992315-199014952 GCA_028658325.1 Potorous gilbertii
TTGGCGTTACTGAACCCCTGTAAAACAAGTCAAAATATCCATTTAATTTAAGCTTCAGTCAAGGGAAGAAGAAAGAATATATGGCTACTGTTGCATGTCCATATGTTTTTTATTTGTAATTACAATGAAACATGTAGTCTTTGGGACCTTCCTAACCTCTTCTGAATTTCTAAGTCTAAGCTTTTATTGTTTCATTTTCTATTCTCTCATCTGCTCCCTATTAGTTAACACAATAAGCTAATGATGATAGACTCTGTAGTTAATGTGTCACCTATACAGATAAAAAAAAATCTGTTTTTTAATAGGGTCTTTCTGGAAGTAATGCCTTAACTCAAAGTAGGGACTATGGTCAGTAGGAATTTCATCCCTGGAAAAACCTACAGGCCAACTTCTGGCTAAGAAGGATGCTTGAACAGGAGTCATACTGACCAACTCTACATGCCCAATCTAGCATATGTTCACATCAGACTGAATAATAATGTTCGTGAAATCCAATGAGAAACTACAGAAAGTTACTTCTTCCACCCCAGAACTGGACCAGGCACCCAGAAGGCAACAAGAAAGAATATAAAGAGTAAAGCCAGTACAAAGACAGATTTGCCTCTTAACATGATCAGACACATGTGCAGACACAGAAAGAACAAGGGAGATCCCTAAGGAAGCCCCAGGATGCTCAGAAAACTTCAAGGCAGGTGCCTCGTAAGTTCAGAGGAGTGTGGCAGAGCCAGCGGTAACCATGTGCAGCACGGCAGTGCTCACACCTGAAAAACTTTGATCCAGGCACTCAGAAGTCTTCAACATTGTGTCCTAATATGTCAGAGGACCTTGAAGATCTAGTACTCTAATCTTCAAAGATGTAGAGGGCTTTATTCACAGAGAGTGGAGGCCAGCACAAGAAGCCAGGGAATGCAGGGATGAGTCAAGGTAAAACTAAGCAAGGTTGCCCACCCGAACCAAAAGTGCAGTAGGGAGCAGAGTCTGACCCTGGCATAAAATCCCTATCCAGGAATTAAACCTGGAAAGAGAGGTAAATCAAAGAAAATACCAACCAGTATAAAAAATTACTGAAGATCTAGAAATACCCAAAAAATGGATAGAGTAACTAAAATCCTTAAACAAAGACTTAAAAGATTTTCCACAAGGACTACATGAATACTTAGAGGAAATATGAGGCAAGAGATTTAAAAAATGAAATTAAAACTCTGGTGTGAAGAATTTAAAGGATAATAAATAGCTTAGAGGAGAAAGTGACAAGCCTTATCCAAATAACAGACTCCTTAAAAATCAAACACAAATCAATGATTCCATAAGACATTAAAAACATTGGAACAAAATCAAAAATTTTTTAAAATAGGAAAAATGCAAAGTATCTGATAGCAAAAACAAGTGAACTAGAAAACAAATAAGGGAGATATAATTTAAGAATCTTTGGATTCCTTGAAAATCATGATTCTTATAAAAAAAAGAGTTGGACACTAGATGTCAAGAAATAATAAATGCTCAGATCTATGAGAACAAGAAGGCAAAATGAAGATATAAAGAATCTACCAGTCACCTCCTGAAATAAAACTCAAAAGGAAATGTCCCTGGAATGTCAACAGTCAAAATCCAGCACCCTCACATCAACAAAAAAAAATACCACAAGCTTCTAGAAAGAAACATTTCAAGTAATTAATGAAAAAAAAAAACTAGAGTCAAGATCACACAGACATGTCAGCTTCGTCTATATATGAGAGGAGCTCTTGGAATACAATATTCCAAAAGGCCAGGGATACATAGATATATAAGGAATACATTACCCTGCAAATCTAAGTAAAATTCTACAGTAAAATGAACCTTTGTTGCAATAGAAGACTTTCAAATATTTCTGATAAAAAGATCAGAACTCAGTAGGCACTTTGAAATGCAAACACAAAAGTCAAGAGAAACCTAGAAAGGTAAAGTTTTCTTGAATAATTAGAAGAGGCCATATGATGATGTACTGATAATATTCTTCTGCAGAGAAGAAACAGGTGTCCCTTGAGAATCTTAATGATTTCACCATGTACTGAGGGAGTTAAATAGAAAAAGTAGAGGACCTGGGAGTGTACTAGTTCTATTCCAAGAGTTTTAAGAGGGGAAAAATAAGGGAAGATAAAAGGAATATGGTAGTATAGAAAGAGGAAGAAAGAAGTAGAGTTTGCTATTTTTCATCATTGAGGTATGTAAGAAGAATATACAAATACTAAGGAAGCAGTGGGGGAAGCAGGGATCAGGCAAACCTCACATTTAGTTTAAAGTGAAAAGGCAAAGGATCAACATACACATAGAGTTTGGTGTAGAAATATATTAAATTCAATAAACAACAATGATGGGGATTAAAGGACAGGATAATACTGAGGAGGGCCATCAAAACATCATTTTCAAATATACTGGAAAGCACATAAGGAAGTTCAGTAGTAAATACAAAAAAGCAGGACAGTTTTAAAAGTAACGTGGAATTTGTTATATACATTTTTTAAAAAGCAAGTGGTATGAAACAGATTCACAGTTTCATAGCAAATTCTGTTTCATTTTATACATACTATGTGTGTGTGTGTGTGTGTGTGTGTGTGTGTGTATAAAATGCTCCCTCTTTGGTGTTTAAGTTCTCAAAAATAAAAATATTTTTTAAAAGACCTATAGGGAGATAGTTTGGGTGAGATGTGCCACATCAATCACAGCACAATGAGCTATCCTGATTATCTATTGGTCTGCTGCTACTTCATTGTCTAAAATCAGTTCCCTCAGGGCATACTCACTTTTACAATGGGAATACTTATAAAACAATATAGAGTATCTGGAAGTGCTGAAGGAATATGCTGTCAATAGGAATGAGGAAGCTGAAAAGGAATGTCAGCCTCAGACGAGTTTGGCTTTCAACACATTAGGTTTCAGGACATCCCCTAATATTTTTCTATCCACCCTTGTTTTCTGTTTATTTTAGCATGGAAAGAATACAAGAAAATAGGAAAGATCTACAATTTCAACATGATGGGGCAGTTCTGGTTTGGCAACTCCATCAAGATGTACCAACCTGGATACCTTAGAAAGCAAATCTTAGGTTGTTACCTAAGAAACTAAGAGGTTAAGTGACTCGTTCAGGATCACTTGGCTATTAAGTCTCAAAGGTGGGAATTGAGCAGACTGTCCTGACTTCAAGCATTACTCTTTCCATTGTGCCAAAGGAAGGCTTATAGAAAGTATACTCTATTAAAAAAAAAACTTGTTAATGAAAAGGGAAAGGAACTTTCCATGCAGCTTGATCAAAAACAATGGATAAAATGGCCTGGTGCCAACCTTTTCCCACTTCTTTAAATAGCTATGGATTCTTACATCTTTGTGCTCTTTCTCATTCTTCCAAAATCCTCTCAACTTTAATCATAAATGTTTTTCTAGTTATTACCTGTTTTGCTCATTTAAAAAAAAAACTAACTCCAAACATTCAAAACACATGGATGCATTTACCACCAATCCTTTTTCTTACGGAAAGCAGTTTATAAACCATATAGCACTATGTAAAGGCTAGCTGCTGTCTATCGTTACTATTTTGTTGTGCCCTATCTCTGTCACCCCAGTGGATCACACACAAATCCTAAGGGAAAAAAGGCTTATTGGATATAAAGCAGATCTTCAAAAATCAGCTGTCTCATGAATATACATAAATTAATAATATGCAAATTCCATTTTCTTTCAATTATATGGTTTGAAAAATTAAGGAACTATGTTTTTAATTAAACAAAATGAGTAAGTTGCATTTAAAATTGTATTAATTTAAAAAAATAACTTTTAATAGCCTAAGATGGTTTTGTAAACCCAAAATGCAGTTTGGTTTACATACTGATAGTTTGGTGATTTTGCTTTGTTTTATTGGTCTCTTCATAGTCCTTCCTTGGAATCTAATCTCAAGAAATAACAAAATACATGAATGTCATTTTAGTATGTAACATACAATAGTAAAATAGAAGTGGAATGTTTGTCTAATCTAATCACAAATAGTCGCCTAATTTCAATAGTGTTATCCCAGGTGCATGTAATAAACTGTGTGTAATACTTTGGTCACATAATAAGCAGCTAGGTGGTGCAATGGATGGAGCAGGAGTCAGGAGGACCTGAGTTCAAATCTCACCTCAGACACTTGACACTCACTAGCTGAGTGACCTTGGGTCTTGACCTCCCTTAACCCCAATTGCCTCATCCTGGGTCATCTCCAATCATCCTGATGAATATCTGGTCACTGGATTCAGATGACTCTGGAGGAGAAGTGAGGCTGGTGACCTGCACAGCCCTCCCTCACTCAAAGCAAAAGTCGAGTGCAAGTCATGTCATTATTTTTCTGATGGCATGGTCTTCTTTGGCAACAAAGGACGAACACACAATATAAAGAAGACAACTCACTGAAAAAGACACTGATGCTGGGAAAGAGTAAAGTCAAAAGAAGAAGGGAATGGAAGAGGGTAAAATGGATAGATAGGGTCAGACAGACTTTGGAAGATAATGGAGGATAGAAGGGCCCAATATGCTGTAGTCCATGGGGTCACAGCATCAGACATGACTGAATGATTCAACAATACCGTCATCGTCATCATCATCAACAACAACAAAAATATATTTTATCTTTGAACTAATGTAGGAGAGAAAATCCCTCTGGGGTGGGAAATGTATAGGTATCTTTTCTTCCATATTCCAAGATTAGGCATTTATTATGTGCATACCTGGGTGTGGCTAAGAAAGAAGCTGAAGCAACTTCCATCCTGTGCAAATATAGTTATCAGTTTTACTAACTATAATACTTATATTTCACTTAAATAATGTCAGCTCTTCACAAAGTAATGGCACATATTTTAAAACCAAATTAGTAACTACTCCACAACTAGGGTAGAGGTTGCAGAAATGTGTAGCAAGCATGATGACTAACTGGTACCCAGGAGAAAATAGCCTAGCAGGTGAGACCACAGCTGGAATGAGATAGTACAATAAGAGAAGCCAGCTGTTGACAGAAATGGTAAGAAAAGAAAGGGGAAGAAGTAGCCATTTTCTTAGTCACATTTGCAATAGCACTAACCTTATCTGGAAGGCGCAAGCTGATTTATAGTATTAACAAGGCTTTGCACAAAAGGGTGGAAGAGAGAAAATATATTGAGGAAGATAATTTTTAAAAATGGTCTCTCTGACTACCCCACGACCCCCAAATGATTTCTCATGTGAATTTGTGGTCTCTCGTTTGACCTCATTATGCTATATATTTCTGTGTTTTGCAGAAATATCTGGGTCTTTATGATTAAAACCTTCCCCTACATACTAATCATGAGCTAATCCTCTTGGTAAATTAATATTTCTTTGTGTGGAAGGAGAGCCTAATTAGCTGCATTCTCAATGAGAAGCTGTGGGTTCACATTTTGATCCAGGCCTTGGGTAACCCATATTTAATCCTGACACTACAGTTCATTGCTAGTGATGTATAACCTTTTACTGAGATCCTAAAACGGATTGTTTACATCTCTGACTGCAATTCAGGTAGAAGGAAAACATCCAAAAGAATGATAGCAAGTCCCATCAGCAAAACCGGCTTCCAAACCAACCGCTCTCTCATTTATATCTCTCTAGTTAAATACTGCACCTTTCGCTTCATTTCAATTCAATTCTGTTCATATTTATTTAGGGCCTATTATGTGCTGGGCATTGTGTTGTTCACTGAAAATATAAAAAAACAGAAAATGAAAAGGGTCCCTGTCATGAAGAAATTTCCATTCTATCATTTTCTCGGTTTTCACTTACCTTTTTGTGTTTAGCGACACAGTGAGGGTCAGTAAAAAACATGGGCACTGGCTAGACCAGGAGTAGGGAACCTATGGCCCCCAAGCAACACATGGCCTTCTAAGTTCTCAAGTGCAGCCCTTTGACTGAATTTAAACTTTGAAGCCACATTTGAGGACCTAGAAGGCCACATGTGGCCTCGAGGCCACAGATTCCCAACCCTTGCAGGCAAAGTACGATATATTTGATACTTCATATCTGGCATGTGTTTTTAATTTTTTGAAGCATTTTCACATCTGTCATCTTCAGTCATCCCCACAAAATCCCTTCAAGCAAGTAAAAACAAGCATAATAAATATCTTTTTACAGGTAAGACAATTGAGACTGAAAAAGAAACTTGGATTCTAATCTTAGCTCGCCCTCACCACAAATGAGCTGTGTGATAATATCAGAGCCAGACCAGTACTCTGCCCACTACACCAAATGACTTTCTTCAATTCTATTTTCTTCTTTTCTAATGCCCATTGTCAGGCAAAACATATTGCTTGATGGGGATTCTTCCTACCAAAAGCTTTTAGTGAAGCAGAGTATATTCAAAATTAAAATTGGATGCTTCTTTTCAAAACAAAATTAAACTTTGGAAAAGATATTTGGGAAACCAAGAAGTTTCCCAAATGGTTCACAAAGAATATACCGCATCCACTGGACTGGCCTGAGAGCCGAGCATGGATGGTGATGGTTGTTTTTTTAGAGCTGGTCCAGCAGAATAACATCATTGCTGGGAAAGTTTCTGATGGTAGTAGAGAGGATTAAGTCATGACAGTCTGACACATGATGGCATCAGTAGACATCTGGGTGAGAATGGGGTCTGAGTGGTAATAGAGGGAAAGGAAAATAAAATCAAGTTGAGCATGTAGCAAGATAGAAACAGGGCTGCCTTCTAGCTGTCCCCAACTGAATTCTATCTTAGTTTCAAAGTCACATAGTTGGGGCAGGCAACAGGAACAAGATACCCCATACAAGTAGGTGGCAGTATAGTCCAGCAGAAAAAAAATAAGGGTTTCATTAATAATGGTAAATTACATCTCCCTTTTCTCAATAGAGAACCTGGAGCCTAGGAGAGCACAATGTTGCTTACATTGTCAGAAGTCGCTATATTGGTTTTTTTTTTGCTTAACTGTTTTCTCTTAGTTATAAAGGAAGATTCATTTGGAAGGAGGAAAACAGAAGTGATTATGGCATAAAAACTAAAAATATCAATAAGACATTTTTTAAAGAGATAGAAGTTTGACTCTCAGGACTGCTATTACCTAGCTATTTAACCTTGGACAAGTGACTTCATTCCTCTTGGCCTTAATCCTTTTATCTGTGAAGTTAGAGACTGGAGTTCATCATCTCCAAGACTCCTTCCTGATCTCCAAGAACTGTATATCAAAACTCTGAAGCCCTCACCCAGCAGGATTCTCTGACATCTAACCCAGCTACTTTAGTGGCCATTTAAGGATCCCAATGAGGCAGATTTTAAATGTCCTAAAGTGACCCTGAGCAAGTCACTTAATCCTGTTTGCCTCAGTGTTCCCATGCGTAAAATGAGCTACAGAAGGAAATGGCAAACCACTTCAAGTATCTTCGCCAAGAAAGCCCTAGCTGGGGCCAGAAAGAGTCAGATACCACTGAAAATGACTGAACAATCACAAAAGTAGAAGACATCTGTAGGCTTATTCCATCTCTACATGTAGCATATATTCATTTGGAATTATAACATCAAAGTCTTATGGAATTATAACATTAAAGTCTTATCAAAGTTATATTTTAAATTTTGTACCACTTGTCCTGAAAAGGACTTCCAGATAGAAAACTGGAATTCTGGGGAGTATTTTTTTTTCCTAACTCAGAGATGTTAAAAATCATCCATCCACAAACTTATATAATTTGAAATAATATAGGAGACTTTACAAGTCATAGAAAAATAGATATGTCTGGCTATTTGTCCAGAACTTTGAAAAGACACACATTTTGTGCATTCTAAACACAAGAAAAAGTTAGCATGGTATAATAGATCAAGTGCTGGATTTGGAATCAGGAAGACTTGGGCTCAAAGCCAGTTTCTGTGATTTACTAGTTGCATGAACCTGGTCAAGTCACTTAACCTCTATCTGCCTTAGCCAACGACCTAAGACTTAGTAACCTTAAGTTGCTAACTTGAAAGATCTATGTGATTTATTGATAATTTATACTTATATAGCTCTTGCCATTGAGGTGCTTACATAACTTTATCCATCTGATTACCATACTGTCCTTGGTAGACTAGTACCGCAGAAAGCAGACTCTCTGGGAAGCCAGAAGACAAGTACAAGTCCCAATTCAGCCACTAACTAGCTAAGTGACAGAATAACAGAATCTTGGAGGGAGAAGGGGCTTCAGAGGCATCTAGTCTAAACCATACATGCCCAAGAATTCCTAGTATAACATACTTAGCAAATGGGAGTCCAGTCTTTGTTAAAGATCTTCCTCTAATGAAGATGAATCCAGTACTTTCTAATGAATCACTTCCATTTTGGGACAGCTGGAAATTTTTAGGAATTTTTTTCTTTCCATCAAGCATCCACATGCTTTTTCCCTCCCTGCAGCTGGTTTTGCCCTCTGGGGCTCAGTAGAACAAGTCTAAATGTTATCTCTCTTCCACATGACAGCTTTTCAAATACTTGAAGATGGCTTTCATTCTCCCCTCCTTCTAATTCTTCTTTCCAGTCTGTTGTTGTTCAGTTATGTCCAACTCTTTGTGATCCCATTGGAGGTTTTCTTGGCAAAGATATTGAAGTGGTTTGCCATTTTCTTCTCCAGTTCATTTTACAAATGAGGAAACTGAAGCCAAAAAAGGTTAAGTGACTTGCCCAGGGTCATACAGCTTAGTAAGTATTTGAGGCAAAATCTGAACTCAGGAAAATGAGTCTTCTTGATTCTAAGCCCAGCACCCTATCCACTTCACCATCTAGCTGCCTCTTTCCAATCTAAACATCTCCAATTCTTTCAACCAATTCTTACCTATTAAGCTATTATCTTGAGAACCTTCACTATCCTAGTTGCCTTCCTCTAGATATTCATAGGATCATAAATTTAGGACTGGCATGGAGAGCTCCAGTTTAACGATGACTTTCCCAAAACATGGCACTCAAATAGGTCTTGACAAGGGCAGATTTAGCAGAACCTCTTATCTCCCTAAGTGGTATTTGGGATAGAGTGCTGGGCCTAGAGTCAAGAAGCCCTTGAGTTCAAATCCAATTTCATATGCTTTCTAGCTGTGTGACCCTGGGCAAACTACTTAACTTCTGGGTACCTCATTTTCTCCAGTTCTAAAGTGGGGATGATAATAGTGCCCACCTCTCAGGGTTATGAGAATAAGCTCAGATATTATCTGTAAAAACACTTGGCACAGTAAATACTTGTTTCTTTCCTTCCTAGTCTGGGACACTGCTTATCAAGGAGGCTTTTGAGACCTCAGGCAGGTTAATTTCAATGTCTGTTTTATCTAAACAATGAGACAACTGGACCACATGATCCCTATAGTTCTTTCCAGTTCTATTGACCATGTTGGTAAATACTAGTAATATTATCTTCACCATAAAGGCACAAGATGCACAAGAGTTAAGTAATTTTGTAGATGACCAACAAGTGGATGTGTAGTAAAGACAAAACAAAATCCATTTTCTATTGGAAGAACATTCTTCCTTCTTGAAAAGTGAAAAACAATTAACCTATGGCAATTTTGATGCTATACCCTTTTATGTATATCCTTTATGAATCTTTGTTTAAAACCCTCCATATATTCAAAGGTATCTTGTAATGATCTTGAGGACAGGCTTACCTTCCCAAAACAAAGAACAAACATGTCGTTAGGAAATGATATGAAATTTGGTATTGAAACTAAATTAGTCTCTGACAGACCACTTTGGATAGCATTTTGGTACTACAGCATATGGATAAATATTCTGCTATAAGAAAGTACTAATGAACCAAAATGATAATTTTTTAACTTTTGATTTTAAAAAGGTACATGGCTAAATTTCTGAAATGTTCCTTTGTAGTAAAAGTATTTTTAAATGAGTAGCTAAGGTTTGTATATAGAATAAAGATAAACCAGCAAAAAGCACCTTTGAAAAATATCAACTTAAAAGGCTTCTTTTAAAAGGGTTTGCAATTTAAATTACAGACATGATTTTTATTTCACTCTGGACTATCTGTATGAAAACATCCCTGACTGGATGACCATAACTCAACTTAACAGGAAACCTAGTATCATCCATAACTTAGTGATATATCTCTTAGATATTCATAACATTGTCCCTTACTATCTGAAAAATTGAAGTTAGAGTTTTCTAAGTTAATTATTTTAAATACACCAGAGGAGGTTACTATTGTAACCCTATGGTAAATTATTTTATAAGAGGAACAACCACTCCCTTTTCTTTTCTTTTTTTTTATCAGAATTTTCACATATTGAATTAGCAAAAAGTGGGGAATGCATCTACTGTAGTGAATGTAAAAAAGGAACCTACTGGTATAGTGTTCAATGTTAATTATTCATTCAAACCCATCTATTGCAGACTCTTAGACAAGACACCTGATAGCACCGGGTGATTTTTGCACTGATGTAATTACATCATGGAAATAACATTTCTTTCTTCCCAGCTATTTCTGAACAAAGATAACCTCTAGAGACTAGGAGAAGCATTTTTTCATTGACCAACTTTCTTCTGGCCATTCACGTAGAGTGTCGATTTTTACAGACTTTTCAAAATCCAAATGATTTTAAAGTAGTTACTGCTGCTTATGAAAGAACCTAAAAATCAAAACAACCAGACACTCCCCCCCCACACACACACACTCACCCGGAGGGACACACGTACACAACCCCCGACCCGACAGGAAGCAACACATGCATGTGGCAAGCCCAGGGAAGTTTGGAGGCACAGACAGCTTGTTAGGATAAATAAACCCGGCGGGTTTTCACGGGATGGGCTTGCGGATAAAAGCAGCTTTCCAAACCCCGCGGCTAAGCTAACTTCAGCCCTAAGTTAGTCAGTTGTGCACTCACGAAGCGGCCGAGAGCGCAGCGAAAGCGCACAGCCCTTTGCGAGGATACAAAGCTAGCAGCTTTGCGCCCAGAAATGAGCCGGAGCAGCACACGCCCATCGGCGGAGGCCGGAGAAGAAACAATGGGCGAGGGGAGACGGGGCGAGAGCCCGGGCTGGAGCTGGCCAGCCCCGGGGCCCGCGGCGCCCGGCCGAGACCCCCGCGCAGCCGGGACCGCCCGCAGGGCTCCGCACCCGCCCAGCCCGCCGGCCCCCGGCCCCGACCCCCAGGGGCTCCCGGAGCGCCAGCCCACCTGGGCCGAGGGGAAGGTGCCCTCGCTTACCGAACAGGGTTAGGGCCATGTCGGAGCCGCCGCCGTCTCGCTCGCGCGCCCGCTGCTCTCGCCTGGCCGGAGATCACCGCATCGGCTCCCGGCTCTCACACCTCGGAGGGCGCGGGGGGCCGGAGGGGCCGGGGCGGGTGGCGGGGAGCGGAGAGATGCTGCAAGAGAAAGTTATTTATCCGTTATTGTCAGGCTCGGGAGAGATGCCTGCCCACAGGCACTTGTCGCTTTCCCCGCTCACCGCCTGCCCCGAGTGCGGGCGCTTTGCGCTCCTGAGGCTGCTCGGGCTAAGCGGGGCGGCTGCCCCCCGCCGGGCAATCAAGGGGAGGCCGAGAGGAGGAGCCCCGGCGGCGGGGGGAGGGCGCGGGGCATGGCAAGCGCTGAGGCCGGCTGGCTCTCCTCCCGCCGCTCACTCCGCATCCTGCAGTCTCCCAGACGCCATCTTGCTGTCCCGCTAGATTCCCAGCCCCTTCACTCTCCACATCCCCGCCTCCCAGGCTGCAGCCTGTGCGTGTTCCCATGGTAACCGGGCATCCCTCTGGGTGTGTGTGCGTGTGTGTGTGTGTGCGTGTGCGTGAGTGTGGGTAGCCCCTTCTCCTTATAGTAGGGAACCTCCCCATCCTTCCTAACACACGCACACTCACACACACGCCCCAGCTTGCTCCGTAGTTTGTGTGTGTAAGAGAGAGAAAAGGAGGGTTAGGAGGGGCAGAAGAGAGGTGGGAGGGAGGGAGGAGAAAGGAGGAGAGACAGAAAGAATGGGCGCAGTACCCGGCCTCTGTAGCCCCAGACTTCTCTTGGAATGGGTTTTGAGCAGGAGCAGACATCAGCTGTTAAGAGAGAGAGTGCAGGATCTGGAAGCTAGGAGGCCAGCACAAAGGCTGGGAGCATGGGTAGGAGTGGACTCCTTCAAAGAATTACATACTTTTGAATTGAACTGGACCCGAAGCTCCCAAGATGTGACCAGAGCTTCTCTGAGTTTGTGTTTGGGCTTGGGATTTGGGTTTTGCTCTCAAGTGGTTTCTAAGGAAACAGGAATCCTCTCAAAAGCTTTTCTGGGATAGGACAGTCATTTGCTCACCTAGGTAGCTCTGGGTAAGGTGCAAGTTCCTTTGACATTTTCTCACCATCATCCCACCCCACTCAAAGATGAATATTTTTCACTAGCTAGAGCTTTAAACTTTCCTACAATAGACTGATCCTCGAGCTATTTGTATTTCCCTGTTAATTACTGCAGGTTTTGTTTGGTGGTTTGTTTCGGTAGCTCTCTCTCCTACCACAGGGCTTTCTTAATTAAGGAATATCCATAAAATGCATGAGATGATCCGTCAAAAGGTGTATTTGAAAAAAAATGTTCTAATTTTCTTAATCTTTTGCTGTTGGATATTTTTTTTAATTTAATGTTCCCTAGTTGCCATGCTCCTTTCCTGTAAAAAAACAAAACACATCCTCATTTTCCCATATTTAATACCATCTCGCTATTCAGTTTTGTAGTTTTTAAAAATCTTTCTCTGTTTAGGTCTCTTTTCTTTCCTTCTTATGGATATCCTCTGTCATATGAATGTTGTATATTTTTCAGTGCCTGCAGTTCCTTTAAGTCACTTTCCCTCTTTTCCACAATTTTCAAGTTGTTTCCAGAAGATCCTATGGATATTTTCGTTATAAGTCATTTCGAGGACCAAATCTCTATAAAAATGAAAATGAAAGCCAAATCAATTCAGTATCATTAATTCACTGCAGACAGAAGGGAGGGGGGAGAGAAAGGTGGGCTGAGGAGGAGGAGCCAGGCCTTTTGTTTGAAGTCAGACAGCTCTGATAGTTAGAAAAAACAAAAGAGGAGGGGGAGAGATTTTAAAAAATAACCCAACATGAATAGACAGATGTTTTAGATACTGTATGTTTGGATTCCCTCCCCTCCCCCAGTCCTTAGTGTTGAATATTTTATTTTAAATCACTGATATCAAAACAAATCTTCAAAAAATCCCAAATGTAAATCTGTAATTAAAATCTGTCTTCATTTGTACTTAACCCTATCCTTTTGAACTGCACTGTTGTTCCTCTGAAATATAACAAATAAGAAAATCTCATCACAGTCAAGAACTATAGAAAGCCAGAAGAAACTCTAAGGATAGGAATCTCCAGGCATTTAAAGTTTGCCACCTGCCTGGTATCTGGAAGACAATAGAGAAATCAAAGTCTCTATTCAGTGTCTAGAAACTGTGCTAGAAAGTTTCCCTCTCAGGGCAGCTAGATGGTGCAGTGGACAAAGCACCATCTCTGTAAACAGAAGGACCTGAGTTCAGATCCAAGCCCAGACATATACTGACTGTATGATCTTCGGTAAGTCATTTAACCTTGATTTGCCTCTTTCCCCCCCCAAAAAAAGAAAGTTTCCTTTTCTTCATCATGCAGAGCTCCCACTGAACTCAAAAATGACTCCGTCTCAAACTAAGAGTTAAGAGAACACTGGATTCTAGTCCTCAAACTAGCTCTGAGATCTTGGGAATAGCATTTCCCACCTCTAGACCACATTTTTCTCATCTGTAAAGACAGGAGGTTACAGTAGATACAGAGATTCTAGATCTGTATCTAGACTCTAGAGCTGACATAATATCCTGTAGCATAAGCATTTCTCACCTTTTGGTACAATATTAGAAAATGCGTAGTCTCTTAAAATTAAATAAATATTTCCTTCATGATTCTCCTTTATTGTATGTGATAGGATTTTCTTACAATCAGAGGAACACTTTTCTTCATGAAAGAGTTTTTGTTATAGAGGATAACCAGAGGAAAGCCACCAGTATGGTAAAGAGTCTTGAGTTCATGCCACACAAAGATCAGTTTCAACAATGGGGCAGGTTCAGGAGAGAATAAAAGACTTGGGAGAGACATGATCTTTGTCTTCAAGTATTTGGAGAGCTAACAAGGAAGAGGGCTTTGATTTAGTCACCTTGGGCTAAGAAGATGGAACTGGGAGTCATGTATGGAACTTGTAGGGAGATCAATTTAGATTTGACTTTTAAAAAATCCTAACAATTAGAGTTATCCAAAAGAGGAATTAGTTTGCTGCCAGAGCTAGTGGGTCTCACACTTAAATGGGATGATCAGCAAACTCTCAATAAATTTGATCATGTGCGAGGTGTGTTATAGGTTGAACTAGACGTCAGAAGAGGGAGGCCCTTTCCAATTCTGACATTCTGTGAACATTATCCAGTGCTCAATTTTTGATCTGATAGACCAGGGCTTCTTAACCTAAAATCCACAACTTCTAAAAAAATTTATTTAACTATTTCTATATAATTTATTTCCTTTGCAATCATAGATTTTGTGCATTAAAACTATTCTGAAAAGGACTTGCAGGTTTTGCCAGACTTCCAAAGGGATACCTGACATAGTAAAAGTTAAGACTCCTTCCTATAGACATCATTTTTAAAACAAAGAACAGTTATTTCAAGTCATAAAAGAGATGTGTAAGATGCAGTAAATTAATGGATTAGTATATCATGGATGTGTGTGTGTTCACTCTTCAGATAATTTATTTCTCCTATAACCTTAATCTTGTATGATCTAAATTGTTTCCGGACATATGTTGGACAGTATTCTAAAGAAAAGGGGAAACAATGAGGAGAAGTCTCATATTCAGTGAGAAAGTACTGCAAAGTTTTTTTTCTAAAATTTCTTTGCCCTCACAGAAGTTCATAATACTTTGGAAAAAATAAATTTAAACATCACCACTAGCACCCAAATACTCTGTTGCATCTCTTAAAGTCATTACACATAGTTTAATTAAGCATTGGATCAGAGAGAAAGAAGTGAGTAGGTAATATACTCGTGAATATTTTTTCAGTCTTCAGAAACTTCTGCCTTTTAGATATGTCTTTGTGCCATCATGAAAATTGTGACATCTTATTGTAACAGCCTGGATGACGATGATAATTAAGGCTGAAAAGTAACCTAGAGAATGCCCTCATTTTAAGTAGAAAGACACTGAGCCCAGAGAAGGGAAATGACTTCCCCCAAGGCTAGACGACTTCTAAAGTAACAAGTCTGGAACAAGAACCCAGACCTTCTGACCCCTATTTCAATGCTCATTCCACCAAACCACACTGAATATACTATGAAGATCCTATTTCTTTAAATTTCTATGTACCCTAATTTGGCATACAGTTCTAGCTAATTGTCAAAGCACCATCTGTTCAGTGTTGACCAGGTCACCTGGAAACTAGACTTAATGTTGTCAATGCTAATTTCTGTAGACATGGTACTGGTCACTAGCATTTCTGTGTTCTCCTGGCTCTCTAAGTCAAATGCTAACGCAGTGGCAGGGTCCCTGCCGGTGGGTGCTAGTCCCATGTCTGGTCTGCAACCAGGATGCCCTGTCTTAAGAGCTAGAAAGAAGCTTAAAAAAGACTTTCCCACAAAAGGACTGCTTAAACATTTACATAGCACTTTAAGGTTCACAAATCACATTCCTCACAAACCTCACACTGGTTTAGTTCAGTGTTATCAAATTCATATAGAAACTAGGGCCCCCAAAACTATATCCTGCAACATATTAATATTATGTCTTATTGTATTTTTATTTACTTTGTTAAATTTTCTCAATTACATTTTAATCTGGTTCAGATAGTACATTTACCTCTGATTAGTTGTTCCTTTTAAAATTGTAAGATGTCCAGCCATTTTGGAAAGCAATCTGGAAACTATACCCAGAAAGTTACCAAAGAAATCAAAGGAGGAGGAAAAGGATCTGTATGTACAAAATAATTTATAACAGCTCTTTTCATGGTAGCCAAAAATTAGAAATTAATGAGGTATTCTATTGGGAAATAGTCAAAGTGTGGTTTATTAATAAAGTGTAATATTGTTGTGCCATAGGAAAGATGAAATGCACAATTTCCAGGGAAACTTGGACGATCTTTATGAATTAATACAGAGTGAAGTAAGCAGACCTAGGAGAACAATATACACAATGATAATGTTATAGAGAAAAACAACTTTGTAAAACTTTAGAATTCTGATTAATGCAATGAGAAATTACTAGTCCCAAAGAATGAAGATGAAACCTATCACTTACTCTGAAGAGAGAAGTGGCAAACTTAAAATGTGGAAAGAATCATATATTTTCAGATATGGATAATATGGGAATTTGTTTTGCTAGATCATGTAGATGTATGTATACAGGAAATTTTTTTTAATGTTTTTTTGATGGGTCAATGAGGAAGAGTATGGGAAAGACAGAGTATTAAATACTTGCTATTTGAAAAATAAAAATAATAAGCTAAAAAATTATAAGGTGGGTAGAGTGTACTTGGGCAGGTAGGTAGCACAATGGGTAGAGTGTCAGGCCTGAAGTCAGGAAGACTCATCCTCCTGAGTTCAAAACTGGCCTCTGACACTTCCTAGTTGTGTGACCCTGAGCAAGTCACTTCACCAGTTTGCCACAGTTTCCTCATCATTCTCCTGAGTTGGAGAAGCAAATAGCAAACCACTCTAGTATCTTTGCCAAAAAAAACCCCTTAAATGGGGTCATGAAGAGTCAGACTCAACTGAAAACAACTGAACAACAACAAATAATCTAGTTGCTGCTTTTAAAATCATATAATTGTGGGAAACTTCCTCCCCCAATATAGTTCATAATTGCCTCTGACAATAATAGAGAGATGCCCAAGGAACATAGAGGTTAAGTGATTTACCCAAGGTCACGTTGTCAGAGACTGAATTTGAAATTGATATTTCTAACTTAAATCCCTGCACTTTATCCACTTCACCAGGGTTTCCCTCAAGTTTAAAAAGACAATTTACACATGTGATCAATATCAACTACTTTCATCAAGGTGTGAGATACCGTTTTATCTAAGGAGGAATATTTGGGAAACTTTGGGTGTGTGAACTGGGTCTATAATAGATTTGCTGACCAGTATTGTCCGTAGCATGCCTCAACTACACAGCAAATGATATGTATGGAGGGGCTTTTGTCTATAGAATTCTATACCAGCTGCTATGGAAAAGCATGAGAAGAGAAATGTGTGGGTTGACATCTCTCTTTCAGGGAATTTCCTGTTAGAAAGAATCCCTGCTTTGCTTCAAAGCTCAACTGAAGGTCCCATTCCTACAAGAAGCCTTTCCTTGTCTTTCTCCCTCCTGCTTCCCAGCTGCTAGTACCCACTCCCCCCAAATTCCTTTCTGGCTACTTTGGAAATATTTTTCATTTAGATTTCTGTGCACCTGTTGCTTTTCTCCAATAGACTCAAGACCTCTGCAGAATCTCTTATATATGCCCCCTTTTCTTCTCTAATATTGCTACCACTCTGTCCTCACTGATTGCAGTAACCTTCTGGTGGGTCTGCCTGCCTTAGGTCTCTTCCTACTCCAATCCAGCCTGGGATTTTCCTAAAGCACAGGTCTGACCATGTCACCCCTCTACTCAACAAACTTCAGTGACTCTATTGCCTGCAGGATCAAATATTCTGTTTCACATTCAAATCATTTCATAACCTAGCTTCCTCTTGCTTTTCCAGTCTTCTTACACCTTACTCCCTAACCCTGGCCCCTTGACTCCATCTCTAGATGCCAGACATTTTCTTTGGTTATCCTCCATGCCTGGAATGCTCTCTTTCCTGAACTCTGCCTACTGACATCCTTGCCTTCTTTAAGTTCCAACTAAAATCCCATCTTCTAAAGAAAGTCTTTCCCAACTCTCCTTAATTCTAGTGCTTTCCCTCTGTTAATTATTTCCTATTTATCATATTTATTTATATACATTTATCATGTATATCATTTGCTCTGTGTATATTTGTATATATGTTGTCTTTCCCAATATATTATCAGTGTCTTGAGGGAAGGGACTGTCCTAGGCCTCTTTTTGTATTCCCCAGTCCTTTGTATAGGGCCCAATACGTAATGGGGAGTTAGTAAATGCTTGTTGAATGAATGAATGAATAATAAATTCGATGTTTATAAGCTATAGTTTTTTATCTGGAATATCAGGGTAACCTTTAGGGCACTGCAGCTACAATATTACTTTGACATTAGTGTATTTCCCTAAGCACTTAAAATTCTGCCAGATTTTATCCAAACCAGCCCTTTAAATTCTTTGATCCTCTTTAATAAACTACTTCCTGTTTACTTGAGGTATACACTGTATATGCTAGCCAACATTAGTTTTTGTAACACTTTATATGATACATGTTTGAATTTGTAATGTTTCTATTTTGACTAGCTGGACACTTTGTAATATTCTTTGAGTTAAAGATTCAGTATGAGGAAATGTTAACCACTTTAAGTGGTTTTTATGGGTGATACTCTCATTTGCATATAAGTAGTCTAAAGATGAATTGAATTTCCAAAGCACTTATTTTTTCAATCAAAGATTCAATATTGCGTGTGACATATAAGCATATTTTCACTCTAGCTCAAGGTCAAGCTCATTTAACTTCACTGAATTATGGATTTTCAATTGTTTTTTAAAACTATAAATTAAAAAAATTATCATTTTTATCTAACATAAATTAAAATATCTATTTAGCAATGCTAAAGCCATAATTTCATAGCATTTTATAACTAGGTGATTTAGTAAATAAGAAACATCTTTTACTCAAACATTTAAATTGCCCATTTCAAATTTAGTATATAAAAGCAATAGTTATATGTTTATGACATGTACAGAATTGTTCCAGGGAAGTAAAATTGAAAATGTATACTAATATAGCAGTTTCAAATTTCCTGAAAACATTAGTTTGCCATTTCAATTTAAAGTTTATCAACAAAGATGGATTTAAACTTTATTCTTTACATTTTAAATGTTTGAGGGTTTTTTTTAATTGATTCAGTCCTATCTCACTTAGCAAGTATTAGTTTGTTTCTCAGTTTTGAATGAAGTTGATTAACAAAGTAGTTGCTATATAGCAGTAACAAGAACTTAAAATTGTAACACTTTCTCATACAAACACATCTTCAACTTTCAGGAATTTCAGTGCTATATGCACAACTTTCCCAATAGTATTGCTATTTGCTGATGCAAGAACTGAAAATATATTGTGTGTGCACAACAGAAATATTGGCTAGTTATTTTACATTTCTTAGAAATGCATTTTTGAATATTTACTATATGTATATATGTATGCATTCATATGTA
Source organism: Potorous gilbertii (assembly GCA_028658325.1). Classification (NCBI taxonomy): domain Eukaryota; kingdom Metazoa; phylum Chordata; class Mammalia; order Diprotodontia; family Potoroidae; genus Potorous; species Potorous gilbertii. Next base: position 199,011,644 of record CM053771.1, read on the forward strand.
CATACATACATACATACATATACATATTATGTATATGTGTGCATCCTCTTATGGACAATTTAGGTCTCTGATGTTAAAGTCAGCTAGAAAGAATTATAATGTTGTGAATTTAATTTCATTTAAATAAGTTAAGCTATTTTAAGTGAAATCATTGTAATAAACAATAATACTTTTACAAATTTTAAATTAGCACATAGTATTATTCAAAAAACATAGTTATTTGAGTTTTGTTTTTTAGGATAAACCTATGAGAAGTCAAACCTCTGCTTCATTCATATTTTTGTTAAAGACTTGTCCTGTCTAGAAGAAAGAGTGAGAGTTGGATTGTCAAAGGAAATAGAACTAGAATCAACCCTGGAGAAGGTATCAAGCTCCTGGATGATGATCCAGGAGTGGGGAACTTGTAACCTTGAGGCCTCATTGTGGCCTTCCAGGTCCTTGGGTGTGGTCTTTTGACTGAGTCCATTTTACAGAACAAATCATTTTATTAAGTAGATTTGTTCTATGAAGTTTCGATTCAATCAATGGGCCACACTTGAGGATCTAGAGGGCCACATGTGGCCTTGAAGCCCCAGGTTCCCCACTCCTGTATCAGGCCATCAGGCAGGGCCAGAGATCAGTGAGGGGAAGTTGAAGGCCACTTCACTATGGAACAAAATCTGGGAAAATGTTAAGTGCTCGGAGAAATATATTAGTTCCAGAACAATATTCCTATTGTAGTGCTCTAAAGGTTACCAGTACAAATCAGTGACTGTGATTCCCTAAATTCCCTATCAGTCCTTCCTATCAGTCAATCAGTAGACATTTACTAAGCTATCTACTGTGTGCCAAGCACTGTGCTAATAAGCACTGGAAATACAAAAAGAGGCAAGAGACATTCCCTGCCCTCAGAGACCTTATAAGGACTACCTTCATAAGCATTTGTCTAAAGTCATTGACAAGTTAACTTGTGCATTTCTCCTTTCCCTCATATCTTAAGAATTCATCCTGGGATTCTTTGTCCAGTTCTTCAAAAATCTGCCTGTTGTACTGAAGGGCCTTATTGGCTTCCTCGATGGATTACCCCTTGGTCTTCAAATCAGGTCCAAGACATTCATGTTGGGCTGGTACAACTGCTAAAGCTGCTGGACATTGTCATTTTCTCAGACAAGCAGAATTGAGCCCCTTCTTCTGTGTTAAAGAGCTTCAGTGCCCACTGATCCATCATTTGTTTTTACCTATTGACTGCTTAAGGGATCCCCCATACACCATGCATAGGCATGGGCCACCAGCAACCCCATATTGTGAATTCAGTCCATATAGCTACAGAATACCTTTGAGCACTGTCCCTGTGTTGCAGAAGAAATACTCTATATCCTTAACAGAGGATGTGGTAATATAAGGGAACAAAACTGGATAGTCTTTGTTAAAATCTATCTCCTTTTCCAGGGTTAAGATTATATGAGGCAAAGTGTAGTGGCAACAAGCTTAAAGAGATTCCTCTTGATCTGACCCTTCAAGAAATCTTGAATCTATGTAGTCTCAGCAGTCATGGCAGTTCTTAATCCGTTCCTAGCTCAGAGAAATCTTTGTGTCCTGTGTGGTTTTGCCATTTACATTCTCCCTAATTTTTTTTTTCTTGCAGAAACATCCAATTATGTTTCCATTTCAGACTCAAATGACCTTGTGGCAAAGTGCAGTTCTTTGCTCATTTAGCCTATTATCCATTCTGCTCCATCCACCAATACTACTGAGCTTTTGGAAATGAACAAGAACTATGAAAATGAGCAAAAAGGAAAGCTTGAGAACTGGAAGAGAACTTAGAAAGCATCTAACCCAATTCTTTCATTTTTATAGATGATGAAACAGACTCACAAAGGTTAGGTGACTTGCTTAAAGTCATGCAGATAGTAAATGGCAGGGCTAAGATTCAGATTTTTCTTCAGATCTCCAGCTTTTCCCCCTGCATCACCATGTCTCTGTCTAAAGAAATAAAACTCACAATTTTTCATGCTGTAACTCCCTTGAGGGTTTCAATCCTGGGCAGATAGTATTAGGATTTCTGTTTTAAATTCATATTTATATTACCAGATTGATTATTTATTGAGTGGCATGGTGAATATGTTTAAAGTACTTCACATGTGTATTAAAGGATTAGTTTTTCCTTAAATGTCCATGCTGGAAAGATTTGGCTTGCTTTCATTTCATTTCTGTGATCTAAATTGTATGCATGAAACTTGGTTAGCATATGCCTGGAAAACATAATGACCTACCCTATAAAAATGTTTAGGTATAAAAGTTTATGTATGGCCTCTACATCTTTCAGAACATGAGTTAATGTTCAGGAAAATTAACCATGTTATATTGACCACCAGAGGGTGTATACATTATATCTAACAGACAGATCATGTAAGTTACAGAAGAAGGAAAAAAATATTATTTTAAAACTGCATCAATTTTTTTAGACATTCTTCCTTAGTTCCTCTACACAATGGCATCACATGTAATCCTGAAAATAGGGGGAGGCTGAAAGAAGGTTGGGAGCAATGTGTTGGACTGAGTAAACCTTCAGATTGTGTGTGTGGTCCTATTATGTCATCCAGGGAAGGAAAGGAAAGTCTTGGCTACGGAGATTATAGGGGAGGGGGGAGGTGGAGGGCATTCCAAGATCAAGGCACAAATTTTTCTACCCAGTATTTCTTTTCCATCCCATTGCTTGGAATGCAGAGAACTGGTTTTAGTAGAAAATAGTTTTGTTTAGTTTGGGATTTTCTGTCCAAAACTGGTACAGAGGTCATTCAGTAAGGAATATCTCTGTGATTACAGAGCTGTAACTTGTCTGCAGTTTAATGGTTTTCAAGGGTTTCCTGGGAGAACTGGAAGATTAATTTACCTAGAATCATACTACAACAACACAGGTGAGATTTGAACTATATCTTCCTGGCTGGGCAATAGTCTGTTGTTGTTCAGTCACTCAGTCATGCCTGACCATTCATGACTCTGTGGACCATACAATCCATGGGGTTTTCTTTTTTTTTTTTTCTTTAAATAAATTTATTTATTTAACTTTTTACATTCATTTTCACAAAATTTTGGGTTCCAAATTTTCCACCCGTTTTTCCCCTCCCCCCACCTCAATACACCCAGCATTCTAATTTCCCCTATCACCAATCTGCCCTTTCTTCTATCATCCCTCCCTTCCCTTGTCCCCATCTTCTCTTTTGTCCTGTGGGACCAGATAACTTTCTATTCCCCATTACCTGTATTTCTTATTTCCTAGTAGCAAGAACAATACTCAACAGTTGTTCCTAAAACTTTGAGTTACAACTT